>OZ038451.1:22226751-22487016 GCA_964036195.1 Sphaerolaimus hirsutus | reverse complement strand
CGGTAGATAACAATTTTTCACTTTTCTCTACATAAATAAGTCCTGTATACTCAGCGGACTTGATACTCTGCACTTACACTTATTTATGTCTCACATTGGAAGTGTGCCTACTACCTATAATGAAAGTATGATGATATTTGTAAAAAGATGAAAAAGTCATGGCTGTGAATACTTCGACGTATAACATTATAACAGCAAATAATTTGTATAACCTTTTATGAAAATTGGTTTTGTTTAATATTGTTGGCATGCTTCCAGTATGAACCACATGTGCAAGGAGTAAAGTCACTGGAATATTTGTTTGCCACTTGCAGCTAATCCCCAGCTGCTAGTCATGTAGGCCCCTCAAATATTGCATACATGACTAGGGTGTCAAATTTCCATTTTCCATTTTCCGTTTCTGTTTTCTGCAGACAAATTTTTTCTGTTTTCTGTTCTGTTTTCTGGCTGCTGAAATTTCTTTTCTGTTTTCCATTCCGTTTTCCAGCCACTTTTTTCCGTTTCCATTTTCCAGCTAAATTTTCAGTTTTTTTTTGCCTTTTTTCCATTTTCTGGCTCAATTCCCAGTTTTTCCCTTTTTTCCCTTTTCCACCTCAATTTTTTGTTTTTTCCGCCTCATTTTACCTTTTTCAGACTCAACTTTCTGTTTTCTATTCCCACCAAACTGGTAAACATTCATGCAGATTGTCAATTATGTAAAAAATTTCTGTTTCCAAAAAAATGTCTGCAAATGTTTTCCACTTCCACTTTTTTTTCTGTTTCCATTTTCCGCCAAATGCAAATTTTTTTCAGTTTTCTGTTCCATTTTTCGGCCGCTGAAATTTTTTTTACAGTTGCATTTTCTGTAAAATTTTTTTTGACACCCTATACATGACTATCAGGTACACATGAGGAGTGGGTAGAATTACGTGACTACCAGGTCTACATGACTAGCGGGTTTACATGACTAGAGACACATGGTCACTAATTAATGACCCACGATCTTTCGAGTAAATCGCGAATTCAATCCTCTAATTAATTTAGTCAGAAAAGTTATGTACTAAGAAACGGAAGATTGAGTAAGTGTGCGGGCAATTCAGTCAGCCCAGGTATGGACTGAGTAAGTGGCGTATTGAGTCAATCATGTATTTAGTTTCAAGTGCATCGATTTAGTCAATGCTATTATGTCATGCTGCGGTCAATCATACCGGGGATTATCTAGTGAATGTGAACTTCAACTGTGAAATAAATACGTGAAAAATGGTGCACCAAAATAAACTGCCAGTAAACAAAAAATTTGGTCACCTCATAAATCAACTTTGAATGGGATTTTAGTTTACTGAAATTACGTGTTTGTGAACTACAGTTGAGAGAAAGTAAAATACTCATTCCAGTGAACTCAAATACATGCAAGGCTACTTTATAAGACTCCTGTTTAAAAAATCATTGCAGCGACATTGAGGGAAGCCTGACAAATTAATGTGAAGAATGAAATAATATCACAGCTAGGTAATATAATGGTAAATATGTAGTAATGTAAATAATTCGAAAAATCCTCACACGAACGAACGCATAATGAGTACGAAACAGCCTGACAAAGTTTTGGAAAGTGAAAAACCGAGTAACACTAGACGCACAGAGTGATGACTTGAAACTCATCCGGAACCCGAAATTTTCGCATATTTGACAGCTAAATAGCCGGGCTGGCGGCGCCCGCGAAATTCCTTTGTTGGGCAAGCGCAATAAGCGGAAGTGCATAATTTGCCTTTTCAGTCGCAGCTTCAGTACGCCTGTCTCCATTGAAAAATGCGCCAAAATGTCTGAATATTCGACAGGCAGTGGGTCTTCGTTTGAGACAATATGCCCCGCCATCAATTCGCATAAAACACAAACACGTATACGTTTTTATGACGGGTACAACAACGTGAAGACTGCATAATGTAAATAGGACGGGCCGGGCGGCTGAAAGACCGGCCGCCCGGCACAAAGAATGGAACCCCGCGCGACGGCGCGCACTGTGCAGTCGCAGTGCAGTGCGGCGCGGCTGTCGCGCCGCTGGCGGTGACAAGAGGAAATTTAAAAAAATTCATCAAATTATGGTCGATTTTTTTCTCTAATTCACGAGTTTTTAGAAGGCAAAAAGCATGCGGGAGTGAATCTGTTCTAAAAGAATCTAAGTGTCTGGAAATGAATTTTGAGAATTTTCCGATTTGCATGTGTTGTGCATAGACAAATCCCACATAATTTCCAATCTACATCAATATCTCAGATCATCAAAAGAATAACTGGCAATTTTATTGATAAAGCAGTTTTCAAAGAAAATTTGAAAAGGTATTGTAAAAAGAAACCTTCCAAAAAGGTCCATTCCAGAAATGCATTTTCCTCCACATAATTCGCTGAGAGGCATGTGCATTGAAACGTTTCTGTGCTCTTTTTATTGGGGAAGAAATTTACTTGCCAATCATAATTGCAGCATGAACTGTACACATGTAATTAGCAAAACATGTATTTTTATAACCATACAAATTACATTTGAAAATGATGCATAAACCTTTTTCCCATGGATTGTCTCAAATACTGCAATAATTGCAATTAATTGCAGAAAATAAAACAATTTAAAAATGAAAAATGAGATTTTTAATGGTAAATGAATTGGTGGGAGAATAAAAAATGTAAAAACACTTTAAAAACAATTTAAAAACCTTTTCCACCGATATGTCATCGTACGCGCCTCACAGTTGCATTTTGCACATTTTCGTTTTACATGCGAGGCGAAAATCGATCGTCGCAAAACTATCGAAATGCCCTCCCATTTAACATCGATAATCTGGGCAGCTAGCCAATCAGCACAGTAGGAATCATTTACAATTTTACACCTTTGCAGCACAAAACTCACAATGCTGACATGCTGCACTGGCCCAGACTAAATACAAGTTGGGGATTGTGATGGAATGGCGCCATGACGCTGGCGCCTCTTAGAGCAATTTGGCTCCTTGGCGCCCGGCGCAGGTTTCTGAGATGCGCCATGACGCCATTGGTGCTGGACGCCTTTTCAATGGCGCAGCGCCCTTCCAAATTATGAAAACAAATCAATACGGTTCAAAAACAAATTAAGTGGCACAAAACGAAGGTTCGGCAAACGATTCCAAAATGGGGCAAAAAGCAATGTCGCCGTTGTAATGTAATTAACGTAACGAACTGTGACTGGCGCCCCTTTTTCGAAGGGCGCCATGGCGCCATTTTTCTGTGGCGCCATTTTTCCTGACGCTTTTCGTCACTAGTCGGGGAGCAAAGGGACAGCTGAGCGTGCCGGTGCGCGTATCCGCTAAGAAAAATGCCAGCAATGTAAACTAAAAAAAGAGCTTATCGCGAGGACGTGGGTGCCAGTCCGGTGCCACCCTGGGATCTGTAACTATTCACGCACTCTGTGAAATATCACACAAATAATAACATTAGAAATTTCAGGAAAAAATTGTCCAGTTTCTGGTGAATGTTTGCGATTTACTATAAAATTGTCTTTGGCATTGCATCGGTCAATTTACATTTTACCTGGCGGTTAATTTTTTTGAATTGGACCCACGCACACTAGTCTACTGATAAATCTGTTTTACCGTATTTCTTCTAATAGAAGGGCGGGTCTCCACTAGAAGGGCGTCTCCAATAGAAGGTACACTTTTTGCGACTTTATTTGAGCCACGAAATAAGTAGAAAAACGGTCTCCAATAGAAGGTACACAAAGTCCTGGAATTGTGCCATATTGTAGGCATTAAAAATATAAAATATATGCGGACGCTGTGATTTAATGGCTTTGGTCCATTTATTTTGTGCTATTTAAACATCAAATGAAGAATGAACTCTATGTATTGTCATTCTATGAACTGTCTTTGATGCAACACTTTGAAAATCATTGGCAGAACTTGAAAAAGATTGGCTGAAAAGTTGACGAAAAAAATAGAAGGGCGGTCTCCAATAGAAGGGCGTCTACACTAGAAGGGCAGGTAAAAAAGTTGACAAAAAAATAGAAGGGCGCCCTTCTATTAGAAGAAATACGGTAAACGCATTTGAGTTAAACAAAATGAGAAGTCCGTCAACTAAAGTGTGTAAAGTGTCCAAAACAGGTTAATAAGTTTCGCGAAATTCAGTTGTCAACTAGGCCACGCAGCGACCCACAGGGCCAACAATGTCGCGTCCGCCAGCCGCATCATGCAGGTGGTCGGTGGGCGGCGCAGAAAGTTGAAGCGGCGATGTGTAGCGACGCGGCGCCAGCTGCTCGTCACTGCACGGCATAATGGGCGGGCGGTCAATCATTTTGGAAGTTTGGACTGGTGCAACTTGAATCGATCGCGACAAATTTACTGGCTGGGTGTGGATTGTGGAGTAACAATATTTGTATGGCAACATTGGGGGTGTGTTTTGAGTGGAGTGCTCTGTAACTCGTTTCTCGTATTTACCCTCTTTGAATTGTCTACTGATTTGTCAAGTGGAGTTTCGAAAGTCGAAAAGTGGAGAGCACAAATTCAAATTACTAAAATGTTTTCTTTTTAAAACGTTTTTTATTACGTTTTCTGTACTCAGTGGTGATTGAAAAGACAACTTTACGTTTACGTTTACTTTGAAAAAGTTCGGTTTGTAAAGAACTCCGCCTTGAACCGCCTGCTCATCAGTGTTATAAAAAATTATTTCCCAGAAAAAAGTGTCCCCCAAAATCCCTCAATAACTGTCGTCAAATCAGAAGTAGCAACATCGCACCCCTTCCAAAAAAATGGAATAAAAATGGCGCCAAAGCGCCACAAACAGCTCAAACGAGCCCACTTTTTTGAATCTCAATTTTGGCGGAGCGAGCGCAGCGGCCGTGCCACGAAAGCGACCCCCACAGCCCGATCACGCGCAGCCGGCGATATGGACACTGATGAAGAATATTGGTGGGACCACAGCAGCGATCCCAAAATTGCCAGGGTCAGGATTTGAGGGGGGAAGGGTATTTGGGTGTGCAAAAATGGATTTGCAAAATCAAAAATTGAGTGTGAACAGCCGATCGCTCCATGACAGTTTGACTTGACTGAACTTGACGCTCTGCATCCCCTATGTAATTCAACCACCCGACGAATTGAAATTCAAAAATATAACATCGCATCACAAAGGGCGAGCCGACGGTAGAGAAGACACTCAGACGCATCAGCGCGTTGGCGCAGCACAAAACGGAAGAAGCCTATGACAAGTTGTCGCAGCTGCAGCCCGCGCCGGTGCCCAACGACGACAACCAGGTATAGTCAGCTGACATGATACTCTGCCGTCGCACTCATTTATGTCTCACGGAAGCGTGCCAATGATGATGAACCATGCGATTTTTGGAAAAAGATGAAAAAGTAATTGTTGTGAATAAGTGAACGTATAGTGTTGCGACTTACAACAGAGATGACTTTTTAAACTTTTTTGAAAATCGCTAGGGCAAAAATTGTTGGCACGCTTCCAGCGGGAACCACGCGTGCAGGGTGTAAAGTGACTGGAGTATAATCGAATGGCTTGATATCGTCCCTACTAATTCATAAGGCGCCAGGATATTGGTAATTCGGCGTATGGGCGGAACAGATATTTTAACACCACGATAGTGATGGAATGGCGCCATGGCGCTGGCGCCATTTGAGGGCGCCAAAGGGCGCCGCGCCATGGCGCCATTGGCGCTTGGCGCCCTTTTTCTGTGGCGCCCCTGGCGCCTGGCGCCCACTTTCTGAAAGGCGCCATGGCGCCCTTGGCGCTTGGCGCCCTTTTTCTGTGGCGCCCTTGGCGCCTGGCGCCCTGCCCTAAAGGGGCGCCAAACTGGCGCCAGCATGGTTTCAAGGTGACCGTCAGTAGATAATCGAAAATCGCCATTAAAATGGATGAAGGGTTAAGAGTGGGTGCAATTTTTTGCGTCCATCGGTTCAACAGACGCATCTGACTGATCAGAAGGTGAGAATGATGAACCGTCGAACTTGCAAACACATAATCAATGGATTCAAATTGTCATATTACCGTTTTTGTCCATTTCCAGAAAACATTTGTGAGCAGGAAGCAATAAAACCTAATTTGTGTTATATGAACTGAATAATTTTTTTTGTCAAATGACAATTTTCATCGTGTTTGAATTGAATGTAACGTGGGGGTATGATGTTATGCTAAATGTTTTTGTCTCACTTTTGTTAATTACATCCTGGAGAAAGTGAATAAACACATAAATGTGTGCTCGAAATTTCTAGAATAATGTTTTTAGAACACTCAGGGTACTGTACACACTTATTTTGCTTGGCGCCCCTGGCGCCTGGCGCCCTATTTTTTAAATGGCGCCATGGCGCCCTTGGCGCTTGGCGCCCTCTTTCTGTGGCGCCATTGGCGCCTGGCGCCCACATACCGAATGGCGCCATGGCGCCCTTGGCGCCTGGCGCCCTTTTCCCGTGGCGCCCTTGGCGCTTGGCGCCCACATTCCGAATGGCGCCATGGCGCCATTGGCGCCTGGCGCCCTTTTCTCTGGCGCTTTTCCATCACTACACCACGAGTTGTAAATATTACACCACTCCCTCGCGCAGCCAAGCGCGCCGCTGCCCACCCCTACGCCGGCCGCGCCAACCGCAGCACCAGCGAACGGGCGGCAGCGCAGCGCGTCCGACGGCCCGTCGCGGCAGGCGGGCCGCCACCGGCGTCGACACAAGCCCCGCCTCAGTAGGCACGGCGGGCCGCGCAGCAGACACGCGCCGCGCGGCCGCGGCCGCGGTCGCTCGCACAGCCGCTCCACGGTGCCGTCGAGCGGCACCGACAAGGCGACGAGCGGGCGGACTACCCCCACCCGGAGCAGCCAGCGCAGTGAGCGCAGTCAGAAGCCCTGGTGGGTGGAAAGGGGGTAGTTGCGCACTTTCTCTACCGTGATAGTGAAATTTGTTACAAGAATTTGTTGAAATTTATTTCTAGGAAATACGGTACTAATTGAATCTTTTCGTAAATACAAAATGCGGCTTACCACCAACTATTTATGTCCATTGCCGTAGCTGCGCCAAAACAACACACACCGCCGCCCACCTCAGGACGGTGCGCCACGAGAAGGCGGGCATCCTGCCCATCTTCAAGGCGGGCCTGTCGAGCAGCGACGACGACGCGGGCGTGTCGTCCATCTCGGGCAAGGAGGCCGACCGGGCGGTCATGCCGCCGCCCGACCACGTGCGCAAACACGTGCCCTGGGTGCCGCCCTACCAGGAGTACGGCAAGGACGTGCGTCGCCGCCGCACCAGCGGTGGGTGGACGTGTTGGGGTGTTTGAACATAAGTTGTGGTTTCTATTTTGTTTTAGGAAAGTGAGCTTTCGGATTTTGCGCGTTAAGATGGAGCATAACGACAAGTAAAATGTCACTGAAAAATTCATCATTATCATGTTTTCAAATTTTTTTTGTTCAAAATACACGTTCACTCAAAAAATCTTACTTTCTCAACGATAGTATCTTCACTTTGATTCCCAGGCGCCGCGGCCACCTACACCGCGTCGGGCGACAGCGTGGACACCACCAAGACTGCCGGCGGCAAGCACGGGCACCGCAAACATGGGGAACACATTGAACTGGTCGTGCGCATGCAGTGGGCGCCGCCATCCGAGGACGGCCAGACGCCCCTGGCCAAGGTGTTACACTTACAGAATACCGATTTACCTCGGAGTATCCCTTCTTGAATAAACCCCCCTCGCAGTACCCCCCCCTCCAGAATGATGTACATAATGTATGCAATGTACACAATGCATTTATTACTGCTACTTTGCATTGCAGCTACACATAGACTAGTTTGTGTAGCGACCCTGTAAAGTACCTACCTATCTATGTTTTTATGTCCAAATATGTCCTGTTTGGACACATTTATTACCCGTTTTGGGTACTCAAATGCCTACCATTTACTTCGATCCTTACGAAAACTTCTGACAAATAATAACCCCTCCTCGAATAAGCCACCCCCCCTCCTGAATTAACCCCCCCCACCTCAAATTTTGCTAGCGAAATAATAAACCCCCATGGGGGTATTTCAAGGTGATACGGTAGATTCAAATTGTGATACCAAGTGAAAGAGTTTTTTTTGTTTTAAAATGGCCCATTGTTCTGTAGGTGGAGCGGCTGGACTGGCTGACCGGCGAGCCACTTGATAAAGCGATCCAGACGGTCGCCAAAGTCGAAGAAGTCCCAGAGGAGCCACAAACGGCGGCGGCGGCGGCGCCTTCCGCGGAGCCTACAAGCAAAGCCAAACCGGAGCAGCCAGCTGCAGCACCGACACCGACACCGAAACCGGCACCGCCACCGGCACCAATTGCACCTGCAACGCGGCCGCGCGCACCCGAGCGAGCTGCAGCGAAACCGCGTCGCAGCAGGTCCAAGCCAAAGAAGAAGTCGACCGGTTGCTGCGGCGGCGGGCGCAAGAAGCCGGGGCCGCGGTCGCGCAGCACCGCGGCCAGTCGGACCAGGGGGATCTCCCAGACCCTATAAAATGCCCTGTAAAATGTCAAATGTCATGCAAAGTGTCAAAAGTCATGGAAAATGCCCTGCAAAATGGCAACTCGGTTGCCATTTTGCAGGGCATTTTCCATGACTTTTGACACTTTGCTTGACATTTGACATTTTTCAGGGCATTTTACAGGGTCTGGGAGTGGCACCAGGGCGCAGTCGCACCACGGACACCGAGAGCACCGCGGCAGGTCGTCGCAGCGCGCGAAAACTGGTGGGCGGGTGTCCAGCGGACATATCAGGGCATCGAAGTGAGTGGGGTCTTTTGAACTGCGCTAGCAGGGTATATTTTTGGATTTGGAAGATGTTTACGCGTCAGATTTGTCAGAAATGATAGGTAAATATACATCGGATCGGAGTGGAGAAAACCGTTTCGCAAAAGCTTAGAAAAAAAATTATGTTATAACTTGGGCCACTTGGAGGATTTTGGATGTTTGAACGATAAAGATTCAGTGTGGGTAATCCAGCAAATTTGATATGAATCTGAATATCGCTACAAAACGGAGAGATTGGTACCTATAAAATGCTAGCAATTTGAAGAAAAAAAAACAATTTCAAGGCAAATCATTGTATCTCTAAGTGGCAACTGGTAAAACTCTAAATCCAACCAAAATACCAAAATCATTTTAAGGTCGTTTTAACCAAATATTTCGTTCCATCGATACCGCGGCAATAATTGCAGGGGCAGAACGCAGAAAGGGCACAAGCATTCCAGACCCAAGGGCAAATCCGCCACTGGCGACAGAAATGCTAAACACAGGAGGTAAATATTTATCGTGTTTATGTGTTTGAATTTTTTTCGATTTACTTTTTGAATCCTTATTCCGGCAAACTTAAATTCTCTTAAAGATGATTTTTCAGTTCCCGGAATGTCGGCCATATAAATGCATTAGGTAGTGTTGGGCCTGGGGCTTGGGCCATAACGTTACTACCGTATATCCTCGAATAAGTCCCGGCTCCCGGGGGAGTTTTTTTCGTCCGAATTTTTTGAGGGGGGCTTATTCGAGGGGGGTTATTCGAGAGGCGGAGTTATTCGAGGGGGTTATCCGAGAGGGGGAGTTATTCGAGGGGGTATTTTTCCTCAGTCAGCACACATGGGAAGTTATTCGGGGGGACGTATTCGAGGATTTACGGTATGTAAATACATTTCAATTTTTCACCCAGGAGCAAAGCTGGCAGCGGCGCCAGGACTCACGCCAGCGGCGGTAAACGGCAGCCTGCCAACAAGTGAAAGGTGGCTTTTTATGTCTTGTAAAAGGAAAAAGAAAGAAGGAAGGAAAAAAGAAAGTTTCAATGAAAGTGAATTGTCGATTGTGAAGTAAATTGGAGCATTGTCACTTTTTTAAATTGTGTCTGAAGGAATTTGGAAACGGACAGAATATTTAGGTGAATAGGTAGATACAGGTGAATAAGTAAGTATTACCTAAAGCTGCGTTTACACTGCGACTTGCGCCGACAATTTTAAAAAGTGAAAAAGTTCCATAATTTTGGAATTAAGTTCCATATATGCAAGAGAATGCAGTGAAGCATGCTCACTAGTTAAAATGCAATCACATGCCAATTTGCAGATAAATGGTCCACGTCGTTCCTAGGGTGTCAAATTTCCGTTTTCCGTTTTCCGTTTCCGTTTTCCGCAGGCAAATTTTTTCCGTTTTCCGTTCCGTTTTCCGGCTGCTGAAATTTTTTTTCCGTTTTCCATTCCGTTTTCCGGCAACTTTTTTTTCCGTTTCCGTTTTTCCGGCTCATTTTCCGTTTTCCGGCTAAATTTTCAGTTTTTCCGCCTTTTTTCCGTTTTCCGCCTAAATTTCTAGTTTTTCCGCCTTTTCTCCATTTTCCGCCTCAATTTTCCATTTTTCCGCCTCATTATACCTTTTTCTGGCCCAGCTTTCTGTTTTCTGATCAGCCAAACTGGTAAAAATTCATGCAGATTGTCAATGATGTGAAAAATTTTCTGTTTCCAGCAAAATTACTGCAAATTTTTTCCACTTCCAGCCAAATTTCAGCAAATTTTATCCATTTTCCGGCAAAATTTCAGCAAGTTTTTCCGTTACCGTGCTAATTTGATTTTTCTGTTTCCGTTTTTCCGGTCTCTTTTTCCGTTTTCCAGCCGCTGAAATTTTTTTTCCGTTTCCGTTTCCGTTTTCCGCCAAGTGCAAATTTTTTTTCCGTTTTCCGTTCCGTTTTCCGGCCGCTGAAAAAAATTTTCCGTTTCCGTTTTCCGTAGAAAATTTTTTTTGACACCCTAGTCGTTCCAGAGTTATAAGCAGCATTTAAAAAAATATTTCACTTGTCGGTTCGCTTTTTTGGAAATATTTTTAAAATGCTTATATCTCTGGAACGACATTGACGATTTATCTGCAAATTGGCATGTGAGTGCAGTTAACTAGTGAGTATACTTCACTGCATTTTCTCGCAGATATGGAACTTTAAGAAAAACAGGTATGAACATTTCACTGTATAATGTTTCTTTTTGTTGAAAAGTGTTTAAAAATTTTTCACTTCTTTCTGTGCAGAAGAAAACGGAAAATCTGCTGCTGCGGAGGGGAAAAGTAAAAGAGAAAATGATTTTACAATATGAAATTATGATTCCATTGGCTTGAAGAGTGATTTTTCAAAGATATTACTCGAGAAACAAATGATCAACGGTGGTAATGGAATGAAGAATCTCGGAACAGTGATCACTGTGCACTGACAAAAATATAATCGTAGGAAACGTAAGGAATCGGAAAGTCACAATCACACTACTGCTTGCACCAATAAATTTTTCCACCTGAAGACTTCAATTTACCACAGAAAGCTTTGCCAATTTTCTCCATCAATTTTGGATCTGTGTTGCAATCTTTTTGGCACATGTCCATGCCCACGGAAACAACTGAGTGGGGGCAGTAGCTGGTGGTGGTTGAGCTTTCTTGATCGTAGTCGCAGCTCTCCCCGAAAATGTACTTCTTCATGGCCGCCTCGATGCACGTCTGGCATTGTTTCTGCGTGTGAAGTGGGGCGGTATGACGTCTGACACGATGTAATGTTGAGGGCATTGCCGTCGCAGCATTTAAGCCCCTCTATGCCAGTGCAAAATGCGGCCTCCTGGTAGCTCAGTTGGTTAGGGCATTCATACACATAGTGAAAGGTCCCGGGTTCGAGACCCGGCCAGGGCAAGAACAATTTTGCACTTTTTCTGTAATTACTGTAAATCCTTGATTAGTTCCGCAGTGTTCAGTGGGACTACATTCACTTCACATGCATATGCATTATCAACAGTTGAGGGTTTTTGGGTGACTGTTTTTAACTGTAAAACTTCATCTTTCAGCCAACATTTATAAGTGGCTACTTGTGTGTGTCAATCAGTTCAGTTCCTGTGACTTGTTCTCATTCATTTTCCACTCAATGAAGCTGTTCTAACTAGCACCTCCCTGGGGTGTTATTTAAGGATATACGGTATTTATTATTTATGTATGTGCTGTCAAAGTATGTGAAGAACATTCTGATACCACTTATCAAAAACGTGATGCGTGTGGAAGCGCTAGCATGCTTGGTGAAGCGTTGGGAAGTGTCAGCGTGAAGACACTTCCTGACGCTACAACACGCATCAATGCCCCGTTTCTCGTTGTGGGAGGAGAACTAATTGAGGATTTACGGTATTTGCACCAATATACATCATTTAAAAAAATTCTCAACGCACGCTGCTGGCAGCAGAGCCAAGGCTTACGACAGCGGCAAATAGAGCCAAACACAGCAAAATTTTGGTGCAGCCCATCGTGAATGTAGTAGCTGATCAAGGGACTTGATTGGGAATGTTTTAAAATGTATGCGCTTTCAGGTTCGACTGATTCAACTACGACGCATATTTATGGGAGATTTGGGTGCTGGTTGTTTGAATTGGCTTTGTTTATTCATCGTCAGGTGTCTTTTCCACACAGAGTTGTTAAAATACTGGTATTTTTGGAAAACGTAAACCCAAATGTAAATACCTTTTCAAAACTTCAAGTATGAATACAAAAACGTATTTTTACTTTTAAAATAACTAGGTACAATGAATACAATGCAATTAATGATATACATGTACATAACACTGTTTGCATGATATTTACAAGTAATTAAGGCAAATTAATCATCCGCACATTCATATCGCACAATCTGAAGTGCATCTATCAATGTCATTATTTCTTAAAATTTGAACCTTTTTATGAATGTTTTTACATTTTCTCTGGTCATTTTTACATTTTTACATTTTCTCTGGTACTTCTATCAGGAAAACATAAATAACAAAGCGTAAGGGTATTCTGAGAAAATCTAAACGTAAACATAATGATAAATACCCGCAATATCTGGGTATTTTGGGTGAAGGATAAATACGTTTTCGCAACTCTTTCTCCACGGACCATGTCCATGAGACATTTGCCCATTTGTGATCAATTTCGTTTGATGTGACTAAAGCAGTCGGCCCCAACCATGAGATGAGACCTATTTATTTACTTCAAACAAACATGTAATACGACTTTATTGAAGCAAAATGACCATGCACCATGATTAGCGTTCTAAAAATCTCAGGGAACTTTAATTAGGTATGTTTATATTTTTAGAGAGATTTAAATTTTTTTCTGTGGGGAAAAAAATCTGTCTGAAAATGCAATTACAGCTCAAACTTTCTTTCATTGTTTGTTGCGCTTTCTTTCATGCTTTCTCACTGCGTATGTTACAACCAACAACTAAAGGCTATTTACACAGGTCCCGGCCGGGGACCGGTCCCCGGCAAAAAATAAAATTTTTCAAAAGTCTATAATTGGTGTGTATGGGTTGTTTGCATGTTAATTAGGTGAATTATCACCAAATTAGCATGCACAAAATTTTTGCGAGACGGTTACACGCGCTGATGCATTTTCTCTGGGGGAGTGTATAATTTTTTTGGATTTGTCTGAATTTTGGCATGCGTGTGTACTCCTTTGCTTAGTGAGTTCGCATGCCAAATTTCAGCTCAGGGTGATTAGAGAATCCTATTTTATTTAGACTTTTATTTTCATCGATCACTGTATTTTTGTATAGTGATCAAAATCCTGCCAGGGACCGGTCCCCGGCAATGTCTAAATGGCCCCGACCAGGGTCAAACGTCCCTGGTGAGAAAATTTTTTTTCAGTAAACAAAGAATTTTGGTCCCTGACTGGGGATGTTCGTCCCCGGCAGGGGACTAAAAACTTTCTTTCGGACTAAAAAATTGGTGTTAATTAACCTAATATACATGCAATCAACCCATACACACTTACTGACTGACAATTACAATTTTTTTGCCGGGGGCCCGGTCCCCGGCCGGGGCCTGTGTAAATAGCCACAACTAAATTGTTGTCTGTAACGTACACAAATGTCGAAAAATGCAACAAAAACAGCCATGTATAAGACTCTATAGACTTAAATATATATTTAAGTATTTAATTGGCATGGACAATGTTCTAACGTAAACACCTTCCGCCCGGCACCCTATTTTTGATTTTACTTGTGACATCCTATCTCCAGTTCTAGGGCGTGCCAGAAGCTGAAACTTGGGGGAGATATTGGCGCAACACCCCTCTACTTCTCATGAATTGGAGGCGTCACGGCGACCCTTTACAAGGTGGGTCACGCAAAGTGCAAAATTTTTATTGGCTGTTTTGGTGTCCCGCACAGGTCCAGCACCCACTTATTTCTGAGCTGTGGGATGGGTATAAATCTAAAATTTATGGGATGTGTTGCCAACACCCCTGCCCTACTATTCACTATTCAATAATGTGAGATTATTTTGAAAAATTTCTAAAAAATTATTGTATTCTCTAAAAAACACCACCTCCCAATAGATGGATGACAAAAAAATTCACTGTTTAGAACTTTTATTAGACACTTTAAGAGCTGGTTTACAATACTTTAAATGGAAGGGTTTGATGTTACAAGTTATGTAAAGAACCATACCTCTAAAATGCTTTCACTGCAAAATTTACTTAGGGGAAATTTATAACATCATAATGACATCATTGCAGGAACAAAAATTTACTAAATTTACACTTTGAAATTCCCCCAAGTAAATTTTGCGATGCAGGCATTTTAGAGGTATGGTTCTTTACATAACTTTAACCATCAAACCCTTCCCTTTAAAGTACCGTAAACCACCTTTTCAAATGTCTAATAAAAAAATTCCAAAAAGTGAATTTTTTTCATCCATCTATTGGGGGGGTGGTGTTTTACAGAATAAGATCATTTTTTAGAAATTTTTCACATTAATCTCACATTATTGAATAGTGTATAGTAGGGTAGGGGTGTTGGTATTTAACACATCCCCAAAATTTTAGATTTATACCCCTTGCACAGCTCAGAAGTAAGTGGGTGCCGGACCTGTGTGGGACACCAAAAAAGCCAATAAAATTTTTGCACTTCAGGTGACCCACCCTGAGAAGGGTAACCGTGACCCCCCCCAATTCATACAAACTAGAGGGGGGATTCACCAATACCTCCCCCAAGTTTCAGCTTCTGGCGCGCCCTAGAACTGGAGATAGGATGTCACAAGTAAAATCAAAGGTAGGGTGCCGGACGTGACCGGGAAGGTGTTCATACAAACTATTTCCTCGAATACCCCCTGGGGGTATTTCGAGGAAATACAGTAAAAAAAATTACAGGGGAATGAATTAAGATATGGTGTTGTAGTTTCTGTCAAAGACAGTGCGTCTGCCAATGTAAATTGTGTCCAAAGCTCAGGAGTTTATTTTAATTGTATTTACTAGAAGTTAGGTATACCGTATTTCCTCGAAATACCCCCCTCAAAATACCCCCCCTCAAAATGGGCACTATGAAATTGTGGTCCGGGACATGCATAACAGACGTTCAAAACACTTACAATGTTACTTTAGAACGGTTGTGATTGTGTGGTCAGTAGTGGGTATTTTCTCCCTAGTTTATGGAAGTCAGCTTGGCTTATTGATTGAAGGTTGTGTTTGAGGTTGCTCTCTGTTGTTGTGTGAAGACGGGAGTTGACTTTGGTTGAGACTTCAAGTGTCCAGGTTCAGAGATGGGTGACTTTCCTTTATTGGAGTGAAGATGTGAATATTTCACCAATGTTATAATGGATTGAAATAGACTGTGGATGAATGATTGACTGGAGCAAAAGCCTCTACTTATATATGGCTGGCTCAGTGTATTGATAGAACATTAATGTGTTCAATCCTACTAATTTAGGTCCTTAGATGGTGTTATGTGGCTGTGCATTCAATCCTACACACTAAGCATGAAATTGTCTACCATAAGATACCTACCGTATTTGCTTGAATAATCCCCCTGGGGGATTATTATTTCATCAGACATTTTGAGGGGGGAACTATTCGAGGGGGGGATTATTATTTCGTCAAAATATTCAAGCATGTTTCCAGCAATTCATTTCACGAAATATGCTTCATAAACACAATAACGTGCCATTTCTGTTAAAATTAGGTATAACAAATTAATCAAATCTTTAAAGGGGGGATTATTCGAGAGGGGGAATTATTATTTCCTCACTTGTCTTACAGGGGGGGATTATTTGAGGGGGGGGGATTTTTCAAGGGGGGAACTATTCAAGCAAATATGGTATATGCAACACAGGTAATCACATGAATATAATGCCTAGACTGAATGTGTGAAATTATCCAGCTAGTTCATAATTGCTTTTCACATGTGCAAATCACTTTCAAATCACATCTGTTGCTAGACACAAACATTTAGTAGCTCCAAAGAAACATGTAACAGCTGCTATTTTATGAATGGATTGGAATTGTGCATGCATCATAGATAGCTACCTACGTACATGCACATATACCCAAGGTGTGTTTATGCATTAGCTACTGTTGTAGTTAGAGTCCACTACATTATATACACTTGCATTCCTATGGTTGGATAGGTTTGGAGTGATTGGTCTGAACCGGTCACTTTTATGTTTCAACCAATCTTGAGTAGTGACCACTTGGGTGTTTAGGTCAGTTGATGTACATTGACTCATTTTCCCTCATCGTTCATGTCCCCTTCGGGGGGTGACCATCTATGAATATGAGATGCAAGCCTTTGAGACCCATGTCGCCGAGCGAGTTCCACCAAAACGCAATGACACCACATCTCAAATGCAAATCTCCTCTGGTCATTGGCTTAGTGGACTTGGCTTCACCTCTTGCCCAAGGTCCACATGCCAATCCAGCTGAACCCATCTCAACTACATTTCTCATCTGTGCATCACGGACTCAGTTCGCTGGAGCCCTGTTTCCCGTGTGCACAACATGGTGACCACACTCGCTTGAAACTTCTTAAGCCTATGTGAACCCGCCTGCCCCCGACTGTCCAACAATGACATCAGTGGCACCCCAATCAAACCTGCGGCAGAACCTGCCAGCAAGAGCAGCCCCCCGCAGCGCGCCACAAGAGAGCATGCATGACATGAAAGATGTCAAATGCAAAAACCCTGGCAGTCAAAGCAGCAACCGGCAACAGAGGCAAACCGGTCGACAGTCCAACAGAGACACCGACAGCCTAAACCCCGGCCATCAAGCAGCGACACCAGGAATTGAGGCAAACAGGTCGGCTGTCAAGCAGCGACACCGACAGCCTAACCATCCCAGTTGTCAAGCAATGACACGGACAGCCCAAAAACCCTGGCCGTCAAAGCAGCAACTGGGAACAGAGGCAAACAGGTTGGCGGTCCAACAGAGACACTGACAGCCTAACCCCAGCCATTAAGCAGTGACACCAGGAACTGAGGCAAATAGGTTGGCAGTCAAGCAATGACACTGGAAACCCAAACCATCATGCCGGCTGTATATCACTGACACTGGTAAATAAAAACATGACTCTGGCCATCAATCAGTAACACCGGTCAAAAAAAATATACCCTGGCTATCAATCAGCGACACCAGTAGAACCCACACACTCAACAATCAAACAGCAACATTGATGCATCAGGCAACTCACCACACACCAACCAGCTATGTGAATGCACAGTAATCCAATACACACCTTTGAAACAGTGCCCCTACATTAAGTCCACAAAAAGGCAGACACATTTCTCCTGCACATGACACCACCATCCAGCCTGCCCTCCAACCAGTACACCAAATCACCAAGTACCATGCAATTCTGATCACCCACGCCACCCATTCAACATACCAGCCAAGCAGCAACCAGCAGTCAGTGCACCAGTGATGGCATTCAAGGGATAGAGGAACTACAGGAAAGGCAAGGAACACTCCAAGGCTAAGTGATCATGCACAATGGTGACGTTTCTGTTTATTGGGTGAATGTAGTTATTCTATTGTAATTGGTGTTTGTTGTGATTTTTGCATGAATTTGATTATTGTTTTTCTGTCAGTTCCCCCTGTAGAACTTGGGGGGGGGGAACTGTTGTAGTTAGAGTCCACTACATTATATACACTTGCATTCCTATGGTTGGATAGGTTTGGAGTGATTGGTCTGAACTGTTAACTTTTAGGTTTCAACCAATCTTGAGTAGTGACCACTCGGGTGTTTAGGTCAGTTGATGTACATTGACTCATTTTCCCTCATCGTTCATGTTCCCTTCGGGGGGTGACCATCTATGAATATGAGATGCAAGACTTTGAGACCCATGTTGCTGAGGGACGTTCGACCAAAACGCAATGACACCACACCACCGAAATGCAAATCTCCTCTGGTCGTTGGCTTAGTGGACTTGGCTTCGCCTCTTGCCCAAGGTCCACATGCCAATCCAGCTGAACCCATCTCAACTACATTTCTCATCTGTGCATCACAGACTCAGTTCGCTGGAGCCCTGTTTCCCGTGTGCACAACACTACCATGTACTTATTTACTACTGCTTCAATACAGCCACATGTAGTTGCCCTTATACTTAGAAAAATTATTAAACAAATATATTTATATTATCACAAATATATCACTTTCTTTTTATTGCCAAAGTGGCAACAAGACATCATTTATACCATCTACATCCTTATATAAAGCTGTAAAAACTTATAAATGGTGGTTATTGTTGCATTTTTCACGTTTTTCTCTCAAAATTTTCACTCTGAAAAAATAACTCCCCAGGGGTAATTCGAGGAAATACGGTATACCGTATTCCCTCGAACAAGCCCCTGGTGGGTTTTTTTCAGAAGGAAAATTTTGGGTGGGGGTTAAACGAGGAGGGGGGAGTTGAATCGCCAGAATTTTTTTGAAATCCCAGTGCTAAATCATTGTTTGTAATGTACACAGACGTCGAAAACTGCAACAAAAACTGCCATGTATAAGGCTCTATAGACTTATATACCGTATTACCTCGAATTATCCTCCCTTGAATTGACCCCCCTCGAAGTACCCCCCCCCCCAATGGGCTGGGGAACTCATAACCCCCCTCGAAATATCCCCCTCCGGAATGATATGCATCATGTATGCAATGTACATGATGTATTTATTACTGCTAATTTGCATTGCAGCTACACATAGACTAGTTTGTGTTGCTACCTATCTACGTATTAAGCCGGAGTTACAGCATAACGATAAATAGAAGGTGAAGCGACAAATACATGTCGCCGCAAATTCGGTTACTCAAGAACGCTTAAAGATATCCATCCCTAAATTGACATGTTGAAAGCACTAACGATATCTTCATCGTGTTCAAAAATTGTCCAAAAAGCTCCAGTGTTTCAGCTCCAAAGCTCCAGCTGCAAATTTGTCGGCAGCATTTCTCAGTAATCGAATTTGCGGCAACATGTATTTGTCGCTTCACCTTCTATTTATCGTTATGCTGTAACTCCGGCTTTATGTCCAAATAAATCCTGTTTACCTAGACACATTTATTACCTGTTTTACCTTTTACATTTACTTTTCGTTGTTCTTGTAAATGTGTTTCAAATATTTTTAGTTATCCCTGTGCAGGAGAAAACGGAAAATCTTCTGCTGCGGGGGGAAATGTAAAAGAGAAAGCGATTTTACAATATGAAATCATGATTCCATTGGCTCGAAGAGTGATTTTTCAAAGATTTTACTCGAGACACAAATGGTCAACAATGATAATGGTCTGAAGAATCTCTGAACATTGATCACAGCGCACAGAACAATACAACCACAGCAGACAACCTTCACAATCACCCTACTGCTTGCACCAATAAATCTTTTCACCGGTAGACTTCACTTTACTACAAAAAGCCTTGCCAATTTTCTCCATCAATTTCACGTCGCTGTCGCACTCTTTGCCGCATATGTCCAAGCCCACGGACACTATGGTCATGGGGCAGTAGCTGGCAGTGGTCCAGAATTCTGGATCGTAGTCGCAACTCTCGCCGTAGATGTACTTCTTCATGGCCGACTCGATGCATGTTTGACACTGTTTCTGCACGTGGATTGGGGGTGTGACTATCAGTGTGGGAGATGGGTATTTACGTTTACTCTGGAATATGCGTAAAACTGAGTACTCAGTAAATAGACGTAGGTACAATAGTTAAATTGTACCGGTACCCATCTGTACGCATACTTTTTCATGAGTACTGGGTACCTCAGAGTACTTCAGAAAATTCAGGGGATGCAAACGAAAAGTAAAAAAGTCTATGCCGGCATTCATACACATTTCTGTCTTATGTAGCATGCAGGCATAGATAAATAAATGTTTGCATTCTAATTGTGATGACTGTTTTGCATGGTTTACACTGAGAAAATTGATTCTTATGTTGAACTTCGAAACTTCTACCAACTTTTGCACCTAGATCCCATAAAATACCCATAAAATACTTGATTTTACGCTTCTATGATGAAAAAAAAATACTTTTGTGCAATTTTACCAGGTACTGGGTAAACGCACGCTGCTGGCGGCATAGCCGAGGCTTACGACAGCGACAAAAAGAGCCAAACACAACAAAATTTTGGTGCAGCCCATTCTGAGTAACGTGCTGATCAAGAGATTGGATTTGGAATGTTTTGAAATGTTCAGACTGATTCAGCTACGATGCATATTTATGAGAGATTTATGGGCGGTTTGTATGAATTCTATTTGTTTATTTATCGTCAGGTGCATTCTTCATAGACATATTGTCCTATTTGTAACCATTAGGCATTTGATGCATCTTCTTCAAACATACCTACATATTTACCATCTTTTAAAGTAAAACCTCCCCAGACCGTGATGTGATCTATAGCTACCTAAATTACGGTGGTCTTTCATAAACACAATCTTTCAGGCATAACATGTCTATAACATACCTAGCTGAAATAATGTGATTAAAAAGTGAAGTATACATTTTTAGTTCATTAGGGTGCTTTAAGCAAACATACTCAACGGACCAATATCATTCATTAGTGAACTTTAGATTATAATCAATGAATAATGTTTTTGAACAGGTTCATTCCCGACGCTATTTCGATCGATCAGAGCATAGTTGTTAAAACGTATTTACGTTTACTCGATAATTACGGATACTCGAGTACTGCGTAAATACGTTTACGTTTCCCCACGAAAAAAATACCGGTACTCACTTACTCGCGTACTTTTTGAAAGCAGCCAACGTTTTACGTTTTCTCTGAAAAAAAGTATTTTACACACGTTTTACGCAGTGTAAAAGTATTTTAAAAAAACTTTACGTTTTCTGTACTCAGGCGTGAGTAAAAGAAAAAATACTTTACGTTTACATTTACTCTAAAAAAAGTTCAGTACTTTAAACAACTCTGAATCAGAGTCTAAAAGAGTTTCTTTTTAACCAAATGGTGTTCATTCTGGCCTTCAAATAGTCTATCCGAAATTTTTAATTTAGTAAATTTTCACCATGAAAGGTGGAAAATTTGTTATTCGCTTCTATGATGTGTATTCCGGATCACTAACAAAATTACCGTATATACTCGAATAAGTCCCTGGGGGAGTTATTTTTTCTCCAGAATTTTTTGAGGGGGGACTTATTCGAGGGTGGGTTGTTTCGAGGGGGGTTATTCGAATGTACGCGAGTACAGACAACGTAATTGATTAAAAAAATTTTTGGGACATAAAAACCAAAAACCACTCAAACGAATTGAAACGGCTGCAAAAATTTCAGAAGAGATGATACAAGTTGTGATGGGCAGGGAAAGCAGCCACTCTCGCTTTTTAAATTTACTCATTTTTACATCTTCCTTGGTACAAAATCAACAACAATTCTTGTTTTTGCGTTTTCCCTGACTAAAAATACTGGTATTTACGTTTACACATCCTTTATGGAGCATAAACGTAAAAAAATTTACTTAACGTTTTCTGTACTCAGTGGTGAGTAAAAATAAAATACTTTACATTTATGTTTACTTTGTAAAAGTCTGAAATTCTGAAAATACGGACTTTTAAGTATTTGTAAATGTAAAGTATTTATTTTTTTAATCACCCCCTGAATATATAAAATGTGCATAAAAAGTGAATTTTTACTTTCACCCATGAGTAAAATACCTTTTTCCCAGGAAAATGTAAAGTGAGTATTTTTAGAAATTTTGCACAAAGTTTTGCTCAAAGTCACTAATTTTCATACCTTTTTACCCAATTCCACCTTCAAATTGATTATTTTATGTGCTTTTTGCCTATTGTCAGGTATTTTTGGCTATAAATGTACTTACCTATACACTCATTTTTTGGCTACATAAAGAAGTGCAGAAGCCATAGAAGGACTAAGGCAACTCGGAAATAGGAATGTCAAATGTGTCTTTTCTAGTCAAGTAGAGCATAAAAGATTTCTGATGACAGAACAAATTCAGTCAAGAATATTAGAAAAATTCCGCATGAAAAGAAATTGAGATGGAGAACAGAGTCGGAAAAATGGAAACGAAAAAAATGTTAATTATCAGAAGTCGGAAACTGGAACAAGAAAAAAATTGCCTACTGGATATCAGAAACGGAAAATGAAAACGGAAACTTAACAATCTACCAGGGTGATTTACAGCACAACGATAAATGGAAGGTGAAACGACAAATTCCGTGTTGACAAATTACAAATACTATAGGTAATACCCATTATACTCAAGCACGCTTTAAGATATCCTACCTATAATTGGCATGTTGAAAACACTAACTTATATCTACATCTCATCCAAAGATTACCCAAAATGTTTCTGTGGTTCTCGAGAGATCAATTTAAAATAATAATTTCACCATTTGTCTGCAATACCAACGTATAATGTTGCCAACAAATAGCGCAATTTTCATTTTGTATTTAACTACCGTATTACCTCGAAATACCCCCAGGGGGTTTATTATTTCACCAGCAAAATATGAGGGGGGATAATTCGAGGGGGGGGGGGGTTATTCGAGGGGGGGTCTATTATTTCGCCAGAAATTTTCGTAAATTCCCCATACGCAGACGTAGAAAAATCGAACAATCACATAGATTGATATGTGTTTATAGGCATATATTACTGTATATAGGTACACAAAAACCCTTCCCTAACGTCACTTAATCATCAGTTTCAACGTGTGTTCTGCATAGTACCGATCACAAACTGCGGTATTTGTCATGTACGTTCACGTTACACTCAATTTTAGGGGGGGGGGGGTATTTCGAGGGGGGGTTTATTATTTCCTCAGCCGAAATTTAGGGGGGGTATTTCGAGGGGGGGTTATTCAGGGGGGGGGATAATTCGAGGTAATACGGTATATCTTAAGCAAAAACATGATAAAACCCTCCGTTCTATTGGAGGTATGACGGTCATTAGAAGAAATACGGTACTAACCGATATCTATATCGTGTCCAAAAATCGTGTACAAACAGTGAAATTTTCATAGATATTAAAACGTAGTTACGTTTACTCGATAAATACGTATACGCGCGTGCGTAAATACGTTTACATTTCGTCCTGAAATAATACCGGTACTCAAATACTCGCATACTTTTTGAAAGTACGCGAGTTCAGAAAACATATTTTAGGGGGACAGAAAATGTCATTTTGTCAAACAGAAAGTGACAAACATACACATTTTCCTAAGAAATACTTATCAGGAGAGAAAAACACTGAATTATTTATCTTTCGTGTAATTCAGTGTAAACATTGAAAAACACACACCATTTTTCACGTTATTTTTGTGAGAAAAATACTCACTTTGATGTTTTCTGTGAGAAAAATACCCATTTTTACGTTTTCTTTGGAAAAAATCCTCATTTTTACGTTTTTGTTGTTTAGTCAGTTGTTGTTGTTTTCGAAAAAAAGTTGTTTAGTCAACTTTTACGCAGTGTAAAAGTGAAAATAAAATACTTTACGTTTCATGTACTCATGTGTGATAAAAAAAATGCTTTAAATTTACGTTAAGTTTAAAAAAAGTTCAGTACTTTTAACAACTCTGGAAATTTTCATGTAAGATTTATATCTCGAGAACTACATGAGCTTTTTAGATAAGTTGTGGACAGGGTTGGCAAAATCTCAGAAAAACATAAAAATAAAATAAAAATAAAATGGAATATTCAAGAATAAAATAAAATAAAATGGAAAATATAAGAATAAAAATAAAAATTGTATAAAAATTCGTATTTTTGTAAAATTGTATAAAAATTCGTATTTTTTTGTAAAATTTTATCTCGTTGCTTGAGTTTCTACCTGTTTATTCATGGATCTGGGAGCAGTCCCAAGTGTAAAGTGTCCAATGTCATGTAAAATGTCATGCAAAGTGTCAATTGTCATGACATGTAAAAAATAAAGTATCAATTGTCAAGTAAATTGTGTCCAAATCTTATGTTTTATATCTAAATCTTATGTTTTGTATCCAAATTATGTTGTTGTTGTATCCAAATCTTATGTGAACATTTGGATACAAAAACATAAGGTTTGGATACAAAACATACTATGGATACAAAAACACAAGATTTGGATACACAATTGCCACTTTGCTTGAAATTTGACATGACAGTTGACATTTTGCATGGGAATTGACACTTTACTTTATATTTGTCAAGACAATTGACAAATTGCATTACATTTTACAAATGTGCCTAGCACACTCCACTAGTCCTTCTACTGAAAATGCAAACCATTCTTATCAATAATTGTAACTTTACACTTGCAGCTAGCTAACAATACATACTGCATGCAACTTTTGAAAAGTAAGGGAAAAATTTGTCACAGGTTTTTCATGTATAGGTCTAATTATAACATTTTTTTGGCCTTGCATGCATGATTCTGATTTTTTGTAAAAATTTTGTACAATTTTTGTAAAATTTTTGTAAAATGTGTCATTTTATTTTATTAATGACTTTTGGGAATAAAATAAAATAAAATACAATGAAACAAGAATAAAATTAAAATAAAATAAAATTTTTATACAATTTTTATACAATTTTACTAAAATGAATTTTTATAAAACCAACCCTGGTTGTGGACACGATATAGATATCGGTTTGTGCTTTCAACATGTTAATTTAGCAATGCGTAATATCGTAAAACGATAAATGATCGTAAAACGATAGTTAAACGTTCCCGTGTAGCTAAGTTCGTTCCCGTGTACGAGATCGAATACCGTATTTCTTCTAATAGAAGGGCGGGTCTCCAATAGAAGGGCGGGTAAAAAAGTTGACGAAAAAATAGAAGGGCGCCCTTCTATTAGAAGAAATACGGTATTTCCTTTCAGTCTTTATTAGGTATTTATTTGTCGTTATGCTGTAAGTGTGACTCCTCCTTTATGACGACTCAAAAATTGATTTGAAAATATTTTTAGCGACACAAGCTGCCACGCTAGTTTCATAGCCGAAGCTCTTGGCAGCGGTGAATAGTGTCAAACTGGCGCAACACATCACGTGGAATATATTTACCGTATATCCTCGAATAAGACCCACCCCTTGAATAACTCCCCACCCTTGAATAACTCCCCACCCTTGAATAACTCCCCCCTCAAAGACGCTGACGAAAAAATAACTCCCCCCTTGAATAACTCCCCACCCTTGAAAAACTCCCCCCTCTGTGATGAGTGTGGAAGATGGTGCAACAAGTGAAAAAACGTAATGCAAATGCAGTGCAGTGTGTGAGACAAAAATACAAAATAATGTTAGCCTACAGCAGCGAAAGCACATACACAGTGTGTATTTTATGCAGTGTATACACACCTACCTACCTGCAAGTTTTCCTGAAAGTTATGAGGAAAAAATAACTCCCTCCCTTGAATAACTCCCCACCCTTGAATAACTCCCCCCTCAAAAACACTGACGAAAAAATAACTCCCCGGGGGACTTATTCGAGGATATACGGTATCACCGCTGATCAGGGGATAAAGATATGATATACATATGCGCCGCTTTCACGTTATTTTGCTACTGGTTCAGGTGCACCAGACTTTACTTCGGAGAGGTTTGTGTTTAGGTAAAATATTAGTTTTGTCGTAGTTTTTGTCAGCCCACTTGTCGATTGTGTGTAACGCCCCAAGTCAGCGAAAAATTCCCGCTCAAACGTTAGGTTAGACCGCACAACAAAGAGACGCCTTGTTACTTACCTACTTTGAAAGCAGATAGATGGCCGAATTACCGATGGTAAACGAAAATTTGAAATCTTTAACATTTTTTTGGACTTTACAAATTTTATCCCACTACTAAGCAAAAATACACCGCACCAGCGACTTTTTTCTTTAAAAATTTGGAAATTCAATTCAAGATTTAGTTGTTGTCTGTCCTATTTTCTGAACCGACAACTGAAATTCGTGTTCAAATGCCTAAAAGTCTTGAACGACAGGCTCAAATTATCTGCTAATTGGCATGTGTGTAAATACAATTAACTAGTGAAACAACACTGAAAAATTTAAACACTGCTTTTAGGTGGTTTGCCATCGTAAGTTACCACTGTATATTTCGTCCAGTATTTTGAATCGAGCTGAAATTTAAAAATCCTCGGAGCTAATAAATCCATCGAGGCTCGCTCGCTCCATACAAAGAACAAAAAGTGATATACCGTATTACCTCGAATTATCCCCCCCCTTGAATTAACCCCCCCCTCGAATTAACCCCCCCTCAAAATGGGCTGGGGAAATAATAAACCCCCCCCTCGAAATACCCCCCCCCCTTCGGATTGATGTACGTCATGTACATAATAAAAACGTCATGTACGCAATGTACATGATGTATATTACTGTTAATTTGCATTGCAGCTACACATAGACTAGTTTGTGTAGCTATCAACGTTTTTATGTCCAAATATATCCTATTTGGACACATTTATTACCTATTTTGGGTACGCAAATCCCTACTATTTACTACGATCCTTACGAAAATTTCTGACGAAATAATAAACCCCCCCCTCGAATAAACCCCCCCCTCGAATTAACCCCCCCTCAAATTTTGCTGGCGAAATAATAAACCCCCATGGGGGTATTTCGAGGTAATACGGTAAATCTTGCAAATCGTGCCCAAACAGCGAAGCGTCCAGCCCCACGCTGCAGTGACCATGGCGGACACCGAAATCCAATAACACACAAATTACAAGCGCGAGGAACAAATTCGAAGTCGTCAAATCGGGTTTGAAATGCGCAAAACGTTGCACGTGGTCCACACTAGTGATGGAATGGCGCCAGGGCGCTGGCGCCATTTGAGGACGCCAAAGGACGCCGCGCCATGGCGCCATTGGTGCCTGGCGCCCACATTCTGAAAGGCGCCATAGCGCCCAGTTTCCCAATGGCGCCAGGTCGTCAGTCATTGGCGCCTGGCGCCCTTTTTGACGGCGCTTTTCCATCACTAGTGCACACACAACGCGGCACAACGTTGCATTTTATATGGGTTCGTCAAGTAGACGAGCTCCGCCCGAGTAGTGTTGTCCTGCGGACATAGCACACATGTCAATGGGATTCTTTTGTGACGCCATTTTTGATTGGCATGGTTGCCATAATGTGCCAAAAAACATGACATATTTTTAAGGGCTTCGCCGTATCAGCATAAAAGCCCCTAATAGTGACTAGAGCCCAACCGCCACTGTGGTCCAGCGGTTAGGTTAACGCACTCGTGTTCTAACAAAAGGTGTGGGTTCGGGTAACAAAAGCTATCAGGCAACTGGCTACAAACGCAACATTTTTCAAACGTCTATAACTCTTGAGCTGCATATCTCTGCAATTTGACATGCACATTTGCCTAGATAGAATGTATAGTTGACCACCTTTCTCATGAACATGGAACCTTTTTCTCAACTTATTGAACCTTTTGGTGTTGTCGAGTTGTCACAAAAAACACGGTCTAATAGTTTTTTATAAATAATAGTTTTCATGTGGCAAATAAAAAAATATAGTTTTCCTAATGAGAAACACAGTTTTCAACATTTTCCTCTTAGCACCAACTACCAAACAATGAGTTCAGGGGCCAGTTCCGCAAAATGAAAAGTGAGAAGTGAAATGGCAAAAGCGAAGTAAAAGCGCAAATGTGAAGTGAAACATCAAGTGAATTGGCAAAAGCGAAGTAAAAAAAAGTAAAAAAGTAATTTCTCTTCACTTTTGCCATTTCACTTGCCAATTCCCTTGCCATTTCACTTTGCCTTTACACTTTTACTTCACCTTTGCCATTTCATTTCTCACTTCTCATTTTGCAGACAACAACAACAAATGCAAATAATATAACACATTTTAAGCATGCTTCTCGCTGGGGGAAAAAGGGTCACTTTAAGATTATGGTGTGTATCAATGAGGCGGAGTTTGGCTGCACTAAGAAGAAATCATCTTTGCCTGATCTCAAACTTAATGCCGTATAATCCACTGGCAGCACGTGTGATGAAGCCACCAAAGTTAGCGACCTCTGCCACCGATTCCAGCAACTCCAAGACCGTATTGAGCAATGGTCTTTAGAGTGGGTAGATTTTCCTTGTAGCCAAAATGTCCACTTGCCAGCAGCCAATTACATTTATTTTGTTGTTGCATGTTGGAAAAGGGGTTCAAAGTTGTTTCAGGTACTTTATTGTCAATCAGATACAGCATGAAGTACAAAGTGCAAAGTTAGCAAGCTTCCTAGTCAAAGTTTCTATTGCTAACTTATTTTATCCAAACTCGGGGTCAAAAGACTGAAGTAAAAACTTCCAAAGTTGCAGAAACACGGAAATCTGTATAGAAAACCTGGCTACTGTACTTTCCTAAATATAATGCACCAGTAAGACACATTTAGCTTAAACAGTTGGCTTACGCAGCACGCATATGTTTGAGTAATTACCAGAGTTGTTAAAATACCGGTATTTTTGAAAAGTGTAAGTGTAAGTGTAAATACACTTTCCAAATTTTGAGTATGGATACCAAAAGTGTAAGGTATTTCAAAAATACCTAGGAAAGTGTAGAAAAAAGTGTAAGTGTAAAAATTTTTTTAGAAAGAGCTCTCACTGTTGAGCATTAGAATACACCACTGTTTTCACCTTTAGATCAATAAATTTGTCATTTTTATGCATCATTTCACATTTTACTGCCTTTTATGAAACATTTCAGACTGTAGCAAATACTGAAGTGGTATGAAGTTCACTAATAATGGCACTTTTTCAGTGTTGATATTTACTGATTAAGCAATGCGATACACACTGCTTAAATGCAAGATTGGACATGCAGCAAATGTCAATGCAATAGCCAGTTGACTTTGTGTCCAGCTGGTGAATTTCCATTGATCTTGTCCTTTTTACAAAAGTATGATGAAACTGTAGAATACCATGAGTACTGATCAAAGGTTGGAGATCAAAGGCCAGTTTGTACATTTGCCATATTTTTCACATTCAATGCATAACTGCATGTGTGCACTGTGCAGTTATTTTTTGTACATGACCCTATTTTATGCTTTCTCAAAAGCATAAAACAGGGCCATCTGAAAGAAAAAAATACACTTTCTGTACCCGGGTATTTTGCTCAAGAATGTGTAAAAAAAGTGTATGGGTATTTTATGAAAGTGTAAGTGTAAGTGTAAATATAAATACCTATTTACCCAGGTATTTTGGGTAAGTGTAAATACACTTTTGCAACTCTGGTAATTACAGTACAGAAATACAGCGTACAAATTGGGCGAGAAGGAAACCATTAATCTTGCGGGGCGCCAAATTGGCAAACTTGGGCAAGTTGCTAATCTATTCCAATTTGTCAGAAAACATTGATGCATTTTGGAAACTAATTTGATAGAGTTGGAAACTGTAAAAAGTGTTATAAATTGTTCCTAGTTATAAGCAGAGCAGGGTATGAGTTAAATATAATAATCACTTCCTGAAAACGTATAATAAATTAATGAGCAAATTGGGACTTAATCAAGGTAAATGGGTATCATAATCAAATTCAGCATAAAATTCTATATATAAACAGGTTGAATATTAAATATAAGCAGGGTTTCATAACAGGGTATTTACTTGACTTCAATATATAAAACATTGCGGAGTTAAATGTACATGCCTATGCAAAGGGCTATGTAAATACATACTAGTCAAACCGCACATAAGTTGACCTAATTTAGTAACATTTTACGGGATTTGAGTTTCCCATTTTACATGTAAACCATACAAATGTATATATTAAAATGATCAGAAAATTACTGCGAATCGAATGAGCCTAAATTTATGTCCATAAACCTAAATATAACATAGTTGACCTTTTAACTTAAATATTCTACATAATTCTCCAAATAACTTATAAAACACTTTATGAGTTAAATATTCCCCATGGATAAATAATATAGTGCATGAAATAAGTAAAATGAACAAATGAATAAATTAGACAAAATGATCCTAATTATCAAATCTCTGTCTGTACTCTCTATCTATCCATTCCACTACAGTAAACACAGCACAGCCTTAGTTCACAATATTTATGAAAACGGTTTGGGGACAGATAAATGCATCCAGAAATTAAGTGGATAAATTTTTGTTGTCCAAAACCAGAAGATTTGATGGATACTGCTAAAAAAATAGAATTTATGATAAGTTGAAAGTTGAAATTTTTGATGTAAATTCTTAGTGTTTATATTTTCACAGCAAGTTTTTGCACGGTTTTGCGTTTGTGAGTTTGATTGTGTGAAGTGAAATTTTGTATTTAGATTTTTTCAACTTAGGTATTTCAACAAAATACGTATGATGGTAAATGGGGCGATGTAGAATTTACTTGAAACTTACGTTGAAACATTTTCCCTTGGTCATTGCATGCTTCAACAGAAAATGTTTCTATTAACTGATTTCATTAAAAATGGTATACCTATTTACTAAATAATATGCAATTTTTGTTCAAATTGGATGTAAAAACTTAATGATATGCCTAAAGGGGGGGATTATTTTCCTCACTTGTCTAACAGGGGGGAATTATTTAAGGGGAATTATTCAAGGCGGGGGAATTATTCAAGTACATACGGTATGTAGTCAAATACCCCCACACCATAAACAAGTCTGGAGGCACATAAACACGTAACATGTATTTATACAGTGGAAATGCGGCACAGAATGAATGGGTTGCAACGGGTTGCTGCAGCCAATCCAATCACTGCCGGAACAAAGCGGCCATTCTGTCAAACCTTAAACAGTTTACACCGCATAGTGTTCCTACTATCTATATTTATATAGAGAGTTGTCCCTAGCAAACTCGGAACTACCTACCGCAAATCCTCAAATCAGACCCCCCTCGAATAACTCCCCCTCCAAAACGTCTGAGGAAAAAAAAACTCCCCTGGGGTCTTATTCGAGGATTTAGGGTATTTCTAGTTCACATGCATACTTGTGTCAGTGTCATGTAGCATCTTCTGTCAATATCAAAGTTGCTTTTGTTCATAGAGTTTTTGAGATTGAACGTAGCTGCCCACTTAAATTATGCTTCAATTGAATGTAGATATTATTGTGGCTGCACACACTAGTTTACTAATTCAAGTAAACTCAATTTGGGTGCCCATAAATCAGCTGTGAACGTATTTGAGTTTACCAGAATACGTTGTTTTAGATCCTCGTCAACTGTAGTTTACAGATATCTCATTTTGGTAAACTCGAATGTGTTTAAAGCTGAGCACCCAAAATGAGTTTACTTCTGTTAGTAAACTAGTGTGTGCAGCGCCGTTATACATAATTGTCGGGTTGGCTTTAGTCTCCGTTTTAGATGTCAATTACAAGTGGAGAAGTAAAGAACCAATTTGGAAGTGAGAAGTAAAAAGTAAGGGGGAAGGCGAAGTTAAAACTTTTCCTTTTACTTTAGACTAGGGTGCCAAATTTTCGTTTCCGTTTTCCGTTTCCGCCTTTCCGCAGGAAAATTTTTTACCTTTCCGTTTTCCGTTTTCCGGCAACCGAAAAATTTTTACCTTTCCATTTTCCGGCAGCCGAAAATTTTTTACCTTTTCATTTTCTGTTTTCCGGCAGCTGAAAATTTTTTACCTTTCCGTTTCCGTTTCCGTTTTTCCGGCCCATTTTTCCGTTTTCCAGCTGAAAAATTTTTACCTTTCCGTTTCCGTTTGACCAGGCCATTTTTCCATCTTCTGGCTTGATTTTCAGTTTTCTGGCATTTTTCCATTGTTTTTCCAATCTGTATTTATCTTTTTTCACTACGGTGTTTTTAACTACCAGGTTCTTCTGTCATTCATAATTTTTATCTGTATCCAAATCTGTAAAAAACAGAAAGTAATTTTGGACACATACTTTGCAGTCCGCTGAGTATACTTTTTACTGTTCAGTTACATCAAAGTTCACTTTTGCTAAATTCTTAATTGTTGTTGTAGTGTATTTTTGCTACCTTTTGATGATTTTTTTGTTGGTTCAGTTAAGCTTGAACTACGAGTGAAGTTACTGGCATGATCCATAGTTGCAGAATGTACAGCTACCACAATCAAAGCCAAACAGGCAAATCTGCATGCAGGTTTTCCTTCTGCAAATTTGTCTATTACCGTGCATCTTTCACTTTATTTTTTCCATTTCTGTGAAAATTTCGCTTTCCGTTTTCCATTTTCCGGCATTTCATTTTTCCGTTTTCTGGCCAACAATTTTTTTTTTACCTTTCCGTTTTCCGCTGAGTGAAATGTTTTTACCTTTCCGTTTTCCGTTTTCTGGCAGAATTTTTTTTTACCTTTCCGTTTTCCGTTTTCCGTAAAGTGAAAAATTTTTACCTTTCCGTTTTCCGTAAAAAAATTTTTTTGACACCCTACTTTAGACAGAGTTTACACTGTGATGACTGTGACAACAAAAATGTAGTGATTTTCAGCATTTTTGTTTGATACGTATGAAATATTTTTCATGTGTGAAGCCTCAATTGATCATCACTTGATCAGCCCCACTGCCTAAGACAAACATAAAATTATATACATTGCGTGTTCATGCACACTAGATCACACTTTTTTCTTGTTGTTGGAGGTAGTCTCTGATTTGTTGTCGCCAGCCCCTTTAACGAGGCCGCCGGCAACGCCCCTTGAACAAATACAGCAACAGCCTCCGACAACAAAAAAAGTGTGATCTATAGTGTGCATGAACACGCAATGTATATAATTTAGTGTTTGTCTTAGGCAGTGGGGCTGATCAAGTCATGATCGATTGAGGCTTCACACATTTCATGTATCTACGTATGTATGTAAAATATTTCATGTATTTACATCCAACAAAAATGGCTGAAAAATTGCATTTTTTTGTCGTCACAGTCGTGTAACGATGGCAAAAAAAGATTAGAAAATTCGAAAACATTTTCAAATTTTCGAATTTTTTTCGGAATTTTTGAATTTTTATTTCACCCCTAGAAAAAACACTTAAAAATCGATTTATTTTTCAAAAAATTCGAAAATTCAAAAATTCGAAAATTTGAAAATACTTTTCGAATTTTTTAGGGAATTCAATCCAAAAAACGCACTCATAGGTTCAACGTGCAAAATAAAACGACAAATGATACGCGGTGCGTATGAAAAAGCGAAACAAAACAAAAAACGTCCAAAAACGTTGAAATGTATAATGTGAAATGTCTTGCAAGTGTCAAAAGTTATGAAAATGCCCTTGAAAATGGCCAACATATTTGAAATTTTCCACAGCATTTCCATGACTTTAGACAATGTGCATAACACTTGACATTTCACAGAGCATTTTACAGGTGTCTGGGACTGCCCAAAGGAACTGCACATATTTATAAGTAAAAGGGATGTGATCAAAGAGATACTCCAGCTACATAACACCTTACATTGAAATCTACCATATCCCATCTGAATAAAAGAACCAAAATAAAAAAAATTCATCATATTTATCAAAGCAATTTGATAAATATAATAAAAAAAATGTAATGTTTGTCCTTTTATTCAGATGGGGTATGGTAGATTTCATTGTAAGGTGTAATGTCGCTGGAGTATAAGAGTGGTTTCAAGTATTGGTTTGAGAAGTATCCGTATCTTGTGAAGTCAGCACTGTATGCTGTCACCCACTTCCAAAACAGTCCCAATTCTGCGTTTAAAGCTTCAGATTCAATATTTTTCCAAAAAAATTCGAAAATTATTTGAAAAAATTCAAAAAATAGCCCAAAAAATTCGAAAATTGTCAAAAAAGATTCAAAAATTCAAAATTCGAAAATTAAATTCGAAATTCGAAAATTAATGTCAGGAAAAATTCGAAAATTCATTTTGGAAAAAACACTTAAAAATTTAAATACTTTTTTTTGGAGGGTTTGCCATCGTTACAGTCGTGACAGTCTAAAAGGTTACACTTACCAATTTTCTATTAAAACTTTAACCTTTCTTTAAACTTTCTCCCCCGCCCACTTAAATTTGTTTAGTCTTTCACTTCTCCACTTGTGGAATAGACCTCGAATCATCTGCCCCCAACTTTAATGAGGTTTCCGCATTGACGTTTTCCATTTCTATAACCCTGAAAAGCAAACGCAGTCACTAATCCAACCACAGAGACGTCACAATTGTAGTGGCCGGAAAGTGCATAGCGGCCGCTGCCCTGCACCCGGTCATCTACTCCGGCGAGCACTTTATTTCATTCGTTTAAGTATAGCTCCTGCGGCTTGCGCATGAACAGGAACAGAATAAGCTCACCATTGCGGCCTACTTTCAGCGCGGCGACCTGGGGGAATTTCCAGACCCTGTAATTCGCCCTGTAAAATGTCCAATGTCATGCAATGTGTTAAAAATAGTGTACAAATTGTATTTTATTTTAATTTTATTCTTGTTTCATTTTATTTTATTTTATTTTATTCCCAAAAGTTGTTAATAAAATAAAATGACACCATTTTACAAAAATTTTACAGAAATTTTACAAAAAATCAGAATCATACATGCAAGGCCAGAAAAATGTTATCATTATAACTTTACATGAAAAACATGTGACAAATTATTCCATTACTTTACAAAAACTGCATGCAGTAGGGATTGTTAGCTAGCTGCAAGTGTAAACTTAGAATTATAGATAACAATGGTTTGCTATTGTGAAATGTCATGCAAAGTGTCAATTGTCCTGACAAATGTAAAGTAGTGTGAATTGTCATGCAAAATGTCAAGCGTCCTGACAAATGTAAAGTAGTGTGAATTGTCATGCAAAATGTCAAGTGTCATGTCAAATGTCAAGTAAAGTGGCAATGGTCATGCAAAGTGTAAATTGTGTATCCAAATCTTATGTTTTTGTATCCAAAAGTTATTTTTTGTATTTGAATATTTTTTTGAATCCAACTGTTCACATAAGATTTGGATTTTAAACAGCAAAATTTGGATACATAACATAATATCTGGACATTAAACATAAGATTTGGATACATAACATAATATCTGAACACAAAACATAAGATTTGGACACAATTTGCTTGACAATTGACACTTTAATTTATATTTGTCACGACAATTGACACTTAACAACTTTACATTTGTCATTGACACTTTGCATGACATTTGACACTTTACAAAGCTTGGGACTGCCCCCAGTTCCGTGAATAAACGGCAGCTCAAGCAACGACAAACTTTTTTACAAAAAAATATGCATTTCTATACAATTTTACAAAAAAATGAATTTTTTACAATTTTACAATAATTATACAAAAATTCAAATTTTTATACAATTTTTAATTTTTATTTTGAAATTTTCCATTTTATCTTATTTTATTTTATTTTTATCTTGAATTTTCCATTTTATTTTTATTTTAATTGAATTTTTTTCTGAGATTTTGCCAACCCTGCTCTTTACATGACATTCGACATGTTGTAGGGCATTTTACATGACATTTGCATGACATTTGACATTTTACAGGTTTGGGAGTAGCACCAGGGCCAGGGGGCAGATCCAGACCTTGTCAAATTCAAGTGTAATGTAAAAGGATACTGTAAAGTGTCATCCATATCACAATCTTACTCAAAGTATCCAAATACTATGTTTTGTATCCAAATCTTACGTTTAGACATTATCTTACGTTTAAAATTTGGACATTGTAGAATAAGATTTAGATTCGCATGACACTTAACAGGGTTTTTTTACATGACACATGACATTTTACAGGGTCTGGGACTGACACCAGACCGTCAAAAAGGCCCGCGTGCAATTCGATCCGATCCGACCATTTCCCGCGTATGTACCTGTCGCATCTGCATTCGAGATTAAGCAACGAAGTCGCGGGTTTTAGCGACTTCAGATTGCTTTGACGTGCATAAATCCGAGTAGCGGCGGCTGCAATTTCAGCCGGCCCATGCGAAACGATGGCAAACCTTCTGGAAAAAGTTTTTACATTTTTAATGTTTTTTTTTCCTGAAATAACTTTTCGAATTTCGAACTTTGTGAATAGGTACTTTTAAAATTTCGAATATTTTTCTAGGTTGATGCATTTTTTTCATTTCTCTGGTTGATTTTGCATTTACCGTTATGTTTTGTGGCCATCCAAGCTGTCGCCACGGAAAGATTTGCACATTTTTTGTTTTGCCACCATGAATAGATTTGTGTGAAATAAATATTTTAATTAAGTTTCATCATTTTCATGACTTTAAAAGTTTTCAATTTTCATTTTCAAACCCAAAAACACATTTTCATACTTTTCTATACAAAAATAGATTTTAAATGTTTTTCTAGTGGTACAAAAAAAATTCTAAATTTCTCAAATTTTCAATTGCCACCGTCGCCCGCGCGGCGAGAGCGAATCGATCGAGCGGCGCGACGCTCTAGCGGAATTGCACGCGCCGCCGCGCCGCGCTGCGGAAAGCATGGATTGGGCCGGCTTTATGCGCCGAAAAGGCGACCCCGCAGTCAGTTAGATGGACGCGACCCGCTGTTTCGACGATCCGATGCGTTGCGCTGCGCCTACTGATGGAAAGGCAGCGGGGCACCGGTGCACCGGTGCTGGGCACCGAAGGGCACCAGCACCGGTGCTGGTGCGGTGCGGTGCCCTTTTTCGAGGGTGTACTGCCGGTGCCGGTGCCATTTTTATCAGAATAGCACCGGTAGTGGTGCGGTGCGGTGCCATTTTTTGGCCGGTGCCCAAAGTGCCAGGTGCCCTTTCTGAGGAATGGCACCGGTGCCGGTGCGGTGCCATATTTCCCGGTGCCTTTTCCATCACTAGCTGCGACCAATGACGCAAATTGACCGGCCGAATTGCGTTCATTGAGGCTAACTGCCGCCGCTGTGAGCGTCGGCGCAGTGAATCTTCGACAATGTCGAACCTCGATGGAAAGTGCCCTATGCTACCCACCCGGGTGCTTTTGTGTTGCGAATAGTATTCGAAAAAATCACTTATTTTTTGGAAAATATATATAAATATATTACTCCAAGTTTGGTAAAAATATAAATATATATAAATCACTCTAGGTCTTCAGAAAATATAATTAAATTACTGAAAAAATAACTCTAAGCTAAAAAAAAATCTCAAAAAATCACTCACACTTTATTTCAATTCCAGTTGATAGTATGGGCTTTATTTACTATTTGCAAGCACAAAACAATGTACTCTAATATCCCCCAATCCATTTATTATCATTTCACAAGCACTATTCATTTAATACAATAGGTACGCTGAGCAAGTTTACTGCAAAATCAAATTTTTTACTTTTACTCATGGGTAAACATCAGAAAAATACTTTTTCCCCAGAAAACGTAAGTATTTATTTATTTATTCTTTAGTATTGAGAGTATTTATGAGTATTTTTTTGGAATTTTGCCCGAATTTTCACTCAAAATAACTAATTTGCATACCTTTCGTACCATTTTAACCTTCAAAACACTAGTTCATGGGTTATGTGCCTATTTTCAGCTATTGTCAGAGTTTTTTCCTATTTCTTGTTTTTTTTCTCCCTTTTTCCCATCTATGCCTTGAAAAAGCCAATAACACAGCCTATCTGAAATACATTTTCTGTACTCGATTACTTTCAAAAAGTATATGTAAAAGCAAGTACAGGTACTTTTTTAAAGTATAGATAAATGTATTTAGTGAGTACTTAATTATATGTACTTTTTGAGTAAACATATATACATTTTAACAACTATGGTATCAAGACCAGGCACATTTACAACAACTGCCGAGGGGCTTGAATGGAGGGATTGGTAGGGGTTAACCCCTATCTGGAGTGATTTTTGCAAAAAAAATTCCTGAATTTTTGTCCAAAATCACTAATTTTTATACCAATTTATCAATTTACACTTTTAAAATCACTAGTTCACATGTTTTTTGCTTATTTTCAGCTATTTTTTGTACTATATGTGCTTACATGCCTATTTTTTGTGTAGTCATAAAGCACAATATATCTAGTATGAGTGATTTTCTCAGTGATTTGATTTTCAAATTTCAAAAATATATATAAATATATCACTCAAAATTTGAAAAAATATATAAAAATATATAAATCACGAGTTATTTATATTTATTGTGATTTTCGAAAATATAAATCACGGGTTATTTTTTGAATGCTAGTTGCGAATGAGATTTCACGTTCTTCGAGAGTCCACCGACATAAATTTTCGTTGTTCCAATAAGCTCGGTTGCAACTCTAGCAGCAGTCAACTAAAATAGGTAAAATACCGCGTTCTATCAATGCGACCCGCTGTGCCTATTAGCGCCACTTAGACTATTGTCAGGCCGGTTTGGCCGCCGCCGCAGCGTTTCGCAGCTATTGATGCTAGCTAAATTGCCATTACGCGAATTACAGGTGCTTTTCGAATACCATATTTTTTTGAATCAACCACCTTGAATACTCCCCCCCCACCCATAGTACTCATAGTCTGATTGAGCTCGGGTATAAATAGGTGAATCACGCGCACGATACCCCCTCCCTCCAGAATGATTTAACATTATGTGCGCAATGTATTCTTTGCTGCATTCTGCGCCATGTTTCATGACGTCTACTAGCTGCCAATTTGCATTGCAGCGACACAATTGATTACCTAGTTTTGTGCCGCCATTTCAGTTCAAATGTCGACATATTTGATGTTTTGTTACGTTTATTTCCATTATTGAGTATGAATTCTTTGATAATTTTACCTTTAATGATTACTCTGACGTAATGATAATCCGCCCTCGAATAGTCCCAGCCCCCTTCAATTTTGCTGGTGAAAAATCCACTGGGGTATTTCAGGGTATACTGCAGCTGCTATTCAAATTGTTTTGAAAAAGTCCATTGTGCAATGTGTCATGGGCGGGCGCGGGCGATTCAATTCCCTGGAGTGAGTCAAAACATCGTTATTTTATCAAAACACACCTTAAGCAAAATCGCAACGTATCAATCAATGTACTTATTCATTTTTACTCTGCAAAACGGCAATAAGGAACAAGAAGCACAGGAAAGTTGAAAATCTTACCGGAAACGTGAAAATTGCAACTGGAACCGGAAAACAGTTTTTCAATTGAACTTGTGGTAGATCCAATTTGGCCTTCGAGTATGGACCTATTTTATAAATGTTGACTGAAATATTCAAATTGTTGCTATTTGTATAAAGATAAAATTATTACATTTATGAGAAAATATTAATTGAAAAGTAGAAAATTTGATACGATTTGGTTTGAAACGATGCGTTTTGGTTGACAATAGGGTGTCAACTTTCCGTTTCCGTTTTCCAGCCACTGGATTTTTTCCCGTTTCCGTTTTTCCAGCTCATTTTCCGTTTTCCACTAAATTTTCATTTTTTGCACCTTTTTTCTGTTTTCCGGCTCAACCATCTGTTTTTCTACTTTTCCCCCCTCCATTTTTGGCTCAATTTTCTGTTTTTTCCTGCCTCATTTTAACTTTTCCCAGCTCAACTTTCTGTTTTTCTGTTATGCTGCGATTACAGCTCGGGCGTAAAATTGACCGGGCGTAAAATTGATGTTTGGGCGTAAAATTTATTACAGGTGAATGGATAAAGATATGGCGTTGTAATTTCAGTCAAAGAAAGCGCACATGCAGATGTTGCTTGTGTCCAAAGCTCATCAGTTTATTTCAATTGTACTGGAAGTTATGAATTTTGGCGCAAATTTTTTTAATTTTATGCCGGTTACAGCGCATGATTGGAAAAATTGTGCTAAAGCTCATAACTCCCAGTACGATTAAAATAAACTCATGAGCTTTGGACTCAAACGTCAAACGACAATTGCATGTCAAAATTTGTGAGCAGTTGCACAAATATCATCATGTTTCCATTATCATATTTTCTAGTCTTTGAAAAATACCGTATTACCTCGAATTATCCCCCCTTGAATTAACCCCCCCTCGAATTAACCCCCCTCAAAATGGGCTGGGGAAATAATAAACCCCCCCCTCGAAATACCCCCCCCCCTTCGGAATGATGTACGTCATGTACATAATAAATACGTCATGTATGCAATGTACATGATGTATATTACTGTTTATTTGTATTGCAGCTACACACGGACATGTTTGTGTAGCTAATCTACGTTTTTATGTCCAAATATATCTTGTTTGGACCCATTTATTACCTGTTTTGGGCATGCAAATGCCTAATATTTACTACGATCCTTACGAAAATTTCTGACGAAATAATAAGACCCCCCCTCGAATAAACCCCCCTCAAATTTTGCTGGCGAAATAATAAACCCCCATGGGGGTATTTCGAGGTAATACGGTAAGGTATAATACAATACATGTTTACAGGTAATTCATAAATTGACCCAATTGTAAACGTCACTGGGCACTTATTTTAAAATACCAGGGTTGAGAAGTCACAGCCTCAGAGAGAGTAAATTTTTCGTTTATTTGCTCGTTTATTTGGACCTGCTTTTATAGACTTGGCTTACTTTTATGTTTCCAATCAGCAGGTCAAACAGAAAGTTGATGTTGTTAGGCATCAGCTCATGCGCTAGTTTTTTGTTGCACTTTTTGCTTCAGCGCTATTCTTGCCACAGCCTATATCTATTTTCATTAGTTCCGCTATGTTGCACAATCACCCTGCAGTAGTTTTTTAGCATGTGGTTGACATAAATATTGTAGCGGCTTGTGAAGTTCATATATACTCCAGTAACTTTACACCCTGCACGCGTGGTTCCTGCTGTAAGCGTGCCAACGATTTTGTTCTGCATGCGATTTTCACAAAAAGTTGCACAAGTAATTGCACAAGTTGTTACAATGCTAAACGTTAACACCTTTTTCACCTTTTATACAAAAATCGCATGCTTTATCATCATTGGCACGCTTCCAACGTGAGACATAAATGAGTGCGAGGGCAGAGTATCATGTCCACCGAGTATACTACACAAAATGGACCCCCTCGAAAAACCCCCATCAGGAATAATGTAATTACATCATGTATGCAATGTACATGGTGTATTGATTGCTGCCAAATTGCATCGCAGCTTCACATGGACTAGTTTTCCCTATATATGACAAAATACCTATATCCTGTTTGGTTTCATTCATTACCAGTTTTGGGTATATTTTGGCCTCCTTTACCATTTTACAAATCTTCACGAAATTCTCTGAGGTAAAAAGCTCCTTCCCCTTTGAATAAGCCCCCCTCGAATTAACCCCCCCCCCCATAAAATTGTCCTTGCGAAAAAATAAACCCCTGGCAGATTTCAAGGAAATACTGTAGTTAAGTGTCTCGTGTGAGAGTGGCATTCAACTGCTGCAAGTTTTCAGGCATTCTTATGAGGTTTCCAGGTGGCGGGTCATTTTTCGAATTTATCGCCTCACGCTTGCGATCTCAATAATGGAGCGATTACAGCTCGGGCGTAAAATTCCAGCGTAAAATTCCATCGCAAAATTGATTACATAAAAGTGGATGATGAAACAGGTCTGCAATTTTTCATGGAGAATATGTTTATCAATACCTTCATTGTGTCCGAGAGTCATCATCCACAGTCACTACAATTTGATTGTGGAAATTCAAAAATTTCTATTTTACGCTGGAATTTTACGCCAGCTGAAGAAAAATCAATTCTACGCTATGTCATTGCATGCAATCACCTGGCGTAGAATTGACTTTTCTTCAGCTGGCGTAAAATTCCAGCGTAAAATAGAAATTTTTGAATTTCAACAATCAAAATGCAGTGACTGTGGATGATGACTCTCGGACACAATGAAGGTATTGATAAACATATTCTCCATGAAAAATTGCAGACCTGTATCATCATCCACTTTTATGTAATCAATTTTGCGATGGAATTTTACGCTGGAATTTTACGCCCGAGCTGTAATCGTAGCATAACTGGCAATTTGATAGAATGTGATAAGCGCTCGGTAAACATAAACTCGCAAGTCCTCCATGTTGCCAGATGCCAGGGGCCATTTCCGCAAGTGGTAAAGTAAAGTGTAAAAACTGAAGAGTACATAAAGTAAAATGAGAAATGCAAGTAAAATTAAAGTAAAAAGTGAAGAGAAGGTGAAAAGTTTTGAATTTCGTTTTCGAATTTTTCGAAAAAGTAAAAACGTTTTCGAATTTTTGTTTGCCGTCGTTAGCTGTCGGAAAATGACAGAAAATATATCATTTCGGTCATTGCTACTATACTCGGCGGACACGATACTCTACCCTCGCACTGATTTATGTCTCACGTTGGAAGCGTGCCAATGATGATAAAGCATGCTATTTTTCTATAAAAGATCAAAGAAGTCATTGTGAATAAGTTAACGTCTAGCGTTATAACGGAGAAGATTTTTTTCAACTTTTTTTATGAAAATCGCATGTGTAAAAAAGTCGTTGGCACGCTTCCAGCGGGAACCACGCGTGCAGGGTGTAAAGTGACTGGAGTATACCATTGTTCATTAATTTCCACGCTATATTTGTAAATTTTTAACGGTTTCATTAGGTTCCTGTCAACTACAATATCCCACGTTGCTTTAGATAACTCATTTCCGCATCTGTCCCGCATTTGAGCTTTATTTAATCTCTGTATTTATCATTAGGTAAATTATATACCATAAATAGCATAGGTAGGTATATTTAGAGCCATAAATAATTACCGTATTTCTTCTATGTAATAATAGAACCGTAATACATAGAACGGCATACCTCCAATAGAACGGTACCTCCAATAGAGCGGCAGGTTTTGGCACGTTTTTGCACTCACGAAAACAATAGAACGGCAGGTAGAAATAATGTTGGAAGTGTGCCAAAATATACAAATGTTAGAAACATCGGTGGTGAGAAAACCAAGTGTGTTCAGAACTATGGATTGGGGTGGTTTTCACATTGTTTGATTATGATGCTATGATATTCAAATGTTGTTCATGTTTCTCCAAAAACACTATGTCTAAAAACACATTTTTCCTAACAAAGAAGCTGCGAAAGGTGGACTTGTCGACTTTTAGCTCAAAACTAAGTGGACTTGTCACTTCTTGCCCAAATTTTTTCCATTTTCCCCCAAATTTGTCAAATTTGACACCATCGTATAGGGGCATGTGAGGTCAAAAAATTTATGGAAAATAATAAAAATGTGAGGGAGTAGCCCCAGATGACGTTTCCGGGCTTCACACAAAATTTTCATATTTTGGACTTGTCGACTTTTAGAATTGTAAGCCTCAACGGTATATGCGCATAGATCTAGCCCTAACGTCACTCAGTCATTGGTTTCAACGTGTGTTCTGCATCATACAGATCACGAACTGCGGTATTTGTCATGTACATTTACGTTACACTCAATTTGGGTGGGGTATTTCGAGGGGGGGGGGGAGTTGTTATTTTCCCAGCAAAATTTTAGGGGGGTATTTCGAAGGGGGTGTTGTTATTTCCTCAACAAAATTTTAGGGGGTATTTCGAGGGGGGTTAATTCAAGGGGAGGGTTAATTCGAGCTAATTCGGTATATGCTTTTTCAAATCAAAAATAGAAGTGAGAAATGGGTAAAAAGCTGTTTAAGGAAAATGAGGTTTCTGTACTCAGACCATAGTTGTTAAAACATATTTACGTTTGCTCGACAAATACGGATACTCAAGTACTGTGTAAATACGTTTACGTTTCCTCCCGAAAAAATACCGGTACTCACTTACTCGCGTACTTTTTGAAAGTACGCGAGTTCAGAAAACGTATTTCAAACAGTTATTTTAATAGGCTTTTTCAAGGCATAAAGGAACCAAAGGGAGAGAAAAGCTTAAAGTATGGACAAAATATCCAAAATAGCATAAAAATAGGCAAGTTTAACTAGTGAATTTGATGGTGAAAAAGTTCAAAAAGTAGTGATTTTGAGCGAAAATTGAGGCAAAATTTCTAAAAAATACCGACTTTTACGTTTTCCGGGACTAAAGTAATTTACTCACGTTTACTCATGAGTAAAAGTAAAAAAATAAATACTGTACGTTTTCTGTACGCACGTGTGAGTAAAACATAAATATACTTTACGTTTACGTTTACTTTTGAAAAAGTTCGGTACTTTCAACAACTATGAGTCTCAGCCGGGTCAAATAGTATACCCCCTAGGGATATTTCAGGGGATACGGTAGTCGGTACTCGAGTATACATATTTTTCGACTAAAAGTAAATACGTTTTCGCAACTGTGGATCACACCTATTTACCTACCTGTTCACACTAGTAAATCGTATTCAAATGGATTAGCGACGCCTCACACCATCCGGAGGAAATATGGCACACAGAAAACAAATTAAAACTATTTACCTAGTTGTTTATGTGCAAAGAAAAAAAGTAATAACTTTATGTAGAATATCATCTATTTATAAGTAAATCAAAACGGTAAATACATTACGCAGGTAAAGTTATTATTACCTATCGTAAATCCTCGAATAAGTCCCTGGGGAGTTTTTCTTCCTCAGAAATTTTTAAGGGGGACTTATACGTGGGGGAGAGTTATTCGAAGGGGGGAGTCATTTTTTCGTCGGGATATTGAGTAAAAAGCATGATCAATTGTAATGCGAGAATCGACGGCGGGCCACCAAAGTGCCAGACCTATGTCTCTGGGACGGTGACCCAGCGTCAATTAACGCTACCAAACCCTAATTATGGCGCTTTAGCCGCCTGAAATGCCACACGGGCCATCCTTAGACCAAGTGACGTCATTTCGACGTCGCCCTATATGAAACCTAACTTGTAGGAGACTTACGGCGCAGTGGACGCCAGCTATGGTAATTGGCGCCAGATCACCAAAGTGCCAGACCTACGTCTCTGGGACGGTGATTCAGCGCGAATTACCATAGAACGGTACATCGATGGCGTTATGCCGCCGGCCTTAAGTAGCAAAACGGCCTAATTAGCCGTTCCTAGTCGCGAAAAGCCCGGGTGACGTCATTTGGCACCTCCGGGAACGAAACCTAACTTTTGCGATAGTTACGGCGCTTTCACTAAAAAGAAAAGCAGCGCCGGGTTAAAACTGTGTCTCCCGAGTGTGACGGTCGAACGAGCGCCGGCGAACGACTTCGACGGCCGCGACAGCGCCGCGCCGCCGCCATCCGACACCCGCCGACCGCCGGAACCCGGGAGAGGGGGATTTTTGGTCATTTTGGGAACTTTCGTAAAAGTGCGAGTCGGCCGCTCTTGGCCGAGTGCCAACTTTCGGAAAATGGCACCAAGTGTATTTTTGAGGGGGTTTAAGCGCTGTCGCCGTGTTTTGGCGACAGTTTATTGCTCAAAACTTGTAAATTTACCCCCTACCCAGTCCCCGCGAGCGTCGACAGCGTTGGCCGCCGGAAACGTCCGCGGAGCGACAGACTTCGGCCGCTCAGAGTTTTTGGTGGGAGTGGCCACCGGAAGGGAGGGCCCCGATAGCTCCAGAAGCCTACGTCCTTCGGAGTAGAGACGGGTCAACCCTTCTGGAGGGATATGTGCCTTAGGTTAAAAATTAGTAAAGGAAGTTGGAAGAATGCCAAAAGGGCAGTTTTTGTGTGTAGTTTGGCACATATCCCGCAGCCACTGCTGCCACAGGGAGGAGTTTTGTGATTTTGTAGGTTGTAGGTAGGCTTAGGTTGTAGGTTCGCGGTAGGTGCCGCGGTTTGTGATTTATTGCGTATGTATTTGTGTTTATTTGTACTTAATTACCCACCTAACCCCCTTAGTTTGTGATAATTGCATGTGTTTGTGATTGTATTTTTACGTTCGCACTTATTTCTGTGTTTTGCACGTATTTCTGTGTTTGTACTTTTGCACGTCGTGTTTAGTTCCACGTTGGCCGATTTGGTACGCGGGTTTTGGACGAGCTCACGTTTGAGCAAGACACGGTTGTTTTGTGTTTTTGGTCCTTTTGCAGTTGTTTGCAGTTTTCGAGTAGCCTGTGGATTCACGCGGCTGTTTTCTAGTTATATCATGTTAATTTGGAGAGTTTCACTCAGTTTAGGCATTTCTAAGCTGTTAGTTGTGCGTAACATTCGGTAGGTTACTGTAGGTATGTCATTTTCTAGTTTGGCACAGTTCCAAGTTTGGTTTTTATTAGCTGGCTGAGTGCCAGAAGAAAGGTGTTCCTGAATGTCAAGTCACCATTCCCTTGTTCCATTAAAAAGTAACCCTTGTGGTAACATGGCTCTGTTCAACTGAAGTCACTTATTTTCGGTACACTTTCAAATGCACTTTCGTGATTGGTTGGCTCCGCCCAGCTGCAAACCAGTTTTGGGCACTTCAAACCCATAAAAGAGAGCCCCAATCCAGTGATTGTCATCAGTCTATCCAATCCAATTTCTAATTACTAAGTCAGTGATTTACCAGCTGAAATGAGCCTACCCTTGGTTATTCATTCTCTGCTAACTCTGGCATAGGCCTTCTCTTCCCTCTGCACGGTGACATTTAGGTTCACAGGGGCAGGAGTGGCCACACGGAGCTGCCGGTATAGCTAAGATAGGGTGTTGTATGGGGAGAACCCACCATCTGTGATGCTTACTGTACGTCTGGACCTCTGTGGACTTGTTTTAGGCGTAGTATAAGCTGAAGTAGGCTGTACACCTATTGACTCGCTCTAGGCTTTCGTAAGGGCCCAAACAGTTGTGCTACGTCGTCGTAGATTACTTTTGATAGTGGTGCTGTGCCAAGCTAGGACTTAAGTACCTGGACTTGTGTGGTCTCTTACCAGTGTACCGTACTGCTATCCTCACCTGTCTGGTTTAGCTTTCATGACCCTGAGTGTTATTTAGTCATTTTTATGTTAATGTTCTGATTTGGAAAGTGGAAAGGTAAATTGGAAATATTCGAATACTTTGGGAACTTTAATTGCAACGTTATCCGAGAAACCCAATTAGTGTAACTCAAGCTTACTCCGGTGCAACTATTCTCTATTTAATCTATTGGCTCATTCCAGCTAGTGGATCTAATTATTTCTATTCTAATTTGTGAATCATGATGGAAGTTGCTTTTATTTGCTTGCATTCGAGTGATGTTCAATTATCGGTTTTTGAAGCGTGGGCGAGTCTTGTTTCTGTTTCTGAAAGTGCGCCAAGTTCTGAAGGTTTCTGGGAGGTTGATGATTTGGAAGTGGGTCCTGCCTTTGATAGTTTTGGACCCGTGTCGGAGATGTTTCAAATACAACGAAGGGCCACGTATGCGGAAAAGGTTCAGGGCGCCGATGATTTTGTGATTGATTCTGTTTTGCCCAATGGCGAGATAATTTGTGATGCTTCTCAGCAGTGGTTGCTTGATCACTTGGTCATGGAGCCAGCTTTTATTGAGCCCGGAATTTGCGGTGTTTTTGAGGGAACTGCTGAAAGGCTGAAGAAATCTGTGCAGCCTAGAAACCTTTGGTATTTGGTGGGTAAGAGAGGGAAATTACAGCCGCACGTTATCCGCCGCAAGCTTTTGCAATTTGCGCGACCGGACTTTGTTAGCTGTGGCAACCAAGTAGACCGAAAAGCTCAGAAGCCTACGTCCTTCGGAGTAGCTAGGTCGAAAGGCACCAAGCTGGTGAAGTTTGGCAGACAGGGTTCCCGCGCACGCGGCAAGCGTAGGGCTTGTAGGGCAATTGTTGATCGTCCGGTGGACATTATGCCGCTCGTTGAATTGTCGGAATTGTGCGATCATTATGTTGGCATGTTGCCATCGTTTGTCATTCCACACGTGCGAAAGGTAACTAAGTCCCCTGTTAGGTGCTGTACATTTGGCGTAATTAGGCAGGATGGACTGCATGAGCGCATCGTTGAAAGTTCTGACGGAATTGGACATTGCCCAAGGTGTTGCTATTTGGCACACAATGGGATCAGAAGTGAAGTTGCAGGCACCGGGGGTCCGTTATATTATATTGGAGGTCACACCTCGGGTCACGGCACCGTGTTGCACCCCCCTTTTACCCCCCCTTCACATCGCACACATAGCCACCCTCCACGCGTACAGGGCGTAGTGTTTCAGCTTAGCCCTATGCTACCGTGCACATACTGGAACCACAAATGTTGGCTTTTGCGTAAGCGTTTTGAACGTTTGAAATGTGTATCACGCGCTTATTACCGTTTGATTTCTTGGCACACTGCCCCACTCATGATGCACCAGAGTCAAATTTCCAAATTTGAGAAACTACGATACACCATACCCTGGCGGCGATTTTTGATGCGAATTTTGAAATTTCCGAAAAACCTTTCATGTCCCGCGTCAGTCAATTGGCAATTCAAAACTTTCGAAACTTTTGATGTTGAGCCAGAGCTATGTCAATCATGTGAAAAATACGTGACCACTGACTACTCTTATGACTCGTTTGATTATCAATACTTATATTTGTCAGTTGACGATGGTGCACCATGGTCCTTTGACGATTCTGAGCAATCAACTGTACTAAGCTCGTCATCATGTGCTTCAATTGATAGTGATTCACTAAAATGCCAGACCTACGTCTCTGGGATTGTGGACCAATGTCAATTCGAGCGTGATGTGGAATTGGCAGCTGGCCAGTATTCGTATTTGCCAGCTGATGGTGGTGCATCAGGGTCTTCTGATGACCTTGAGTTTTCAACTGAATGGAGCTCGTCATCGCATGCTTCAATTGACAGTGACTCACTAAAATGCCAGACCGACGTCTCTGGGATTGTGAGTCACAGTCAATTCGAGCATAGTGTTGATCTGGCAGCTAGCCAGCCTAGTACTCTAGATGACTCTACTTGTGACACGGATGTGGCTTTGGAACGCGTGTGCTCCACTACCTTGTCCGCAGCCCAATCGTTCCAAACAGTATTTATTGAGGACTCACTCAATTCTTTCGAAATTATTGACGATTATATGGCCGACTCTGCTGCACTAAGTGAAGCGCACGCGATGCCAGATGCCAATGATAATTACGTGCTTCACGCCGCGGATATCAATATGTTGCAGTATAATTCATCCTTGGGTGTGGTTACTCGCCGCCGCGGCAATTCTAACCAGCAAAGCTTCTTTGAGCTAGACGGTAGGGAACGCGCGCGCCCTGTCGGTCAATGGGCCAGTACTAGCCGCCACGGTGTTACGGGTAGTGATGTTGGCGATTCTGTGGGTTCTCGGGGCCGGATGTCTGACCTAGCCACCCCAGCATATACTGCCGAGCCAGGGATGTCATATGTCAACGAGTCTCGGGATACAGTGTTAAGACGACCCCACGAAGAGTTCCCTCACGCTACTAGTTCTCCGTGCCTGAGTATTCAATCCCCTAGTAGACCCCCCACCTCTGTCTGTGACCTAAGTACCCCCGTGAAACCACCACCATCCAACCCTACTAATAGCCCCCAACCCCAACCGTCCACTGGGCCGGTAAGACAACATCGAGAATTACTGACGAATAACCAATCAGAGATCGACACCATGATTTCCCCCTTGCAACAAGCATGTGAACCTACTAAATTATGGGATCACCTGAAACCCTCAGATCAGTGCATTGGGGATGTGTTACAACCCTTTGAAAAACTTCTAAGCGAACTTGATCCCGAGATAAATAAGTTAGACCAGCTATTGTTTGACCTTGCCACTGTGACATCTTCTGACCCATCCCAGCAAACCACTCTGGATAATGTTACCTCGGCCCTGATGACCCTCCGAACGTGGTCACAGGCAATGTTGCCATTCCGTGGATCCCTGCAAGACTCCATTGACCGTACTCTAAGTGTTCACTTGAAACCCCGGGTTGACTCCCTAGCGGGTGATTTACAGTCCCTACTGAGTAACTTTTGTGCTGATGCGAATGCCCTAACTAAGCCCCCCGTGGATGTGTCCACGCTGGCTCAGAGACAAGCGAACCAGCAAGTACTGGCAGCGTCAGACCCTGGCCCCGCGCGCCCACAGTCACGCGCCTACCCCGTTCAGTGCGCGCTTGCGTTTGTGCAATCCGTTTTGCTCGTTTCTGCACAGTCAGCAAGGGATTGGACTACCCTTCGTTCTCAGATTCAGTCGAAATCAACGGCTGGTGTTTTTGGCCTAGAAAATAAGGGAGTATCCCAAACAGTGCGCGCTGCAGCTCTGCGTAGTTTGACAGAAGCCTGGGTTTACCTCGATGTGCACCGAACCGGATTTAGCACGTACATGCCATTGCTTGGCACCTTGCCAGAAACAGCTCGGTACGCTATGGCACAATTTCATGGGTGCATAGCTGAAGGCATTCGCCTCAACCATGCGTTTGCGGATATATTACCTGAGATTAAGCGCCAAGTTAATGGCCCTGTTGCTCGTAAGACAAGGAAAGAATTACTGGCACATCTTGGTAATACCCTGGACTCTGCCCGGGACCTCTTGTGCCGCTTAGAGAATTTGGATTTTGCGCAGTACAATGCTCTCTGTGTAATGCATATCGGTCGGGTCTCAGACAGGTGTACCCCCCAGAAATGTCGGTTGGTGTGTCAGAATCTGCTGAACAATATTGGTTTTGGATTAGACTGGCTACACCAGTTGCGTGGAAAAACCCCTGTTCCGACACCCAAACCACAACCTTCGAGAGTACTCGAGCCACACCAGAGTGCGCACCAACCATCAATGTATACTACCCCGTTGAACCGTAGCATTTCAACTTTACCCCCCGCCTGGAATAATGTCTTAGTAGCCCATCTAATGAGCCCCGATCCTATGCGGCGCTTGGCGACACATCAGTGGCCGCCTGATCCTTCTATCAAAGTGCAAACTGACCCGCCGCGCATTGTACTGACTGACTTATCCATGCACGCTTGGGTAGAACCTGTAGGGCCGGAGTTCTCTGTTGGCCCAGTGGCTGAGCTGGATGTCAAAACCACTTGGGTCGGTCGTATTCTGCCTACAGTCGGTATTATGGACACACCCTGGGCCATCATTGATCCACGGAACACCGATCTCGTGCGCGCGTATTCTAAGTTGTTGATCGCCGCGTATTTTGAGTCTGAATACATTTTCCAACTCGTGTTTCGTTATGGCTGGTTCCCAGATAGCTTACTCACTGCATTTCAGCGCTGCGCCTTCCTTGTGCAAAAGCTTGTTGACACGCTTGATCGCTCTATTAAGCATGGTGAAACGGTAGGCATAACAGACACCTATCCGCTACCCGAACAGTACCATATTAATGGCCGCTTTCTGTATAAGTTGGCTAGTGATGCCCGTCGCGATTACACACAAGTTGGGGCTAACTACAATAAGTTGGCACGACGATACGGGGCGGTGCCTGTGCACACTACTCCGATGCTTCCAATTGACCGAAATAATCGCTTCGAGCATTCTCGCCGTCGCTTACAGTTGCCTACCGCTCAAAACGCTCACTCACAGATGGTCCGGGTAACAAATAGTGGCAGCTATGATGCTAACGTAGATATGATTCAGCCGGATGACGTAGGAACGCGGGACAACCAATACGACTTTCTGTTGTCGCACCAGGGTTATCAGCAGCCTGATTCGGCTGGTGGAGCCCCTGTGCCCGCCGCTGTGCAGGCGCCCCAGCGATTATATCATACGGGACACCAGCACACCGGTAGGCTCTCGGTTCCACCAGCACACCCCAGCTCTTCTGTAGCACCCACTTCGGCTCTAGATCAACTTAAGTCAGAAATGGACCAAAAATATGCTAATATGCGTGACCAGATGGAGGCTATGAACGCTAACATGCGAGCCCTATTAGACCAAAGACGTGCTCAATCACGAGCTCAGCCCCAAGTTTCGCAACCAAATGTATCAAATGATCCGCCTAGTACCACAACTAGTTCAGATGAGGATTTGGCTAAGCGTATTAAGAAGCTTAAGATGCTTGGTTGTCCCATGTTCTCGGGTAAAACGTCTGTTGATGTCAGCCAGTGGCTAGCACAGTTCACCGCGAAATGTAAAATTTGCAAAATAGCCTCTGACGAAGAAATGGCCTTGACTCTGGCCGCTGTGTTGGAACATGATGCAGCGACGCTGTGTTATGGTCAACCGCAGGAAGTCCAGACCTCCTTTACGAAACTGGAGTCAGCTCTTAAAGCTCATTTTGGTCAGGCGAAACATGTGCTAGCTACATGCCGAGCGATCACACTTATGAACTGGAAACCCAATGATACGATCGATACTGTGCGACGCCGTTTGATGACCGAATCGGCACAGTTAAAAAATGTGAATCATAGCGAGCGCGAATTGCGTATGATTGAGGGATTTTTGCACGCTTTGGGTCAGCATAACTCTGAGTTGCGTCAACTAGTTGAGTTAAACTCTGCTGCACTTGAGTCTTTCGACAAGCTGATCCAGCATGCCAAAGTCGCTCAACAGTCCTTGGAAAACCGTAAGCTTGAGCAAGACCGCTCAGCTAAGGATACTGAGTTTAAGCGCATGCGCGATGAACTCTCGCAACTGCGGCAGCAAATGTCTAGTGCACGCATGGGCGATAACCGTCAGCAGTTGGGTGGCGGTATGCTAGCTGGCCAACGGCCAATGTTTCGACCACCGATGGATATGCGCCAAAACCCGCGATTTGCTTTCCCTCCGCCACAAGCGCAGCCTAGTGCTCAACCCCCGTTCAATGCACAGCGCATGCCGTTTAGACCGCAACGGGATATTCCGCCTATGCGTCTACCTCCTGCCGTACAAGGCCCGCGCTTTGCTCCGCGTCCAACAGTTGATGTAGGGCCACCTGTGGTAGCTATTGACAAGCCCGGTCGACAGCCTCCCAATGCTTATAAGAGCTATTTTTGCGACAAATGTAAAATGTCCGGCCATACCACTGAAGAGTGTGGTCGTCGTGCAACCGGCCCTACTTCATCTGGCCCTGCACCAGCCCAAACGCCGCGTGAGCCACTTAAGTGTTTTAAGTGCAATAAGCCTGGCCATTTCTCGCGTGAGTGTCCCGAAAACACGCCTGCGCAGAATGTCAATGAACTGTACGCACAGTATGATATCATACCCGACGATCAAATTGGTTACACTGATTTGCAAGATGATTTAGTTGATGGGGTAGCAGACCCTAACGACTTGCAAGGCTATTATAACGAATACCCTTCGGAAACCATGCATCAGTACCAATATGATTACTCGGATATGGTACCACCAGAGACAGACGCATTAGCCGAAGAGGAGAACGACGTGCGTGTAAACTTTCTGGGTTCCTGTCCAGAACTTTATAACCATTCTGACTCAACTCCAATAAGTTATTTTGACGTTTGCGTTACGCAGTGGGCGGACACGTCTACCACTGAGCCAAAGGGCGCCGCGCCAAAGTGCCAGGCCTACGTCCCTGGGACGGCACGCGCGCTCAGTGACTCAGTGACTGGTAGGAGACCCACTGTAAGCTTCTGTAAAACCTTGACTGGTGTTCCCCAGGTCGATCATGTTTGCGATTCGATTCCACACCTAAGTATTCCGGAAATTCGCATTCAATCTTGCGAACCTGACCAGACCTCAGCCCTCGCGGTAACCACGCAAAAGTCCCAAGCCTACGCCCCTGGGATTCGTGATATCGCGAGCACTGATGACCTGGAGCATGTAGTACTGAGTAGTCCAAAAAGTGCGCAAGTACAAACACAAACGTCTACCTGGACACCATCTATTAATATGTTTCGTCTTATCAACCCCGCGACACACACGTCTGTAGTTGCCGCCCTAGATCTCAGCACTTCGGATGCTGGCCGAGAAACTTGTCGTGACCGTAGGAAATACTATTGGGAACAACTCTCCCCGGATTTAGGTGTTAAGCGCATGGAATACCAATGTAATGCCGCACAAGTGGTAGTAACCGAACCATTGGGTGCTCGCTTGCAAAGTGGCAAAATGACGCGTCCAAAGCACACTGTGCGCGATTTAATTACACCTAGTATTTACCACCGCGCCGTAATCCAAGGTGTAGGACCCTATTTAGTATTAGCTGATACTGGCGCAGAATTAAGTGCCATTCCCGTGTCTTTATTAGAGCAAATTGAGAGCCTTTTAGGGAAATGTTTAGACCGTCGAATCTTTCAATTGGAAAAACCCCTTGTTTGTAAAGGCTATACAGGACATAAACATACGTTACTGTACTCGATCCAATTGACAGTCTCGATCGGTACGGAAACACGACGCATAAACTTCGCAATTTCCTTTGAAGGCACTCAGTGCATTATAGGTATTGGTGATTATGCTAAATTTTGGTTCCTACCTATTTGCCCTGGCGCTTGTATGACTCGACCGGTTATGCACAGCAATAAACGGTATCTCATCCCGGGCGATGAACCTTGCTTGCTCTATGAAGGGGAAATCCCCTACGTAGACACCGGGTTACGTACAGGCGCCATTGCAAAATCAGGTGAAAATATCCCAGAAGCAATTGAACGAGTTCAATCTAGCAATATTTACACTGTAGGATCACTTTTAGAGCCGTATTTGGCCCCGAAAACAGATGTAAATAGGCTTTGCTCTTCGTCACCGGTTCCCTATTTTTCGCCAAGTAAGGGCACCGGTGCGGTTGGGGTTGTTGCAACGGAAAACTGGGTATGCCCACCGCGCTCTGTGTCTTATGTGCCCGCTGAGTTGACAGGTGACCCCCAGGAGATACTCACCACGGTTCTTTTCAGCCCACATGCACACTTCTCCGAAAATTTCGAAAACACCTTGCTACCATTAGAGAACGGGAATGAGCTCTTTGTCCCCTTTGCAAACCATTCGGATAAGGAGATGGTCTTATTTGCCTGCCAGTCTCTTGGCTGGGCCGAAGAGGTAGTGGTTGAACCGACTAATGACTTCCATATGAACGAACTCGCAGTTGAATTTGCCGATGTGTGGTGGCAAACAGTGCAGACACCTCTGTGTAAGGCTCTCTGTGAAGCCAACTTGGCTTCCACGCATGTAGAACCCCCTGAGGACCCTGTAATTACCGCCCAGTCACCCCCTGAGACTCGATTGCATCAACTTGGGAAAATTCTAGACGAAGGAGTACTTAGTCACCTCCCCTTGGAAAAGCAACAGGTGTTGCGTGACTGGCTATTAGAACGCCACCACGTCTTTTCGCTGTCCGATTTTGATATGGGAGACACAGGCGATATAATTTACCACCCTATCGAAACTGGAAACTCCCCCCCGATCCAACAGAAAGTCCGTAGATTAGCTATCGGGTTACGTAAGGAAGTTGAACGTCAAGTGCAGCTGTGGCTGAAATTAGGGATAATTGAGCCGTCAGTGTCTCCTTGGGCATCCCCGATTGTCCCGGTGCGTAAGAAAAATGGCGCGCTGCGATTATGCGTCGATTACCGTCGTGTGAACCTGGTGACTAAGCGTGATTGTTTTGCACTGCCAAACTGTGCTGACCTGATTGACATGGCTGGACTTGTACATCCCCAGTATTTTTCATCACTTGATTTAGCGTCTGGCTACTTGCAGATGCGCATTGACCCTCGGGATATTCCAAAAACTGCATTCACTAGCCATGTCGGTTTGTTTCAGTATAAATTCATGCCGTTTGGCCTAGTTAATGCGCCAGCCTCATTTAGCCGGCTCATCGCCAACGTACTTGCGGGCTTAGACCCAGACCGTGTGCATTTTTATCTGGACGACGTTTTGGTTTGTGCCGAAACTGAGGAACGTATGTACTCACTTTTGGATGATGTCTTTGCTCGTTTCGACCGATACACCCTCAAAGTTGGTATTAAGAAATGTGAATTTTTCAAAGAACGCGTTAACTTTCTGGGTTGCGTCCTAACGAGGGAAGGCATCGAAATGCAACAGTCAAAAATCACCACTATCCAAAATTACCCAGTCCCAGTAACCACTAAGGAAATCCGTCGATTCCTGGGCATGTGTTCTTTTTACCGTCGCTGGGTTGAGGGTTTCTCCTTTATTACACGACCGTTGCATTTAAAGATCCAGGGTGCTAAGACTACTTGGGATGACGAATGTCAGGCTGCCTTCGAAGAACTTAAGAAACGTTTAGTAGAAGGCCCAATTTTAGCCTACCCTAAAGAGGGTCGCCCATTCATTTTGCACACGGACGCTTCGCGAAGTGGTTTAGGCGCGGTTTTGAGTCAGATGGATGATGCAGGCCGCCACCGCGTGGTCGCTTATGGTAGTTGCGCGTTAAAGGGTGCTGAGAAACGTTACAATACTACAGAACTGGAATGCTTAGCTATTGTCTGGTCCTTGAAATACTGGAAACATTACTTGACACAGCAAGAGGTTATTATTGTAACGGATCACCGCACGCTTACATGGGCACTGGAAAACCGTTCTGAGAACCCCCGTTTAGACAAGTGGTATGTGTTCTTAATGGCTTACCAACCTAAGATCATTTTTAAGCGTGGTAGTGAGAATAGTGTGGCGGATGCGTTGTCGCGTATTGCCGAGTCGGTTAATTTCCATAAGTGGACTGAGGATCATTTACAAGGTAAATTCGACCCCGAAGAGGTACCCGCCGGTATCTGCCCCCTGTCCACTTTTACTGATAAGTGGCAAGCGCACCCGTTGAACCAACCTGAGCCCGATTTGTCTGAATATTCTGCCGTTGAGATTACGAAAATTTCTGACGAAATTCACTACGAATGGCACCCCCCGCTCGGTGTAGGCCATATTCAGTCATTGGATAATATACCTCACCCAGCTAATCAGGATAGAACACCAAAAGCGAACACCCCCTCAATCTTCGAAGCTAAGTCCACCCCCATTGAACGATTTAACATGACCGGTAAGGATGTTGATGTAATTCGCGATGCAGGTCTCACGATAGACGGTATCGTGGGTTCTACGCTAGAATCCGTCGCTGAGGAAACCCAAAAATTTTGGCAACGGATTATAAAAGGTCAGGAAGACGACCCCGATACTCAGTCCATTAAACTGTTTCTGACCACTAGGCAATACACAAAACACGCACGCTTCAATACTTGGTTAGATCGCAATTATACTGGGTTTTGTGTGGCGCATGATGTATTGTGGTTTATGGGGAATGCTAGTCGTCGTGCGTGTCTGGTGGTTCCAATAGAAATTACTTCAGAACTTTGCGAGAGATTTCATTCCTGGGGACACCCAGCTGGTCTCAAGTTGTCCATGTGGTTAAGGATTTACTTTTGGTGGTTCACACTGACCATGGATGCTCATCGTGCTGTGGATAAATGTCTAGAATGCGCTACTAGAACAGGACAGGGTCGTAAACGTCTCAATCCGCTCACCCCTATTTCAGTGGTGGCAGAGCCATTTTTCCGTATTCATATGGACGTTCTAAAAATGCCAATGTCGCAAAATGGTTATCAGTACGTTTTGGTCTTGCAAGATGCATTTACAAAATACCCTTGTGCGTACGCTCTTCGATTAAAAGACGCGGAAACAGTGGCATACCATTTCATGCAATTTGTTTCAGACCATGGTGTTCCGCGCGTACTTGTTACTGATAATGGTTCGGAATTTTGCAATGCAATTTTACATGGGTTGACACAATTTTGGGGGACAGATCATCGCAAGACCACTGTGTACCGACCACAAGCGAATGCATTAGTAGAGCGTTTCAACCGCACGTTGTTAGACATGCTGGCTAAAATGTGCACTCTGCGCCCCACTGACTGGGATGAGTGGCTTGCCCCTGCCCTGTACTGGTATAGAGCCATACCTCATGCGAGTACTGGTGAATCTCCGCATTTTTTGGCAACAGGTCGCGACATGCCGCTTCCGGGCGACACGTCGTTTTTGGAAACGTCGCAACTCGTGTATAACGAACATCCAAAATACCATGAGCGGATTGTCCAGTACACGCGTGAGGCTTGGAAAATTGCCAAAGAGTTGATCGATTTGGCACAAGCACAACAAAAAGTGCAGTATGATAAGAAATGTAAGCCTCTGACTTTTGAAGTAGGGCAGCGTGTGTGGTACTTAGCAGAAGGTGTTGTGACTGGTCCTGCGTATAAACTTGCCCGTCCGTACATCGGTCCTTATCGCATTTTAGAGCTAAAAGGGAAGACAGCCAAAATTAAACGCATCGACCAATGCGATGCGGCAGCAATTCGCGTTAATCTGGATAAGCTGCTTCCGGTTAAGGATTCGGTAGCTTCTGGTGCGATTTGGACCGGTCGCGCACTGCGCAAGGTGCGTGAGGTCCCTTTGGAGAGTGAACTGCCGACACATGATGTTTCTGGTGAGAAAGCTGACGCTGGTGTGACGCCTGGCGACAAACCACTGTCAGATGATGGCATGGTACTCAGAAGTGGTAATCGCGTGCGCGCTAATTCAAAATAAGACACCCTGGAAGTTATAATTTTTAAGTAATAAGTAATATATGTGAGACCGTGGTTTAAGTTTCTCTTTTGTCTAAGTTTCGCGTTAGTTTCCAAGCAACTTGTGGTTAGACCACGCAAGGGGGGAGGAGTGTGATGCCAGAGGTCCGGTATAGTATGTAATTTTCTTATGTAATCTTTTATATATAGTAACTTTTTATATGTAATTCTTTCTTTTATGTAATTTTTCTAATTTGTAAAAAAAATTTAGATATCTTCTCTTGGATTTGTATGATACCATTGGCATCATAACCCAACCATTGAGCATGTTGCTAACACCCCGGTATGAACGTGTCTCTATAAATTTCAATAGTCAGGTTGGAAGTAACGCGTCCTAGGTGTCGACCACAGGCACCGGGAAACGTCTTGCTACTGCACTTTTATACATTTTACTTCGTTCATGTGGGTTATCTTGTGCGTGATATAGGACACTTTGTAGATTATTACGGGTGAGTAAAGAAAAAGTTGCACCTCCTCAAAAGATCGTGAGGCCCAGCTAAAAAGATTGTCGCTTTCACATTTAGGCTGTGTGAGTGGTATACTTAAGTTGTTGGGAACACGGTAGTGATGCAAAAAGGGAGAGCGTGTTTTTGTGGGGTCGCTTGGGTGCCGCGGTGTCCTCAATGCGCGAGAGACAGGTGCTTGCTCATGTCTCTCGCCCATCGAGGACAGACGTTGTCATCGATAGCTTAATGAGTGACCGTCTGAGTGAGACTCTCCATGCATGTTAATTGTCCGTACCCACGGTTATTATTCACCACTGTCCGTTTATTGTCTGAAAGCGCGCAGCTGGTAGTGCACTAACACCACCCTACTCATGTTGTGATCCCCGTGTCCTTCTAGCCATTGTCCAACTCGCATGTGATTATAACCTTGCCTTTTTACAGTATGAAGACGTGCCACGTGGGGCGTGCGTTATAGGTTGCTGATGACCCTAAAGTCCCAAGCCTACGTCCCTGGGATTGGGCTCATCAGCCACTTTACGCCGTTGTGTTTTGGCTCTGATATTTTGGGTAAAAGATATCCACCCACATTACGGAGAAAAGATCATCTCCGTCCTGATTGAGCCCCACTATGCTTACCACCCTGTTCGCCTTAGACCGCGCCCCATAGGTCTCCACCGCGGACTCGTTAGACAACCTGACACCCAAATTTTTACTAAATTTACAACCTTCCCAAGCGCGGTAGTGCGCCCAGGCCCGCTGCACTTAGTGAGATAAGCGCTGCCTTCCTGCTACTTTGTACCTTTTTATTGCATACAACTTCTGACAAAAACCCCTCTCAACACAGACTTGGGTACTAAACTTTCCCGCCCCTGCACCCGGCCCGTAATTCTATTTTTTTCCGGAGGGCGACCTCGCCCGCTACCAGCTTCCCCCCGCTTTATTTCGTGGCCATTCGGGCGTGCTAGTCACTGTTCTGTTGCCTTTTTGGTGAGTGGACACAGTTACCCTTGTGAGACTTGTCATGTTGGGAGGTGTACTGATGTTGGCCATTTGATCACAGATTGTGTCGGCAGTGGCTCGCTGAGCGCCTTCTAGTTCGCTGCCTCCAGTTTTTGTTGTTGAGGTGACTTATTTACTTTTGTCATGCAATAATTCAGTGCGATGTAGCCGGTAGTGGGAACAGTGTGAACCATCAGTTTTGAACACCGCAGCGTTTTTCACGATCGTGCAACGTGTGCGCGTTTGCGATCGACGCGCGGCCCGTTTTCGGCCGTGCTCCGGTCGAGTTGGGACCACTGGTTGTGTCCCCTTGGAAAGGGGTGTGTGATTATTTTTGTTTTGTTGTAAATTTGTTCCTGCCGTATCTTCTTTGTTTTTCGCGCGAATTGTCAATGTCGTAACCTTTTGTTGCAAGTTTGGATCCCGGTAGAAAACTCGTTTTGCTGTGAGAGCGTGTTACGATGGCACAAGCGCACGCTTCTCCGCCTGTATATAATGATGCGGGTGTGTTATGGGACGTTTCTCACAGTGCCGGCCTGATTCGCCGTGACCAGGGTGTGTTAGATACCCCTGCTTCGGTGAAGGTGTCGCCACAACCGTTTGAGTTAGAGAACCACTTTGCTAGTTTTTCGCCGATGGCCTTTGGGGAGGCCCTGCGCAGCGGCAATCACCGGCAGCTGGATCAGGCCCTCCTCAAGGACGGAAATATGCTGTTGCGAAACTGCAAACTGCCCACCCTTAGCGATACGGCCGACAGGCTCTGTGAGGTGCTGACCTTTAGCGCGGGTAACGGTTTGCCTCCAAAGTTGTTTCTAACGCCGCGGCGCAACGATGACTGGTACTTGGCGGATGTTGCGGGACTTCAATTAGCCGAACGAATGCTTTTTGCCGTGCAGAGCCACGTGTCAACCATCAAAAATCCCAACGAGGAGGTCGTGCAAGCTATCGCGACTCTCACACCGGAGATGTTTGTATACCCTGTGAAAGCGCCGGGTGACCGGCGCTTCGGGTTCCGAAGTCTTGTGGACTACGTCGCGGAGGATCCTTTTGATGGTTGGATGCACACGCGCGCTGCGTTTGTACGCAAATTCAGACAGATTTGGGCGTGCCGACCTGGCGACCCCATTGTGCAGGTGTTCATCCAGAATGCCCGCCAATTGAGCAACCTGGGTGAACGGTTGCCCGCCGTGGGCGAGGGCCAGCCGGACGCCATTGCGATTTCGCTCGGCTATGGGAAGTTGCGTAATGGGCATGAAAAGCACCCTTTTCTGGCTTCGTTTTGTTTTCCGAATCGTGTCGTGGTTCACTGCCCCATCGCACTGTTGCGCGACTCCCGGGGCAGTTGGACGCCTCTAGCTAGGAAACTATTGTTTGCGCACGATAATGCAAATTCTGTCCGATTGTACGCGTCTGAAGCGGAGCGGGCGACTTTAGCCGAAATGACCAGTGCATCGTTTCCCCACTGCAACACCACTGGGGTCACCACGACCACTACGCAATGGTTGAGTGTGATCCCAGTGTTGGGAAATGTGCTTTTGAGCGTTGACGAATTCCGTGTGGATTACGGGGACGATTGTACGGACATCTCGGTCGAAGCGCTCGTTGCCGCTGCGTGGCAACTATTTTCGGGACAGATGCTCAGATGCCCCATCGGCTCGAGGCATACCCCTTATGGGACAGTGACTATGCCGGTAGACGATGCCTGGTGCGTGGGAGCTTCGAGCCCCGTCCCCACGGACCTCCCGTTTGTTTTGGAGCTCCAGGGGTATCGTGCGCAAACAATCTTGGATCTCTTCATTTTTGCTTGCTGGAACCCCATTCGATCCCCGGTCGCCCGACCTATTGTCGCGGTCGACCACTTCCGCGCTATCGGTGACGACGGGGGTACAGGATTTATGCCCACACACGACATGGACTTAGCCGGTCATAGGCTTTCGCAAAGGTACCCGCCGAAACAGCTGCGCCAGTCGGCGCTCATTTTTGGCGAGCGCAACCAAAGACCGGCCCCGTTAAACCCTCGCCTGAGTTGGCTAGAGGATGTGGTCGTGACGTATTTGGGCAAGATCCTGTACCGACTGTTAGCAACCGGGTCATCTGTGGAGCGGCAGTGGTGCCTGTCGCCTTTTAATCGGTCGCCGGCGAACGGCGTTGAGTGGTGCGACTGGCTAACGCGCTTGCGAGAGGCCTTTAAATTTTCGGATACGACGCTGCGTGTTCTGTGGCGCCTGCGCGAAATTGTGCCGGGTGTGCTGACTTCCACTTTGGCGAGCTATCTAGCCGCGGGGAATCAAGCGTCTTTTAAGACGCTGGTGGTACTCTTACCTCGGGTTTTCCAATACGTCAACTGGTTCTTTTTGATGTTGACCAGGTCCGACGAACCTTCAATGGAGACCATGATGAGTGTGTGCATGCGCACCCTGTGGCGCAAACTGAAGTTTGCTAGACAAGTGACACTGGGGGATGGTAGCCCCCCTAGGCTAGCCATGTCGCTGGATTTGAGCCAGGATGGCATTTTTGTAACAACCGATGCCCCTATGAGCACCCTCCGGTGGAAGTTGGCGGCACCACTTTCGCGCGCGCTCCTGGATTACACGCAGTGTTTCTTGGAATGGGTAAATTACACGCGCAACCAACAGCTCGCGAACATTGAGTACAAGCCGCGGCCGCTCCCCTTGCTGAAGGCGCACGTGTACACGCGCGCCACGTTCTTGCTCTGGCAAGGCCCCCCTCCCTATCGCCACGATGAGCCGGAACTAGGACTGAAGAGAAAATTGTCGGACAACGAGCCTCGTGGTATACCGCGCATTGACCGTGCGGTGTACTACGGTAATGTCCGTGCTCATCTTGAGGCGGTAGGGACCGGCAGGCTTTGCGACACCACGCCGCTTTTGGACGCGCTGGAACAGTCCTCTAGGGCCAATGTGTACGGGCCATTGCCGCTCGCGAACATTGAGGACACGGCCAAGCACCCGCTTTTGCGCTGGCAACGACCGACTATCCCCTGGTTTAGGTCACCTACCGAATTCGGGATAACGCACCATGGAGTTCCACCCAGATGGGTGCTGGATAGTAATTATTGGGCGTTCATGAACCACGGTCGCGGTGCATGGGATACGGTCGCCGCCTCGGAAGGGGTGTTCTATTTATTGCCGCTGTGTGCCGGCACCCTCTCCCCGTTGCTGGCCTGCATGCACATCCTGCGACAGGCGCATGCCCCCTCCGCGGACTTTCCGGCCCGCCTCGTGGCCACGGTGAGCGCCATGGCAAAGGTCGAATGGCTCGATGTCGTTATGGGTAAAGCCAAGGTCCACCGCAGGTGCTGGCTTAGCGCCCTGGCAGTGCACTACGGCATCCCGACTGTGATGCTGTACTCTGAAAACAGCACGCCCCCGAATGCTTTTAGCATTTACGGGCATGGCACTCAAACCGCCTTACATTGCCAGTGTGCCGTAGTCGTGGTGGTGGGTGACGATTGGTACCTGCACGACATCGAGTTTGGACAAGTCCGTTGCGTGTCGCCGCGCGGGCGCTGCACAGGCCTGGTCGAAACGCACATTCTCGACGAGGCTAACTTGCCTCAGGATACCCTCGAGCGCATTGCCGCCAACCACAGTTCGATCTCGCACTATAGCCGCGGTCAACCCCAGGGGGCCACTGTCGAGTGGACGGTGTGGACACTGGTGTGCGAATTGAATGGAATCCATTACGGGTGGGTAGCCCCACCGGAGGACGCACTTTTGTCCACGCTGGCCACTAAGGCGTGCCCCCTGGAGAAGGCCCTGCGTGATTTGCAAGTGCAGGAAGCGTCCCCCGCCGAAATCCGAGCGCTGAATTACTTTCAAGCGCTGATCATGCATGTCGGGCTGGCAGGACCGCGAATCGCGCGGCCGGAACAACCGGCGAACATTGGCGCGGCGCCGCTCGGCTCGCCCTTGCGCAACGTTGCGGATGAGACGAGCCGACTGGCGGTGCTCCTGGTCACCGATTGGTGCCCGCGCGATTTGACGTCCCGCTCGATTGAGCGGAACATGCGCATTTTCCAACCCTATGGCGAGTGCCCGCTGCCCTCTGGGGTTCCGGCTAAGTCCACCCTCGATAGGATAATTTTTGGCCAACAGCAGGCATGGGACCTTCGCCACCAATACTTTGGAATGCTACTAAGAGCCCCCGCATGCGAGTCCGACGTTCCAGTTCGGTTTGGCGCCTCGGTGCCCTACCAGCTGTCCCGCGCACGGCCGACGCTCTCGTTCGAAGATGTGTGGAACATGCTGAGCGCCGTAAGGGACCAGGTTGCCCCTGCGGAATTGGATCAGCCCTCACTGGCGGCCTGCCCCGTACCGGCAAGGTTTGACGTGATCCACAACGCGGATCAGTGGGTTCAGCGCTTGCGCACCTATGGGGACGCAAATGCGTCGCCCCAGGAGGGAATCCAGTCGCGAGAGGCTCGTGACCCTAACCCCGTTCGCACTTGGCTTAATAGCTACTTCGACGAGAACGCCACCGTGGAGGACGTTGAGGGGTTCCGGGACGCACGATACTCTTCTGCGCCCAACCGCCTCGTTGACCCTTTCTTCGACCCGCACACGCGCCCCGTCCAGCGATTAGAGTCGGGTGTGTGTACCTGGGATTTCGGTTTGGTCGAACCCCGCGCTCTGCCGGGCCCGGATGACCCCCGCCGGCACATCCTCGGCCCTAACGAGTCTGTGGACGAAGGGATGTCCTCGGCCGCCGCTAGTGAAGCGGGACCGTTAGAAATTGCGCTCCCAATGGAGATCGCTGCCGAGGGGGGGGCGTCCGATGCGGGTGTCTCGGCCGACCACGTCCCGGACGACTGGCTCCAAGAAGTGGAGGCAGCGAACCGGGCCGAGGGCGCCTATAGACTACGCATCGTACCCCTCCAACCGGTATGCAACCAACTCGCGAAAGAAGTGTCCGAACACGAAATCGACGAGACGATTCGTGTTACGGCGAGGACATTGCTTAGCCACGACTACGCAAGAGGGACGGAGAGATTGCAGGCGCTGGGTTTCTCCGGCACGGCGGTGTGGTCCTCTTTCGGTCTGGTCGAGCCCCTCGAGCCGGAGGCGTACCATGTCCCTGAGGTAGGAGAGGACCCCTTTGACAACCTCGGCCCGATTCCGGTACGCGACGAGTATGTTCCTCCGGCCGCTTTTGTTCAACCCGGCGGAGAGATCCAAGTCGCCTCGATTAGACTACCCGAGAACAGTTTTCCCACTTGCGAGCAGGCGCTGCGTTGGTTCCGCGACCACCAGGCGAAATGTATCACTTTTGACACGGACTTGGTGCTGGGTATCGAGAATAGCATCCCCTACTTTTACTACAATAGGCCCGTTGAGGGTCGTGCGATTCACGTCTGGCGCCGGGAGGCTTGGTATCCAATGGCGCAGCGGTATGAGGACCTGACACCGTCACATGTTGACGCATTGCTAGAATTGTTCCAGCAGTACATGGCGGCGACGGTCCGGGGAGTAGATGTCCGCCCATTCTTCAACGTAGGAGAAGAGGAATTGCAACTGGTGAGTAATGTGGGCGTCCCAGTCGCTGGGCCCTTGGACGACCAGCCGGACCACTGGCTGAATAAGGCCTTCGGGGAGGCTGAGCTCGCCCGGCTGCAGGCTATCGCGAGGGAACGCGGGCACTACGACCCAGGTTGGTCCCCGCAGCACCCGTTGAGACGACCCATGAGCGAGTGGCTCCGGCCGGAAGACACTTATACACCCGGCTGGGAACGGGTGCACGTGCAGAACGTACCCCTTCCGCTCCGTCCTCTCTATACTGAGATGCTGATGAGTCACAGTTTGGATGAATTCAACTACGTTCCGACGGTGGGGCGCAGTCTGATCCACTTTCTCGACGAGTTTGAGGACGGCGGACCGGACAAGAATTTCGAAGTGCCGGTCCCGCCGAGTGTTTTCCCCCATCAGGCGCAGGTACGTCCCACCTTGCCAATAGGTCATAAGTACTTCAGCACTGGGGCAAACTCGTCGCTGACTAGGTGCATCCTCAACTGGTTGACTTCATGGCGCAACCAATGGGAGCTCCTGCGGGTGCTCGTACTTTCGAACGAAGAATGGGCGGAGTATCGCGTACGCTTCCCTGGTGCACCGGCAAGCTGGACTAGGTGGCAGGACCAGTTCCGCCACGAGTCCCTGGACCAGCTGCGGTTGAGGCTGCGCGAGACTCAGGACGTGTTCACAAGATTCTTGTTGCGCGCCAAAATTTTGTGCGCCACCAGTAAGGGATCCTCCGACCTTGTTCTGCAGTCCACTCTGCAGACGGCGCTAGGCCGTTGGCTGGACTTTCGGTTGAATATCCTCCGCCTGCGCGTATTGGACGATAGTCGCGGTCTGGTAAGGCCGAGAGTGCACGCAGGCAAGGGTAGTATATCGATTGACCGCCACCACGTGTATCTATTTTTCTCCGGAGACAGTCCGTTGGGGAATTTCTTTCACGCCCAAATTCCGTTGATGGGTGATTTGCACGTGCCGTCATCTGAGCACTTGTATCAAGTTTTGCAACTGATTTTTAGCGGGGATCACGACTTAATCGTACCCCTTCTCCGACACCTCGACCCCGCTGACTGCAAGCGTCAGATGACGGCCTGGCGTAGGGCGGGTACGATCGCCAGGTGGAGAGTAAGACAGCGGGAGTGGCACGAATGCGGCCTCGCCGTCGCAACCATGCACGCTGTCTTGCGACTCAAATTGGCGACCTGCCCCGCCTATCGAGACACCCTGGCCAATAACCCGGATACGGTTTTTATTGAGGCAAGCCCGTATGACCCGTTTTGGGGTATTAGGCAAGGTATGACCAGCCCTGTTCTCTGGACGAACGTAGAATCGTGGGGTGCCAACTGGTTAGGCCGGTTGCATATGGCAATGGCGGGACAATTGGCCCGTGGGGCTGCCCAACGGCCGTGGCCCGTCCTGAGTCTGAACGAATTGGTGGTGTCAATTTTGGCAAAGTGTAAGGGTGCTGTTCAGCGCCCAGCGTCAGTCCGGCCGCTGCCCACTGCCCTGCTGGATGAAATTGCTCGGTGTGATGCGGTTGGGCGCTACGCCCCTGGCGCCGCCCCGGTGACCATTTTGACCGTTCCTTTTGCTGAAGGTCAAGACCCACGTATATTGACTAAACAGCAAGTGGCGTTGGGCCAGCGCCCCATTCCGCAGCTCGCAATAATCGAGCGTGAACCCAATGGGCCGCGAGGCGCAAACAAGGCAACTCGCAGGATGCATCGCCTGCGCCAGGCTCGTACTAAGTAGCACCTACCAGACATAGAGGAGTGCGGTGTGTGGGTGTCGGGACTAAAGTGCCAAGCCTACGCCCTTGGGATTGCCCCGGCGCAAATACACCCAACCCCTTGATGTCTGATCGATTTTATTTTGACAATTGTGTGATGGCTATACTTTTATATGAGCTAATTAGCCGGAGGATTAAAGTCCCAAGCCTACGCCCCTGGGATTATCCAACGGTGAGGTCAGAATTATCGAAATTTATTTATATGGTTATCCTCGCCATGACGGCGCAATGCGGTGTTGAGGTCTGAAGTGCCAGACCTACGTCTCTGGGATTGCCCTCAGCACTGCACGGCGACGTACTGACGAGGTACTGTTATAATGCCTCACACAGTTGTGCAATCTTCGAACGCTACTTATTTCTGAAATAAAAGGGCTCCTTTCTCTTGCATTGCATGTGCGCTATGATGGCTGACTGGTGAATTAAAGCCCCAAGCCTACGTCCCTGGGATTATTCTAAGGCCAGCCGCATGGTCGCCAGAATAGCATACCCTTACTGACAGCTTTATTGTGTAATGTGCCATCGGTGGCTAAAGTGCCAAGCCTACGTCCCTGGGACTGTCACTGGTGGCACACGGCATGGTATTGCTGGTCTTTTCAACTTGAGAATCACTCGTTTCGCCCTTAAAATTTCTTCGGTCGCGGAATTGAACCAAGCAACCTGAAGCCAACAACTGTAATTGTTCATTTTGAGACAGTGCCACCTCGCAATGCGGTCTGGTGCCTAAAATGCCAAGCCTACGCCCTTGGGATTGTCGCCAGCCGTGTAGCGTTGTGGTGCGTAATATGGGTTCAATCATTTCCAGGGAATAAAAAAAAATTAAATGATCTCAGGATGTAATAGTCCAACGTCTGCCTCGTTTACGATTTTATTCTTCATTTTTACGCATTTTGCTGCAATTTCTTCCGCATTTGGGGTTTTTCCCCTATTCTTGTCAATTTTGAGTTGCCATTTTTATGTTTGGTGTGATGAGTAATAATTTATACGGGCGCGGTATGTGTGCGTTGGAACCTAAAGCGCCAAGCCTACGTCCTTGGGGTTGGCATCGACACACACACACCAAACCCTCTCTACCAAGCCAGGATGTTATACCTTTATTGACAGCTTTACTGTGTAATGTGCCATCGGTGGCTAAAGTGCCAAGCCTACGTCCCTGGGACTGTCACTGGTGGCACACGGCACGGCATTGCTGGTCTTTTCAAATTGACAATCATTTGTTTCGTCCTTTAACCCCACTGGATCGCGCAATTCGACCAAATGCTTTGAAACCAACAATGGTAACCAATTATTCTTCGGAAACAGTGTCACTTCGCAATGCGGCCTGGTGCCTAAAATGCCAAGCCTACGTCCTTGGGATTGTCACCAGTCGTGTAGCGTGGTGGTGCGTAAAACGGGCCTAAGCTATCTCAGGAAATAAATTAGCAACCTCAGGATTCAACAGTTATGTCACTATTTTGTTGTAATTGGAAATTGTATTTCCCCATTTCGCGCATTTTTCTGTCAATTCTCCTGCAGTTTTGGGACTTTTCCCTTGTTCTCGCCATTTTTAGTTGCCATTTTTATTCTTGTGTGATGGGTAGTAATCTGTGGGAGTGCGGTGTGTGTGGGTTGGGGCCTAAAGCGCCAAGCCTACGTCCTTGGGGTTGGTACCGATACACACCCACCTAACTCTTTTAAATAAAAGGAAATGTTATATTTTTGACTGCAACTTTGCACATATTTTTAGCGTCACGCCTCTGAGGGCCAGGTTGAGGGGTTAAAGTGCCAAGCCTACGTCCCTGGGACTATCCCGTGGCCTGGACCCAGAGGCAGCGCGAATCTCGCATTTCTTGTTATTGCGTATTTTGAGCCGCTCTTTAGCAGATTTACTTCAAGCGCATTTAATATTGCTGCGGGCAATTACTTTAGTTTCTTGTAACGCTATGTTATTTTTCGCATTTGATTAAATTTGTGCTTAAATTAAACCGCGTGGTCGCATTGAAGAGGGCCCCTGGCTTTGCATGTGTATTTGGTATTATCAAGACGGCCCCCGGTCACTGTGTAAATATTTGGACTGGACTCATGGAATTTTTGTGCACACAGTTTTCTTTAAAAACTCCAGTGACCTTGAACACTTTTGCTTTTAAACAGCCACCTGGATAAAGACTTTTTGCTTCCCACATTTAAAGTAATCACCAATAATCTTGCTGGTTATGGCTGGGGACAAATTTTTGCAGCCACACAATGGCCATATTAGTGGAAAACAGCTTAGTTCAGTTTCACTTGAATTTTCATATTTTCCCAAAATTTTCTCATGTTTTCCTTAAAACTTTAACGGAATATTTTTGCACAGGAAACATTTTTTTCTGCAGCTATCTTTCTTGACCATGGATCAAAATCCAAATGCTGACCATACCCATTGCTTGACAATGTCTGTCATGACTGGTTCACCAAATATAAATTTCCATGAATCTATGTACCAAGGAAACAATGAAATTGTCATGCGTGTGACCGCTGGGGAAATGCGGCTCACACAGCCACTTCAACGTGAACTTGACTGGCAAGATCCCCGTCGTGGAAAGTGAGAATTTTCATGGGTTCAGCGTGAAAAAAAAAAAATTGTGCACCATGACCAAAATTCCTTTCAGCTTGAGTGAATCTGTTCTTCTGTGGGGAAACACGGCTTTTGGAAATGACCAGCCACTGTTGGCAATAACTGGCCATGTGGCACCGATTCAACAATGTCAAATTCATGGCACTGGCATCCCAATGCAAGTAGCGGCCCACTGTCCACCGAATAGGGAGCCGTCCATTTCACCAACTGATTTCACTTATGACCCGCATCTTCCCGTTGGACCTCCCATGCATGTGACCACGCGAGTTATTAATCCAAATAGTATTCCTATCACTATCACTCTGGAACAAACTGGCAATTTTGTAGATATTAAGTTACAATTTTAAATGCCAATGGCTACAATGCTGCGTTGAGTATGATTCTCTGCTTTAGGCTAACCGTAGTAATTTCAACACAATAATTGTTAAAAGCTATTTTTGTGTTCGCTATCATTCTTACTATGGTACAGGTGAACCACGACGCGTAGTAATTTAGTTTCTAGTGTAAATTGGGTGCAGCGGTCTAAAGTGCCAAGCCTACGTCCCTGGGACTGACCAAAGCACCCATTGTGTACGTTTTGATATCGCTTTTCTGAAATTTCCTTTTAGTAAGTCCAGTCAATCGGTTGCACGCGGCGATCTTTGGTAATTGTGTGGAGGTAAACCGCTTGAGCCACGTGTTTTGTGAAGTTAGCCGCGAATTGATTAGTAGCTGCGTTTGTGGCACCCAGAAAAATGTCATTGTTTGTGCTTGCGATTAGACTGAGAATTGTTAGCTGAATGTTTTCTACCGGGATCCCTTTTGTGAATTGTTGTATTTCGTATTGTTGTGAATATTTTTCTAGCCTTGTAGTTGGTTTCATTTAGTCACGTTTAGCTGACCTTTTCTTTTAGGTGGCATTCCACTTGTCTTACGGTCTCACTTACGGTTCTCATGATTCTTGCCTTAAAATTGTTCTTGCCATAATTTTAGATTCTGTTTCGACGCTTTATTAGGGTGCTTCCAGTGCACATGTTTGCGTATTTTTCCAGGGTTCCACTTGCGACCTCGTAGTAGTTGTAATTCACCTCAAACATTTACCTGCAATACACCGCAACGCTTTAAATACATGAAAATATCAATATCAGTCGACAATTCCTTGAAACAGTAGATAACACACTCTTCGCCGCTGCTGCGCTAGCTAACCCGCACTTTTAGAAAAGGGGGGAGGAAGTGTGATGCCTGTTCGCGCTGAGCCAGCGCTCAAAAGGTCGGTATAGTATGTAATGCGAGAATCGACGGCGGGCCACCAAAGTGCCAGACCTATGTCTCTGGGACGGTGACCCAGCGTCAATTAACGCTACCAAACCCTAATTATGGCGCTTTAGCCGCCTGAAATGCCACACGGGCCATCCTTAGACCAAGTGACGTCATTTCGACGTCGCCCTATATGAAACCTAACTTGTAGGAGACTTACGGCGCAGTGGACGCCAGCTATGGTAATTGGCGCCAGATCACCAAAGTGCCAGACCTACGTCTCTGGGACGGTGATTCAGCGCGAATTACCATAGAACGGTACATCGATGGCGTTATGCCGCCGGCCTTAAGTAGCAAAACGGCCTAATTAGCCGTTCCTAGTCGCGAAAAGCCCGGGTGACGTCATTTGGCACCTCCGGGAACGAAACCTAACTTTTGCGATAGTTACGGCGCTTTCACTAAAAAGAAAAGCAGCGCCGGGTTAAAACTGTGTCTCCCGAGTGTGACGGTCGAACGAGCGCCGGCGAACGACTTCGACGGCCGCGACAGCGCCGCGCCGCCGCCATCCGACACCCGCCGACCGCCGGAACCCGGGAGAGGGGGATTTTTGGTCATTTTGGGAACTTTCGTAAAAGTGCGAGTCGGCCGCTCTTGGCCGAGTGCCAACTTTCGGAAAATGGCACCAAGTGTATTTTTGAGGGGGTTTAAGCGCTGTCGCCGTGTTTTGGCGACAGTTTATTGCTCAAAACTTGTAAATTTACCCCCTACCCAGTCCCCGCGAGCGTCGACAGCGTTGGCCGCCGGAAACGTCCGCGGAGCGACAGACTTCGGCCGCTCAGAGTTTTTGGTGGGAGTGGCCACCGGAAGGGAGGGCCCCGATAGCTCCAGAAGCCTACGTCCTTCGGAGTAGAGACGGGTCAACCCTTCTGGAGGGATATGTGCCTTAGGTTAAAAATTAGTAAAGGAAGTTGGAAGAATGCCAAAAGGGCAGTTTTTGTGTGTAGTTTGGCACATATCCCGCAGCCACTGCTGCCACAGGGAGGAGTTTTGTGATTTTGTAGGTTGTAGGTAGGCTTAGGTTGTAGGTTCGCGGTAGGTGCCGCGGTTTGTGATTTATTGCGTATGTATTTGTGTTTATTTGTACTTAATTACCCACCTAACCCCCTTAGTTTGTGATAATTGCATGTGTTTGTGATTGTATTTTTACGTTCGCACTTATTTCTGTGTTTTGCACGTATTTCTGTGTTTGTACTTTTGCACGTCGTGTTTAGTTCCACGTTGGCCGATTTGGTACGCGGGTTTTGGACGAGCTCACGTTTGAGCAAGACACGGTTGTTTTGTGTTTTTGGTCCTTTTGCAGTTGTTTGCAGTTTTCGAGTAGCCTGTGGATTCACGCGGCTGTTTTCTAGTTATATCATGTTAATTTGGAGAGTTTCACTCAGTTTAGGCATTTCTAAGCTGTTAGTTGTGCGTAACATTCGGTAGGTTACTGTAGGTATGTCATTTTCTAGTTTGGCACAGTTCCAAGTTTGGTTTTTATTAGCTGGCTGAGTGCCAGAAGAAAGGTGTTCCTGAATGTCAAGTCACCATTCCCTTGTTCCATTAAAAAGTAACCCTTGTGGTAACATGGCTCTGTTCAACTGAAGTCACTTATTTTCGGTACACTTTCAAATGCACTTTCGTGATTGGTTGGCTCCGCCCAGCTGCAAACCAGTTTTGGGCACTTCAAACCCATAAAAGAGAGCCCCAATCCAGTGATTGTCATCAGTCTATCCAATCCAATTTCTAATTACTAAGTCAGTGATTTACCAGCTGAAATGAGCCTACCCTTGGTTATTCATTCTCTGCTAACTCTGGCATAGGCCTTCTCTTCCCTCTGCACGGTGACATTTAGGTTCACAGGGGCAGGAGTGGCCACACGGAGCTGCCGGTATAGCTAAGATAGGGTGTTGTATGGGGAGAACCCACCATCTGTGATGCTTACTGTACGTCTGGACCTCTGTGGACTTGTTTTAGGCGTAGTATAAGCTGAAGTAGGCTGTACACCTATTGACTCGCTCTAGGCTTTCGTAAGGGCCCAAACAGTTGTGCTACGTCGTCGTAGATTACTTTTGATAGTGGTGCTGTGCCAAGCTAGGACTTAAGTACCTGGACTTGTGTGGTCTCTTACCAGTGTACCGTACTGCTATCCTCACCTGTCTGGTTTAGCTTTCATGACCCTGAGTGTTATTTAGTCATTTTTATGTTAATGTTCTGATTTGGAAAGTGGAAAGGTAAATTGGAAATATTCGAATACTTTGGGAACTTTAATTGCAACGTTATCCGAGAAACCCAATTAGTGTAACTCAAGCTTACTCCGGTGCAACTATTCTCTATTTAATCTATTGGCTCATTCCAGCTAGTGGATCTAATTATTTCTATTCTAATTTGTGAATCATGATGGAAGTTGCTTTTATTTGCTTGCATTCGAGTGATGTTCAATTATCGGTTTTTGAAGCGTGGGCGAGTCTTGTTTCTGTTTCTGAAAGTGCGCCAAGTTCTGAAGGTTTCTGGGAGGTTGATGATTTGGAAGTGGGCCCTGCCTTTGATAGTTTTGGACCCGTGTCGGAGATGTTTCAAATACAACGAAGGGCCACGTATGCGGAAAAGGTTCAGGGCGCCGATGATTTTGTGATTGATTCTGTTTTGCCCAATGGCGAGATAATTTGTGATGCTTCTCAGCAGTGGTTGCTTGATCACTTGGTCATGGAGCCAGCTTTTATTGAGCCCGGAATTTGCGGTGTTTTTGAGGGAACTGCTGAAAGGCTGAAGAAATCTGTGCAGCCTAGAAACCTTTGGTATTTGGTGGGTAAGAGAGGGAAATTACAGCCGCACGTTATCCGCCGCAAGCTTTTGCAATTTGCGCGACCGGACTTTGTTAGCTGTGGCAACCAAGTAGACCGAAAAGCTCAGAAGCCTACGTCCTTCGGAGTAGCTAGGTCGAAAGGCACCAAGCTGGTGAAGTTTGGCAGACAGGGTTCCCGCGCACGCGGCAAGCGTAGGGCTTGTAGGGCAATTGTTGATCGTCCGGTGGACATTATGCCGCTCGTTGAATTGTCGGAATTGTGCGATCATTATGTTGGCATGTTGCCATCGTTTGTCGTTCCACACGTGCGAAAGGTAACTAAGTCCCCTGTTAGGTGCTGTACATTTGGCGTAATTAGGCAGGATGGACTGCATGAGCGCATCGTTGAAAGTTCTGACGGAATTGGACATTGCCCAAGGTGTTGCTATTTGGCACACAATGGGATCAGAAGTGAAGTTGCAGTACCCGGGGGTCCGTTATATTATACAATATATTATCTGAATGGGGTTAAGTAGGTTGCATAAATGTGTGATCCAGAATAGAAATCCCGTAATTTGTACAATGAAATCAGTGCTAGTGTGCATCAACTGCAAAATTATGCATACCGTATTACCTCGAATTATCCCCCCCCCCTTGAATTAACCCCCCCTCGAAATACCCCCCTAAAATTCGGCGGAGGAAATAATAAACCCCCCCCCCCTCGAAATACCCACCCTAAAATTGAGTGTAAAGAGAACGTACATGACAAATACCGTAGTTTGTGATCTGTACAATGCAGAACACACGTTAAAGGTGATGGAGCAGTGACGTTAGTGAAGGGTTTATGTGTAAAGTCGGCAGACGTATCGCCCTACAAACATTTGCGTCAATCTCTCCAGTGGAGAGTGCATGACGGCATTAGGTATTGTGACGCAATATTTTAACCATTGGAATAGATCGGGTCACGTATGAAAACTTGGCCCTTATCCCAGTTACCAGTTGCGTATTATACAAATGAGAGTGATAACTGAAAGTTAGCTAAAAATCATTAAATTTGCTTCGCTTTGCCAATTTCCACCTTCATAATCGCTATTTTTGTTTATATACATGGTTATATAGTTATTGTGAGCCTATTTTATTTATATTAATAGCGGATTTCGAAATTTTGGCTGGCTGCCAAGTTCTCTTCTGTTGGAACGGAGCCAACGAATGAAAAATAAAATGAAAACAAAAACGGTAGTTTGAACGGTAAAACGGTAGTTTGAACTGTCAAATTCTTTACGAGCAACGTTGAAAATGTAGATAACTAGGGCGTGGCACGCACGGACGCAGAGAAACGTCCATTTTTCTTTTAATATGATTTTCTTTTTCAATTCCTAGCGTCCGCGTGGGACACAAGTTTCGTTGTTTGCTCTATTCACGAGAGAATTCTAACTCTCCGATTTTGTAGGGTGAAATGTCCGCTGACTTTATATTCAGTTATATATGCCTATAAACATGTATACATCTACGTAATTGTTCGATTTTTCTACGTCTGCGTATGGGGAATTTCCGAAAGTTTCTGGCGAAATAATAGACCCATCTCGAATAAACCCACCCCCTCGAATTATCCCCCCCTCAAATTTTGCTGGCGAAATAATAAACCCCCTGGGGGTATTTCGAGGTAATACGGTACTTTTAATGAACATTTACGTACATACGTTTTTTATACGTGGACTTCTTTCCCACACATAAAAGAGGGGGGAGTTATTCGAGGGGGGCTTATTCGAGGATTTACGGTATATCTACCGTATTTCCTCGAAATACCCCCCCCCCTTGAAATACCCCCCCCCCCTCGTTTGACCCCCCCCCCCTCTCGAGACCACTATAAAAAAATCACCCCCCCCCCTCGAAATACCCCCCCCCCAGATTGAGTGTAAAGAGAACGTACATGACAAATACTGCAGTTTGTGTTCTGCGTAGTGCAGAACACACGTTAAAACAATGTCGTAATCACGTTAGAACAGTGTTTATGCCATCTACGTACTACTATTAGTCTACAGGAGTCTATACATGTCAGTTATTGATGCATTTTTCTACCCCAGTGTACATCACAAACGACGATTACTAGGATTTACTAAGATTTGAAAAAATTTCTGGCGAAATAATAACCCCCCTCGAAATACCCCCCCCCTCGTTTAACTCCCCCCTCTCGGGACCACTATGAAACAATCACCCCCGGGGGGTATTTCGAGGAAATACGGTATATGCATACCTACATACCTACGCAATTACCATACTTGTTTGTATGCATATTTAGGTACCTACGGGCTACATACATATTTTACATACTTGTGTGTTAATCATTTTATGGAACAGTAACCATGACCCTACATTATATATTTATATTGCACGCTAACAACCGGGCACCTGTTGATATCTGCTTGATTAAGTACCTTACTTAAGTTTCATATAAATAGCAAAACACTTCATGCCTTACGATGGGTCGGTGCCATATAGCGCCATAGGTGCTTATGGTTGTGAAACTTTGTCGCGCTAAAACCGAAACTTTTACACAGTAATGACAAGAATTGTAAATACAATGTCCACTGTTACACCAAACATAAATACAAGACGGAAACCAGACAGGGCGATTTAGAAAGTCCACTGTTTGTATAGGTACACTGAGCAGGTGATGAAAAGGCGCCGGAAAAATTGGCATCAGGCGCCAATGGCCACTCAGAATAATGGCGCCATTCCATCTTTGTTGAGCAGACCGCATGCTAGCATTTTGATGCTAGCTATGCATGCATTTTGATTAATGAAGTCATGTTTAAAAATGGTGTGTTTAATAACGGTAGCAAAAAATTGTTTTGTTTTTTATTCAGATGGGATATATATGGTAGCTTTCAGTGCAAAGCGTACAGTCCGCGGTATACACCTAAGTAGAATACTATTCATTAATCTGGCATTATTTAGTGTATGTGGCCTAACTTTTTTATCAGTCTCTCAATTTCAGTTCAGACAATTTTATGTCATCTTTGTATTTATGTATATATTTATTAGAAGGACGTCTTGTTTTTCACTGGGTGGGATATGATTGGTACGACACCCAAATGATTTTGATAATGTTCTGTTAAAATCCGCCGATGTACAATTCCCTTTCGTTGCACCAAAATGCTCATCTATTTAGTGGTTTTACCTAGTTGACGGGATAAAATTAATTTGTGATTTATTCGCAATTCACATCAACACTTGTCTGCAAATGTGAAGCCAGCACAACTTTATCTAATAAATATAATATACTAGGTACATTCTCAATTGCACCTGCACATCAGCACTGCGCTACTAATTCTATTAAGCTGCCATCTCTGCAAGCATTCTATATTTATCTAGAATATAAAACATTAAGTGGCCATATTGCCATAGCAGCAAGGTGGACGCCTGAATCTAAGCCAGGCTGGAATTAGTCACCATACTTCCTCGAAAAAGTCCCGGCGGCGTTATTTTTTCGCCAGAATTTTGCGAGGGGGACTTATTCGAGGGGGGAATTATTCGAGGAGGGAGTTATTTTTTCGTCAGAATTTTGAATAAAATGCATAATCAGTTTACTGTGAAAATGGGGTTAAATTAGCTTCAAAAATCATAAGTTGCAATACAAATTTTGTAAGTGAAGCAATAGAATCAATAAAAGTGAGCGTAAACTGCAGAATTTACTTAATTTTTAACAATAAATACATAAAACATGTTTCATATTATACGTGTGACGTTTTACACACTCATCACAATGGGGGGGGGTAATTTTGTCGTCAATCGGCTAACAGGGGGAGTTATTCCAAGGGGGACATATTCGAGGATTAACGGTGCATAAAATTTTTGAAAAAGGAAAAAAAATTTTCTCTGCGGTCAATCCCGTACAAAGGAGAAAATTGCGTCACAGTCGCCCTGTGTGACTGTGGGTGTCTGTTTGGTGTGTTCAACAGGTCGCGGTGATGCGCCTGAAAGTGGTAAATCCCACGCCAACCTCTCAGTTATCGATGGAGTCGGCCTCACAGCCGTAACTGCCTTTTTGGCAACGTGCCCAATCTATACGGCACTGCTCACTATGAGCTATTATAAGGGTAAATCCCCTGACATTCAAAAACCTTCGTGTTTATGGCAAAGTGCCGTCGATCTGACGGCCGTTGCATGGTCGGACAGCAGCACAATCAATTCCAAAGGTGTGCTGGCTGAAATTCGGATCTTGGCACGATGCCAAAAACACATAATGGTTCTCCTAGCTACTATAATTCACTCAAATCATTCAAAACAGTTGCATTCTATCTGCGACTGGTCTTTACATGTTTGCTTTGACACTGTCTTAATGTTTGGACACGCTGCATGTGCCTTGCTTGCTCACAATAACAATGTGGTGCTTTTACATAGCTTGCCTTTCGAAATATATAACGATATCATGCGCAGATGTGATTTCGGTTGGTATCTAACATTTTTTTCTACTAACATGGAAAATGAAGCCAGATATAAAAGGAAAAACCGCCGACCCGCGACAACAAAAAAACCCGCTGGCTCTGTTTCATCGTCATGCGAGAACGACGTTGAAAATGGGGATATGGCGATTTTAAATATTCAAAAAGAGATAGACTTTGAGGTGTGTATTACGGGACTAGTTTGTACATTTGATTATACTACACTAAAAAAAAAGGAAGTGTCAAATGCAACAATGTTGATTGGAATTTGGGGTCTAGCTAAAATGTCAAAGTATGATGCAAATCCAAGTATCTTAGAGCTGTTGAAAATGTGTCGTGTAGTTACTTTGGCATTGAACTTTGGTGGCGATGTGACTGTGAGATGCTGCATGTGGATACCGGTAATTGGGGTTGTCAACTTCTGTGATGGCTGCCTGGAATATAGAAACGTAATTTTAAGTTTTGTGGCCAAAGGTATCTGGGATTGCTTCTCAGGTAAATATGTGAGTGCTAAAACGAGACATATCCCAGCTACATTTGCCTCCTTATTTGTGCATGACATCACTACGTCATTCCATTTATTATGGCTAACATTCATATTTGTATTAATATTTATTGAAAAATCATTGCGACGGGTATCTTTAGAAAATTTCTACAAACCCACTTTAAACTTCTTGGTTCATAACTACTCTCAAACTGGCACAAAAGTCCTGGGGTACCTACTCATAAAGATGCTAAAAATGATGTCTGTAATAATGCCTTGTTCGCAATTTATTTTTGACGAAATGGATTACATCAAAGGTGTGACACATGCTATGTTTCAATGTTCAACATCAATAAATATAAGTTTTCTACGGATTACGCATTTTGTGACTGCAAAAATGAACTTCATTTGTATTTCAATAATTAACTGCGAACTGGCTTTACTTGGGCAATCGCAAATGGTGAAATCAAACTCTGCAAATTTTGCAGGTTGCGGCAACGCGAAAACGGTGTGCAGAATTGAAAAAGAAAATTGCACACGATCAACAGTCCATCACAACGTTTCTGGCAAAAACTTGATGTGGGTTTCACGATATTTTGAAGTGTTCACTGTTGGAATATATATAGATTTTGCAAATGCTGCCCACTTTATAATAATACGCAATATAAATAGCAGCTATCCATTTCAAAAAACTGGTAGATATTGGATAAAAATAAAAAAAACCCTCTTTGACTCGATAAAAATATGGCTAAATCACATTGCCCCAATATGCTACATAAATCTGACAAATTTAAAATACACTCTCGCACGCAGTTTCTTCTCGATGTCCGCTAGAACTACAATGGATATTATGAGTAGTGATTTACTTTTTCCTTCAGCTTGGGGAAAAAAAATTCATCCATCCTCGACAAGCTGTGAAAAACTTGTCAAGTTTAAGAATGGATTTGACAAAAATGTTTCAAGTCAAAGAGATCTCAAATTATCGTCAAAAAAACACTATGCTTGTGGTTGGAAGAATTTTGATAAATTATACTCACATTTTATCGGCTTTTTAATAATTTTTGTTTCGATGAATTTAATTGGTAGGCTCTGCTATTATGACAGCAAATGGTTGACATTTAGCGATTTGATTGCATTTCTGCTGGGCAGTACACTATTGAATGACATCACATTGTCAATAGTTGACTGTCCAGATCTAATATTTTATTACACGATGCTTATTTTACTCGATATTTTACGAAAGCGCATTAAAAAATCTGGATTCTTCACAATATTTCGACGATTAATGCATTTTACGAATAAATGCAATTTTATCTTATATGCTTTGAGCGTTCTTACGATATTGGGATTAGCCATAGCATACAATGAGGCGGCTTGTAGCATAGCAAGCTATTCGATACCAGAATATTTTGCATTTTTATTCTTGTGGTGTTCTTACAATCTATGCATGGCATCATTGGAAACAATCCTTCAAAGCAAAGCTGATATTTGTGGATTGACTGAATCCCAGCATAGGGATGTCTGCTGTTGTATGGATAATTGGACCTACGCACTGGCCCACGTACTAAAAAGTTGGTGTTGGTACTTATTATTAACCAACACTAATTTGTTGAAAGGGTTCATGAAAAGACTTTGGGTAATGTCTGGAAGTTGGCTTGGGTGCGTGATTATGGCTGGCACCACAGACTTGGTGGCTGCGAATTTATGGAGAGTTATCAGTATCCTAGCAAAGATCATTGATATTTTTATGTACTACGTCAAGCATTTACTACAACTCATAGAACTGTTAGCAAGTACATTCATAGTAGACTTTGCAAAAGTATACATAACTTTATATAGTATGGCTTGGCTTGATATAAGTATGTTCTTCGTGATATATATGGGGTTGATGTATAGTCGAATTACATATTTACGTCCATATAGGCCCAAAACCTTGCCCAAATCACAAAATGGTATCATGATTATACTATTGGTGCTTTGGTTTGCACCTTGCACAGAGGCAACCTCTGGGGGTAAAATACCAGGTGCATATTCTCTTTTTGAACATCTAGCACTTACACTTCTTTATCAAAATGTCCGCTGTTTGAACAAACAGTGTACAGCACTTTTAGAGACAATTACTAAAACAGGGGCGGATCTGTTATGTCTTACAGAAACTCAACATGTTGATAGCGGAGACGTATCCAAAATAGGTGGGTACTCTACAGTTAATACATTTAAAGGAAAGGAGGGTACAGGAGGTATATCAATATATATCCGCAAAGGTATAAAGTACACATTAAACAAAATTGATGACAATGTGGAGAAACATATTCTGAGTATAAAAATTATGCATGATCAGAGCATGAGTGCCTTGCGGAATATTAAGAGCTTAAAAAAAGGAACACGTAATAACCTGAATGTGATGGTTGCTTATCTAGAAAACAACTCAAAGAGCAAAAAATCTCCAAAGATATGTGCATTAAATAAAACAATCCTTAAATATTTAGAAGTATCGGCTGATAAATGCACTAAGAGCAATGAAGATGTTATAATTATGGGGGACTTCAATGGGCACATCGGATCAGATATGCTTGGCATACCACACAACGATCCTGCAATAAATGAAAATGGTGAACTAGTCAGAAATTTCATTCAAAATAGCGGCCTAATATTGCTAAATCCCGACATGCAGGGGTTATGGACATTCACAAGAAGAAATGCACAATCGGTGATCGACCTGTGCTTATCAAATAACCCAACTTTAATGTCAACTGGCTTTGTTGACGAAGTGGGAGAGTACAGTAGTATCCAATCTGATCACAATGCTATAGTGATAAAACTAGATTATTGTTATGAAAGCAAGAAAAGTAATTTAAAATTAGTGCGACCGAAGTCACAGAAAGAAGAGATGGAATTCATGAACAAAATGTCTAAGAAAAAGATAACATCATATCATGATGTTATACATGGAATTCCGGAAGCTGCATTGGTGGAAGTAAGAGGGGCTTCACAGCCCAAAGTGCCTGTTTGCATACGCAAACAAGGTAAAATTATTGCTAAACTGAGACGGCGTATCAAAAGAAATAATCTATGTATACAAACCAACACTGAGAATTCTATCACTGAAAGAGACAAGTTATTCAACCAATTACATATGGAAAGAAAGAAACTCCTCGCACTCAAAAAGGAGCATGAAATGAATCGCAAAGATTATGAGATACACAAACTTGCTAAAGGAGGCGGGGCTAATGAAATAAATGCAGTTTATAAGCAAGTAAATGACATCCGGCACGGAGACAGAGAGATCATCCACACAATTCACAGTGACGAGGGCAAAATTGTGTCCAGCGATGTGGCTATGAAACTCGAATTGGAAAAGGCATGGTCAGTTGTTATGATTAAAAACCCTGGCCAAGATTTGTCACAAGTTAATACACATACAATAAAGTGTATTCCTACAGAGTATAGACAACGAAGAAAACTAACCATGGATATAAACATGGTAGAGCTTGAGATTGCTATTCATGAACTAAAAAACAACAAGTCGGGTGGGACAACATCAATTTTCCATGAACACCTAAAACTCTTGAGTGATGAACACATGTCACGTATATTGGAGATCTTTAACGGTTGGCTTCATGGCGCAGATATTCCCCTTGATGCCACACTATGCAGAATGATCCTACTGCACAAAAAGGGAGATAAAAGCAACTTAAAAAATTATAGGACTCTGGGGCTGTCTTGTAATGTCAAAAAAGTATATATGTCAATTATAAACAAAAGACTAATTAGATGGCTTGAAGATACAAATGCCTTGACAGAAATGCAGGGTGGTTTCAGACCCGGCAGAAGAACACTAGATAATGTGCAAATCATGAAATCATGTTACAATTATGCTCAAACTAACGGGAATGAATTTGTCACATGTTTTGTGGATGCAGTTAAAGCCTTTGATAGAGTTGACAGAGAAAAATTATGGCTAAAAATGAGAAAAATGGGAATACCGGAGATACTTGTTGATGCAATCGCCAGAGTATACTCAAGCAGCAAGGCAATAATGACATATGGTGGCTTTGAAAGTGACATCTTGGAATACTCTCAAGGAGTTGCCCAAGGTTGTGCGCTAAGTCCGACGCTATATGCAATCTACATGCATGATCTGGCAAATGTTCTGCTTCAGACAGGGTGTGGCGCCAAATGTGGATTGAACCTGGATAAAATACCGGCTTTATTCTTTGCAGATGATATTGTGCTACTAGCAAGTAAAGACAGTGACTTAGAGACATTGCTCAATGCATTCAGCAAATGGTCATGGACATGGAGTGTATCTATCAATCCATCCAAAAGTGAGGTTCTCAGATGGGGGACATCTAACCGGAAAAAAAGGACATGGCCATTATATATTGGTGACCCAGAAAATCCAACCACTACATTTTTGCACGAAACTGATAGCATTCGTTATTTGGGAGTTCAGATCAATAGGGGACGTGATCCATTTTCTGAACATAAGGTGAATAGATTGACAAAAATGAAACAGCTGTCAAGTCTAGCCATTTCTGCTGCTAGAAACTCAGGTGCACCGATTTTTAACGGAAAGATAACCTGGAAAGCATATGTTGAACCAGCCAGTATGTTTGGGTTAGAAATCACTGGTCTATCGAAAACAATGTTATCTGAAATGGATAAATTATATATCAAAACGATGCGTACCATTTCTAGACTATCAAGTAAGGCGAGCAGCGCAGCCTTGTTGCATGACCTAGATGGAATACTACCATCTGATAAATATTTTCAATTGGTTCTGACAAATGACAACTACATGTCAAGAGTGGATAAGACTAGATGGCTCTATAGGGCCTGGGACATAGACAGCTTGCTGGCAGGGAACAGCAAGCTACGTGTCGATAACACAACCAGGAATTTAAGAGATACCGCGAGAGAATCCTTGGATCTAAACATAGATACGAATGTTCTTACCAAAATGGACATAAAAACACATGTATATAGACGGCGTAGAGCGGAAACGCTTCGTACACTACGCAACCAAACAGCTTTAACATATAGAGCAAATGATGAGATTTCACTTGAAGTTAAAAGTGTTAGATATAATGAACTTAATTGGTTTGCGGCAAGGTTGAATGCTCTACGCACACGAGGTCGGGGTGGTCACAGATTATGTTGCATATGTTCAAATAATTATACAAAAATAGTTGCCAATCTACATCACATTTTATATGTGTGCCAGGGGTCAGATGCCATAAGAAATAAAATTGCAAAAGTTACTTGCTCACTTCCATGCAGCTGGGCCAGCAACCCCTTGGGGAGCAATGTATGTCATAATCATAGAAGAGAGATAGACAAGCTATTAATTTTCGGGACCAGCCACTTGCACGACAGATAGGTTGGTACAACACTTTGAACACATGTAATTGGCAGTTAAGGCTGAACTCCTCAGCCAAAGTAAGATATAGGGAAGGGCGAAACCCTACAAAGGGGTAGGGCCCTGCATCCCAATGTAAACTAAAAAAAAAATAAATATGTACATCTTACGTTGTCTTAGTTGATGTACTGTACAGTACTTTGAGATTAAGATTGAGGTTTGCTTACAAATAGGGAACTGGCAAGCTCCCACAAGGCTGCACGCAATTACACAATATGCAGCCATTTTCCACCGTTAAGTGGGTTCAAAATTCGCCCGATTGGGGGGGGGGGCGACAGCGACAAGCGCGTGATCGGCGGCACCAATGAGCGTGGCGCCGCGCGGCCCCAAGTCTGGTCGCAAATGCGCGCCGGGGGGCTGCCGCGCGGTCAGCAACGGCGCGACTGCACTCGCAGCCGGGGGCCGCCCATTTGCATACGCGGCAATGGGTCGACCGCTGGCGCATGCGCTCGGGGCTTGTAATGGGCCGCGACGCATTCGTGCAACTCATTCCTGCGCCAGCTTAGGCTAGCGAAGCCGCGCGCCGCCGCGACAAGCAGCCTTTTATAGAAGCCATCCAGCCTCGGTCGGGGCTTAAGTTCGGCGCGGCGGCGGCGCGACACATGTCGCCGCTGCGCCGACGGCGGGTGGAGGAAGTCATGCTTTTTGTACACTTTAAAGTTTTGTACTGAATATTGGTGTTTTTTGAAAAACTGCGAAACATGGTTGAAACGTCAAAGAAACCTGCATAGATATTTCAAATTTTCTATCGCTACGCCGCAGGAAAAAATTTCTGTGTTGCGGCAAACTTCGATTCACTTCGTAAACAGTAAATAGGTAGCTCTTAAAATGACAGTGGCTGCGATAAGAAGCTGTATTCACGACATATGTAGGATTTTAATTGTTCCAAACCGATTTCTATTCTACAGTCTCCAAATTAATTATATCCTCGCTTAACTTACAGCTTACAGACCTCACTAACAACCTCGCAAACCATTATTTTTGGATAAAATTTACCGCAGATATTTATGATCGTTTTTCATTCAAAACGATCAAATCATTTGCTTGACCACGGACTGCAATTTCGTCGCAACGGCGAAACACTTATCAACAGTTGCGGCAAAGCGGCCGACCATGTTCAACCGCGACGGCTTGCTTAACGCCGGCTCGGGCCTGTCGACGCACTTACGCCGCAGGTGCCACTCCCAGACTTTTTCAAATGCCAGGGAAAATGTCACATGTTATGCAACGTTGCAAAAGTCATGTAATATGCCCTGGAAAATGTCAAATGTCATGCAAGGTTGCAAACGTAATGCCGCTGCACACACTAGTTTACTAACGGAAAAGTAATAATTTGGTAAACTCGTTTTTTAGCTTCTGCGCGCATCTGAGTTTACCGGAATGTGTTATTTTCAAGCTCCGTCAACTGTAGTTGACGAACAGCTCATTTCGGTAAACTCAGATGCGCTCAGAAGCTGACAAATGAGTCTACCAAATTCCTAGTTTACCGTTAGTAAACTACCGTATTACCTCGAATTATCCCCCCCCTTGAATTACCCCCCCCCCCTCGAATTAACCCCCCCCTCAAAATGGGCTGGGGAAATAATAAACCCCCCCCCCCCTCGAAATACCCCCCCTCCGGAATGATGTACATCATGTATGCAATGTACATGATGTATGTATTACTACTTATTTGCATCGCAGCTACACTTATACGCTCATTTGTGTACAGATGTACATCTAAGGCCCCAATAAAACCTAATTTCTCCCATTTATTACCGTTTTTGTGTAAGAAAACGCGTATACTTTACTATGAATTTCATGAAAATTTCTGGCGAAATAATAAACCCCCCTCGAATAACCCCCCCCTCGAATTAACACCCCCTCAAATTTTTCTGGCGAAATAAAAAAACCCCATGGGGGTATTTCGAGGTAATACGGTAGTGTGTGCAGCGCCAATGTAAATGTCCCTGGAAATGGCAAATGTTATGCAACGTTACAAAAGTCATGTAAAATGCCCTGGAAAGTGTCAAATGTCTTGCACAGTGTCAAAAGTCATGTAAAATTCCCTGAAAAATGATAAATGTTATGCAAAGTGCCAAAACACATGCAAAAATCCCCTGGAAAATATCAAATGTGATACAAAGTGGCAAAAGTCATGTCTCATGTAAAATGTCTTGGAAAACTTCTTTGTCACGCAAATGTACGTGTATGGCAAACGCATTTTACATTTTACCCCCAGGTCGGGCGAGCTCATGTCGCAGGGCAGCTGCGGCCAGTTGGGACTGCCCGACCTGGGCGAGCTGCGGCGGCGCGCCAGCGACGTGTGCCTTGGGGCGGCAGGCAACCTTCTCGCTGGCTCCAGTAAACAGCTGGACCAATGCGCCAAGTCGCCCAGCTTGTATTTCCCCAAGGCGCCCTCGCCCGTCAGACGGACTTCGGGTTAGTGCGAGAGTTGACACTTGGCAGTTGACAATTGTCAGTTGATCTAAATACCTGAATAGCAATATCTTGAAAATGAAGCGTGTATCAATGTCCTACGCATCCAATGGTGGAAATGTGGCTTCTGCCGAGTAAAATCCACAATTGCTTGTTTGGTGTCATATCACACAGCTCAAGTCATTATCACATCAATGGAGCCACATACATTAGTTGGCAGCAGATCAGGAAGTCGACAGCACATCGTAGCCATGTTTTCTAATGAGATCCAGACACGTTTGCCTCATTCAATTAGTGTCGAGTTTTCGTAAAACCAAAATAGGTGCTTAACAGTTACTCAAATCTACAAGCCACAGACTTTTCAGTTGACCACTGACCAACCGTCAACTGCAACTCATGTTTAGCACCCACAAGCACCCATCACCAACTCCCCTTTCCAGCGACCTCCCTGGGCCTGGGCTCGCTCAACCCGGACCTGTACAACGACCCCTCCGAGGGCGACCTGGACATCTACCCCGACGGGCACAACGGCCGCCTTTGGTTCACCCTGGAGCACGCCATGCCCGACGCCCGACTGCGGGTCACCGTGGACAAGTGCAGAAACGCGCCCCTGCAGGAGGGTTACTCGTGTTTGGTTAGGTTGGTGGGGGGGGGGGGGTTGTGGATGTTTACTAGGCGGATCGAAAGGTATTTACGCGTACAAATTTTTCACGTGTTTTTCTCGATTTAGCGCGAGCGGGGTATTAATGCCCGCACTTTCACAAAAATAATGTTGAAAAAAGAAAAACACGTTTTTCTTTTTGTAATAATTTTTATTTTATTAATGATGACATGATGGAGTGTTTTTCTTTAGAAAAATGCACTGCGCGGTCCGCGGATTATAAATGAAATCGCGAAGTGTTGCCAAGTTTATTCGAGGGGGTTTTATTCAAAAATACATGTTAAATGTAGATTGAGTGTGGAATTATTGAATTCCAGAGTGGCACTGACTGGAAACGAGGATGACTACAGAGAAACCAAAACAAAAAAAGATAGAGACGCAGAGTTCAATGAGACACTTGATCTTGAGGTAGGCTGTGGATTTATACAACGGTGTTAGGCGGCAATGCCGCACTTTGTAAAGTGATAGGTGATAAGTGTGCCAAAGTGTAGGTAATAAGCTACAATGCTAAAAGTTTTGAAAAATATTTTTGGGTGAAGTTAGAAAAATAATTTCAGACAAAGGCACTTGATAAATTTAAACACTTTTAGAGGGTTTTCGATCGTTACTGAAGAAATAAATTTGTAATCGAGTGAAGTGAATTAAAATAATCAACGTGAAAAGTAAATTTGTAATGGAAAATACTGCTTTTGCATGCGTGAAACTTGCCTATCTTGCCACTTATTTGAATATAAACTGGCGAAAAAATAAAAAGTTTGCGGCCTTAAATAAAAGGGCGGAGACATTGTTTTATGAAACACATGAAACTTCACCCAAACCACCCCCCCCCCAGCTGAGCGCCGCCAGCAGCTCCACCAGTAGCGCGATCTTCACCCTGCTCGAGCAAGGGCCGCGGCGACTGCGCCGGCCGCTCGGCCGCGTGCACTTCCCCCTGTCCGACTACGCGCGCTGCAAGAAGCGCTCGTTGACCGTGTGGCGCGACTTGAAGCGCGTCGACGCGGCCGAGCAGGTGCGTGGAGCTAGTGGAGAAGTGAAATGAGAAATGAGGAGTGAAATGGGAATGCGGAGTGAAATGAGAGATGAGGAGTGAAATGAGAAGCAAATGTGAAAAGCGAAGTAAAATGAGACGTGACATTTCAAATCTCACTTTACTCCAGAGTTGTACAAATACTGGTATTTTTAAAAAACGTAAACGTAAACGTAAATACCTTTTCCAAATCAAAAGTATAAATACTAAAACGTAAGGTATTTTTAAAATACCAAGGAATACGTTAAAAAAAAGCGTCAACGTAAAAATGTTATATGTGCCGTATTTGCCACTGTGCTTTGGAATCGCTTTGTCCATGCAATATCTTCATGTCTTTAGCACTACATGCTCACCATAATCAACAACATGAGTGAGACAACTATAACAAATGATAATGATAGAACACAAACAGCGATGAGATCAACATAAAAATTGAGCAAAAATTACACTTTTTTGTAATTGAATCTGATACATAATTTTCATTCAAATTATTTTGTTCCCAAATTGATTATTTTAGCAATATTCACAAGCCCATGGCTAAATGGCCACTCTACAGCCACCGATGTAAGGGGAACAGACAGTAATTTCAGTGCATTGAAACTTTTACAACTGTTTTTAGTGTATTTTGGAAAAACACTCCATCAAATATACTTTGAAATCTGCCACACCTATCTGAAAAGAGTACCTGGAATTGTGTTGAATTTTTAATCATAAATACGACTTTTCTTTCACTATTTTGTTCATAATTTGTTGTCAGATTATGACAAAATACAGTTAAAATACCTACATTCTCTGTGTGGCATCGACTATGGTCGGTAGACAATGGTGACTATGATCGGAGTTTATAAAATGTTTTAGCTATGGTTTGTAATCATCCTAATCGCTGCACTAATGGGATCGCCACATCATTCTGATCATTTTTAATGCTCGACAATCAAAATCTGTAGAGAATTCATGGAAATATGCAGTTCCGTCTGACGGCGCGGCCACTAAGAAGCTACTAAAGATCAGACTTTTTACGTTTTCCCTAGTATCCGGGTATTTTGGTTAGGAAAACGTAACAAAACGTAATGGTATTTTTGGAAAACGTAAACGTAAATGTAAATATAAGTAACCAAATAACCGGGTATTTTGGGTAAACGTAAATACGTTTTTCCAACTCTGCTTTACTCCGCTTTAAACTTTTTTTGCCATTTCACTTCTCACTTTAATTACTTTTAACTTTTTATTGCCATTTCACTCCTCAGATGGGTTTTCAATTCACACATCCCAAATCGTTTCTCACTTCACACTTCTCAAACAGTTTTTCATTTCACACTTCTCAAATGGTTTTTCACTTCTCAAATAGTTTTCTCACTTCCCTCCCACTGACCGCAGGTGACGGGCGGCTGCGGCCAACTTTGCGTCGCGCTCGCTTTCGACGCGGGCACGCTCAGGGTGGGACTTGTGGAGGCCAAGCAACTGGTTACCAAAAATGGGAAACCGACCGGTTGGTGCTGGGCGAATTGAAAATTAGTTAGCGGTTCGCGGTGGGTTCAAATCGCCATTCAAGTTCCTGGCGTCCACTTCTGAAAGTCCAAAATTGGGTAAACATGGATACGGCATCCAAACCGGACGTCCGGCATGATTTCCCAAGATCAATAATTTGGACTCATCAACTTTTAGAAGTAGAGGCCTCATTTGTAAACATATGCCCGCCAGCGGTGCTTTCACACCTTGAAAACACTCATGTCGAATCATGCAATTTTTTACCATCAATACCGCGAAGTGACACAAAAAGTAGTGATCGGTAAGCTTGTCGCGATTCAAGCGACAAGTAAACTGGCATGTGACAAGCTGATTTAGAAATGAATACACTTATCAGTTGCCATGTTTCTTGACACTCGTCTACTCGAACTGCCCACAGAAGCGCCATTCCACCGCATAGCTTACAAATTAAACAATGACGAACCTAAAGCCGGAATTAGAGCTCAGCGTCGATTCTGGCAAGAAATAGTCTGACGTGAAATGTCAAGTTGTTCCCTGACACTGTGACGTGAAATGATGATGACGTGAAATGATAAAAATTGAATTTTTCAATTCGCTCTAGTTGTGGCTGATAACACTCAGTATTGGACACGATTAAGGTATTGATTCATATATTATCCTTAGAAAATTGTAGACCCGTAGCATGATCCACACTCGTGTAATTAATTTCACGACGTCATTTCACGTCATCATTTCACGTCGAATCGACGCTGAGCTCTAATTCCCGCTTTAATGAGGCATCTAGTTCCGAATGTCGGTAAAGACCAAAGTGGAAAAAAATGAGTTAAGTGTAAATCTGTGATACGTGCACTTATTTCTTCATGATAGCAAAAGAATTTTCTCAATATCTTATACCGTTCCCGAGATATATATACCTATGCCGATTTTTAGAAAAAAACAAAAAAAATCATCCGAAACAGGGTATCTCCACCCTCAAATTCGAAAAAATTCACTCGAAACAGGGTATCTCCACTCAAAATTTACTCTCAAGTGGGGCCATTCTGAAGGAGTGGCACCATTGACTCCAAGAGGGTGCACCACCACCGCCCAGTAAATCCTATGTACTAAGTGGAGATACCCTGTTTCGAGTGATTTTTCCTAAAAAAAATCACTCGAAACAGGGTATCTCCACTGAATCTGCTGACCTGCTGTCAATCAAATCATCATAACTCCAGCTATATACGTCGGCCGCAGGGTCGAAAATATGGAAAATGTAGACAATTTCATAAGCTTTTCAAAAAGTCTTGGGCAAGACTTGTCCAGGGGTCTCGAATGGGGGGGGTTGGGGGGGGGGGGGTTACCCCCCCCAACCGCCCAGCTATCTATCTATCCCGGAGGCCGCTCAGCTATCTATCTATCCCGGAGGCAAAATTTTGGGCTACTACCCCCTAAACCCCCCCCCCCAAATCGCTCAGCTATCTACCTATCTGGAACGATTTTTCAGAAACTATACCCCAATTTTCGCTCAAAATCGCTATTTTTCATACCTATATATAGATTTTCACCTCCAAAATCACTGGTTCATGCGTCTAACTGCCTATTTTCAGCTATTTTAAGTACTATATGCTCTTGTATACCCATTTTGAGCTATTTTACACCTACTTTTAGCGATTTTTCTCCCTTTTCTTCCTTCTATGCCCCGAAAAAGCCTATATATCGAACCACCACAACCCCCCCCAAACCCCCCCCCCCCAGAAAATTTTTCAGCTATCTATCCCTCCGGAGGAGCGATTTGCTATCTATCCAACCACTCGGAGGGTCAAAATTCAAGATACCCCTGGACTTGTCACTTTAAAGTTGCCCGCTCGAATTTTCAAATGCAATTTTGGAAAAACCTAAAATGATGGAGATACCGACATTCGGAACTAGATACCTCAAAAAGCGCCGCCCCACCACAGACACCTACTGCAAGTTGACCCTATCAACCGGCGGCAAGTCATCGACCACCAAAAAGTCGACCACGTGCCGCAAGTGCCTCGACCCCATCTACAACTGCGCGCTGGACTTCAAGTTAGCGTCGGGGCGGCGAGACTCCGCCCACTTGACCATAAACGTGATGCAGACGGCAGGGGCAGCGTCCGTGGACAAGTGCATAGGGAGGGTGATTGTGGGCGGAGCCATGGCGGAGTGTGCGGGCGCCGCGCTCGAACATTGGAAGGATGCTTTGGTGACTACAGGGGGGCAGCCGGTGGAGATGTGGCATTTTTTGCATGAGTGACCATTGTTCATGTGTTTTTATGGTGATTTCGATTGTTTCATTTATTCATTTGCCGCCAATGTATTTGCTTGAATAATCCCCTCTGTGAGGGAAAAATCCTCCCCCCCCCCTTTCGGCGTATTTATGATCAATTTATACTGTATATTTACTTTTATAAAAATTAAAATTACTTACTTATTTACTTTTATTTTACTTTTTTTTTTTTAACATAAATGGTATCTTATTTTGTTAACACAGCAAATTGCGTGAAATGATTTTATAAGAACATGCTCGAATACTTTGACGAAATAATAACCACCCCCTTGAATAGTTAACCCCTCAAAAATAGTCTGACGATAAAATAATCCCACAGGGGAATTATTCAAGCAAAAACGGTATTTATTTACAAGTTCAGAGCCTTCTCCGTTTGAATGGTGTATTTTATCTTATAAATATTGTATGCATATGATGATCGCGAATTGGTAAATATTACAGTCCATCGAGATTTTACACGGACGTGTCAACAGCACGATAAATAGAATTAAGATGTCGATTTCTACGTCGATACGTCAAAAATGCACTTGCCGGAAATTCCGATCGAATAGAAAAGTGTAGGTACTCAGTGAGGCAACTATTGCTATGTTTAATGCGGCAACACAGATATATATATTTGCCACGTATTATAGCATTTCTTCTAAAAGAAGAGCGCCGTTAGATTTTTTCGAGCCATTTTAACATAATTAAACGTAAACATAATTAAACGTAAACATAATTAATAGTTTTGAAAAGAAGCTTGAGTAGCATTTGAATATCAGAGCATCAATCAAAGAAATGCGCCTCAAATCATCATTGTAAACACTGTGATGTGAGAGTTCATGCCGTCCATTTTTATGTATATTTTGGCACTCGTCCAACATAATTTCCATTTGCCATTCTATTAGAGGCTGTGGTTTTAATGGAGGTACGCTGTTCCATTAGAAGAAATACGGAATATGAAATCTGGAAACTCCAGCGTGCCAACTGGCAAAGCTTTAAAATTTAAATTTTCCCCGACAAAACGCTTTAGTTATTTATCTCTGATCTCTATCCGGGGCCAGATTTAATACTCCCTACAGATTTGTAGGGTAGGGCGTACGCCCGACAGATTTTTTAAAGTTAAGCCGCATCGACTCACATGCACCGAGAGCAAGGCGGTTTGTAAAATATACGAAACCATCCCTTCAGGTCGCCGATATTGCAATATGACGTACCGTAAATCCTCGAATAAGTCCCCAGGGGAGTTATTTTTTCGTCAGAATTTTTTGAGGGGGGACTTATTCGAGGGGGGGAGTTATTCGAGGGGAGGAGTTATTTTTTCGTCAGAATATTCAGGAACAGAGGTATAAAAGTAAGCATAAAATACGCAGAAAATAAGCATAATACTGCATACATAAGAGCATAAATACATCGCTGCATTCATATTACAACAGTACAATAGTACAATAGTAAAACATTCTTATTAGTTTATCGTTGCACGCCGTACCGCATTTGCATTTGGTATATGACACAATGTATTTGCGGCATCGATCAGAGGGGGGAGTTATTCGAGGGGGGGAGTTATTTTTTCCCCAGGCTCACAACAGGGGGGAGTTATTCGAGGGGGGGAGTTATTCGAGGGGGAGGACTTATTCGAGGATTTACGGTATATCACTTCGATTTTGGCTCGGAAATCACGATTTCGTCATTTCTTGACCGTCTGCCAATTCGTTTTTTATTTTTTTTTGTCGGGCGGGTTACTCGCATAGGTCACGCTTTTGTGTAGTCAGGTGGTCAGATTTTTAGTGTTCACTGTCTGCAACCGAAACCATGAGGGCAGCGACAAGAAAGAAATGCATGCACGAGCGTACAAAAGCGCGACTTATGCGAGTAACCCGCCCGACAAAATAAAATAAAAAACGAATTGGCAGACGGTCAAGAAATGACGAAATCGTGATTTCCGAGCCAAAATCGAAGCGATATACGTTATATTGCAATATCGGCAACCTTAAAAGATGGTTTCGTATATTTTACAAACCGCCTTGCTCTCGGTGCATGTGCGTCGATGCGGCTTAACTTTAAAAAATCTGTCGGGTGTACGCCCTACTAGGGTTCAAACGGGATCCCGATCCCGATCCCGGATCCCGTGAAATTCCGGGATTTACCAGTCCCGATCCCGATCCCGAAACCCCAATCCCGATCCCGATCCCGAAATCTCAAAAATACCAATCCCGATCCCGATCCCGAAAATTTTCAAATCCCGATCCCGATCCCGAGAAACTCCCGGATTCCGATCCCGGAAAAATTAGTGGAAATTATAAGAAGTGAAATAATGACGTTTTTGCATGCAAAAAAGTGGATGCAAACCCGCAGCGTCAATTTTATGCCACTTTTCTGGCATCCAACAGTGTTTTGAGACCTTTATGAACAACAGTGAATGCCAGAAAAATGGCCAAAGTCTCTATCCCTAGAACCCAATCCCGATCCCTGAAAAATGCCTATCCCAATCCCGATCCCGTGACCCCAATCCCGGCCAATCCCGATCCCGATCCCGAAATCTCAAAAAACCAATCCCGATCCCGATCCCGAAACCCCAATCCCGATCCCGATCCCGAAATCTCAAAAAGTGAATCCCGATCCCGATCCCGAAAAGTCAATCCCGTTTGAACCCTACGCCCTACCCTACAAATCTGTAGGGAGTATTAAATCTGGCCCCAGCTCTTACTTAGCTAGGTATTTAATTATGTCGATACAAAATTGTCGACGCCTATCGACCGAACATTGTCAACCTACTAAAGCACGAAACAGCCTAGGTTGAACCCCAGATAACCCTAAAAGATTGTCACTCAGTAATATGTCCACCGGGAGTTACGATTTACTATCTTAATAACCCCTCGTGAAAATATAAATTTTGGAGACCCCAGGCGTTTGTTGGAAGAACCTCAATATTGACGAACGAACTTGGCTACAAAGTACAAACTGAGCTACCCATGAAAAGAGATTGGTTAAAAACCTACAACACCCAGAAAATCATGTGATAACGCGGAAGGGATAATTTGAAATAACACAAATGCACAGGAATAGATGCGCTGCAGTAACAATGTCATATACAATTGGTGTCAACATTACACGAACAACCTGCAGTAGCAGTAAATAAATGACCGCCTAACCGAAACACTGGCAAAAACGAAAGTCAACTGAGTGGGCGCACACACACACACTACTTGACATCAAAATTCGTGTCAACTAAATTTTGGTTGATTATGTGATTTAATGTAATAGAGAATAGTCAGCTTTTATCGTCACACTTAATTTTTATTGGTTCTTTTAAGTGTGATGCTTTGAATTTTTTTGTGACATCTAGTTGACATACAGCTGACGCCAATTTGCGACGTCAACTAGTGTGTGTAGGCCCAATGACGCATATTACAAATTTACCTAAACAGTCACCAATACAAGCTCACCAACCTTATTTCAACAATCAAAAATCCAAAGAAGATTCAATCCTCTTTCATCCAATGGCATGCCATCGATCATTCCATCATTTTCCCGTCTCATGTGCGCGATGAACAGCACCAGGGCGTGCCATAAATTGTGCACACTCTGTAGTGGATCGAAAACTTCACGTCCGCCATTCGTTGCCAGTAAAAAGTGCGTGTGCGGCTTTGAGTGCGCCTGTGAATGTTTGGTGGTATATCTTTAGCATCGGAAGTAAATCTAGAGTTGAAACGACTTAAAACGTGACTTTTTTAAACGTGAGTTTTTAAGGTGACTTTTTAAAATGTTTTCCAAAATTAACTTTGTTGGGAATTTTCAAATTTGAGTATGGATGAATCTGGTGCACATCTACTGTGATCATAAATGAGGCGTCTTATTCTTAAAGTCGACAAGGCCACAAAATGCGATTTTGAGTAAACCGCATTTTAAGTTTCAGACCCAATTCCAGGCACATGGTGCGTGTCCAATTTGGCCATCTCATGTTCTCCATTAAGTTCCATACGTTGACAATAAGGTGTCTAATTTTCAGCCCCTGCTCTCAAACTATATGTGAGGCATCTAGTTCCGAATGTCGGTATCTCCATCATTTTAGGTTTTTCCAAAATTGCATTTGAAAATTCAAAGTTGGCCCGAGCGAGCAACTTTAAAGTGACAAGTCTTGCCCAAGACTTTTTGAAAAGCTTATGGAATTGTCTACATTTTCCATATTTTAAACCCTGCGGCCGGCATATATAGCTAGAGTTATGATGATTTGATTGATAGCAGGTCAGCAGATTCAGTGGAGATACCCTGTTTCGAGTGATTTTTTTCAAAAAAATCACTCGAAACAGGGTATCTCCACTTTCTCGATGGGATCAACAGGCCCGGTTGTGCTGCCGTTCTGCTTGCCCATCATCTGCTGGATCAACTTGAGAGCAAATTTCTTACCCAGAGCAGTGGAGATACCCTGTTTCGGACAAAGACATTTTGGAGATACCCTGTTTCCGACAAAGATTTTTTTGGAGATACCCTGTTTCGGATGATTTTTTTCAAAAACTGGTTTGGAATTCTATACCGTAATTCGGATGATTTTTTCTGTTTTGTATGGGAATTTGGACTATTTGCGTCAAATCTATACCGTAATTCGGATGATTTTTTCCGTTGGTGGAGATACCCTGTTTCGAGTGAAATTTTTGGTGGCTCTTTTTGGAGATACCCTGTTTCGAGTGAATTTTTTCAAATTTGAGGGTGGAGATACCCTGTTTCGGATGATTTTTTTGTTTTTTCTAAAAATCGGCATATATATATCTCGGGAACGGTATAAGATATTGAAAAAATTCTTTTGCTATCATGAAGAAATAAGTGCACTTATCACAGATCCGCACTTAACTCATTTTTTTACACTTTGGTCTTTACCGACATTCGGAACTAGATGCCTCATGTGACAAATGGGGTGTCCATATAATTCCATTTGGTCAGAGCATAACTGTTTTGTTTTTTTTGGGGGGGGGGGGTGGACTTCTTGCACGCCAGAATATTTTTGTTCCCGGCGACGACGAGGCGGCCTTATGGGCAATTGTACTTATAGACATTACTCGTTTGCCATTTTACAGGGAATTACACGACTTTTTTAATTTGCACAACACCACAACAAAATTTTCAGGGCATTTTGCAGGACGCAAACCAACCTTGTACAAGAAGCACGCGTGGGGCCACCTGTGCATCTCGCTGGGCCTGTGCGGCGCGTCCAAGGCGTACTTGCAGCTGAAAGTGCCCACCCTGCCTTCCAAAGCGACCGCCCTCGCGTCGGCGGGCAGTACCGCATCCATGTAGCTGCACACGAAGTGCCACACCAGTTCCGCGTCGGTGGGCAGGTGTTCTGACCAGGGGCGGATTAGTGTACTGCCTGGGAGGTAGGGGGGGGGGGGGTTGAATCGAGTTGAATGGGATCAGGGCAGTTGGAAAAGTGAATAGTATGTGCTAGATAACATTAGCATGTCCGCGTTGGAAAATAGCGATTCCACATCACGCATCCAGAATTAATACACATTAAACAGTGCATCAATACACAAAAACTAAATATTTACATTGGTCCAATTAGTCAACACGATTGTCGAGAAGCGCCCGATTTATGATGTATGAGCGGCCACCGCACGGCAAAGTGTCAAAACGTCATGTGGGATGACCTACAAAATGTCAAATGACCGGTAAAAAAATGAAATTAAACAATTTGCAGGGATTTTTACATGACTTTTTATACTTTGAATAACATTTTACATTTTACAGGTTCAAAGAGTGGCACCAGATCACTCCAGCACAGAGCACTACTGCCAACTACCCAAGTTCCCACCACCCATCAATCCAACTCACCAGGCGCCAACAGCTCCGACCCCCCCGCGTCGTGTTTGAACTGGTTGACGCACGTGTCGGACGCGAGGTCGCGTGCCCGCCGCACCACGTAGCTCTGCGACGCCGACCCGCCCGCCGCCGACAGGTACGGCAGCAGCTGACACATGGTGACGGCCGTGGCGCCGCCGCGATGGCTGGCTACTTGCTGCAGGATGTTGGGGTTGGAGGGTGTGGAGAAGTGGGGTTTGGGCTGGGATGGAAAAGGTTTGAAATGAGATGGAAAAAGGTTTTTGGAATACCCCATTTTTTAATTAAAAGTTTAAAAAAATGGTAAAAACCTCCGGCCATCGCTTAACTCCGCAAACCCCTAGCTAAATATACTTGTGAACGAAACACTCCATCATGACGTCATCACTAATAAAATAAAAATGTTCTAAAAAATGATATCAGGCATGTGTTGGTTGAGCAAGACTCCGCCTTTTTTAATTTTTTTTTGTCAAAATGCATACACAAGTATCGCTTTGGTTTACGTGTACTTCCTAAAATTCCAACCTGCAACGTAGGCAGTGACGTTTCCCCGATGACCAAATCGGGTCGGCCGGCCGCTTTCAGCGCCGCGTTCACAGAGTCAACGTGCGAAACGAACTGCTTGAGCACGGTGACGGACACCCAGCGACGCAAATTCAACGTCACTTCGTCCAGACGCTCAACGTCAATGCCGAACCTGCATGATACAATTGTTTTTCAGTGCAAAGTATTTTGATGGATATTGGATAGTAGGGCCAGGTCGAAAGAAATAGCGATCAAAAGCGGTGAGACTGTATAGAAACAGATATCGACAAACTCGACAAAGAAAATTTGATCGATATCGAATATCGCCAACAAAAGTTCACACGTTCGACCAAAGTAAATAGAAAGAAGCCCATGACCAACTTGGCGTACACGTCGGCGGTGACGGGCACCTGCGACGACAAGAACTGATGGTCGACGGGCTTCTTTCCGAGCGCCGAAATGGCCGACGGCCGCCTGGACAGGTGGTGGCCCCCGCTGCCGCCGCTGCCAGCCGACGCCTCGCCGCTCGACCTTCGCCTAGCCCGCACCGCGGCCACGCCGAAACTAGAGTCTGATGTTAAAAAGAATTGGAGTAGAAAACCTTTTCTCAACGTTTTGAAACTTTGATTTGTTAGAAATGTTTAAAATAGTCCTTTGCAATGCTCACTTGAGGCAAATTTTGCACACACCCCCCTTCGCCGGAGAGCTGTATACAGGTAGTTGAAACTGAGAGATTGTTTCATATAAATAAATAATTAACCGCATACTGAATCAACCCCCCACAAATACCTGTGAAAAGTGAGATCAGGTGCCAGTTCCGCAAAATGAGAAATGAGAAGTGAAATGGCAAAGACGAAGTAAAAGTGCAAAGGCGAAGTGAAATGGAAAGTGCAATCGCAAAAGCGAAGATAAATTACTTTTTCTTTTTTTACTTCGCTTTTGCCAGTTCACTTGCCGTTTCACTTCGCTTTTGCCAGTTCACTTGCCATTTCACTTCGCCTTTGCCATTTCACTTCCCACTTCTCACTTTGCGGAACTTACCCCAGGAGACCCCTGAAACTCCCCTATCATTAAAATATATGGAAACCACAAAATTAACTAGTAGCCCAAAATTAACCCAATGTAAAAACCTGACACATAAATGATAAAGCAAAAATAATCGACAAACCTCTTAAAAACTCTTTCTCCATTTCGGCCATCTCGTCGACGGACGCGTCGGGCCCGGTGGTCGAGTCGATTGCCGTGGGCTTTTTCAGTGCCTCGCTCACCATTGAATAAACTCGAGCCGTGGCGGCATCTTTGGAATGTGAGTTGAGTTGGAACACGATTTGAGATTGTGTTATAATTATAGTAGGATTAGAGTTGGGTAACAGTCAGTATTTGCAAGGCATATCGACGCCGTAAAGTCGGCGATTTTTGATTTCTGGATATGATTTACTCAAAGTTCAATCTGCCGAACCGCACATGAATTTCACGTATTCACACCAACCAACCGCGTTTCCTCTTCGACTCAACACTATCAACAGTTTGCCCCATGGCCATCATATCTCCCTTCTGAACATCGTAATCATAACCAGTAGGCGGAGTAGCGGCGCGCACAAACTGCGACCTATCACCGTAGCCACTGACTCCGCCCACACCACCAAATCGAGAAGTGGACGCTATAAGTTGACTGCTCAAGTTCCACACGTCCAAAACACTGCGCGCGTTGTCGGCACCGCTCTGAAGTCGGTCGTCGGTGCGGTCGTAGCGCCGCAGGTAGTCGTCCAACTGGGTGTCGGTGCAGAGATGGTGCCGCGGCGACAGATGCTCGGCTATCTCTTCGCGTTTTATACGCTCCAAAGCGGTCTGCGTGGGGAGTGTGGCGGCGGTGGAACAAGGTGCATTACCATGACAACATTCCTTCGCAACGGCAATGTACAGAAGCCATTGAACCTATGGATGTTCTCACGAGTTGACGGCATCTAAACTTCCGTAACCCGTCTATTGCCGGACATTGGCACGTGTGTTACTACAACAACAGAAACTATCACGGTAGTATTACGGTGAGGATGGCGTCATCTCGTGAAAACATAAACCACCTTCCATAGATTCAAAGGCTTGTGTATTCTGCTCGCATCCATGTGAGCACAAAGGCGATAAAAATAAATAACCAACGTTAAAGTCGATATTCTGCTGAGTGACGGGCTCCAAACGCCTGTGCTGTCTGACCCTGGAATCGTCAAATTTCTGGCTTCCAAACACGCTGTCGCTCCAACTCTGCTCTAAGTATTGGTGCGGCTGCGCGCTCAAATCCGCCCGAGTTGACACCAAAACGGGGATCGGCTGGGGTTGAGCGAACCTGCGAAAGTTGTCCATACAATATCAATCATTGAAATCCTGAAAAAGTTTCAAATTCAACAAAGTGACTGGCATAAATACATATTTGGCCCTACACATATTGACAACGACACCAATGTCAACTGGTTCCGATACTAATACCAAAGGTTGTTTACGAGACGCCAGGGGTCTCCTAGGGGGGGGGGGGGCTGCGCCCCCCAAATCGGCCAGCTATCTATCTATCCCGAAGCAAATTTTTTGGCTACTACACCCAAAGACCCCCCCCCCCCAATCGCTCAGCTATCTATCTATCTGGAGTGGTTTTTTCTAAATTTTGCCCCAATTTTCGCCCAAAATCACTAATTTCCGCAACTTTTTATAGTTTTTCACCTTCAAAATCGTGCTTTCCGGCTATATACAAGGTTATATACCCAATTTTAGCCATTTTAAAGCTACTTTTGGCTACGTTTAACTGATTACGTTTAACTGATTATTAGCGATTTTTCCCCCTTTCTGCCTTCTTAACCCTGAAAAAGCCTATATATTGTGCCCCCGCCAGCCCCCCCCAGAAAAATTTTCAGCTATCTATCCCTCTGGAGGAGCGATTTGCTATTTATCTATCCATCCCCCGCGAGGGCCAAAATCTTGGGAGACCCCTGCGAGTAGCACTATATTTGACGTTGTTGTCAACTAGTGTGTGTAGGAGCTTTTTGCAAAAACTCCACGACATAGCCGGAGAAACGGAACGGTAAACTTTTTCAGCAGCCGGAAAAAGGGGAAGGTAGAAAAATTTTTCATTACATGGAAAACGTTAACTTCATACCCGACTAGGGTGTCAAATTTCCGTTTTCCGAAGGCAAATTTTTTCCGTTTTCCGGCCGCTGAAATTTTTTTCCGTAAATTTTTTTTAACACCCTAACCCCAACCACTACACCTCAAACTGATCACAAACAACCCAAAAAGTCTCACCCAATCGGCATCTCGCGCACTTGGGCCGACTGCGGCGGGGAGGGCGACGGGGCGAAGCTGTGGTCGCGCAGCATCGACGTGCTCAACTGCAGGCTGGCGGTCGCCTGGCCCGGCGAGTACGCGCTGCCGTTGCCGCAGTACGGCTGCTGTTGTTGGTGCTGCTGCGACGGCGTGCTGTACTCCCTGGAGGGTGAAGTAGAGTGTGTACGAGTGAAGTGCGACCTTTGTGACAGGATGGACGCGGTATAGTAGATAGTTTTTCGTTCACACACTATGAATCAACTGTAAAAATGGTTAAAGCCAACAAAAGACAGGCGCTGGGCCAAAGAATTGCTGACCTTTGAATGTACAAAAATGCAAATATATCATCACATAAAACATTTTGCGCCATTCCGCGGGCCAATACCACGAATACATAAACATCTTAAAAGATTTTCTTCAATAGTCAATTCAGTAGGGTTTTTCCAATTCCAAGAAATAAATAACTACCTATTTATTTTCCAAGTTTGCACGGCCTCACCGGGGCCCATAAATTTAAATAAAAAAGCACGAACTGTTTCATATAGGGCGACGATGTAAAGGCGGGTCGAAATGTGGACGGAGGCGTGCGCATTTGAGCGGCCAGCGCGCCGACGTGCTCATTGGCTGGGCGGCCCGTAGAGTCGAAACCGGCGTGAACTGCACATGTTCAACTTACCCTTTAAAAGAACTGCAGCAACAATGAAAACGTTCAAAATGAACTACCAAGGCTTCAAACGGGATCCCGGTCCCGATCCAGAAAATACAAAAACGATAACAACCCCGAAAAGTCAATCCCGTTTGAACCCTACTAAATACCAACCAGGCATGGTCGCATTAGCAGTGGGCGGAACCCTGCCGAACATGACCGGCTGCGACACGCTGTGGCTCAGCGCCGGCTGCCCCATTTGCTGGTGCGGCGGCGAGTAGCGCGTGGGCCGCGGCGGCGTGCGACGCTTCAGGAAGAACAGCCAGTCGAGCGCGCGCGACGACACCCTGGCCGGCACGGTGGCCGTCCGCTCCGGTTTCGGCGTGCTCGGCACTTCGGTCACCGTGGGTGCCGCCGGCCAATGCACGAACCAGTCTGCGTTTGGGGGGGGGGGGTTCTCCAGGAACACTATAGGACATAGGTTGATAAAACATAATTCGTCAAAAAAAATATTTTGAGAAATGTACTCTTTTCGCATCCCATCAACAATTACAAACCAGTCCATATCAAATAAAACTCACCAGCCCTGGTAACAGCCAAAAGACGTCTCTGTATTCTATTCAGCGCGACCGAGTGCGCAGCGAGCGTGTGCGCCAAGGCGGCGCAAAGCAGGACGCACCCGTTCAGGCACAACAACGTGCCCGCCATCGCTTGCAGCATGCTCGCCGAGGAGAGTAGCAATTGCACCTGTAAGTGGGTTGGGGAGCGATTAAGTACGAGAGATTAGGTACCCAGCATATGCTAAATACTTTTTTCAATTATCAGCTTTATTTTTTAAAGAAGATATTTGTTACAACGCACGACGAGCAATGTGTCACATGGAGAATGCTGAAAAGAAACCCGAAATATTGTCGTAGAAATATAGCTTTTTAAAAAACCCCACCCGTTGTAAAACACAACGCAATAGATGCAAAAACAACAACAACGACAAAGACCACCAAAACCAACCAAAGTGGGATACTCCTTGGACTTGACAAATCCCAGCACGGGCGTGCCGCCGGAAGCCAATCCGAAAGCAGAAACGAGCGTGTCTATCAAGGCGCGGCACATGCCCGCGTCGCCCACTGCGGCGTCGTAGAACACGGACAGGCCGAGCAGCAGTTGGACGGCGCCCCAGCGCAGCTGCATTCGAGAGCTGGGCGGGGGAGGGGGGTTGTTCTCTTGGGATTTTGCATGATAGTATGTAGCGGCGACTGTGATTTACAAATTTCGAAAGAAAAAAAATTAAATTTATTTAAAAAATGTTGTTTTTTTCGCGTGTATGGGAAACGCGTGGTACACACCCAGGGACCAATGGTGCCACACACGCTGGATGTCAACTGTTTCGGTGTCAACTCCATTTTAGTTCAATTTAGGTCCCAGGACAACATTCAAGTGCACGTGCGGCAAAGTCGAAGAGGAATTTACATTTCCATGTGCATTTGAACATAATTTCAAAGCCCATTAACTAAAAAGTTATGAAAAACTGTTGGACCAGTTGACATCCAGATGTCAACTGGGCCGATGGTTTTCCATAAATGTTTAGTTGATGGGCTTTGAATTTATGTCCAAATACACATGGAAATATAAATTCCTCTTTGACTTTGCCGCACGTGCACTTGAATGTTGTCCTGGGAACTAAATTGAACTAAAATCGAGTTGACACCGAAACAGTTGACGTCCAGCGTGTGTGGCGCCAATTCCACAAGTGCAGAAGTACACAAACATTTTAGTGGTGAAAATTAAAAGCAAACTCAACTTAGAAGTGGAAACGTAGAGCTAAATCAGAACTGATAAAAAGTCTCGAATAGCTCAAAAACACACCCCATATCACACCCATACAAAACTCAAAATCATCGAAAACACACAGCCACAGAAAGCAGAGCTCACCAAAGTCAAACAACGCGACCACCCCAAACTCACATGTACTGCTCATGTCGCAAACGGAGCACCTTTACCGCCATCGATCCGGGGGTGCCGCTCGCAGCCGCCACCATCGATTTCCCATCGGGCGCCGATTGGCTTGTATCCATCCTCGGATAATTAATTAAAATATTAATTACGTTTTAGAAATGAGGAAATTCGTTCGTCGCAATTACACGGTATAGTGCACCATCCGGTGACGTGAATTTGTTGACATAGCTGAGTTTTAGTTGCGAACTGAACGTGAGTGAATATGACCAGGTACACTAAATTAGTACACCGTCGAAACTTCAAAAACTTATAAATCTATTTAGAACAATCATAATAAATGTTTTTTATCGCTGTCAGCAGGAGTTGACAGACTCCTCGTTATGGTAAACTCAAATGCGTTCAAAATAGAATTATGAGTTTCCCAAATTTTCGTGGTGTACTTACTAGTACGCAGAGAACCGTTCACTGTTGCACCGGGGAGCGGAGTATAACACAACCGTCAGCGAAATGATCGACGGCTATAATCGCATCAAAAACATCACATAGATGCATCCTGATGAAATACAAAAAAAACCCTGGAAGTAACAGAGTGAGATAAAGACGATCAAGTGACACACAATAACTAGGAATCTACACACATTGTCGCTGCACACAATAGTAAATATACTAACACAAGTGAACTCAAAATAAAGTACTCACAAATCAGCTTGATTTTGAGTTTTCCTTTGTATTTATCTCCGTCAACTTGAATTTGAAAGGCAAACTAAAATTAAACTCCAATACGTTCAAATCTGATTTATGAGCACTTAATTTCTCGTTTACTGGTGTACGTAAACATCGAAATAACCCCACACACTGTACACCCCCAAAATCAGGCTCAGACGTTCTGTTTCTTCTGCACGCTGAACGCAAACTCGACGCACACGGTGAACATGAGCGAGTCCAAGCGGTGCGACTGCGACTTGGGCAGGTGCGCCGCGTTCAAAGATATCTGCAGCCCGACCACCAGCCGCTTGTCGCCGCCCGCCGCCACCACGCGCGGGTCGTCCGCCGCCGATTTGAGAACGATTCTGGCGGGTTGAAGGGAGTTTGGGGGTTGCAGTTCAATGTGAATAGAGTTGATAAATTTTCCGGGAAATTTTTATTCACCCAACACCAGATATTGTTTTAAATATTTAGATTTTTTCCTGGATTTTCGAGATATTTCATTGTTTTTTGGAAGATTTTCTGATATTCTGATAAAAAATATATCTGATTAATATTGTATTTTCCAGATTTTCTTGGAGAAATTTCACTATATTAAAATAGTTGTGAGACTGTGTGAGATTATATTTTATCATTTTTTTCAAACTCACCCATTTTTCAACGCTAAATGTGATCACAGTACAAGTTAAATCAGTCAGTTAGACAAGTCAATTTCTCTGTCAAACAAAACTGAAAACCCTCGACGCGACGTTCAAAACCCAAAGCCCCTCCAAACCAACTGTTTATGCGTAAAAAGCACATGCTGGAAGTAATTATTCTTCGTAGGCGTGGGCCGATTGCAGTGGTCGCAGCGAGTCTTGTGCGTCACGATGTCCCTCAAGACAGTGTCCCGCTGCCCGTTGCACTTGTCCTCGCTGACGATCTTCTCCAAGCCGCACACGGCCACGCCGTGCTCGTTGACCGCTGCGGGACAGAGGGACAGTGGTGAGAGGGACAGATTGGGGTGGGGGTGGAAATGAAGTTGCATAGAGCAAATTTTTTGGTGACTATAAAATCTAATAATTTTACATTTTTTGAATTTTAGGCCAAGGCGAAAAAAGTTTTTGATTAGGCGATTTTTGTTGGCAGAAACCAACTTTTAGTGCTTCACTTGGCACTACAATTTCGTGTTTTCCACACTTTATTATTGCATCACTTTAGTTTTGCATCAAACTGGTTATATTCAACGGATTGCGCACTTTCCACTGAAATCTACCATAATCCATCCGAAAAAGAAACAGTTCATCAGAATATTTATTGTAAAATCTGTGCAACCATAAATATGGTACAATCTGTGCATACCACCAGGTGCCACTCCCAGGCCCCGTAAAATGTCATGCAATGTGTCGAAGTCATGTAAAATGTCAAGTTTTTTTTCACTGGTCGTTAGACTTCCCATGACATTTTACATTTTACAGACCCTGGGACTGGCCCCAGCTCAGTAAATACTCCACGCGAACTCACCGTGTTCCACCATCATCATGGTAGTAGCAAAATCCCTGCGGCACACGAAACAATTCTTGCACCGCTGCGCGTCGCTTTTCTGCGCCTCATTCGGCGACACGGCATTTTCGTGCTTCTTTTTCTTCTCGCCCAAATCTGATGAATTCTTGACGCGTTGGGCGGCACTTTTGGACGGTCGGCTAGCTGCAGCGGCGGCGGCAGAAGTCGCCTCGCCGGGCAGCCGCCGCGCAGTCGGCTTCAATAAGCGGTTACTTCGAACTGATCGATGCCGATTGGCTATGCTGGGAACCGACGACGCCGGCCGGGTACCCCGGTGTTTCGGGTACCCGGATGGGGCGGGCGCTTCCGGCGGCTTTTCTCCCGGTTTCCACTCGTCTGGGAGGGGTTTTTTAATTTTGCTTTTTAGAGGTTTAAAAATACGAGAGCATCAAAACCGTTTTTCAACATGATATGGGTTCCGGTTTGATAAAACTTGGTTATATTTCCAAATCTTGTCACCAAAAAACCACCTCTTTTGACAAAAAAAATTAAAGCCAAAAATTGACTTGCCATCAGACGAAATTGCTATAGTCCGTTTTCGTTTGCTGGCCCGATCCTCAATAGGCGGAGATGGCACTCGCGTAGGCGACGCGCTCAAAACTGAATCGTCCAGACTTTTCTTTTTCGGAACTTTGACCAGTTTTTCGGAGGACGATTTTCGTCGCTCTATCACTGAAATGTTGTTGGGGTGAGAAATTTCAGGTGTTGGTGTTTCGGATTGGTGCTACATAATCTGGACACATTAAAAGATTGAAATGTTGAAACAGTCTGGAAAATGGTGAAAATGTGCGGAGTTAATTTTAGATGCGAAATTTTGGAGTTCTAGTAGTCGACGCCTTATTTGTAATTTCAACGTGTGTCACAACTCAAACACTGTGTGTGAAGCAGTTGTTAGACGATAAACATACATTTCTTCCGTCGCGCATTCTGCTCCCGCTGCACATCTGAATCGTGGAGATAAGTAACGAAATCCGCAAGCGTGTGTCTCATTTCACATTCTTCCGCGCCGCTCTTCTGATTGTGAATACTGCCGCACTCTTTGCACACGTGTATGCTGCAAAGAAAGTATTTATATTGTTTTGCACTTGAATGTTTTTTTTAAGACATCAGCTAATATTTTACCTTGTTGTCTTATGGTCCAATGGATCGTTGGAATCGTTCAACTGTTTTTTCTCTCCTTCACAAACGCAAAGTTTTTGAAGGATGAATGTCATTGAAGTGTAATATGATCGTGAAACGTAATTTATTTTCACATTACATGACATAGACTTCAGTGACATTCATCCTTACTCTATTTCAACCCCACTTTCGGGACATTTTCAAAGAAAAGTAGTCTTTAAAAATAGGATTATTAAAAGACGTCTTTTTTCATCCCAAAGCTACCAACATGACTATCTCACAATGCTGTGTATGCATCCTAGTGTTACAATGTCAACAGACAAAAAACACAACCAATGATCTCCCGGGTGGAACTCGTCCTCGTGCTGTCGCAGGCCAGATTCCAGCGGGAACATAATCATACAAGAATTGCACGGAAACATCGGGCCGCCGGCGAGTAGCGCTGTTTTGACTTCCTTCGTCATGCGCAGACTGCATCGCGGCGAGCGCTCGAAAACCACACGTTCTCTGGAAATGGATAAGAATGTTGGCACTGTGCCAAGACGCTTTAATGGTTGATAATTCAACCGACTTTGGTAGATTCGACGGCTGTGGGACTTTATTAAACTGCGCCCCAGGATTTAAAGCTGCAGCGAGATTCGGAAACGCCTGGCTTAGACCGGAAACGGCGCTTGAAGTGGACGCCATCGCGAAGAGCGTCGAAATTTTTTAGATTTGAATTTTCGCTTCTCAGTCGTACGGAAACGTCATCTATCGAAACACTTGTGGCTGATTTCAGAATAAGCTGAGTTTCACCGCTTTATCGGCATCCGATGTTCGAGCGCTAAATTGACACATCATTCGATTGATTTCGAATCCACTGTTAAGTTAAAACATTTTCGGCGCATCGGTTGGCATACTTATTCGTGTGTTTATAACTTCCAATGAACTCTTACTCCACCACTTTTCGCGAATTGGAGCTCTTATGTAATATTGGCACATGTCCAAGTTTGTATTCGGACACGTTTAAATTTGTAGAACGAGAGTAATAGACACAGGATTTCTGTCCCAGTCACCGATAATGGCCGCGTAATGCGATTAAAGAACCGGAATTGGTCGCTAATGGCGGCCCACACTCATGCATCAACTGGCATCCATTAACAGCGGTATACAAATACGTATCCAAAAATTGTTTTGGACAGCTGCCAACATCTCATAAACGCCCTCCCGGTTTTCGCGGTCTTGACCACGCAATAATTTCGTTTACAGTGCGCGCAGATATTTTGGTTTGCATTTTCTTTTTTGTTCGCTTGTGTCGCTAGTGTAGTCATTCGCACACTAGCGACACAAGCGCGAAAATCCCGATTTGACTCGCGCCCAAGTTTGTTTACGAAAATCAAAAATTTGTATGGGAAAAACGTCGATAGTAGGGCCGGCAAATTCTCTGCGGTTTAGAAATCTTTAGACGGGCGCGAGTGGGCGGAGTCGCGATGTCTCGTTGTTTACGCGGCCGTAAAAATAAATAATAAATAGAAATTTCTGCGTGCACTGTAAGCGGTCAGTCCATTGTCATGGCGAATTTGCAGGAGGTGTGCAACCAGTGCAACCAGTCCATTCGTCAAAGGAATCAGTATGGTGTCAGTTCGGTGCTCGCTTGTCTTCACACCACGTGCCAGGGATGCCTGGCTCAAAATTGTTAGTTAGCTGTTTGGCAGTGTGCCAAGCGGCTATTTCGCGGGGTTTTCTCACTGAGGATAGGTTACTGAAATCTCAGCTGATGGGTATTTCTTTTGATACTTGATAATGATACTGAGAGATTTTTTCATGTGATTCGCGCAGCGCCACAGTGCTTACCTGTGACAAACTTACCAATGAAGAAAAATCTCTGCCCCACTGCACAGCAATGATTTTACACGGACTTTTCATATCGCAAAACGTTGGCTTGACGTTTTGAGGCTGAAACGTTGCACAATACCTCACAGTGGACACGAGCGGCACGCTGCAGCGAGTGACGTGCCAAGTGGCCGGGTGCGGACAGCGCTGTCTACTGGACCAGTGCGCCGTGTGGCTGCCCTCGTACGGCTCCTCTTTGGGTCGGCTGCTGCCCTGCGAGAATGGCAAGTGCCGCTTTAAGGATGCCGACGGAAGCCCCGCGCCCGCCACATACCGCTGCGATGACTGCAGACGCGGACCCCCTGGAGGTGTGTTCTGTTGTTGGTAGGGTCCCAATTTTCGGGTGTTAGGTCCGCCGGCAAAACCCTGGATACTAGGACGTCCAAACTACCACTTCCAAAAATTCAAATAGTCTAGCAGATAGCTGTAGATTGGGGGGTGCCATTTTCTCAAACTCAACTTGTTGGAGTTAACAACATTGATAATTTGGGGCCTTATTTTTTTGAGGTATACTCGGCGGACGGCACACCTAGTATGAAAACCTACCATAATTTACTGAATAAGATCTTGTGATAAATTTCATAATTAAATAGTCCATAGTAAAAACGAAATATTATGATGAAAAACTGTATAATTTTTGGTTCATTATTCAGATGGGTTATGGTTTTCATACTAAGTGTGATGTCCGCCGCGTATAACAATAAACTGTTTTCTTATTATCCAAATATTTATAAGCACCTCTTAAGCATCTGTATTATATGAATTTTTACAATCATGGTTGGCGCTTTTTTGGCGCCATTTAAAATGCTGGCGCCAATAGCGCCACCAGAAAATGGCGCCAAGCGCCATGGCGCTTTCTCAGATCCCGGCGTCAAGCGCCAATGGCGAAAGGGAATTTTAGCGCCAGACGCCAGCGCTATGGCGCTTTTCCATCACTACCCTTGTGCTCATTGTTATGTTATGTCAATATTAGGGTTCGAACGATATGACTTTTCTATATCGATATTCGATATTTTTTCTGAAACTATATTCGATATCGATATGATATGGAACCTCGATTTCGATATTCGATATGAAATTTTATTCGATATTTTATATTGCAATTTGCTTTTGGTATAGAAAGGCAAATTTCGAGCAGCATATTCTATTTTCATGGTAAATGTTGGTTAATCATCTCTTTACTGAAATGTGAATGGTACAAGTGATTTTAAAAAGTTTACATCAGTCAAAAGTAGAAAATGGAAGAAAAACATGAGAATCAAAGTGTATCAGGCAAACAACAATTGGTAAATATTACAGTTCATACTTATAACCAAATTGCTTGATGAATGTAGCCAAAAATAGCATATCAGCATTTTCAGGCTTCCAATTCAGTGCTCCAACAATAATTACGTTATAAACATTGTACTTATACTCATAAAATAAAATACTATGAGTAAATCAGATCAATACAAATATCTCGAAATGAAAATAATCACTTTAATTAGGGACACAATAGAGGTTCGATATATCGAAAAAATGGTGGATATTCGATATTTTTTCAAAATTTTCGATATCGATATTCGATATTAGTTATTTTTTCAAAATTTTCGATATTCGATATTCCATATAAAAAATGGTCGATATCCGATATTCGATACGATATATCGTTTGAACCCTAGTCAACATGCATGCGTAGGTGGGCGCAGCACTGGCAAGGAGGCTGCGCAGGCGGGCAAGAAACTCTGTGCTGGCTGCTATGATGTGCACTTACAAGTTGATGATTATAGCGAACATACTGTTGAACAGGTCCGTTATTTTTATCAAGATTTTAGATAAATTTTGGTCTGTTGTAGGTAATCCCGGTCCCGGAATTTTATAGTGGTCCCGATAACGGACCAAAAACCTGGGTGTGAATTAACTTTTTTCATAAATAAAACTGTTTTCAAACGTTATAAGTCCTATAATTACATAGCAGTTTTAGTCCCGATACCTCAGTCCTAGGGATGGCCGGTTGAAAAAAGCGCATTTTCCATCCCTAATGCTGGTCATGCATATATTTCGAAACAATAACAAATTGCAGTTGCCTCGCGCGTCTGGCGTGCCCTCTGAGGCGTTCAAATTGGCCAGGGGCGTGTGCTCGTTGCGCAAACACGGCAACTTCAACAAGCTCACGTTGGCCACTCGCGTGTGCAACAAATGCGCAGTGTGCGGTTGCGACGCGTGCATCGAGCAGCATATAAAGGAAACTGAGTGCGGCGGGTTTGCGGTGAGCTATTTATGGATTTGCTAGATGGCACAATGGCGTCGCGAAACTATTTTTGAAGTAAGAAATATTATTTGGCGCTGTTCGCTTGTTTTGGGATAAATGTTAGCTAGCCGAAAGATGGGGGGATTATATGTATTTATAGACATAAAATATGCAAGGACGTAGCCAGGGGGGGGGGCGGGGATGGCCGCCCCCCCCCTTCCCGGGTCGGACAACAAATATATCATAAATAGCACTTCCGTAAAGCGATTTTGTTGGCACTTCAAAAAAAATTTGCGCGCTAGCGCACATTTCGACGCAACACAGGTCATTTTCTTCATTAATATCTTTTAGGACCAAAAAACACTATAAATGAGTTCCTGTCGCTGTATATGTGTGAAAAATTCAGCTGTGTTTGACGCCAATGGCGCCATGGCGTGGCGCCTACGAATGGCGCTGGCGCCAAGGCGCCATTTCTTTACCACGGGGGCTAAATTTGAGGGGGGCGCCGCCCCCCCCCGTTCGCCGGGCTCCGTATACAATCCGCCCCCCCCGCTCAAACATCCTGGCTACGTCCCTGAATATATTAGATTATATATATAATATACTCGGCGGACATCACACTTGGTATGGTGACCTACCATAACCCATCTGAATAATGAACCAAAAATTATACGGTTTTTTCATCATAATATTTCCTTTTTACTATTGAACAATTAATTTCGAAATTAATCACACGATTGTATTCATTAAATTACGGTAGGATTCTGCGCAAAGTATGCACTCCACTCGGTATACTTAAGATGGTGTTGACGCGTTGACTTCTTCCACAGAAATATATAAATTTCCAAAAATTTTACAAATTGCAACTACCTATTAACATTACAGCATACAATTACCGAGGCTATGACCAAGTCCGTACAGACGCGATTGGCCGAAACAAACACAAGTGTCGATGATACACAACGGGGACTTGAAATGGAGAGTGTCAAAGACGAGGTTAGTTTGGATCAGGGGTTTAGTTGATTTGGACCCCTCCGGGGGTTTGTATAGATCAGGGACGTATCCAGGATTTTTGAGCGGGGGGGGGGCTGCTTGTTTACGGAGCCCGGCGAACGGGGGGGAGGCTCTGCCCCCTCCCCTAGAATTTTGCCTACAGAGTGACGGAATGGCGCCATTGGCGCTGGCGCTAGCGCCAGAAACCGCTGTATACGTCTGTAAATCACGTCTGTACACCGACGTTCACACCATTGAGAGCAATTTCAGGGATTTGTGTCTGCGGGAACCGATCCGCTAATATTTAAGTGTGCGGCAGCCCCCCCCCCCCCCCGCCCCATCCCCGCCCCCCCCCCTGTATACGTCCATGGTATAGATAGTAAATCGCTCCTCCGCAGGTATAGATGGCAAAAAATGGGAAACAGTAGAAAAAGGAGAAATAGGTGAAAATCGTCAACAATATTCTGATGAAATAGCTAGCTATTTTGAAGGTGAACGGGGGGGGGGGGTGGCAACGCGAAGCCAAATTGACGGCTAAACCAATCTGAATCGGTTTTGTTTTCAGGCAGCAAAGGCACCATTCCAAGAAAAAATCCAGGAAGTCGATGCATTAGAAAAATCACTTATAACTGCAGTGAAAGCAGCAGCAAATGTGTTGAGGCGTGACATTAATAAATTGATGCCCGAAGGTGCCGCAGACCATCAAAGGCGTTCAGAGCTTCAAGCTATATTGAAAATGGTTAGTTTCATTGTGCCGCTGTTATGTAGGGATGAAAGAGAAACGTTTTTAACGACACCGTTTTTAAAATAAAAGGTTTTTAAAATAAAAAAATAAAAGTCAACATATACAAGTATATCATAAATACAAGTGGCAGTGCTTTGTGATGTTAGATATATATAGCCATATGCCCGTGGAGCCATGGGATAGCATAAGAAGTGATTATTTCGTCCAAAAAATCATTTTATGTCGACCGTCACACGTATATAGCTTTTTGTCGACTTTGTGACTTTAATTGTGACCTTAATTGAACTTTTGTGACTTTAATTGAATTTGGGCATGGAATAGCGCTTAAATAAGTGTATAAAAATAAAGCATCGGGAGTGATGTTTCACCCTGTGGAAGTATGTGGGAGCACATTGGCTGAATGTTATATTCTTACACTAACATTTCACCGCAACGTTTTCTTTGGCGTTTAAATCACCAGTTCACGGTAAATACATCCTTCGCAGCTTTCTTCGCGCATTTCGTGCGTATCTACTGCCGAGTACGCGGGCAGACTGCGCGCTATTCTGCCCATTCACGTGGCGCACTATGCGACGGCTGCTTTGACGAACATTGAAGAAATTGTTGGCAAACTGCCACAGGCCCCGCCTGATGATGCCCAGCAAAAGAGAGCCATGGTCTGTGCGTGGGCTTGTTTGGTACCCTGATTGGGTGATTTGGGGGGGGGGGTCAGGGTAGATAGATAGCTGAGCGGCCTCCGTGATAGATAATTAGCTGGGCGGTTTATGGGGGGGCGGGTCTAACTACTTCAAAAAATCAAAAGACAGGTGAACGTGTACGCAATCACTTTGTCTACTAAGAAATCGATTGCATCAACTAAACACTCGTTGCCGCTGAGTTGACGCTAGATTCGATGCCGACTAGCATGTGCAGAGTACTAGAATGGGAGTATCGAGGGGGGATGTATTTCCGTACAAGTTTATCCCATGGTTAATTTGTCGATACATTTTTTCACCGACCCATTCAAATCCACCATTCACTTTAACGCTTTGAATTTTCCAGGAACAGGTTCAGGAGATGTTTGACAATTTCCGCTCAACGGGCGACGTGGTTTTTGCCGCCCTGGAGCGGCGTAATTCGCAGCCGGCCGTCGTGCCGCCGAAGGTGTCCAGCATCGAACCTGAAGAGCTGATGAACTCCCCCTCCCCGCCGAATGAAAACCGCGTTCCGAATGGACACAGGGATGCAGGGGTGCGTCGTTGGGTGCCGTTTCGAGACACTGTAGAATGTCAAATGTGACGCCAAGTGTCGACAGTCACGTGAATAATGCTGAAATCTGCTTAACTCTTCTGAAATTTGCCTTTTTTCATTCAGATGTCAGCGAGCGCTTCGAAACGTCCAGCGGCGTCTACGGCAGCAACTCACGGTGAGATTTGTTTTCATTTTGTGGTTTTCTATTGGTACATTTTCGTTGTGGTTTTTGTTAGTGAACTCGACTGACTTCTTGCGATGCAATTCTGTTCCAGTTAGGTACAAACACTTGTGCCTTTGATACAAATTCTGTGGCACTGATTCGATTTATTTATTTCCCTTAGTCAGGCCTGTTTACGCGGAAATGCTGTACACATATTTTCTGATAAATACTCCAAAAATAACGGGATACGTTTACGTCAGGGGTTTAGTACCCCCCCCCCAAAAAAAAAAAAAAATCCGCCAGCTATCTATCTATCCTGGATGCCGCTCACATCTATCTATCCAGGAGGCAAAATCTTGGGCTCCTAACCCCCCCCCCATCAGCCAGCTATATATCTATCTGGAGCGATTTTTGAGAAATTTCGCCCCAATTTTCGCGCAAAATCGCCAATTTTCGTACGTTTTTATGATTTTTCACCTTCAAAATCGCGGCTTTAGCCTATACATATAGCCTATATATTGAACCCCCGCGAACCCCTGCCCCCCCCAAAAAAAAAATTCAGCCATCTATCCCTCCGGAGGAGCGGTTTACTATCTATATGAACCCCCGGGGGTACAAATCTACAAAACCCCTGGTTTACGTCCGCGCAGGCGAGCCACGCGAAAAGCGCGCTGCGGGCACCGGCGTCAACTGCGTAGTTTGCAACCGGGAACTCACTGGCGAAGCGAATCGAGATTACTTCAAGTGCGCCGCCGATGATCAGGACTGCGAAGCTATACAGGAATATGAGAAAAACTCCCACGGGGGTCCCGGTCAGTTCGGGTTTTCTGTTTTCAGCATACTTTGGCTGTGGCTGCATGCTAAGTGGCTGCATACTTTTTGGAGAAAAGTTACCCCCTGGTTGCGTGGACTGTACTAGAGTCCCTCAAGTTAGAATGGAGACTGCAGGAGGAGGGGGGGGATTAATGAAACTCGGGTAAAAGTATGCTCAAAACTATATTACATGATGTAAATTTTGATCGATTTCGGCACACACCTTTTTCCACACCGAATGATCCAACACACGCTAGTTGACATCAACACCAAATGTCAACTGGTTCCAAGCCCAATTCAAAAGTTATATATGAATGTCATTCGTCGGCTTGTCGGCAAGCTTTGTATTCGGATGGGAACCAGTTGACATTTGGTGCCCTGCCAATGTCAACTAGCCTGTGTCGGGCCATTCTGCACCTAGTCAACTGTTTCGCAGGCCAGAACTGCTTCTGCTTCGGGTGCCACATTCCGCCGGTCAATCTGAGCCCCGAAGAGCTCACAAGCCGGCAGCTATACTGTCTTCTGTGCGACAGTGGCGAGCTAGCGTGGAAACATATGAACCACTCGACGGACTCCTTGGTAAGCTCTCGACTTTTGATGAGTAAAAATATTCTGCGAGCTGCGGGGGGCATAGATGAGCAGCGGGTATACGTGAGTAATGGCACGGGTCTCCAAGGGGGCTGTACCCTCCAAATCGCTCAGCTATCAATCTATGCTTAGAAATTATGCCCCAAGTTTTGCTCCAAATCGGTAATTTTCACACCGTTTTGTATAGTTTTTCACCTTCAAATTCACGGTTTTCGGCTATATATATGGAAATATACCTATTTTTGATCTACTTTAAGCTACTTTAGGCTACTTCTAAGTCATTTTAGTGATTTTTCCCTCTTCTGCCTTGCTACATTGAAAAAGCCAATATATTTTGCCCCCCGCGAAACCCCCCAGAAAATTTTAAGAAGTAAAATGGTAATCGCGAAGGGTAGGACAGGGACGTATCCAGGATTTTTGAGCGGGGGATGGGCTGCTTGTTTACGGAGGCCGGCGAGGGGGGGGCTCAGCCCCCCCCCCTAAAATTTTAGCTACATAGTGTCGGAATGGCGCCATGGAACGCTGTATTTGTATGTAAATATACATACAAAACAGCAAAAAGCACAACATAGAGTGTATTTATAACGATTTGCGGCCACATGGAGCGAACTTAATGATAATACCTAATGTCAGGTAGGTGAAGAATGCGCGTAAAATTTTACACGCTGACGTTGAAAGAGTCGCATTTTGCGGTCACTTTCGATTGATTAGCAAATCGATTAACCGTGAATCGCTCACCAGATCTCCGAGGAACCACTCTCTCATTAATATTACACTTTTTTGGAGCCTTGCCAGGTCCCCAGCCGGTTACGGGTGCGGGGGTAAAAGTCCCCCAGCGGTGTAGTTTCCTGAACATGGGTTTTTTAGTCTTTTTTGAATCTGGTCTCGCCCCGGGAGGGGGGGGCTGCAGCCCCCCCCCCCCGCCCCTCCCTGGATACGGCCCTGAGTGAGGTGTAAAATTGTAAATGCATAGTGAAATGAGAAGTGAGAATTGAATTGAGGAGGAAATTGTTAAGAGCTAAGTTGAATGGCAAGTAAATTGGCAAAAGCGAAGCAAAAAAATAAAAAGTAATTACCCTTCGCTTTTGCCAATATCTTTTTCACTTCGCTTCTCACTTCTCAATTCACTTCGCATTTGCCATTCTACTTCTCACTTCTCAATTCACTTAGCATTTGCCATTTTACTTCTCACTTCTCAATTCACTTAGCATTTGCCATTTTACTTCTCACTTCTCAATTCACTTAGCATTTGCCATTTTACTTCTCACTTCTCAATTCACTTAGCATTTGCCATTTTACTTCTCACTTCTCAATTCACTTAGCATTTGCCATTTTACTTCTCACTTCTCAATTCACTTAGCATTTGCCATTTTACTTCTCACTTCTCAATTCACTTAGCATTTGCCATTTTACTTCTCACTTCTCAATTCACTTAGCATTTGCCATTTTACTTCTCACTTCTCAATTTGCGGAACTGGCCCCAGGGGAGTTCGTTGCCCACAGCCGCTGGGTCCCGCTAGCAGCCAACCGATCGTCAATCTCTAAATTTTGCTCACGCAGAAAGTACTGGATTTCCTGCTACGACTCTACATAAGGCGCGGTCTCAAACACCACGATCGGATTTTGTCCGCAAAGGAGACGGAGGCAATTCGTTTACTCGATAGCAAGTGGGCCAGTGGGGATATATCCGTGCAGTTTTGTAAAGATAATACGGACATTTTCGTGGCGGGTACAGGGGTATTCTAGATTTTGACCTTCCCGGAGGCTGGATGGAAAGCCAATCGCTCCTCCGGTGGGATTAGATAGCTGAAATTGTTTTGGGGGGTTTGCGGTGGTCAATATATAGCTTTTTCAAGGTGTAGAAGCCGGAAAAGAGCGAAAAATCGCTAAAAATAGGTAAAATAGGTAAAAAAATATGTGTACAAGCACATATATTTATATAAATAGACAAAAATATGTGATAATAGTGTGAAAATTTGCGATTTTGGGAAAAAATTAAGGTGAAATTTCTAAAAAAATCGCTCCAGATAGGTAGATATGTATCTGACCGATTGGGGGGTGGCGTTTTGATGGGATAGTAGCCAAAAAAAATTTCCTCCGGGATAAATAGATAGCTGGGCGATTTTGGGGGGAAACCCCCCCCCCCCATTGCGGAGACCCTTGTCCGGCTGCCAGTGATGAATTCTTTACTGAATGAGCGTGAAGCGTAAATTGGAACTTTATCTGACTTTTCTTAAAAAACTTTTTCTGCCGAGTTTTGGGCACGGGCAGTCCCGCACCCTGTAAAGTGTAAAGTATGGCATCAAATTTAATGTAACGTGTCGATTCAAAAAAAAAAAAAAATTTTATTACTGGACCTCTGACATTTCGCATGGCATTTGACTTATTTGTATGACATTTTGCATGGCATTTGACTAATTTTTGTGACATTTAGCATGACATTTGACACTTTACAGTGTATGGGACTGCCACCAGGTTCCATCAGGCGAATATAGAAAGTTTGTAAGCGTTCGGTAAACTGATCTCGATTGTAATAGATGTAGTTACAAATACATTAAAAATGTACGTCGGTTCGAATTCATCGGTACGCAAAGGTGGTGCCTTATTTCACATTTGTATTACTACAACCAAATATTGGTTTGGGACAGTATGTATTTTTGATGTCGTTTTTATTTTCGACGTGAATGTTCGAAATTAAAAGTACCCGACAATCGATTGATTCAAAATATTATCCCAATTCTTGTAATATGAATGTCTAGCATTTGTTCCGTGACAAAAAAGTGTTCATTATTCTGGTGCGTATAAAGCATGCTTCCTTCGTATTTCTCAATTTTTACAAAAATACATAATTGACAGGTTCTTGCCTTAGTTATTAAAATTCGTTCACTTGCCAAAGTTGATAAATCTGTTTTAGTTGACCGGAATCAGGAGTTTGTCAACTACTGTTGATGCCATCAATTAGATGGAAATGACAAATTATGCTTTTTATTTCTACACTGTTTCACGGCCAAAAGTTTGGACACTGGTAAATCTATTTCAAACGCATTTGGTTTACCAGAATTAGCATTTGAAAAATAACCCGTTATTTATATTTTCAAAAATCACAATAAATATAAATAACCCGTGATTTATATATATTTATATTTTTTCCAAATTCTGAGTGATATATTTATATATATTTTTTAAATTTGAAAAAAAATCACTGAGAAAATCACTCATACTTGATACATTGTGGTGCAATGATTGCGCTTTATGACTAAAACATGTAATCTGTGCAAGAGAAATTTGTGAGTGATTTTCTCCAGAAAATCTCTGTTCATGTACAGCATTATTGGGTTAAAATTGTATTTGAAGCAGGTAAATATTGTGCCTACACACACTAGTTTTCACCCTGACTTTTTTGAAAACTGAAATGGCCAAAAATGGTGACATGTTTCCATCAAGTTTTCCACTACAAAGCTATTTATACACAGGGTGGCGCACGTAAGGTGCACGGTTTCAATCTGCTCTCAACAAGTCAATTTTAAATGAAACTGTTCAAATTTGGTATGGCAGTAGATAAATGCACCCCATTTAGTATGTTAAGAGCACACATTCATGTAGCAAGATTTTTATGTTAGAACATGTAGCACATTGAATGGACATTTTCCTTTGGAGTTATGTGAAGGAGAAGGTATACAGTCCACAGTTGCCCAAAATGATGGACATTGAGCAGTTGAAGCATCTGATGGTCCAGCAGTTCAATGAAATTTTGCCTAGCATATTGTGGGTGAACTGCTTAATCATTTGGGTATTGTCGTATTGTGATAATGGCGGTGGTTCTGTGGAGTGATGTTCTTTCATATGGTTTGATGTATGTGAAAATTTAGCAATATGAATGCGTGCTCTTTACATACTAAATGGGGTGCATATATCTACTGATATACCAAATTTCAGCACTTCTCATTAAAAATTGACGTGTTGGGAGCAGATTGAAACTGTGCGCCTGACGTGTGCCACCCAGTATGTTAAGTTTTCACAAATGGCATGAATTTAGGTGGGGTGGTGTTGGCAAATCACTAGTTTGATCACAACTCAAACTCAAATGATGACAAATTGTGGCATCACCATCAATTAGTTTTCATTTTGTATGTGTCAAAAAAGTAAACTGTTTTAGTAACATTTTATTTATGTCATCCTGCTATGAATTCTATGGATATGTTTTAAGTATAAAGCATCTCTTTATCTTATAACATACTTTTCTGAAATAAAACATGACTTTGAATCAAAAAATGCCAATTTGATGTGATCAAAATTTATCTACAGTGATTGAAAGCTCAGTTTACCATTTTTGAAAACTGACAATGCTTTGTGACTTGCACCGATGTCAGCTGTTTTCAAATATGGGGAAAACTGTCACCATGGTGTCACCAGTGCCACTAGTGTCATCACAATGTTGCCAAAATGTAGCCATGTGCCCAAAAATGAGTTTTCACAGCACATCACCATTGAAAAAGTGCTGAGCATGAGCGCCTATTTAGTCAAACGTCCATTGCCACAACCAGGTGATATAGGTTGAGTGCTAAATATTTGCAGTGCAAATTATTTTTGAAGTTTTCATTGAGGTTAAACTGAAGGTTGAATTTTTCTGTGATATTTGCTTGATGTTTTCACTTGTAAAATATTGTATAAATGAATACTGATTGTGGAATGATAACATATGGACTGTGGTATAATAGAGTACATTTTTTGTGCTTGCAAATGGTAAATAAAGCCCAGAATATTTCTTGAAATTGAAATAAAATGCAAGTGATTTTTTGAGATTTTTTTCGAGCTTAGAGTTATTTTTTCAGTAATTTAATTATATTTTCTGGAGACCTAGAGTGATTTATATATATTTATATTTTTTCCAATATTGGAGCGATATATTTATATATATTTTCCAAAAAATCGGTGATTTTTTTGAATGCTAACCAGAATGAATCATTTTCGATATCTGTCAACAGTAGTTGCCTGATGTCCTTTTTTCGGTACACTGAAGTGCGTTCTAGTTCAGTTTTCCAAATTTCCGGTGTAAACTAGTGTGTATGAGGCTATTATGCTTTTGACACTCAAGTGTGTTGAAAACTTCACATATTTCGGTTGTATACTAGTGTGCTTAGGCATGGAACATTGGATTGGTTTTTCTCAAGGACGTAGCCAAGGGGGGGCGGGGGGGGGCGGCCGCCCCCCTCCCGGGCCGGACCAAAAAATGTGCCAGAAGTGGCACTTCCAGAAGACTATTTTGTCGACAGTTTGAAAAAATTTTGCGCGCAAGCGCGCACTTTCCCTTCACAACATCATAGGGGTAAAGTTTTAGGGGGGGCGCCGCCCCCCCCCGTTCGCCGGGCTCCGTATACAATCCGCCCCCCCGCCCCCCCGCTCAAAAATCCTGGCTACATCCCTGGTTTTCCTAGAGTAGTTCGGATGTTTTTTATGAACGTGCATGTAGTAATATAATAGCCCTTGTAATTTTTAGCTCGAAATTTTATATACAACTCCTATTGATAGACACTTTCTATTCCACATTGAAAGTTATACGGTTATACATCATTGCCTGATTATCACTTCGTTCTTTAATGAAGAGCTAAATATGAGAAAATAATCAGTACTCGTCTGCCCTCGCAATCAGTCAGATCTCCACTAAGCTTCCCTTTGTGATTATCGGTGTATTTTATTTTGACAATTGTGACACAGATTGATGGAAAAGTCTAAATAATAGCCTATGCTCAATACTCGGCCAAGTGCCACTAAGGTTCAAACGGGACCAGCTTTTCGGACCGTGACCGGGCGGGACTAGTGATGCTAAAGGCACCGGGAAAAATGGCACCGCACCGCACCGGCACCTTTCTCATCGCATGAGAAGGGCATCTGGCACCCTGGGGCACCGCCCAAAAAATGGCACCGCACCGGCACCGCACCGGGTCAAAATTTTTCTGAAAGTGTATGCTCCATATTTGGTTGTGTATTTACATCTGCTCGGAGTTGGATTCTCCTGTCGTTGAACGAACGCTTTGTATTTGGTGCTATGATGCGTTTTTAGCCCAAACGATTTGCGTATGACCCGAAAAGCAGCAAACAAATCTTTTTTAAGTAAAAATTCATTACTTTACACACAATTGACAATGCAATGGCACCCAGCAAAGTGTTTCCACTGCACAATGTGTACACTCCTGGAAAAATGTGTTTAACCTCCTGATCGGGAACAAAAAAATTCAACGTCTCCCCAGCTAACGTGCGACCTGCATAGGTATATATTTACATGGGATGAATTCTTGTAGAGTAAGGTGCCTTTATTTATGTTTATACTCGGCGGACCGCATGCCATGCATTTTTCTGTAGGAAACACTCCATCATGACATCATCATTATTAAAATAATAATAGTTCCAGCAAAAAAGGAAAAAATTATGGGGGAAAAAATTCCTTGTTTGTACGCGATTCCGCCTTTTTCTTTTTGTGAAAGTGCATACATAAGTATCCTCCTCGCGCGTTGTCGACCAAGACATAAATAATTTTGGGTGCATACTTTGCGGTCCGCCGAGTATACTCAAAAAATATGTATACTCAAGTTGACTGAGTTTAATGATCACATGTTCACATTTCTCTGACGAAAGTACCTGTACTCACATTTACATACTTTTTGAAACTACTCTAGTACAGACCTTGTATATCATATAGGCTTTTATGTAAGCTTTTTCAAGACATAAAAGGGAATAAAATAGCCAAACATGGTATATAAATAAGCACATGTATAGCCATTAATAAGGGAAAAATCCATGGATTGTAGTGGATTTGAAGGTGAAAATGGGCAAAAAGTATGAAAATTAGGGAAAAAATTTTCAAAAAGGTGACTTCAGAGAGATTTTTTTATATTTTCTGCCACAGAAATAATAAAATATAATTAAATCTCTCTGGCAAATCTCAGGAAAGATATAAATATAATTAAATTTCCATTTAATTATATTTTCTGAGATTTTTTAAATATAAATCTCTCAGAGATTTTTAGAACGCTAATCGCAGTTATACGTATACGCTAGTAACGATGGCAAACCCCCGAGAAAAAAGTATTTAAATTTTTAAGTGTTTTTTCTAAAACTAATTTTCGAATTTTTCCCCAAATTAATTTTCGAATTTCGAATTTAATTTTCGAATTTTCGAATCTTTTTTAGCAATTTTCGAATTTTTTTGTCCAGTTTTCGAATTTTTTCAAAAAAATTTCGAATTTTTTTGGAAAAATATTGAATCTGAAGCTTTAAACACATTATTTGGACTGTTTTCATATTCTCATCAGTTTTTATAACCCTATTTTTACCATAATTTAGCATTAAAAATGGTGGAAGGAGTTATACGGACCAGTGTCCTGCTTCTTCATTTAATTCACACATTGACACATTTAATTCACCAACGCAGCAAAGGCAATAAAGACAACAATTAAAAATTCGGTGTCAAATAAAATATTGGCATCAAATTGAATATTGGCATCAAATAAAATATTGGCATCAAATACCGTATTTCCTTGAATTAACCCCCCCCCCCCCCTGGGGGTCTATTACTTTGCCAGAATTTTTTTGAAATCCCAGTGCTAAATTGTTTTTTTTTGTAAGTAACACAGAGGTAAAAATGCAACAAAAACCGCCATTTATAAGACTCTATAGACTTATATAGGTAAGTACGTAGACGGTACAAACCCTGTTCTAACGCAACAGTCATTGTTTTTAACGTGTTTCCCAGATAACAAACCGCACAAACGTTCTCTACACACCAAATTCGGGCGCGGTATTTCGAGGGGGGGGGGGGGGTTATAAATTCTTAGGGCAAATATTGAGGGGGGAGGATATTTCAAGGAAATATGGTATAAAAACGGATGTGTCGAAATCCGCCTCTTCCGCCGCGGATGACATTTCAATGTTTTTTTTCCTTACATTTCGCTTTTTAATACGCGCCGCATATCAATTGTCGCTTTATTTAGCACGTTGAACTTAAGAATGCGTTTTGTTGCCTTGAATTGCCTGAAAAATTCGAAAACTATTTTCGAATTTTTGAGTTTTCGAATTTTCGAATTTTTTGAAAAATAAATCGATTTTTAAGTGTTTTTTCGAAAATTCGAAAATGTTTTCGAATTTTCGAATCTTTTTTGGCCATCGTTATACGCTAGTTTGTGTAGCGATATACGTTTACGTCCCTGTTACGTCCCTATATACCCAATTTGGTCACGTTGATTACCGGTTACCGGGCTATGTAAAAGCGTATTGTTTAGTATGACCATCCCGAAAATTTCTGACGAAATTATAACCCCCTCGAATAAGCCCCCCCCCTCAAAATACCCCCCTTAAAATTTTCACTCTGAAAAAATAAACCCCCTGGGGCTATTTCGAGGAAATACAGTTGAATCGATTAGAATAATTACGAATGATAGTTCAAATATTTAATATGCTCCAATACACACCATCGCTATTGTTTGCTGACTGGAGTCAATGCTGTACACAGAATGTACCTAAAACCTATATTCTGTCATAAACTACATTCTGATAGTTGTTTTATATTCTGAATTAGTTCTTGTGAATATATCTTGCTGGCATTTTTGTTTACTTTTGGATTTCATGGATTTGACAAGGAGTTCAGCAGATTTATCCTTACAGCAACCACCGGAGCCAATTAATGAAGCAACTGCATCTTCTTGTAGAAAGTATAAAATCCCAACAGCTTTTTTTTTCAAGCGTTGCAACAGCATAACAATTAATCACGGTGAATTTCCCAAGAATTTTTAGCATATAAAGTGTACATATTTATCACATACATATTTAAGTACCTAGCAGATGCATGTAGAGAATATCGTGAGAATGAAGCTGCTTGGGATCCATGAACATGAGATATCAATTCATTTGAAGAAAAACTCTGGTAAATTTCAATGCATCATTTAAATACTAGCACAGTAGAACTGCAAGGTAGTGATGGTAAGGTGCCATGATAAACCATAAATATTGCACACTTGGGAAGCCATGTAATTTTCCGTTATGCACTTGCATTGTCAGGCTAAAATGACCTTTGAACTTAATTTTACGTAAATTTCGTACAGCAAATATAAAAATTTTATTGACCAAACAGTAAAACAAAGAATAAAAGTAAATGTGCAACTCTGCTATTGTTTGCTATTGTTTGCCAGGAAAAGCATCTTGAAAAATAAAAGTACTGATTTTCATACATTTTGCTATTTTATCAATCACACATCCAGAACATCCATTATTTCTGAATGGTTGACATACTGAAAAATTGCAATCAAATTTTCTTATGAAATGTGGTCCCAATGGTACCATTCCATCACTACATGACAGCAATACTCTCTGCGGATGAAGATGAAATTCCTTTTTGTAATTGTGTTCATGCTATCAAATTCATTGAGGTGCCAAATGAAAACATGCTCAAATTATCAAAATAATGCTGTCCTTCCCAATTTGGCATCACTGTTACATAAGTGCAAGAGGGAACAGCTTGCAGAACAAGGGCCCAAGACTGCTGAATTGTGTCATAGTTTGCATAAATGGTATTGTGCTGAAGCTGAGAGACACCTCAAATCAAAGTGTCCAGGGGCCAATCCTACACTCCAACTGTGAAGTGTTAAGGGCCATGTCAAGTGATACATTACTGCAAATTTTTAAGTCCAGGAAAATGTTTGAGAATGTGAAATCAGCCTAGTCTGTTTCTGCATCTGAAAGTAGTAAATACATACATATGATTGCTAGGAATTTGGAGTCTTTTTGTAAATTTTGTCACTAAATTGATAGGACATTTTACAGGGTGTAGTATAAGCCCCAGGTGTGAATCTTAGAGCTCAAAGAATTTACAGAGGATGTGTAACCTTGAGGAGACAAAGGTATGAATTTCAGTCAGTTTTTATTTTAACCATTTGAGATAGCAACAAATAACATTTGCACCAAGGATGAGGATAAAGTACAGACAAGCAAACCTGGCCAAAGCTGAAGGGAGAAAATGGTACAATATATGTTGGCAGCATTTTAGGAGAAAAATAAGACATTATTTTAGAAGGAGTTCATCCATTCATCAGAAAAGACTATTCATTAAGAAAAATAGCAAAACATGCATGGAAAAGTCAGTTTCAACATGGAGAAAGGTGTTCAACAATGGCACTACACCAATCCCGAAAATGGAAGATATTTTACTCATGTGCAGGTGCCTGAATCATCGATCCAATAATGTCACCCTTAAAATAGACACAATCTCCATAATCCCTAAAAATGACTCACAGTGAGTGTGACAACAGCAAAGATGCGAACTCGCCCGCCTGTCAGCAACTTGGTGATGTTGTCAGTGCGTACTCAATGGAACATAATGGGGCAAACCCCTGCTCACAGGAGGATGCTTCCATGGCTGAATATGGTGATGCATTTGAAGGTGGTCATTTAGAGTTCATCTTTTGTTCAGTGGACATTATTGAGGCTTCTTTTGCTAGAGGGGCAGGGGTCTCCAGGATTTTGGCCCTCGCGGGGGCTGGATAGATAGCAAATCGCTCCTCCGGAGGGATAGATAGCTGGAAAATTTTTCTGGGGGGGGGCTGGCGGGGGCACAATATATAGGCTTTTTCAAGGTTAAGAAGGCAGAAAGGGGAAAAAATCGCTAATAATCAGTTAAAAGTAGCCAAAAGTAGGTATAAAATGGCTAAAACTAGGTATATAACCATGTATATAGCCGGAAAGCACGATTTTGAAGGTGAAAAACTATAAAAAGGTGCGAACATTAGTGATTTTGAGCGAAAATTGGGGCAAAATTTCTCAAAAACCACTCCAGATAGATAGATAGCTGAGCGATTTGGGGGGGGGGTCTTTTGGGGTAGTAGCCAAAAATTTTGCCTCGGGATAGATAGATAGCTGAGCGGCCTCCGGGATAGATAGATAGCTGGCCGATTTGGGGGGGGGGCAGCCCCCCCCCAGCCCCCCCCCCCCCCTAGGAGACCCCTGTAGAGGGGTAACATATTTTTTAGAGTTTTTTCCCTCGCTTCTTGCCTTGGCTGTCTGTATTGGTTTGCCATTTTGTGGAAGGATGCCATTCTGATCATTTCAAAATTACTTCAATAATTTTTTTCTCAAAAGTGCACTCATATGAGATTGGCCCCAAAAGGTTTTATTATTTTAAGGTTTTTCCTATCTATTTGTGTGTTTTTGGCACATTTGTGTTCTAGCCTACTAAATTTCTGCATGCATATTTATTGCATGCACAGAACGATTCAGTGTAATAAGGGTATTTTCTAATGAGGTACCGTATTACCTCTAATATAAGGTATACCTTATATTGTTTTCGTCAGATTTTTAGAACCAAAAGTTATACCTTGTATTAGAGGGTACCTTATATTAGAGGGTACCTTCAATTTTTTTCGCCAGATTTTCGTCTGGTCAACAACTCCCAAGTTTCTCTTTGAGTAAATAGTGCCGCTGTAAACTGACACACTTTTCAGCGGCGGAAGTTGACGAAGAGTCATTGCAGTGCCCTTCGGCACCATTTTCATCATTTTCCGCCATGTTTAGCAACCGTTTTTATTATTTTGCGTGTTTTGGCACGCAGCCAGCTGTGTTTTATTAGGGGTATGCCTTATATTAGAGGGTACCTTATATTTATTTCGTCGCGTTCAAAATAGCCAAAAGTTATACCTTATATTAGAGGGTACCTTATATTAGAGGGATGCCTTATATTGGAGGTAATACGGTAGGTATGTTTTTATAGGAAACACGATAAAATATGCACCTGCAAATATCACCCAAACCCAGGGGACATGCTATTTGGTGATGATGACACTGAAATACTTCCTAACAGAAGAGCATCAAATGAGACCATGGAGGGTGTTGGACACGAAATTAACTTTTGGACAAATGGTGTCGTGCCATACACAGTGAGTGTGGGGGGTGGGGACATTATATACTCGGTGGGCTGGTAACTATGCGGTTCCACCGCACGCGTTTCACTGCACAACATAGTTGTTAAAATTTATTTACTTTTACTCAATAAATACGTATACTCGAGTACAGAGTAGATAAGTTTACGTTTCCTCCGAAAAAAATTCTGCTACTCGCTTTTACGTATACTTTTTGAAAGTACTCTAGTACAGAAAACATATTTTAGATCGTCTTTTATCTAGGTTTTTAAAGGCATAGAAAGGAAAAAAGGGAGAAAATGATATAAAAATACGGAAATAGTCGAAAATGGGTATAGAACCAAAATCATAGTCAAAAATTGCGTAAAATAGGCAAAAAGTTATGAAAATGATTGATTTTGAGTGACATTTCTCGAAAATTTTGGTGACATTTCTCAAAAGTATTCACGTTTACGTTTTCTGCGGGGAAAAGTACGTTTACTCACGATTACTCATGAGTAAAAGTAAAAAAATTCACTTTACGTTTTCTGTACTCAAGGGGTGAGTAAAAAATAAATACTCTACGTTTATGTATACTTTGAAAAAAGTTGGGTACTTTTAACAATTCTGCTGCACAACACATTCCGGTTACGCAGTTTTAAATACACGTTTGTCAACCATTGTTTGTATACAACAGCCATTTGTCGCACAGATTTTTTTAAAGTTTTTAGCGCAATGGCAGTGTGTTTTTATCATAATTATACCGATGGTCACTCATTTGATTTATGGTTTCATTAGCTAAAGTCAAAAAATTTCCAGAACAACTTTTTTGCTTATATCTAAAGAGTGAGCATTGCAATTGTGTTGTAATTTTGCATGCACACACGCTGCTACATCAGGACTATGCATGTGCAAAATGGGGATTCAATTTTTTTAGACCTCTCATATAGTCAAATTTCATCATTGCATGTATCAGTGTATTGTTCTGCACAATGAATAGCTGTTGTGCTGAGGACTTTTTTACATAAACATCACTTTTTGTCCCAATGAACAACACAGATGTGTCGCAAAGGCTTGTTCTACTATAGATTCTTTTTTAAGCTTTGTGACAAAACTTAGTACAACTTCCAACACATGGCAAATAATGTCCAGTCAATAATAAATGAATTGAATAATTGATGTACTCTATTCTAGAGGGGGTATTTCCAGGGGTCTACTTTTTCCTCCGCTTGTTCAGCCCTGGGGGTAGTTCAAAGGGGGGGAGGTAAAGTTAAGTTGTACTAAGTTTTGTTGTGTAGCTTAAAAAAGAATCGATAGTAAAACAAGCCTTTGATACACATCTGTGTTGTGCGTTGAAACAAAATGATGTTTGTAAAAAAAGTCCTCTGCACAATGACATTTTGTTGTGCAGAACAATACACTAATACATGTGATGACAAAATTTGACTATATCTCACGTTTAAAAAAATTGAATCCCCATTTTGCACATACAGTATTTCCTCGAAATACCCCCCTCGAAATAACCCCGTCTGGAAATACCCCCTCAAAATGGCGACTATGAAATAATTACCCACCCCCTAGAAATAGCCCCCCCCCAAAAAAAAAATGCGTGTACAGAGAATGTACATGCCAAAACTGCGGTTGTGATCTGGCAATGCGGAATATAGGTATACTCGGGTTACTTTATGCTGTACATTTTACCCGAGGAAACACTCCAGCGGTGTAAATTTTCGCCGCTGTCCAACTCGTCCAATCTAGAATATTCGATCGATCGATTCGATATTGTGAAGCAGAATACCAGAGCCTTTTAACCTATGGGCAAATTCTAAGTATTTGGAGACTTATGTCCCCCCAAAACGGACATATTCCGGACATTTGTATAGTAAAAGTGGAACAAGTGAGGTGTTAACCCATTTGGGTTACGGTACTTAGTATACAAAAAGGGTGACATCACTATTTCCGGAAAGTGTCCAAGGATCAAGTGTATCCATTACCTAAAATGGTTTGAAAAATGGTCTGGAGTGGAAAAATTTGAAAAATGTCTGAAGTAACACCTCATTTGTATCAAAATGTCCGGAAAAGGTCCGCATTTGGTGGGAATGTCTCCAGTGTGGCTTAGAATTTGCCCATAGGTTAAAAGGCTCTTGTAGGGGTTGGATTTTTGATAAAAAAAGCCATGTTTTCAATGTCCATGTTTATTTCAACCATAACAGATAACAAATACATGAGCACAATGGTAAGTTCCTAGTCTCAAATCCATAGCAGAATTTTAAATGGCATTTTACTACAGAAAAAGTTTGTGTTTGCGATTTTTCCAGCGGGGTTTTTTCACAGTGACTGGGTCATCACTATCATTTTTTGAACTGCTCTCAGCCGCCAGTTCAATATTGGCAGACTGATGATCAGCATCAGTCTGTGTTTCAATATTGACAGACTGATCAACATCAGTCTGTGTGCTCTTGTCAACCAGGTTCCTACTGAGGAATGCATTGATGGCGGCATCAACGAGTCTGTTTGGGGGGAAATAAACAACATCAGAAATGAAATGAGTAAAAACACCAGGGCAGATTTTTGAAAATGGCATAAAAGTGATTTATGTAAATGATAGACACCTTTTTTGCATCGCATTGTGCTCAAAGCATTCTTTGGGCACTATCGGTTCTCTCGTTTTCTTCTTCAAAATACGACACAAATGGCCACATGAATTTGTATACTGGTGGCTGATTTCTGTCGGTAACACATCTAAATTGCGCCACTTGAACGATATGAATGGAATCATATCTGCCGGAAAACTGATTGGCTCGTGATTGAAACAGCCTGGGGGCAGTCCCAAGTTCCATAAAGTGTCAAGTCACATGTCAAATGTCATGTAGAATGGTGATCAAATAGAAAGTGAAAGATTATAATATTAAATTTGGCATGAAAATTGGCATTTTTTCTATTTTCAGCATGACATTTAGCACTTGACTTTACACTTTACAGAATTTGGAACTGACACCTGTGCACACTAGGTACGGCACATGCAACATGAATCTGTTTCTTTTTGTGCCCTTGCAGTAAACACAGCTGTATTAAAGTACATATGCATGTATAAGTGAATACATGCATAAAATTATTTTCAAACTGACACGTGTAAAATGTCCCCATTTTCAGTGATCATGCAGCAGTCACGGACGCTAAAGTTTTGAAACCCCTCCAAAAGTACAGAGACATCATCCCGTTTGTCAATCATTTCGTCTGTCACTTCAGTGAAAATTTTCTCCCCCCAGGCAGCCATTTTTGGGGGTGTCTGTCCTATAATTATCAGTAGGAAAATATCAACAGATTTTGACATTAGAATTTTCCCTCAATGAATTGAACTAACGGGTCAAGTATTTTAGTTTTTGATATTCCCGGCACCTTTTCGCTTTGTTTACTGTGGTGTCTTTACACGATGCAGGATCATCTCTATGGGCTGGGTGGACTTGTGAAAAATTCATTTTCATTGGAATTGTGAGATTGTCCTGGTTGAATTTTGGCACATAACGGTTTGGGAAATAGCCAATGGGAACAAAATGGTATACTGTAGGGGGGTATTTTTATTTAGAAGATACACACCTTTAGATTAGATTTGAGTGTGCAATGTTTTTGATCTAATAAAAAAAAATGACCGACTGAGTTGATCTCGAAAGAATTTTTGCAAGGAGCAGATCAACATGCATTCCACCTGATCCTCATTCAAATTCACCAGCAAGTGTTTTCTCAAGCCCTCAGGTATTCTTACATGTACCTCTGGTTTTTGGAAGCACCAATCAATGGTGTACGCCTGCATTAAAATAGGCATACTCTATATTTCTACCACAGCAATGAAACTTTGATCATGGAAATTTAAAGTGTACATGCATACCCCCACCCATACCTGTATTTGTGTCGTATAGTTGTTGTATTTCAGATTCAGATTTCCGGTTTTGGGGCAGACAAATACAAAAATGGTGGCCATGCTATACATGGCCTTTTGGACTGCAAAATCAGTGAAAACGATTCTTTTAGAAGGCATGCCTTCTATTTCCTCCACTGTTTTTGTACTTAGTGAGATTTCCATGGAAGTCATGATGGCAGTCAGACAGGCAGCAGAGAGAGTGAAAGTGATAAATTTGAAGATTTTGTGATAATTTTTCTTATGGTAGCATGTTACACTTGAATAACTGCATCAGCTATCAATAAAATGTTTTCAATGACTTTGCAAACCATCAGACCAAATCCAAAAATTGGTCGACAAAGCTGCACGTCATGCACGCATGCACGAAAATAAAGATTTCAATAAATTTTGTGCGCCTCTATCAAAACTGTCGTCATGCTCAGCTGAACACAATAGTCACTACGCACACTTTTATCATTTTTCATTAACAGATTCTCAATTTAGATAAAACTGGGTAAAACGTAAAATGCAGCAATGAATATTTATACTCAATGGACCGCAAGTTATGCATTTATCACAATCAGTTTAAATACAATTTAATTATATATAATATTTACCTGAAAGTATAGATAAAAATTGTTCAAGAATATTAGTTAATAAGTTTTCACATCATACATTTTTCAGTCTAAGTCATGAGGAAATTTAAATGCATGTTACTGGTCCGCTGAATATATAAGAGATAGAAAAATTGGTAAAATAGCACCGGTTGATAAGTGAGATGTATAAAACATGAGTATGCGGCAGGCCTTTGGCAATGTTTGGCAGATTGACTACACACTTCGCAATGCAATCTACCATCTTTGAAATGAATGATAATACATGATTGATCCATATAATGTCCATACACTCGGCAGACACGATACTCTACAAGCAGATCGAAGTTATGTCCTTGACTGGTAGATTGTCCGTTAAAAACTTTTGAAACTTGTGAAACTGTAAAATTTTGCAAAGTGTGCATTCTATCCCTTATCTAACGAATATAAATACTAATAGAATAAAATGCATATGCTAAAAATGCCTACATTCAGCATGAACATGGTAATAATTGGGCACAGATTCATAGTCTGTAAAAGTGCGGCTACATTACAAGCAACTAATATTCGCATGGCAGAAAATGATACAAATAGAATATTTATAGCGATAGGGAGACCATTTTCAAATCGTTTTTCAAATTCTGTTTTTCAACGATGAAAAAAGACATGTCTGGGATGGAAGTTGGCATGTGAGGGGGATTTCATCAATTCTGAGCATAAATTTTGTGTGGGGGAAGGTGTATTTTGAACGAGACTGTATTTTGAACGAGATTGTATTTTGAACGAGACTGTATTTTGAATGAGTGTATTTCAAGATATTCAGTCATAATGCGCCATTAGAATTTATGAAATCTATATTTTTACCCCTCGAAATACCCCCTCACCCCCCTAGATTGAGTGTAAAGAGTATGTACATGACAAATACTGCAGTTTGTGTTCTACGCAGTGTAGAACACATGTTAAAACGATGCCGGCATCACGTTAGAATAGTGTTTATACCATCTACGTACTAATATTAGTCTACATGTCAGTTTACTGGGGGTATTTAAGGAAATGTAATATCAATAATTTTTTGTATTTGCATCAAAAATTTTTTATTTTAGATTTCCAAGTATTTTTTCAACGTTTAGCGACGAATTCAATTTTCAAATATGCTAAAATAATTTGAGAAGTTCAACGGACTTAGTAATTCTCATAAATGGTAGGATTTCATAAATTATAATGGCGCATTCAACTCGATAGATCGCAATTTTCTTATTAAAACTTTTATTTAAAAAATGGTTTCCATTCCCGCTTTTCCCACACCTAAATACGCACCAAATTGATAATGCTTAGCAGAGGCTGAAAAGAAATAAATAAAGGCTTTTCTATGTAAATGGATGACTAAATAAATACAATAAAATGACACAAGTCCGAATTTTAAAATTTAATCACCCATGAAACTTTGGGGGCAAATGCAAAGTATTTAATGGCGAGCTGGGCGCCCCAAAACACATTCAGCCTGCCTGGCAACCACCTCTGAACCCTCTTCATCATCGAGCGAAATCGGGTCATACATTTCTGAGATATTATGACATGTAAAATCTCCGCTACTATATAGGACAGTGGAAGCTGAGGTATAGATAGTGCGGCTAGAAAGGTTTGAAGCTTGAGACCCACCACCACTGCAAGAAGGTTGCTCGGGGTCAAAATCGTGGGCCTGCGCCGCAGCATTGCGTGAAGAAAGTATGCCTCTGCGTATTTCATCTGCCAGCAATGGCCTCGTAGCATGCTGCGCATTCGCTCGCACCACCTGAGAGTGCGAAAACTTTACACTTTGCATGGCATTTTACACTTTACATTAACAAATTTGTCACTTAATAACAAATTCGTCACTTAAAAATTCTGACACTTTTCATTTTCAAATCTCATTTATAAGTGCCAAAACGTCGATAGTATATAGCGATCGTGATGCTTTATACTTTACACATATACAGTTTTGCATTGTAAACATTTGGATTTTTGATTTCACATTACTTTTGGCACATTTTACATGACATTTCGACACTTTGCATTTTGGAGTTTGTAAACTTTATTTCAAAACTAAACATATTTTTCTACTCTTTGCATTTTGGAATTTGTAAACCTATTTCAAAACTAACAGTCACTTTTGGGCGATTGCTGTCATCAAATGCATCATTATTATGCTCGGAGCGCGAGGTGAAGCTGGTTTCTTGGCTGAAAATTTTAAGATGAACTTTTGAATTGACAATTTCGTTTTTAAGCGATTCAAAGCTGCGAACTTTTTTTTACCAAGTTATTTATTTGTTAATTTGTATTTCCTCAAAACTCCCACGTTTTTAAGATTGCTTATTTTTAGTACATTTTTACACCCCCCGCAACCCCCACATTCATACCCCCACACCCCCCAAGCATCGAAACTAGAAAACCCCTTTTTGACTCACAGCGCAAATCTATCACTGGTGCGTGTTCTTTTCATCCATTTTGAGTATCCAATCATGGCCAGAATAATGATGGAGATTGTAAAACCGCACCCCAGGATTGTGATCGCGCCCAGCATGCTCATTTCGGTCTGAGGATGTTTTTAGGGGTGAGATAAGTGATAAGAAACTGCAAAGTAGTTCGTAAAGTAGTTTTTGTTTTACATAATGTGCACGCTCCATTCTTTTTTCAAAGGTCTCAATTTGTTGAATTAAAGATTTCAGTGTTTTTTCCATTGTACCCTTGTCACAGTTTTGTAGTGCATTTCCCCACTGCTGTAGGTCCATTTTGCATGGATTTGGCTCGTCACTCATGAATTTTGATTTTAGATGAGCGGGCTTTTCTGAAGGCATTCTCAAGCCCAGTAAAGTGTAAAGTAAAGTGTCAAATGCAAGGTTAAATGCCAACTGTCAATCGAAACAAAAAGACAATAAAGGCTTATTAAGCATTTGACATTGCACTTGACACTTGATTTTACACTTTGCAGGGTTTGGGATTGTCACCAGCCATGGTATATACTGTGGTTGGAGGCATGCTTGTGTCACTGGCAGTTGACATGTGAGTGCTCATGGTTGGTGTAGATGTGATGTCAGGTGTCACTTCATTTGGCAAGAACTTCTTTTTGATCTGCCCCATTAGCATATTCACATGAGTAATGAGTTTTTTATTTTCAGCCAGAACCAATGCACACTGTTCATTGTTTTTGCTAGCATGCAATTCCTGAAGATTTCATAATTGAAGACTGATATGTACATATTTACATTTTACACTCTATTTTTCACAAACCTGATTTTTCCCCATGGTGTTGTTTAATAGAGAAAATCCATATTTAAGCACTGAAAACATGCACACTAGAGTGTCATTTACATTCTCTATGCCATTCTGTAGTGAAATCTGTGAAAAGGTATTTTTTGTTTTCTCAAACTTCACTTATGATGAAATGTTATATAAAAATGAACAGCTAAAAAATATTACATGGAAATCTGTCATGATGCTTTGAGAATTTTTAGTAAACTTTGTCAACTGTGAAGAAATTTTGTCAGCATTTTCACCCATTTTGTCATTGATGCCATTTATCACTGTATTCATTGAATCATTCATAGCTTTTTGAGTTTCCATGTTGTACTTCTGCATGAATTTTGGATAAATACCAGGACAATGTCAAGCATGAGAATGTAGTGTAAATATGTACATACCGTGAAGAGTGGTTCCAAGCTAGGGCATTTGGTTTTTTGACTGCCAAGGATGTTTGTAACATTTTCCAGAATTGCAGAGCAATTAGTCATGGTGCATGTCATGTTTTGTTTGGGAACAATTTTCTCCATGGCTTTCAATGTTAGAGAACTGTGCTGTTTCAAGCCTTCCATATCCAGACTAGGGCATACCAAATTCTGTTTCTCAATGTAGCTTTTTACTTCTCTCAATACAGCAGAACTGTGCTGCTTCAAGCCTTCCACATCCAGGCTAGGGCATACCAAATTCTGTTTCTCAATGTAACCTTTCACTTCTCTCAACACAGTGGAACTGTGCTGCTTCAAGCCTTCCACATCCAGGCTAGGGCATACCAAATTCTGTTTCTCAATGCAACTTTTCACATCTCTCAACATAGTAGAACTGTACTGCTTCAACCTCTCCACAGTGTCCTTACCAGATGTCATGATCATATTTTGCATCATTTTAACATCGTCTCCTTGCATTTTACATTCAGTGCTTTGATCATGCATTATCTGCATTTTCATCCAACCAAGTAACACAGACAATCACCTCACAATGCCTCCAATCACCCCCCCCCCTTCTCCTTTTTCACCTTACAGAGAGCTACACTCAAAGACACTTTACATTCACAATTATTTATGTTTCATATTGGAAGCGTGCCAGCGATAATTGAGAATACCGTATCTCCTCAAAATACCCCCATCTCCCTCCTCGCTCAAAATACCGCTTTTTGAAAAACCTGGGGGGTATTTTGAGGAAATACGGTATGTTACTTTGGACATTCACCGCTTTACTAAAGGAATATGGCAAGTAAACAAAGACAAGTAAACAAACCGATTTTGGCATTGTGACGGTCGGACCCGGCATAGTGCGAAAATATTCCATTCCTGGTGAGGTATAGTGCTTGGTGGTGGCAATGGGAGTGACCGTGCTGGACTTTGTGGTAGTTTCCTGCGCTTTTGTCGTCGTGTGGGCATCAGCTTTCACATCCACATGGATTGTGCTAGGTGCCGCCATTGTAGTATGAAAATTGCCGCCGCATTGAACCTCAGTATTTGGCCCAAGCCTGCAATTTTTTTATTCAGATTAAAAATGAAAGGTGAATGAAAAATGAAATGAGAAATGAAGTGAAAGGTGAAGCTAAAAATTAGTTTTGATACGTATTTCTGTTTTCACTTCACATTTCACTTCACTTTTCACGTCACTTTTCACACTATTTTCTAACTCATTTCGTCTACTTATATTTTTACACCGTCATTTCCACACTCTATTTGATCCATTTTGAATTTCTGAACCTCAATTCATGTTTTTACAGCATAAGTATACCCCCCTCACCCCCCCCCCCCCTTCACACCATCTTAAAATAAAAAAAGATATTCGATCAATTTTTCTGTATACTCCGGCTACTTTACACCCTGTACGCGTGGTTCCCGCTGGAAGTGTGCCAACAATGGTTAACGTGTCCGAGTTTCATAAAAAGATGGCAAAATTGATTGTTGTTATAATGATGAATTTTTTCATATTTTTACGGAAATCGCATGTTTTAATAATCATTGGCATGCTTCCAACACGAGACATAAATCAGTGCGAGGGCAGTGTATCACGTACGCCGAGTATATAAAGTGTATCAAACCTTGGCGCCAAATCTTTTCCAAAATGGCAATATTCCTCCGGTAAAATGAGCTTTTTTCCTCGGTTCCATTGGAATAAAACATCATCCTATAAAAAGTAAATTTATTTTCATGAATTTTTGGACATATTGACAAGGATAAGGGCTTACAATGTCCATGGTGATGAGCTTGTCTGCCTCGCACTTTATGCTACCAGGAATGGCAGTTCCAAGTTCTATGAAATATGAAGTAAAGCGTCAAGTGTAAAGTCAAGTATAATGTCAACTGTCGATCAAAACAATATTGTCTTGATCGACAGTTGCCATTACATTTAACTTTACACTTTGGCACTTTACTTTACACTTTACAGGGCTTGGAACTGTCACCGGAGGAGTTTCTCGGGCAGAGGCACCAAAAACATATCGACTTCAAGGCACCATCATTATTGCCTAAATTGTCAAACTTGTTTACACATCTAAATCTGGCAATCTTCCAAAAATTCAACCGACCAAAAATCACGAAAAATAATGCTATCCACAGCCAAATTGCCAGTTTCATGTTTCCGATTCAATTAGTAATAAATATAGTCGATTTTTGATTAGTAAAAACACATCCGACAGACCGCTAAAAACACCTGAATTTATGTGGTATTTTCGCGTTTTTGTTTTGTGCACGCAGTCAAAACAACGAAATTGTTTTGGATACCAGAATAGTAAATGTTAACTTTCAATCGTAGGTATTTATTTGAATGTACCTAAATGATGGGGGTGTTATATTTTGAGAAAAATTATCAATGTAAATTCATTTTTCTAGAATGATGTTTTATTTCGATGAATCGAGTCACATGATGAAAGCTGAGTGTTGTAAGTTTATAGTTCACAATTTCATCGCATTTTTCAGGGCCGCATTATTGAAGATGCTACATTATGTTTTCACTCAGTTTGTAAACTTCACTTTCACTAGATAGCATTGCTAGCGATACGGCTGGCACTTTTGTAAACTTGCCCGCCGTTCAAAAACAGTTCAAAAACGGGATAAAAATCCCGGTAACTTGGCACACGTCAGATTGCGCATTATACGAATGAGGTGAAAGACGCAGGATTTACGTTTGCGTCACTTATTATGAATGAGGGTTTGTGTTCAAGTTTGTGCCTAAATTGTGCCTACTGTATTACCTCGAATTATCCTCCTTGAATTAACCCCCCGCTCAAAATACCCCCTAAATTTTGGCTGAGGAAGTAATAAACCCCCCTCGAAATACCCCCCTAAAATTGAGTGTATCGTGAACGTACATGACAAATACCGCAGCTTGTGATCTATACAAGTCAGAACACGCATTAAAACTGATGATTGAGTGATGTTAGGGAAAATAGAGCCCCTTCCTCGAATAAACCCCCTCGAATTATCCCCATCAAATTTTGCTGGCGAAATAATAAACCCCCTGGGGGTATTTCGAGTTAATACAATATATTTTCCAATTCATTTAATTATATTTGTAAACATTGTGTGTGCTGATCTTCTCATGATAGACTGCTGGAATTTTTATGCCTGCTTTTCACTGAAAACATTTAACATGAAATAAACTAGCAGAATTCAGCTGAACCTTTGGCCATGAAATAAACTAGCAGAATTCAGTTGAACCTTCGGTCTGCACATTTAACATGAAATAAACTAGCAGAATTCAGCTGAACCTTCGGTCATGAAATAAACTAGCAGAATTCAACTGAACCTTCGGTCTGCATTTATGCTGCATTTATACTATTTCACTATATTTTCAGGACGCATGTATTGGACTACAATTATTCTGTCTATATCCACTTGCCTATTAACATCCGGCCAGGGCAAGCTGGAAAATAGACAGAATTCTGGCAAAAATTCAGGGAAAAAAGTTAAAGTTGATTTCCTACACTTTGCTGATGATCCAGAGGCTGTGCAAATAATTGATCAATTTAAGGAGTCGCTTGGGCAGCAGGGACTGGAATTTGGCACTGTTACAGCAATTGAAAGTTGTCAAAGTGGCCAAGGGGAAACTGAGACGGCGGGGTCGAGCGGTGCAGAGAAGGTTTGCATCCATTTTTATTAATATGAAGCAGCTTAGTTGAACTGTATGTAATTGTTAGGAGCTTTTACAGGCAAGCCAGGCAGCCAGGCACTCCAGCAGAGACATCAGCTCCTCCAGCAGGCAGACAGAGTCCAGAATCCACATCAACAACCTCATCGGAAGACCGGCAGCAAGTGTCACCAGCGTCACCAAAGTCGCCAGTACTGCTAACTGCAAGTGAGAAAGCATCATTTTGCTGTCGTTCTTGTAGTTTTTGCATGCTATTTAATACAGTCTTGAGCTATTTTCAGGGGTGCCACCAGTAATAGAAACACTTGTACGGCAACTGGAACTGGTGAACTACAGACGGCAGCAGCAAGTGATTCTCTTCCAGCTAGTACACCTGGCAGCTGTGATAGCACTGGAGCAGCTAAATCATCCTTTTGGCAATCAGGTCTGTTATTTTGTACCTCCGACAGAGTATACGATATAATACAACCTTTGCAGAATGTCAGGATATAAATTATTATTATAGGATCGTCGCTCACGCCGGCGCCACCGCTCGTTGTCAGCTCGTTGCTCAGGACTGCTACCAACCTCACCAATTCGTCAAGTACAGAACAAGTGATTGGGTCAGGTGGTGCAAAAATAGAGGCTATCACTGTGGATTCCGGCAGTCCTGTGAAGCGTCCAAGGGGCCGTGGTCGCGGCCGCCCAAGAAATCAACCAAAGGAAGTTGCTGATCAGCTGACAGCACCCACCAATCCAGAACTTCTGGACTGCCAAATCGTTGTCCAAGGGGCGAATGATCCCAGCGGGTTGGTTGTTGGCGTTTGATAGTGTTTTCAATGCTTTTTAAGCTAGAATCAGTCTTTCTCTGTATAGACTTATTAAGACTCAATATATCCATATACTCAGATGTGAACCAGTCAACAAATCAAGCCCCGACTTTTTCCCAACTGTCACCATCAATAGCCTCCGCTCCAGTACCGCCCGAGTTGACAATCAGGCAGCACTGGACAGTTCCAAAAGTGACAGTCAGAGCAGATATCAGATAGATTCACAGCTACGACGCAGATCAAGAGACAAGCAAGAAAAAGAGTCAGCTGCCAATGGTGAAAGCTCAAGTAAGCAAGCCCGAAGAGATCCGGAAAAGGAGAAATTCAGCGCCAGCAAAAATGGTACGGACAAAAGCCTCATCAATTCAGAATGCTTCAATGACAAGTTACCCACACAATATGAAACAATTGACACAGGACCAAACGGAACCAAGCAGTCATCAGCATTTACCACTGTTACAAAAGCCTGGACCACAGACAACAGTGACATCACCCACAATGAGAAAGGACTGTCTAAAGAGAAAAATGGAGGAAACTGCATCAGGCAAAGTTGGTTTTACAGTAACATTTCCAAATAAAAACAAAATATAAGTATTATGTACTTATGTATTTGTTATAGGTGGATGTCAATGTAGTGATTGCAGAGACAGTACATCCAGAAGTGCCAGCAGCAGCAAGCCAGGAGAGTATGGTGCCGGAAAAAGTACGGAGAATGACAAACGGCAGCGAGGTTCCTCAGTTGATGCACATGCATTTATCTTATATACTGTAAAATATTCATTTTTCATAGGAAACATCCTCGGTGGAATCTCTGGCAGGGACCTGCTCCCTATCACCACAAGAAGTATGGGCATTGGAGCGCAAACAGTTACTGGAGGTAATCAGACAGAAAAATCAACTTCTGGAGCGTATAGGAGCACAGGTGGACATGGTACGCATGAAAGCCGAGACGGCAATGATGGATGCACAGAAAGGACTGCACAACATGAACGGCCCACAAACGAGGTCACAAACAGAGATCCTGAAGTGTGCATCAACAGAAGCAGTGACAAATTTGATGAACGCCCCAAAACCAGAGCGTCGCACTCGCAAGGTATTATTCACCTAAATATTAAGTTAGAGCTTCACTTTATTGTCATTCTCTCTCTCAATCTGCCAGATTCATCATCAGGACGATCCAGACAACAAGGCTACACCTACCACCAGCTGCCCCGGAAAGGTATTAGAGCGCCGAAGGCTATTCTCGCCAGCGGCAAGGAACGAGAAAAGAGCACTGACAGAGGACAGAAGGCATGGCAGCAACAGCAGCAACACGTCACGGTCACCATCCCCACTAACGATGAAGCTCAGAAATACAAAGATGACTGCCGAATTAGAGCAGGTGGCGAAAAACAACATGTACAGCGAGTCATCCGAGAGCTTAAAGCCAGTAGAAACAGATCTGGACCTGGAAAATCTGCCGATGGAAATGGCCAAGATGAAGGAAATGCTGCAGGTCAGTATTTTTCTATGGAAATAATTCTAGTGTGCCTCTTTACATTCTCACTCTATGCATGTAGATGGAACCAGACATCCCACTGAGTATGTGCCCTCGACTGAGACAGATTGCACGCCAACAATTGAATCTGCCGCGCCTGAGGAGACTGTCAGAAACGTTGAACGCGGAGAACTTCAAGGAGCAGTGTGCATTGACAGAGGACAATCCATCAACAAAGAGACCCATGTCAGAAGTGGACGCACTAGCAGTGATGAGTGTGAAAGCATCCAGCCACATGACACGATCAACATGTCCAGAGTCAGACATGAATTCACTGATACAGGGTGCAGAACAGAGCACAATTTGCGATCTGCTTCAATTGGATCCGGTCATGGACGTTTTACCACGAATGACCAGTCAGCTTCGTCAAGTAGCACGACGGAAACTCAAATGGCCGGACCCCCCTCAATAGCTGAAATAAGTGGGACGAATGAATTTATGAGAGCAAATGTGGATGCCTTTTTGAAGTGGGGGGTGAATACTGGGAGACTCTCATTTGTGCCAATACCATCAGAACTGCCCATGCAGGTGTATTTTCAGCAACTTACGCACCTTTTAAATATATACTTTAACTCCATTCTGTACAGGTATCATCATCAGCATCATCCACAGCAGCCGCCATAAATGAACAGGTGCCAGCAGCAGATCACAATGTTGCTTCAGTAAACCAGCAGGTTGCGGCTTATAGTCAATATATGCGGGCACTGTCAATGACAACTACTCCATCAATGCATGCAGCAGAGATGAATCCTGATGGTCAACAGAATCCACCAGGCAAAGGTCAGTCAATAAAGAAACGTAAAGGCGATAAAGCAAAGAAGCAAAAGGGCCCAGGGCTGGACATGGCAACGCAAATTGCTGAGGAGAAAAGAGCTCATCGGCTGAGGGTTGAGCGGGCTGTTGCGATTGCCAAAGCTGAGCGACAACTAACGGAAATGGCACACTCAGCTGACAGTGTGTTCATGGCACTCACTATGGCTGATGTCAAATTGCAGGTAGCTTATCATGACATTTCACATCTTTGCATTTACAAATTGTAGAACTTGGAACTGTTTCCAGATGATGAAAAAAACACATGCAGCAGATGGTAGGCTCGATCAAGTGAATAGAGATCAGTATGCCACTCTGCCCAGATTTGCATTCAAAATTGTCTGGGAAATGCCTGGAGATGAAGAAATGGTATTTCAGCAAAATGAATTAGAAGAAGATATACACGCTGTAGCGACAATTATTGCAAATCATCTGTTGACTGGCCGCCCCGTTAGATTGCAACGCGCAATCTCAAATAATACAAAAAAGGTGGAATTCAATAATCCAATGCTGGTAACACTGAGAAGAAATAAAAGTCTGAATGGTGCCGACTTAGACTACGACACATATCTCACCAGAAATGATCATGTTAGGGATCATCTTAGCAGGGATGTTCCCATTCCCAGACAATTGCTCACACAGTCAGCAACAGCACCATCAACTACACATACTGCTGTACACATGTATGCCACTGTGAAAAGGGGCTATGGGGAGCCACCGATGCCAAGAACCACACTCCCACTGGTGCAGATGGTGCAGAATGATATAACAAAGCAGCTAGAAATTAAAGTATTTGGACATGTAAGTGTTCTTTGACTAGTATAAAAAACTATTTTATTTTTATTATTATTATTATTATTCATTTCTGTACATATTGTCCAGATTCCAAGGGGTGCATCTATGATTGAACTGCAAAGGCACTTTACAAAAACGCTTGTGGCGCAACCAAAATGCATTATCAATCATAAACGCTCAGATGCAATGTACTGTCCCCAGGAGCATCGACACATTGACAGTGAAAACATTGCTAGTTATTATATCTTTATGTCACACTAATCACTATATGAAAATGTAAAGCTGTTTAAATATATACACTATACATAGGCATACGGACACTCTGACAGTGAAGGCAATGCTTCAACATCAATGCCTCCACCAGCAAATGTGATGTCAAGATGGCCAAGCAGGTGGCAGTCTCAAGTCCTATAATCTGCTGAATGTCAAATTTTAAGCAGACAACTAGCTATTCAATTGACACTTGACAGTTGACACTTGGCACCATATAATAAGACTTGAGACTGCTCCCCAGGTCTAGGTCCATTTGCGGTAGACAGTCGGACATCGATGAGATGATCATGGAAAAGATTTTACAGTGGAAACGCGTTGAAAAGCAGCTGGTGGAAGTTTTACTCTTCCACTTCAATCCAAATCAAGAGCCCAGGCAACCATTGCGCCCTCAATATCCTCGAGGGGTTGGTTCACTGAGTCCAAATATGAGTGGCCATGTCAATGCACAGCCAAATGTTCCCAATGGTGCCACCATGCCACATGCAAACGGTGCTGAATTTTGGAAAGATTGTGGGTGCGTACTTATATTCTGGTCTTCATTATGCCATTCTCACCATTTCGCATGTGACCAAATAATAATAATGATAATAATAATAATGTAGCTTTTGCAACACCAAAGAAGCCACACACCACTTCTTCATTCGATGCGCACACTGTGATTGTGAGGGACACATACTGGTGGATCAGAATCCATTGCTCACAAACTGCAATGTAATGTGATAAATGCAATGATAGTAATTGGTTTTATTTATTAAGTTTACAATGGATACAGACAAAAATACATTTCATGTACCATGATATGTACATGGGGAAATCCAATTTACAGAAAGAAAGTTATATCATTCTAGTGATCGCCAAACACTTGTGGTGAATTATTACTATTATTGGCAATTGCATTTCCCCATGCAGCATATTGTGGACATGCAGTTGTAGATCTGTACCCATGCCTATTCACCCCAGTGGGGCTTATCTAAAATATTGGTGCATTTCACTTCCTATTTTCATAGCAAATCAGGTCCGAAAGAACAATTAATTAAGCGTTACACGTCATCATCATCACGGGAATTCAAATAAAAAGAAAAAAATAAATTTGATTTGAACATTCTTAAGAATCAAAATAACAGAAACAATAAATCAACAGCAAATCACACGCACAGTCATTAAGAGTGCACTTGTTGTGTGTGTATTGTATTTGTAGGATCTGAAAGTTGAAAATATCATAAAATTAAAATAAAATTAAAATAAAAAATATAGAAAATTCATACCAATTTTGAGAAACGCATCATTGACCATGATTGTAAAAAGTATAGCTCCTGCTTTCGGAATTGGATTTGCAAATGTAAGATTGAGAAATGCATCTCCGGTATTCAAGGCCTCCCAACTATTGCTGAAATTTTCAATATGAAAGTGTTTTCAAGCAGTAAAAAAGAATAGTAGAACAAATAAAACGCACCTTGTAACTTTATCATTGCATAAACTTATGCAGACAAAAAACTGGCAGGTTGTGAACTTTTTCAAGGTAATTTCATTTTGGATACCTGTCCACTCCTGCATTAATGAGTAGCACTCTCGAAAAATATCTGACCTATCTAATTGCCCCCACTGAAATCGTAAGGGGCGATTTGGACAAAGACGTGAGCCAATCTGAACTGAAAGGTCAGATACACTCATTGGAATGTAATTGTGCCTTGACACATCCGTCATTTGAGGATTGGATGCATCTGTTCTTGTGAGGCAGATTATTATACCGCGAGGAAGGCGCCCGACCTGGGTCCCAAGAGCAATGGGGGGGGCGGCCCTGGCGCCCTCGGTAAGATAGATGAGGGGACGGTCCCAAATCCTACCAAGTGTCAAGTGTCAAGTGTCAAACATCATGCAAAATGTCTACAACTACTACTACTACTATCAATATATATTGGCTGACACTTTACTTAACACTTATTATCATAGTTGACACTTTACATGGCACTTGACACTTTACATTGTACTTTGCAGGATCTGGGATTGACACCTGGCCGACATTGTATTGCCTAAATGAATGATAAATTCCGTGTGTCTTAACGCGGTCCGCCAGTGCAATAGACAGTGATGTGACCTGTAAATATAGTATTTACATTAGAAATGTTCATGTTATATAAATTTATAGATGACACGTACCGGGTGAATTTTACGCACAGACAGTTCAATACTGTCAAATACAATTTTTAGCTTCGCAATGTCCTCTCTAGGTCGTGTAAATGACTCAAACATCAAGCTATCTGAAACTCTTCTAAGAACAATTGTCAGCTGCATCCCAGCATGCCTATATGCAGTAAATGCATTTGTATTTTGGAATACAAAAACATTAACAAGCTATTTTACTAACCATGGTTTGCTCTGCTCACCAAAATCTAATGCTAAGCGGCCATAGAATTCTTGGCTTTGAAAAACAGGCTTAGATCTTTTCCTATAATATTCAGTCTGATTTGTTTCTATTGCATTAGCTTCCGACTCGTCCAGCTCAACCCAGCTATAATGGTTTTGGATTTATTTAATCACTTATATTCAAGTCTACGCAGTATAAGAAATAGTGAAAAATGCTCCACACCCGCTGGCTTCTAGTTGTGTCCTTCTGTAGACCCCACTAGTTTGTAGTACTTTCTTTATATATGCCTTTTTCCCATACAGTGATTCTCTGCTCAATAATAGCGAATTGTGGAATATCTCAATACCATCCCAAATACTTTCTAGTGGGTTTGGTACATATGCAACATGATTTTTCAATGTTACAGGCGCTTCAGAAAAAATGTTATTCGCCTCATAGGTTTCTTTTATGGGATGTCCATCACTTGTCGTCACACGCATGACCAGATGTAAGTTAAGTGATGAAAAGTCCAATAGTCCAGTGCTTGATGCAACAGTTGTGAATACATCTGCAAATTAGATTCACTTATAATTTATAACTAGAAGTGAAAAACAATGAAAATAGTTTTTACTTACATGGCGATGTCTCACTTCCATCACTAATTAGTAGAAGTTGCTCTCTTTCACAATGGCTTACATATGCTTGAGTTGGTGGCAATGCATCTGCATGTATGCATTTATAAAAAAATATATGTCATTTACATTTTAATGACATTTAAGCTTTACCGGGGCGAAACTCTGGTGGACACGGTAACAGATGAGATCCACTATCCAGCAATTGTTTTCTTGGGCTAAGTATGCGAGCTGGATGATTAGAGGCCATTCTATCTTTTCCTCGTCACTGTAAATAACCTGTCATTCTGTCATACAAGCTCTAGAATGAAGGGAGACTTAAATATTTAGTGAATGTGATTTCCACAATCACATACAAACATGCTGTAGCACATAATTTCAAACTTTCTAGTGGTTCATTTGCACTTCATGATCAACACATCAAAACAACAAACGGTGTAACAAAAACAAAAGAATAAAACATGCAAAATAAAAAAACGTTACAAAACAGCTCTTTACTAAAAGACATAAAAACATAAGTTTAAGAATGCTAATTAAAACCATGATGCCACACTCAATTTGACTGTATATTTTTCACATGAACAATCATAAACTACAGCCACTCAGTAGAAACAGTTATTCCAGCAGTATTTGCAGTAGATGTTGTTGCAGACTTATTACAATTACGACCTTGTGGCGGTTGCACTAATTGAATAGGTCCTTGTTTATTTTTACCCCCACTTTTCTTGACATTTGTTGTTGTCGGTGGTCTTTGTGAATGTAAATCACCAGCTGGAGCTGCAGGTTCACCAGTTTCTTTCTGAAATTGCTCTTGCTGCTGTTGAAGGTTCACATCAGATTTATCCTGGGGGCCTGGAGTTATCAACTTTTGAGATGACAACTCAGAGAGCATTGCGCTTGACCATTTGTCTCTATTTGTAGACTCTAAATCGCCAATGTTTTGATTGAATTGTTGTGCCCAATATTCTTTGGTAAAAATACCGTCTGGAACATTGGCCATATTATCAAACCAGTGAGTACCACGAGGGGCAAATTGTAAGTAAGAATTACAGCTAGTAATCTGGTGGCCTGCCGATGATAGAAAGTTTGATCGGCCACAGTATCGCCCTCTTGTCGCCAGCTTTGAATGGTAATAAGTCTCGTAGGTGCTAGATGTTACTGCAAATACATTGGATAGTATTTGGGGGATCATATTAAAATAACATGAGAAATACATTGAAAAAGATTGCAAAATAACAATAATAACAGTAGTAACAACAATGGTGGCAGCCTATAAAAACATGTTAACAATGAAAGACTATGGAGATTATTATATCCAGTTTGTATCAGCAGTGCCACCTTCATTTGAACCAGTCAGGGCACAGCGTGCAAAAACAAGCCCGTTGACGCGGAATGGCTTCCCCCAGTGATTGTACAGCGTCAACTTTAGCCCTCTTTCGCAGCCGCTAGTTGGCATCTATAATGCAATAATAAATGTAGGTAAATGTATGCTGCACTAGAAAAAAGCAATGGCATAAAAAACATACTTGTTTTAGCTGTACAAAGTGTGGCATTTGTGGCTCGTAGACATAAACTCGGCGTGAGCCCATCCAAGCATTGGCACCGCTATCGGGAGTATGAAGCGATGGCTTCCATGAAAAAACAGCTAGGAGTGGTTTTTCCTCTGATTGAAACACTGCACACATTGGTTCAACACTATCACACCGCACTTGAACACGGCGGCGAAGTTCCAGTTGATGTGGTACCGTTGCATAAACACGACTTGTCTTGCTGTTAAAGCCATATTGAACATTGCTTGAATCATGCCAGTCAATCTGATTAGCTGGAACATTGCCACCTGATGTCACAGTGACAAATCCCAATTCCGCTGCCAGATTTTCACTCATATACATTCTGGTGACAAGATTTGTATCTGGATTTTTGATTGCAAAACGCCGTACACCAATCAAAGATGGCGTTTCTGCACTTGATTCAAACGCCAATGCATTTGTGCGTGCTGCATCTCCAGTCAATGGACTGCTCTCCAATGCCATATCCGCAACAACTATTGCTGCATCACTTATTGACATTCTGACATGCATTATTAATGTTTCTTTCAACTTTTTCAGCAGCCAGTAGTCAAGCGTTGATGTAGTTACATTTGATATCCATTCATCCGGCATTTTATATGCATTCATTTTGAGAATTTGTTTGATTTTGCCAAGTCCTCTGTTCAACCTTTCCTCACTCAAGTCAATGTTCATTTGTGGGCTGGGTGGGCGATCTTGAATTTGTCTCTTTTTGATACGATACATCTCTCTCGGCTTGAGTTGCCGTTTATACCTTAGTAGCATCCTGGTATGCTCATTCTGAAAAATGTGGGACGTATTTCTTTTTGGTGTTGGTGGTGTTCGTGGTAGAGTAATTATACTTGCATTACTAAAATTGTCATTATCATCACCACCAACCACATCAAAATCTGCATCGATTTCATCGTGGCCCGCATCACTGCCATTCTCTGTGTCAAGGCTGCTGACATTATCATCATCATCATCATCATCATCATCATCACCAGCATCATTGTCAACAATGTTGACATTGTCCTCATTTTCACTGTCATTCATGGTTGTGTCTTTCCCGTCGCTCCAGCGCCCATTCCACTCGTTCCCGCTGTTATATTCGCCGTTGTCACCACCTGATTGACTGGCTGTGATGTCTTTTTCTGCTGCAGCTGTGGTCCCGCTGATTGTTGTAACTTTGCCATCCGTAGATTGTTCCTCGGCCGTGGATACTTCCATGTTGTGAAGTGTGCTAGCTTCGATGTGCTCCCGACTGCCTCGTTTCTCAGAGGACAAATACGTCGATTCATTCGGCCCGCCCCTGTTGTTAATGCTGGCTTTTTCCGTTGCTGCTGTATTTCCTTCACCTTTCTTAGCCCATTGCCTGTGTGCTTCTTTTTCTGCCTGCTTCCCCCCAATGTTGACGTTGGTGACATTATTGTCATTGGCGATGGGCTTGTCAATAGATTTGGATTCGACATGTCCAGTGTTTGACTCATTTTTGGCAGAAATGGCTGAGTCTTTGTTTTCCTGTCTGTTGTTTTTGGTTGTTGTAGGCTCATTACTCCTAGCTTGTTTCTCAGTGTCCCTTTTGCTTTTGTTCTTGTTCGCACCATTTTGTAGCCAAGTAAAGAATCCTGGTTCCAGTCGGGATAACAGAATTGCAGTTGACTGGTCTAATTCCTTCAACTGACTGCCAAATTTACTCAATCTCTCATCACCGTGTAAGATTGCATTAATTTCTCTCTCTACAACTTTTGCCCACTCCTCTGAACTGTTGTTTGGAAATGAGAGTACACTTGATATGTCAACTTGACACCAAGTCAGTGTACCAGCACAATCAAAGACAATAAATGCAGGTGCTGAATCTTTGCCTTCAAATACCGGGGAACCCCACAATTCCAGCTCTACAAGACTAATATAGTCGGCACGATTTTGTAAGTCTGCACAGCGTGTAAATGTTTCTTCCAAAACAACAGTACTACCGTCATCGATTGGGAACGGTTTTGCAATGATTGATGTGGCTGTTTCTGATGGGCCTGTAATGGTAGTGGTACACGTGTCAGACGCAAAATGTGTCCACCTATCACTCCAAGTTTATAACGACTCACGGTGCTGTTCCTGTTCCTGTTGTTGTAATTGTTGTTGTTGTTGATACTCTTGAGAAAGTGGGCGTGCTGGAAACTTGGCAAAAAAGTTTGGCGCAGATGTTCTTTCATTCCACTGTCGGTCGGAGCTAAGATAGACAATTTGTCGCATAATTTGAAATTTATTGTAGTCACTCGAAGAAGTTGTTCCAGCTATGCTAATAATGATAACAGTGTAATTAAAACAGCAACAATAATAATAATAATAATAAGAGAAAGATGCCACCTACCACTATTGTTACTGTTATTTATCAATCTATTAAAAATGTAAACATACATTCCTAATAATGAATTGAATACATGTTTTAAGTCTCTTTTATATATAGAGGCAGACAGCAATATACATGGTGATTCACCATAACAATTAGCATACATACATACATACATACATACATACATACATACATACATGCATACATGCATACATATATATAGTATCAATAGTCATCATTTTAGCATCATGTACAACATGCATTGTGGCTATGTCTTATTGCGCGGGCGTAGTGCATATCGTGAGGGACCATCTCGATTTGTACTTTTCTCTCTATTTCTTTTCTTATTTCTTGTTCTGCTGCCTGCCCCCCGAATGACATTCTCATCTGGTAGTGATGCTGCAGGTGATGATGCCTCCGTTGTTGTATGAGTAATCGGGTTAACTGCAGCTGTACGAATGCCAGCTGCAGGCGTAGGCGTGTGAGTTTGAGCCGCCACATCTGCACGTATGTGTGTGTGTATGTGTGTATATGGTTTTTTATGCGTGTGTGTGCCAGTGTGTATGCGTGTATGTGTATACAGACATACACACACACACACACACACACACACACACACACACACACACATGATGATGGTGTATATCAGTGTGTACCATTTGGCGCAGCGTCAGACAGCACGTTTGCGGACCGCCCCCTCCGGGGGCGATCCGAAAACGTACCGCTGAACGCTTGGGGCGGGTCCTCTGTACGCGGTTCGCCGGGGCTGCGGCGCCGCAGGCGTCGCTCTTTACGCGGCGCGCGCCCTGGAATGATTATAAAATACAAAAAATAGTAAAAATCCAAATGAAAAAATCAATATTATATCCATGTACATGCTGATACATACATACATACTAACATACAGTATTATATGATGGTGCAATACCTTGCTCCTGTTGCTGCTGAATAATCTCCTCTAGAGACAATAACAATGTCTGATCCTCCTGATCCTGTTGTTGTTGTTGTTGTTGTGACTGAGATGCTGATCGCAACAATGGCGGTGGCTTTGTACTTTCAGGCTGTGTAGCTGCAATCAACTCCTGTCTATAGAAGCGGCCTTGTAATCGTTCTAATTTTTCATCCATGGGGTCTAGTACGAGATATATATCTGGCTTATTTGGCTGCGTAAACCGTCGACCCAAAGGAAACACTTCTCGCGTGTATCGCTCACGCGCAACCAATTTAATTGGATTTCCATGACTGGGGGGCGGCCTCGAAAGACGCACCCAGCCAGTGAGCATTGATAGACGCTCATGCGCCAAATCAGCCGCCTCTCGGCTAGTGCCAGTGTATACTGTATTTGGCTGTGCCCGTCTCCGCCTATGCCGCAGCTGACGGGCAATTAATAATGCATGTGCATTTGCACTTTGTGGTTGTGACACTTCCACAGGTGCAGCTCCAAATAGTGCACGCGTGCGAGTGGTATTCATCTGCTTTTCAATTGCAGGAAGTATACCAATCCATCTGCGCTGCTGCTGCTGCTGTTGTTGTTGTTGTTGTTGTTGCTGTTGACCTTCAACAGCAATGAAATACATTTCAATGCGCTTTCGAATATTGCGTATGAAACTATCAAGTTTTGGCAATCGCGTGACATCCTCAGCTGCTGGTGCAAATGTGCACTTTATCTGCGTATATGCATGTGCATGTGCATCTATCTGTACATATGTGGCATGTGCAAACAGTAATTGAATTGAAACAACAATACATACCTCATAGAGTGTTTTTTGGAATTGCAGTGATGTGAAGCAGCGATCAAAATCTGATCGTAACTTCATTGGTGCACGACCATTATTCCTGGACATTATAGTTTTGAATGCCTGTGTCACTTCAACACCTGTCTTTTGTTTAAGTGGCTCAAGCCAGACTTCATTTGTAAAATCATCACAGCAGACAAATATATAGCGATGGTTGTCATTTACTGGTACATCCCGCTCTGGCATTACCATCAAATCGACAGACCAAAATCGATCTGGTCCACTAACCTAGAAAATTAATTAAATTAAATAATTAAAATTATAATAAAAATAAATAAATGTAGCAAACTCACAAGAATTGGCAGACGCTCAAATCCCCGTCTCCAGGATGGATGACCTTTCAAATAGTATGCTGGTTCATTCAATAATACATGTTGTTTCCATGCTTCTGTGGGGAGGTTGTACTGTGTTCTCAACCACTTGGGTCCACCCACATTTTCGGCCCATTGTTTATGCATATCTTCTATATATGTATATATATATATATTATTATTTATGGCCGTACTGAGTTTTCATAACTTCAGTGTAATTTTTAGGTACTTCATCTCTGGCATTTGGATCACTTCTTGTCCCATGTCTTCTATCCGCAATAATAGTTGCTCCACGACCACGGACACTGGCACTTGCACCACGAGTGGTGGCACTTGAACCACGTGGGCGACCACGACCATGTCCACGGCCACGAGAACCCGATTCCAACTGTCCAGCTGCCGCTGCCGTCTCCTCTGCTGTTGCAGATGGCTGGCTTTTGCCTATCGGGGTTGTGGATAAATGACGTTTTCTTTTCTTGGCACTAGGCTCTCCTGCGACAGCTCCAGAAGGTGGTGTTTGAAAGACAGCTTGTTCATCAGTTGTTATGTCCTCATCCGTCGTTTCAACTTTCTCGTCTTCTAGTCCACCCTGTTCCTCATCACCATCAACCTCAAGATCGCTATCAATAACAATTGTTGGTGCCCTTTGATGTTGATCAGATTTGAGGGTACTTGTTGATGCGCTTTCAATTGGTTCCTGCTTCGCCACGTCTCTTTCCTTTGTTTGCTGTGGTAAGGTCGAATCTGGAACCGTACCTCCACCAAGTGTAGTTGTCTCACTTTCTTTGTCTATAGATGCTGCTTTGTCCACACTGTCCATAAACTTTTTCCAGAATTGTTCGGATCCAGAAGGTGCCGCGGTAGGTGGTTCTTCACCACTTGAACCAACAACCGCGTGATGTACTGTATCAAATATATCAGCACCTGGTTGATTGCTTCCGGTCACCTTCACTCTTCCTAGTGAATCTAGTAGGTCTGATGCAATTGGTGCCAAATGCTTTAGTATCTTGTCAACTGTGGGGCGATGCTCTGGAGCAAAACTAGCACGTATTAGCGATGGTGAATAAGGTAGTGGGACTGCACTTGCACTGTGTGGTACCGGTGCACCTTGAGCTTTGTCCTTTATATTTTCCTGAAGCTTATGCGCCTCCTCAAGAATTGCTTCTGGCGGTATAGCTGGGATGGATGGATCAACAACCCCACGTAGCTCCTTCAAATGTTGTCCACGATATTTTCGTGCTGCACCATGAAGAAAGCGGGTTAATCTCTCATTATCTGCCACAGTTTGAGCATATAAATTGGATTCGTTTGCAGCTTCAATGCGTGAAGATTTAACAGAATCTTCTAGTGGATTCCGAAGTCGTTTACTTTTTATAAGTCCACCAGGACCACCAAATTTCCATTTATCACTTGGTGGTATATGAGCCATAGAAATAGTTATACTGTAAAGTTCATTCTGTAAATTATACTGAGTAAAATAGCTGTAAAATCACCAATGATAGAAACAAAACAAAAACAATAAAAACAACCAGCAGCAATAACAACAACAATAACAAAACGTAAACTAGAATGAAACTATGAAATACTCATATTATCATGTATACAAGTGTGTATCTACATGCAATCACATACATACATGCATGAATCATCAAGTAATTAACGTGTGGGATGTGTATAGCGCGACAAAAATGCTTTAAGCAGACTCACAAGTCCTTGACCATTGCATAAAGTTAATAGTGTACGACGTAAAGAATTTTCAAGCATATTGCCAGACAAAACAGACATAAATTTATGCCTATAACGTCTAAGGATTTTCTTTTGTTTTTGGCTTATTTGTATTACACCAGACATTAAATTTGCAACAACATCTTGTAAACAACGTAAAGCATCCTCTGAAATAGTGCTTATCAAATTACGGCGTTCTTTCACAGATTGAGAGTGTGCCAGCTTTTCTAATACTAGCCAATTACGAGTCAATCTACTTGTACTTTTTCTACGCCTAATTGTATTGGATTTTTGTTCACCACTATGGTCTTCTTGCTGTGGCCTGTTTGGCTGCGCCAATTGCGGTTGTTGTGTAGGGTGGATTGTCTTGGAATGTCCATCTTTCATGGGACTGGCCATTGTTCTCCTTGCTTGATTGATGCTTTAATTGCTGTTGATGCTGTTTACGTCTCAAGTTTGACCACTTTGCTTTCAATGGGCCACCAGCTGCACAAATGTCCTTTCGAAATGACTCATCAGAATCACAGACACGCTCTATCGCTGTATCTGCAGGGACTGCAACAACTCTACGACCAAGTTTATGTGCACGCCTTGATAATGGAGCAAATCTTGGCCGATCCTTTTGTCTTTCTTCGGTCCCAGTGGTTGACTTCTCTTTTTTGTCCAAATTGTTGACACTATCCTCCTGACCAATGTCACTAGATAGCTTCTCCCACTGGTAGAAAACACGTTCTTTGTCCCAGGGAAAGAGCGAATTTGATAGCCTCAAATCGTCAGGAATGGACGGATCAGAATTTGCAAATAAATATCCGAAATTCTTATCCGAAATAGCCTGCTTATATGCCCCAATGAACAATGCCGGGTCTTGCCAACGTTGTGCAAAGGATTTTGTGGTCAATGCATCAGATGGGAAACTGAAATGTAGAATATAAAAGTTTCAATGCTGAAAACGGTATATGAAGTTTTGTTATTAACCAACCTGAATAAGATGAAATAGACGCTTGAACTACGACTCTGCTTCAAATTCTGTAATTGATTGACTAATTAATTAATTAATTAATTACTTGGCAGGTAGATATATACATATAATAATGATAACCCACCTGGGTGTCAAATAAACTTTGTAATGTTGCGACAAGAGATATGTTATGATGACGGGCGGCGCCCTGTGCCAAGTCACGCAGCAAACGTGTTGGATTACTGGTGCTTAAAGAACGACCTTTTCCCTCTCCTGAGCCTTCAGTGTCATCAACTTCAATGGATGATGCAACACTTGCTGAAAGATCATCCAAGACGAGTAATAAGTGTGAATTTTTTGTGTTAGATCGCTCATCCAAATCTTCTTTATATTTAACCACCGTGCGCCAGGAGTCGCAAAAGTCTTCAATCCGTCCAAACTCAGCACAGGATTTCAAGTCTAAATATTTTTCTTGCCAATAACTAAAAAGAAAAAGGCAGTGGTCTGGGGGGCGGTCATAAACTAGCTGCCGATTTTTTATTAGCTCAATTAATAGTGTAGTCTTTCCAGAACATGAAAATTTATGCAAATGAACGTTCACAAGTATAATAATGATTATGTCTATGTGAAGTGAAAAAACCTTCAAATATACCTTTCATTTTATTTTGTGAAAATAAGCATTTGCATAAATTTATATCTGAGGATCCAAAGATTAGCATTGGAAATGAGTGGTGTAATCTTTGCATGTTGTGGCACTTTATTTTTATTATTATTCTCAGATGATCTGCATGTTTTCTTTTTGTTTTTTTATTTCAACTTGACCTTGCAAACAAAATCGACAGCATATATAACAAAAACAAGAAACAAAAACAAGTGAAAAAAGGTCAATAACATTAAAGTGAAAATGCCTAACTGAAAAGCACCTTATACAAATCAGATGTATATATACCCATGAGTAGTAGTCATCATGTTTAATCACGCACACACTTTCCATGTGTATGTATCACATTTTTTCCACCATCACTAGCATCATTAGACTGGCCAGCAAAATATTCTCGTTTGTCCTTTGATCGATTCAATTCCGCCTGTGTTGGATGTAGTGCCATGGATGTCTCACAGTTCACATCTGTACACTTTTGGCATAGATCTATTGTTATCTGAAATGCATTGAATTAAATTTATTGGTGTAGCATGTGAGTGATATAAAATCTGTAGTAATCAACATACTCGGCATCTACCATTTACATCACGTGTAGATTGGCGAGAGCTTGTCACAGTCCTGAGATTCAAATTTGTTTGTTTGTTTAAGTTGTTTAAACCATGTATGCCATGTGAGGAGTTAAGTAAGTTTACGTACCTGCAATGTTCACATGCCAAAATTACCAAGGCTTCAGTACGTGTCAAACTATATGGAGCACCAGCTAGTTGATTATACTGCTCTGCATATGGAAACTTTTTGAGTGGTTCCTCAATGTCTGACAATTTCATTGTCCCATATTTGTCATTCTGGTCATTGAAGCATTCCCGCACTTCACAGTTTTTTATGCGGCATGGCTAAAAAGATTTATGGATGCAATTATTATTTGTCGGTAGTGTTTTAACACTATTTGACTAAAAGGAAACAGTCACCTTGCACAGGTCAATTGTGAATATAGTACGACCATTGAAATAAGACCGCCCCTTTGTTCTATTTGAAATCTCGCGACATGTTCTACACAGCCAGATAATGATGCCATTCGGTGGTAATAGAGGGAATGGAGGGCCACTGAGTACATCCTTCTTCAAAAATTGGATCTCAAAGAGTGCGGGATTTCCACCTGCGCGCAAGGATAATGTCAACTTCATTGAGTAAATCACACTTTAGGATTGTGTAAAAACCCACGTGCAAGTGTTGACGCGCGTCCATATGCATCTATGCGGGGTACTCCACGTTCAAACTCTGTCAGGCCCACATACTTTCTTTTTGCTGCTGTATCAGTTTTCTCTTCTGTCTTTTTCACATTTTCTTTTTGGGCCATTGCATCATCATAAGCCTCATTGAGCATACTATCCTCTTCACCTGATTGTGCATCACCCCCACCATCATCACTTGCAATAACCACAACCTGGCTCCACTCTGAACAATCAGCATTCAAATTCTGTTTTCTCCTTGAGTCACTTTTGGATTCCATCTTTTGCCGTTTTACACCCTGCTCATCAGTGTGTGGTAATCCAATGATGTCTGATTCAAGTCGTCTCGGCTTTGTTCGTTTTAACAGTTGTAAATCACTTCCACAATACTCAAGCTCAGGCTCACTGGTATTATCTGAATTGTCATTCATGAAGTCGTCGCTGTTTCGTTTTCGCCTCTCTTCAAAACATTTTGCCTGTTCTTTTTCAACCTCATTTCCACTGCCTTTTGATGTTGTTGTTTTCTCATTCCCACCTCCTCTGTTTTTGTGTGTACCACTGTTGTTGTTGTTGTTGTTGTTGATGAGACCGAACGAGTTGGAACCACTTTCACGTTCACCTTGTTGTTGTTGTTGTTTCTTTTGAATTGCATTGGCCTCCCGTAAATTGAGATATTCTGAAGAGAGTGTGGAGAGGCAAATCAATGAAAAAGGTCAAATAAAGAATTGATATTTGAATGTACCAGGGGGGGCGGATTCATCACTAGGTGCTGAAGCAATGGGCATATGTTTTCCTTGTTTCCCACTATTGATTGCTCGCTGCCGTCCAGCGCCTCTCTGGACATTTGATTTTCCCGCACTACCGCCGCGTCCACCTCGGGAAGGTTTGCTTGTTGTTCTTGCTGTTGGTCCTGTTGCTGCTGCACCTGTATCTGTGCCTGGAGTGGAATTGACCATTCCGCCATCATCGCCGTTCCAGTTGCCAATGTTTGGGTTATTAGTGGACATTCTGCAAGAAATGCTACGACATATAGGTATGAAAGAGATAGAAATAAATGATGAAAACAACAAACTTTTTATATATTCCAGCTGTTTTTTCGAGTTGATCAATAATTGATATTCACTATCTCGGATTACACGAACAGGATCTAATTTAAAGCCACTTAAAGTTGCTGATGATGTTGAACTAGATAATGCTGGCGATGTCCTTGTTTGCTCTGATAGCTGTATTGATTGTAGTGGTCTTCGTGGTATTTCTGGTCTTGCCGGAAAATTTTCTGGGACACCTGATATTGAATAAGAATCAATTTTGATAGCTTGGTGTTTTTAGATAGCTAGATAGGTCAATACCTGAAAAAAATTTTATTTGAAACAATGCACCAAAAACAACAACAATAACAAAACAGTGGCATCCTATAAACGATTATAACCAAATGGATATGAACGAACAACTTTCGCCCCACCAATACCTGGTGGAACAAAAAAACGTTTGTTTGATACAGGCTTATATGACTTTTGTCTACCATCTAGACATACTTTAAAATCCTTTGTCAGTATAAAGTTTAATTCATTGACTCCAAGTTTTTTAATTGGAGTATTTTCGAGTAATGAAGTTACGGCATCACACATATTCTCATATGTCACAGCAGGTTTTCGATTCCCATAGGCTAGATCATCTATCTCTGCAGAACTTGCAAAACCCCGTAGTCGTACAGTCCGATATGTTTCACCAGTGCTACAATGCTTAGCTGTATAGGCATATTGCTTTGGCTGGAAAATGTAATGATGTAGTTTATTTTCAACTGTATTTAAATAATAGTTAAAGTCAGGATCGTACCCCAACAATGCAGACATGATCTAAATGATATTGATCCTTTAGAACAGGTGTTAATTGCCCCAAGTGATGACCACAAAGGTCCTTCAACTGTGATCCATCCAGTGTCATTATTGAGTCCCTATTAAAACGAGAATTTGTTTTCACTGTTAACTATATTCAATCATCATCTACAAACAGACGTGTCAGTATAAAGTAATGATTCCTCAGGTAACTTTAGCATTGCCTCATATAATTCAACTCTAGCATAGCCTGTTACTAAAGCTGTAATAATTGGCATGCTGAATGCATTGTTTGGACCAACATGCCCTAGACTAGATTCTTGCTCAATGGAGTGTTGAAGCATCACAACAGACTCCTTTCCTAATGTTGATGCATCAGCTGATCCAAAATGCTGTAATGTTTCATGAAATTGAATGTCTAGAGTATAAATGCAGATTTTTCATTTATACACACCTGCATCCAATGAACATTCACATTAGGATTTTCCAGCATTTGAAGAAGACTGTCACGGTCTTTGTAAAAGTCAGTGTTCATATGTCCTTTCTTCTGTGCAAACTTTCCAATTAATGAATTGATCATCAGCTTTGCTACTGAACGTCTTACAGGATTTGGATGAAATGATGTTGGCGGAATACTAATGCCAAAGCGTTCGAATATTTCATCTGAATATTCCTCTGCAGTTTTGTCTGGCGGCACATCTAATATGTGATTGTAAAAATATACATTTATCCATTTCAATAACATTGAAAATTTTTGAAGACTGACCACTTGCTTGACACTTCAATTTATAAAACTCTAACATGAATGCACTAATTAAGCCAGAATGTACACCGCTCTCTTTTGTCCATATGCGAGGCTCATAAATGCGTGCTGAAAGAATGCGTATCACGTTTAGGCCAGCATGCCTAATTGCTGCACTCAATTCAATCTGAGTATTTTGACATTCTTTTTATCACTGTTTTTATATATATGCTAGTTTCATTCAAAAACATACGGTAGTCCATGTCCCTCGAAAAACTTGCTCTTGAAAAGTATGAGTACATACATTCATATTTTGTTCAACACAGCAAGATGCACATGTACTGTAGAAAATCTTTTCATCGCCATTTGGTAGCTTGGCACGATATGGTAGTGGTGGTACAAAAATGTCGCTTTTTGGATAATGAACCCATGCCTTTGCAACACCAAAGTTATTCTGCAATAATATTAAGTCATAGATTTAATGTTTGAGCAATTTCGATTTCCTTTTTAAAACCTACCATAATCCACTCATTGAGATCACCATGAATGGCACCTTCAGAATACACTTTACCATGTCCTTGTGCCATTGGCCGCATTAAGCACATAGCTGGATATAGACTGCAAAAGTCCAAAAAATCGGCATTTGGCTTATTTACATTCATATTCTCATACATTCCAATTTGAAAGGTGTCAATCCTTCCACCTAAAAACAATAAATTATGATAAATTTTTAAAGGTACCATTTTCATATACCTTTAAAAAGCTCATCTCAGCCAACCAAAATTTGCATCATATATATTTAGAGGTTTATCTGATAATGCATCTGTGAAAAACTGTTTCATCAATTTATTGGTATTCAAAATTGTTCGGCATTCGTGCTCCCAATAAATGTCATAGTGAATGGGCGAGACTGCCTTTGCAATTTTATTTGCTCGCAAATAGTCCAGTTCTCGAACTTGTAAAGGTGTTTTTCCACCGAGCAATGTGAGTTGCCTTCAAATTGAACACTTGTAGTGATATATATTGATTGAATAAAATAGAATAAAAATGATAAAATGAGCCCAACTTTGTGGCAGGTAAGTGAGCTGTACATGTTGGGCACGCATGCCAAAAGCATCCATGTATGTCAATAAGCGTGGCAATTTGATCTGAGTTTTGCTCAAACTCGACTCCATCCACCTTAAACGTATTTGAACCACAGTTTATTGTCATTTCTCGACTGTTTCCAGCATGTTGTATATGGGCCTATGAAGTGTGTAATATCTCTACCACACATAAAGATGATAAACGTGATAGTGAAATAAAACTCACACCAAAATATCTACCATAAGCAGTTAGAAATGCCATGCAAAAACGACTATTGCGATCAATGAGACTTTCTCCACGATAGATGGACAAAGTGTTTTCTTGCAAATATTGAGCTGAAATTGGTAAATTAATATATAAATAAGAAAAGTCTAATTATGAAAAATTCTCTTCTCAACATACTTTGGAAAACTCTAAGCGTCAATCCAGAAATTGTAAAAGTCCCTGTTTCTGCAAAAAGATCAACATTCACTAATTTTATCAGCTCATCGCGAAATCTCATTGCAGCATAACTCAATGCAAAACTATCTCTCTGGCAATATACAGACATCTCTTGTGCTACTGGAAATATCTTATCGTAGTGCTCCTTATGATATTTTGAGAAGGCGGCTGTATCTCTTCCACCCGTCGGAAACTCCCAAATTGGTCTCAGATGGCAAAATGCATCTTGCACATGTAACTCATTCATATCATAACAAAAAAATCTGCGAAAAACATCATGTTAAAATGTACAACTACAACTGATAGTTATAATATAAACTAACGATTTTGAAACAGGAACATTGAACGATTTGCATAAGTTTTCCAGTGATGTGGGTATGTAATTTGCCCAGCAAATTAATCTGATGCCACACTTAAACTTGGCATATAAAATCCTATTTCCACGTGTGAATGTTTTTTCTGGTGTTTTACATTGACTTGCCAATGCAGATAGTAGAAACTGAAAATCAAATCTACTTCCAAAATGACTGATAATTGTTGCATCAACATTATCTGAAAGATTTACAATGTGAAATATATGCAAAGTTGTACAATTTACACAACGACATACCCATTGAAAAAAAGTTTTCCACAAACTCCTCAGTACAATTTTCACCTTGCCATACTGAAACCCTTGACTTGCCACATTTTCGATTACTACATGGATCAAACATATCCTTACGCCAGCAACGAGAACATGAACTGAAAGTAACAATAAATTATAATGACAAGCTTAAGCAAAATGTAAAACTCAAAATAGGCATACGTCACAGTGGTTAGCAAATTTGCCACGTGTTGATTAGTCTGCTCACAAATCCTAGTCTCCAGATCCAAAAACACAATTGATCTTGATCGTTCTATCTTTTTTGGCTTCAAAATTGGCAAAAAACAGTTTGGATGGGGGTCATTATATGGAACTTTTTGTTTACATATGTTGCATATGTAAATTCTTTCCTCTGAACATTTATGTATATTTGTGAATACTCCATTGTCTTTCTTAAGACTAAAATAATGACCACATTTCAGACAAAGACGTTGACTGTAGCATTTTGGCATTCCCCATCTTCCAGTCCCTTGTACATATAGATGTTGTCTGCAAGTATATGCTCTGCCATTATATACAATTACATTAATAATAATGGTAATAATAGAATGGCAAGGCTATACTTACTCAAAGCATTGTGCTGAAAAAAACCTTCGTAAACAGTCTGGACAAATTCTTTCTTCACCAATAACTTTTTTACAATCGGCATGTGAACTTGTATGTCTAAAGACTGAGCCTGTTCTTACAATTGCACAGTAGTTGCATCGAAATGGACAGATATGCCTATAATTATGGATGTTGAGTTTTTCAGTTTATAATTCAAAATAAAAAACATTTACAACCAACCTTTTCTGGTCAAATTGAAGCTCCTTGCATGTTTCACAGTATCCTCTAGCACTTAGAAATGTTACAACGCCCCAAATTGTTGCGAAAAATATATATCCACCATGATGATATAGGCATAAATTTATTACATGATTACCAATGGGAAACCTAAATTTCCCCCACACTTGCTCTTTTGTCCCCTCCTTGAATACTCTTATTGAAATACCAGATAGCATTGGTGTTCTTTGTATTCGCTCTAAAAAGTCAAGTCCTACAAAAATGTTAGCAGGTGGTAGCTCGGCCTCGATGCGCAATTGACATGCAAGTTTTTCAAGCTCAATGGATGGGCTTTTTTCACAATGTCGCCTCACACGACGCCAATAATTAACTGATTCTTTGCCTCGATTTGGATTGAAAGCCCTAAATTTGGCAACAGCCAGGCATGTTGCATAAACAAGTGTCTGCTCTGATGCGACAACATACTCACAGTGCTTGCGTTTTTGACTCTTTAGCATTGCCTGGCGTAACCTGGCTGTAGTAACATCCTGGTATACTGAGCGTCTCTTACCACCACTTAATCGACCTACACTGCCATAACCTCTTAAATTACTTAAATCTTCTACACTTGAATTGGAATCACTATCATCAACTGGTATATCTACTTGAATAGCATTTGTTGTTCTTGTTGGGTAGTGTGAACAACCTGGTTGATCAGACATTCTATCGTTCTGCATGAAATTTAAGCAGCGATAATAATTGATGGAAAATAGTTGAAGTGTAATAAACAAACCAATTACATTCACAAATAAATAAAGTGAATTATCTGATAAGTTAATCGTTTGGTTAGAATTCAGCAAATTGACAATATCCTGTGCAGCACCAATACTGCTGAATCTTGATCCAAGCCGAAAGTGTTCTATATATGCTGCATGGTAGCAAACATGACAAATTCTTTTGAAAATCTAATGTTAAAACTAGCATCATTTATTATCACTATTGAATAAAACAAACATTCTGGTAAGTTCTCATGCTGTAGTGAAATTCCAGCATATACACTTGATGGGTGGCGATTTCCAATGGTGTGCCTACATGAGCGAAACAGCTAGGCGTCATGGGCTATTGATTTTCAATAAAGACAACATGGTTTAAATACAAGGCACTATAACCTGAATGTGCAGTCAATTGCTTCTGACAAAACAGTTGCAATATTTGGATGATTATTAAGGTTCCGAAATATTATTCGATATGCATCCAAACTCAATTTAAACTTCTTTGTATATTGTGATATTGGCTTGAATATTTGAAAAAACTCTTTATCATATAAAATCCCAGAAGCTGAAGCTGAATTGTTAATACCAGCTAAAAATTGTTTTTGCCTATTAGTACCAGAAGTAGAGGGTAGGGACATTATATTATGGCTAATATACAGGAAACCTACTATAGTAGATTGTCACCTGCAGTGCTACAAGTTATTCAAGGCAAACGAGTATATATTAAAGAAGTAATTTTTTATTGACTGTCACGTTCTTATCTTTTTACTAGTAATAATCGACATACTTTTCAACAGGATGAATACATGTGGCTGCTCAACATCATGCAATACTTCAAGAAAGGAGTGCCATTGGAAGTTGGGGCAGCTATCCTAGCCTATATGCCACTAGGCTATGCACTAGAAATGATCAAAAATGTAGCCACAAATAAAAGAGCTCATGAGACCAGCATCGAATTCTACATACAACAGAAAATGATTTTTCTATTAGATAGCAATCACACTATAAATATCATGAGAAATAAGATGATAACACTCATTGAATTTCAAACAAGAACACTTACTTCTTATGGTGAATCACAACTGCTTATCAATTACTTCGGTAGTGGTAGTACCGATAGCTTTAAAGTCCACATCAAGTATGGTGATGACATACCACTACATGTAATGAATATGATTAAATGGTGCCATAACATCAATAGAGTTTGTTTCATTGTGAGAGATGAGATGCTAGAGAATTGTACTCTTTATATGCAAAAACTATGGCCTATCTTTGCTAGTAAGAAAAAAATGTGTGAATTGGCAGTCTATGCAGTTGGCAATACAACAAAACATGCCTTTGATCATACTTTTGCATATTTAAACACTATTCTTGATCAGTTGCAGCCCGATCAGTTGATTTTGTCACTTTACTGTACAAACTTTATGCTGGTAAGACCATTGATTCATATGTGCCTATATTCCAATCAATTGGCTGAGATAATTGCTAAAAGTAAGGTATGTAGCCTCATTGTTTACATTCATACTAATATACACTATTTCAATCAGATGGGTAGTCCTCTCATAAGCTGGAAAGATGGTGTACTTAGCATTAGTCGAGGATTGCCAGTGCAACTCAAGCATAAGTTTCACTTTCACTTTAAATATGATACTACACTTAGTCCAAAAACCAGGATGGTACAAGAACAATTCCACTTCTGCAATAAAATACGCAATATTGATGCTGACATTGTAGTGCATGCATCCACAATTTGTGCTGATATGGATAATGATGTTCACATTAGGTAGAAATTCTAATGTGATGATATTCATAGCCTACTGTTGATTTTATACTGTTCTAACTTATGAGATAAAAGCCTGAAGATACCAATGAAAAATCTAATCAAAGCTCCACTATATATACAAATAAAATGCACATTCCAGACACATTCCAGACACATTCCAGACATACACCTTCACACATCAATGCACACACATAAAGATAGATGACAGACCCATTCATGCTGTGCACTGATGCATAAACATCCTTCCTTTGATCATGCCGACAGTACCTAGTTAGACACTATGTATACATATGTATGTATACAGACAACAGTCATAGTCAGAATCAGTTGTAACATTCTATACAACAAACACCATAAATATCACAAATATCACAAATCCAAGCCCCTACAAGAGCCTTTTAACCTATGGGCAAATTCTAAGCCACACTGGAGACATTCCCACCAAATGCGGACCTTTTCCGGACATTTTGATACAAATGAGGTGTTACTTCAGACATTTTTCAAATTTTTCCACTCCAGACCATTTTTCAAACCATTTTAGGTAATGGATACACTTGATCCTTGGACACTTTCCGGAAATAGTGATGTCACCCTTTTTGTATACTAAGTACCGTAACCCAAATGGGTTAACACCTCACTTGTTCCACTTTTACTATACAAATGTCCGGAATATGTCCGTTTTGGGGGGACATAAGTCTCCAAATACTTAGAATTTGCCCATAGGTTAAAAGGCTCTGGTATTCTGCTTTGTGATGCGCGGGTTCGATGCGTAGTCGGAACGGAATATTTCCTGATTCTAAAGGCCATTTTCTAAATGTTTCGTCCTGCGATAATTTCCGCTGAAGATAAATAGCGATATTTCTGGCTCCGGAAACGCGACATATTTACTTGAAAATAGTAGGGTCGGCCGGCATACCGGCAAATCTATTCATTTCTTTCTTTTTTTTGTGAAAGGTCCGTCCTTAAAGTTTTCAATTTGACTTAAATATTTTATTTTGATAAAAAGGTACATAAATATTTGCGGTGGTAGAGTATCATGTTCGCCGAGTATATGTTAAAAACAATGACTGTCGCATCATAACAGGGTTTACACCATCTACATACTAAAATAAGTGTATAGACCCTTATGCATGGTGCTTATTGTCGCATTTTTCGACGTCTCCGTAAGTTACAACCAAAATTTTAACCCCTCAAAAATTTTCACTCTGAAACTATCACCCCCCGGGGGGTATTTCGAGGAAATACGGTATTTAATCCTGACATACCCGTGTGTGCATGAAAAATTACAACACAATTGAGGCGTCCAATTCTAAAAGTCGACAAGTCCACAATATGAAAATTTTGAGTTAGGCCCAGGAACGTCAGCTGTGGCTACTCCCGCACATCTTTCATAATTTTCCATAAATTTTTTGACCTCACATGCCCATATGGCATAGTGCCAAATTTGACATTTTTGGGGAAAATGCAAAAAAAATGGGCAAGAAGTCCACTTAGTTTTCAGCTAAAAGTCGACAAGTCCATCCTCCGCGTCCTTTTTCTATGGGAAAAAAACGCAAGAAATGTGATAAGTCCACTATGGGCACCGATTTCTAAAAGGCGACAAGTCCATAATTTTCCCATCAGGCAGCCTCGGCTTCCCCGGGAACAAAAATGTTCTCGCGTGCAAGAAGGCGACAAGTCCATTTCCCTCCCAAAAACAGTTTTGCTCTGACCGAATGGAATTTTGTGGACCCCCCATTTTTCACATATACGTTGAGATTAGGGGCTGAAAATTTGGCAATTTATTGTCAACATATGGAACTTAATGGAAAGCATGAGAGAGCCAAATTGGACACGCACCACGGGTCTGGAATGGCTGAATCCAATATTACATACAAGCCAATATCACAGTCTGTATCCCTATACATATACAGGTGGCAATATCACAGTCTGTTACCCTACACACACACACATGCACACAAATCACTTGTACCGTTCACATTGACCTGAAGAGATGATTAACCATGCGTGCAACCACATGGAAATACAATATGTCACTTGAAATATGCCTTGCTATACAAAAAGCAAATTGCAATAACGAATATCAATATATCGAATATCGAATATCTACCATTTTTTAATATCAAATATCGAATATTGATATCGAGGTTCCATATCATATCGAGTTTGAATATTGAGTTTCAGAAAAAAAATATTGAATATTGAATATCAATATCTTTGAACCCTACTAATTATCCTGTCTTGTTACAAAATTTGTTGCAGATTGTCATTCGTTTTCATTTTTGAAATTTCATTTGTGTATGTGTTATGCCCTATCACTAAAAAATTCCTCTGTTATAATCACTGATCTCAATATTTACATTTCATAGTACTGTAAAGAGACTTAATTAACCTATTAACACATCAAGTTCTCATTCAATCAATAAATTAATCAACTAACTAACAAACTATTTATTAGTGGCATTTGTGCATGGAACGCGAGCAGCGGGCGCAGCATACATAATCAATTGATACATACAAACATAAATATGTGTGTATTGCGTGCACATGGAATGTCGCAACACCGCCCCACATGTATGTATATCGCACCTGTTTGACTGTTAAGAGTGCATGTGTGTATGTGTAGGGTAACAGACTGTGATATTGCCACCTGTGTATGTATAGGGATACAGACTGTGATATTGGCTTGTATGTAGTATGTAGCACCGTCGTCTGGAATTGGGTCTGAAACTTAAAATGAGATTTACTCAAAATCGCATTTTGTGGACTTGTCGACTTTTAGAATTAGACGCCTCAATTACAACACGCGTCTTTAAAACTGCGCTACCAAAATCTGTTGTGTGGTTGAACATTTTCTTACCCACAAACCCGAGCCGAACATCTGCAGCCTCATCTGCAGTTTGCAAAGCTTCCCGTGCCTAAGATTCAAAATTGAAAATCTTTTCTTAAAGTTAAATTTTTTATGACTTTATTTACCTGAAGTTTCTTTTTGAAGTTTCTTTATTGCAGCTGTCCAGTGCCTTCCATGCGACTAATATCGTGTCAATAAAAAGTGGCATGCAAATGATTATGGATGCGGTGCCGTGCATAAAAATCGTTCCAAGGACTGATGAAAGAAATTATGTCAACTTTTTTAAACCACCTGTGTGTTTTTATAACGCTGAAATTGTACAGCTCAAACGTGTCACATATAATCAATAAAATTACTCCAAAAAGGTGTTTTTGAAGAAACGGTTGAACATATTTTGTATGTGTTTGTGAATTGCGAAGAAGTTGTTTCACCAATATTCAGCCTGTTCAGAAATGAGCGAAGTCTGTTCAGTCGTCGACGGGGTATAAAATTTATGGTAAAAATATACTATCTAATGCTATCCGACGGAATTTCTATAACACGAATTGTTAAATTTTACTTAAAAATTTATTTCTTAAAGGATACTTATTTATGTACCGTAAATGCTCTAATAATACGACAGTCGTACTATTTTTTTCAGCACATTTTTAGGTGTCGTACTATTGGAGATGTCGCATTATTAGAGAGTGTCGCATTATTGTTTTCGTCGAATCAACAACTTCTCGGCCAGTGAATAGTGGCGGTTGTGAGGCGGCTGGCGCCCTAGCGAACTGCCGAGCGACTCTTGCGAACTGCCGCCAGCCGCCGCTTTGTCCAAAAGCGCCGAATCCGCGGCTTCCGCAGATTGCCACATCGTTACGGCGCTTTTCCTTTTTCTTTCTCAGGTGTCGCACTATTGAAGAGTGTTGCATTATTGGAGAGTGTCGGATTATTTTCACACAACGTGCCCAAACCTGTCGCACTATTGGAGATGTCGTATTATTGGAGACCAGTCGTATTATTAGAGCATTTACGGTATGCACATTCACAAAAATAACAAAAATATTTTTTTTAAAGAAAGGAGCAGTCGCGTATAGTGATGGAATGGCGCCATGGCGCTGGCGCCATTTGAGGGCGCCGCGCCATGGCGCCCTTTTTCTGTGGCGCCCCTGGCGCCTGGCGCCCACTTTCTGAAAGGCGCCCTTGGCGCTTGGCGCCTGGCGCTCTGCCCTAAAAGGGCGCCAAAATGACGCCAGCATAGTTTCAAGTTGACCGTCTGTGGATAATCGAAATTCGCGGTAAAAATGCACGAAGCGGTATGAGTGAATGAAATTTTTTTCATCCAACGGTCCATCCATCAGATGTGTCTAACCGATCAGACCGACCCATGAATCAATGGATTCAAATTGTATTTCCGTTTTTGTTCACTTCAAGAAAGGATCAGAAAGGGATAAAACATTTTTTGTGCTATATGAACTGGACGAATCTTTTTTTCAAATGACAATTTTCATTGTCTTCGAATTGAATTTATAGGGGAATGATTTTATGCTATATTTTTACCTCATTTGTCACATTTTTGTTGATTACGTGAATAAATACATGAATGTGCGCGATAGAGTGCTTGAAAGAGGTTTTAGCACACTGACGGTGCTGTACACACTTTTTTACCGTATTTCCTCGAAATACCCCCGGGTCAGGCCTCCTACGCACAAATGCCTGGTACACACAAATGCCCGGTACGCACAAAATTGTGCCCGCCACGCACATCTGCCTGGTAACTTACATGGCTGATGATCTTTGCGTACCGGACAGATGGTCACTAATGTTATTGCACAGCTTTTTTCACTTCACTGATATCTGAAAATCACTTGAAAAAGTGTCAAGTGAAAAAAACGGTCAAAAATAGCCATTATCCACCATTTTTTCACTTGACACTTTTTCAAGTGATGTTCAAATATGTGTGAAGTGACAAAAAGTTAACTAATGCCATTGCGCAACTTTTTGCACTTCACTCACAAGTGTGAAGTGAAAAAAGTTGCGCAATGACATTAGTTAACTTTTTGTCACTTTACACATATTTAAACATCACTTGAAAAAGTGTCAAGTGAAAAAATGGTGGATAATGGCTATTTTTGACCATTTTTTTCACTTGACACTTTTTCAAGTGATTTTCAGATATCAGTGAAGTGAAAAAAGCTGTGCAATAACATTAGTGACCATCTGTCCGGTACGCAAAGATCATCAGCGATGTAAGTTACCGGGCAGATGTGCGTGGCGGGCACAATTTTGTGCGTACCGGGCGTTTGTGCGTACCAGGCATTTGTGCGTGACCCGTACCTGACCCGTATAGACTCCTGTAGACTAATAGTAGTAGGTAGATGGTATAAAGACTGTCATTTGTGATGTACACTGGGGTAGAAAAATGCATCAATAACTGACATGTATAGACTCCCGTAGACTAATAGTAGTACGTAGATGGTATATAGACTGTTCTAACGTGATCGCGACATTGTTTTAACGTGTGTTCTGCAGTACGCAGAACACAAACTGCAGTATTTGTCATGTACGTTCTCTTTACACTCAATCTGTGGGGGGGGTATTTCGAGGGGGGGGGGTTGATTCTTTCATAGTGGTCTCGAGAGGGGGCGGGGTCAAACGAGGGGGGTGTATTTCGAGGAAAAACGGTAGCCTGGTGCCCTTGGCGCCTGACTCCCTATTTTTCAAATGGCGCCATGGCGTTTTTTGTAAATGTGAAATGTTGTGAAATGTTTTCTACCCATCAAAGTGAGGGGAGTTATTTGAGGGCGAGTTATATTTCCTCACACTCACAAGAGGGGGACTTATTCAAGGACATACGGTAGAATTTTTCTAATGTTTTCATCAACTGTAATATTTTTCCAGGAAGGTTGCAATTCATTTGTTGGAATGATAGGCGGGCGACAAACAATAAACTTAGCCAATGGATGCTTGAGCACTGCATGTTTTTTACATTTTTTTATTTTGATTCATCAGATTCAAAATATTCATTTCACAGGGTATTATTGCTCATGAGATATTACATGCGCTGGGTTTCTACCATGAACAGAGCAGACAGGATAGAGACAGCTATGTGAAGGTGTGAATTAAGATACTTAAAGTATTTACATATGCAGAATACAAGATACTTCTCACCGATCACATTGGAGGAATTATTCAAGGGCTACTCATTTTTAACAATCAGCCGGCAGGGGGGTATAATCTATTCAAATTAAAGTATTATTCAAGGGGGGGGGGGGCAATGAAGAGTTTATGAGACATGAACTTGCCACACGTTGAATTCAATTAATCTTCATTACAATGTTGTCCAGATCTTATTTGAAAATATCAGAAAAGGGAAGGATAGTAACTTCTATCTGAAAACCCTGGATCTAGGAGACACTGGCTATGATTACTCTTCACTGATGCATTATGGTTTGTACACAAATTTTAAATGTATTCAGGTACTTCACAGCAATTTAATCTGGTTGTCGCCTTTAGAGTTGAAATTACAGCACCAAGTAAAACGTAAAAATTGTAAAGTTTCACCAAAAATACAATACAGAGGTATTTTTATTAACATATTTATACTCATAAATTTAGTGCAATTTTTTGAAATGCCAATAACTTATGGGCGTGGAGCACAAAAATTATCTAAAACTTGGCTGCCTTTTCTCACAAATACAGAACTTTTCCCTTAAAAGACGAAATTTACAAAAATATTATTGCCATCACTGATTTTTCCTGTAAACACTACCTAGGTAATGCACGCACTTTTGCAAAAAGGAATAGTTATTTTAAAAATCAAGGCCGAGTCGCGTGAAAGTTGCTTCCAAAAAAAAATTCCCAACAAAATTCAGGACCGAATGCCTTCACCAAGTACTGGTATCCTCCTAAGAAACCGACAATAATTCCGACGGACCAAAATGCGCGGATCGGTCAGAGACGCAGACTCAGCGAGAACGACAAGTTGGAATTGAAAAAGGTGTACTGCCCATCAGAACCAGGTGCTATATTTCTCAATATTTTTAGTTAACTGACAATAATTGACCTCCTCTAGAGCTAATTGCTGATCACACCATTTTTACGGGGATTTATACACAAGGGGGTTATTTAATGGGGATTTACACAGGGAAAAGTAAAACGCTGACAGCGAGCTCGCTGACAGCTTGCTTGCCAAACATAAAAACTGGCATCTCGCTGACAGAAATATTCAGTCTACTGATTACTCGCTGACAACTCAGCTGCAGCATTTTGTAGGTCGCTGACAACATAAGAAATTGATGAACGTATTCAGTAAGCCGATGACAGTTCTGCTGACAGTCAGTGAGGCTGTTCGGTTAAAAAAACTGCATCTGCCCACTGCCAACCGCTGACAGGTCGCTGACAAACATAATGAAGTAGTTGTCAGCGAGCTGTCAGCAAACTGTCAGCGTTTTGGTGTTACCCGTGTTAGCCCAGCACATGGTTGATGAGATGAGTATCAGTTATTGAGTTTGCTGGGCTTTGTTAACTGTAAAATGGTAGACAATATTTGTCAGATGTCTGTAAAAAATACAGCTCCCAACTGTTGTAAGTCATCTTGTAAGCATATACTGCTGGAGTTGAGCTTTAGACTTACTGAAAATAGCATGTTTATAAGGATATTACCTAATATTTTCCAGATGTTTACATGGGGAAGTGTTCAGTTAAGTTCTTTCAGCGTTACTTAATAAACACATGTATGATGTAAATACCTATTTGTACTTGTACATTTGTATTTGTACCTATGTATCTGAAGTTCTCGTAGAAAACATCGTTCTCAAATTGATTTGCACTTGTCAAACCCCCCAGATAAACCAGCAGAATGTGTCGACAAGCACAGATTATGCAAATCATGGACTGATGCTGGGCATTGCGATAACTCAGAATACGTGATAGACACCTGTACAAAGTCTTGCAAGCTTTGGTAAAAACAGGCACTCGTTTCAAATTACATAATTCGCAACAAAATTCAAATTAAAATTCCCAATCACCAGCGGCAAGAAGATAGAAGTGCCAGTTTGCAAAGATGACAATGAACATTGCCCACGTTGGGGAGAGTTGGGAGAATGCAAAAAAAATTCAGGATATATGTTCCTGGAGTGCAAAAAGACATGCAACACATGGTAGGTTGAATGAAGCCTTGGAGAGTTTGGTTTAGTTATGTCAAAGCGCCATGGCGTTGTACCCTGGCGCTAGCGCTTAAGCAAAAGGCGCCATGGAGTTTATGGCGCTTGACGCCATTTCTCTGCTGTGCTATTGGCGTCTGGTGCCATGCACTGCGAACACCCTAAAGTGAGAAGTGAAGTGTCAAATATCATACTAATTTGTCAAATGTCATGCAAAATGTTCAATAATACCGTATATCCTTGAATAAGACCCCCCCCCCCTTGAATAATACCCCCCCCCCCCCCTTGAATAACACCCCCCTGTTGGCCAGGTGAGGAAAAAATAACGCCCCCCTTGAATAACTCCCCCCTCTTGAATAAGTCCCCCCTCTGGGAAAAACGACAATGTGTATTTGAATGATTCAGACGCCGATGAACACAAATTTTAGGATTGATACGTTGTTTTTGTTCTTGTTGAACTGATCATTTTCTGCATTAGATGTGTTGACGGAATGCATACAAACAATGAATAAAGTGAAAGTTTTCCTGGAAGTTCTGAGGAATAAATTACTCCCCCCCTTGAATAGTACTCCCCCTTGAATAACTCCCCCCTCCAAAACCTCTGACGAAATAATAACGCCCCTGGGGTCTTATTCAAGGATATACGGTATCTCTTTTTTAATTCACATTTTACATGACATTTGACACTTTACTTTACACTTTGCAGAGTGCGGTGGCACTGCCCCCAAGGTGGCAGGGGCGATTTCTGGGAGGGATAATTCAATGATACATACTTTATTTCCTCGAAATACCCTTGGGGGGTTTATTTTTACCACGTGGACATTTTGTGGGGGATATTTCTGGCGGGGGTGTTTCGTGGAGGGTATTATTCAGGATTATTATTGGAGTTGTGTGGAGTTATTATTGGATTACTCTTTAATAGTATATGTAAACGTATTTAAAGTATTTTTTCACTCACCACAAAGTACAGAAAATGTAAAATTCTTATTTTTCTTGTACTCATGCATAAATGTGAGTAAAATACTTTTTCCCCAGGAAAATGTAAAAGGGAGTACTTTTCCCTGATTTTCCCACCAGCACTGATTTTTATTCAGCAAATAATTGGCAGCTGATTTTCATCATGATGTCTGAAAATATAAAATTTCTCACATGATAAACAGCGATAGAATTGAAGACAAGATAAAAACACTCGCAGCAACAAACACCCAAAGCCGACAACAGCCGCCAAAGTAAAGATTGGTGAGTTTTTATGAAGTCAAATTTAAATTTAAAGAATCGCCAAAAAACAGAGTTGCAAAAATGTATTTCCATTTACCCAGAATATCCAGGTCTTTCAGGTATTTACACTTTCACTTCCCAAAAATACCATTAGGCAATACACTATATTACGCCTGGTGGAAATACCCAGAACCAAGGTGCTGAGAAAGCATAAAAGGCTTGAATGAAACAGTTGGTTGTTAAAAATGAGCAAAATAAAAATTGGCTTGGTTCATTGGATGCAAATGCAATATAGGATGTACTAGTGTTGATAATTTCAAAATCTTTGGGTTCAGGGTATCGGTTATTGGATCCATAATGTTCGGGTTGGCTATCAGGTATCAGTTCCAAAAATTTTGCAGGTGTTGGGTTCAGGTTCAGCATTGAGGTTGGGTATCGGGTCGGGTTTTTAGGCCAAAATGTTGGGTAACGGGTAATGGAATGTCTTATATTGTGTAATAAAATCATCTGGTATTGGATTGAACAACAAAAATTCAGTTTGGTGTAGTGTATCCATCACAAGGTGTAAAACTAAGTGCAAATACACATGTGGAAATACAGCAGTCTTTCCAAAAAGATCATCTTGTTCAAGAAAAAAGCATTGCCATTGAATTGTGACACAAAATATAGCTCCATTTGTTGGACGATACCATCACATCATGGTGGCTGAGGCCACCAAAAATAGTGAAACATATTTTTGATGGATTCAGATTGGCCCACAGTGCTTACCTCAATATGCTTGGGTAATGACTGCCCAAGCCATCTTACTGTGAACCTGCCAGAAATATGTTTAAATGATGCTTAGTGATCATTTCCAGTTGTATTCAGCAATTAATGCCCAAACAAATCGAGCTTACTTACTCGTTCTGCTATTTTGGAGAGTGAGTGATGGCTGCACCTGTTGAGGTATGGCTGCTGAAGCCCCAGGAATGGTGATAATATATTTTGGCAGCATTCATTTGCCCCACAGTTTTTACCTGAATTTTCACCGCCTGGTTACAGAACAGTTGCAAGCTCAACTGGGTGGACATTATGCAGTTGAGCAAACAACTTTTTTAAGTTTATCTGGCACTGTGCCTCGCAATCATAGGGGATTATCTGGGTAGCATTTTGGCGGACCCCCCCCCCAAAATGCTACCCAGAAAATCCCCTATGCTCGCAATGCATCCAGTCTGACTGTCTAAATACCTCACAGAACTAGTGCAACCGAACACACTGCTATCTAGTGTACCGTACATCCTCGAATAAGTCCCCAGGGGAGCTATTTTTTCATCAGCGTTTTTGAGGGGGAGGTTATTCAAGGAAGATGTCTTATTCAAGGGGGGAGGGTATTTTTCCTCAGAAAACATGGACTTGGTTTATTGTATGAATGCATTCTGTCAACTCATTTAATCCAGGTATTTAACAGTTCTACAACAACTAAAAGGTGTGTATACACCCCGAGTTGGAAAAACGTATTTACGTTTACCCGAAATACCCAGTTTTTTTGGGTACCTATTTATATTTACGTTTACGTTTTCAAAAATTACAATTAAATTTTGTTACGTTTTCCTGGTTTAATTCAGAGTTGTTAAAATACTGGTATTTTTGGAAAGTGTAAGTGTAAGTGTAAATACACTTTCCAAATTTTGAGTATGGATACTGGATACCAAAAGTGTAAGGTATTTTAAAAATACCTAGGAAAGTGTAAAAAAAAGTGTAAGTGTAAAATTTTTTTTTAGAAAGAGCTCTCACTGTTGAGCATTAGAAAACACTGCTGTTCTCACCTCTAGATCAATTTATTTATCGTTTTCATGCATTATTTCACATTTTACAGCCTTTTTATGAAACATTTCAGACTGTAACAAATACTGTAGTGGTATGAAGTTCCCTAATAATGGCAGTTTTTCAGTGTTGATATTTTACTGATTAAGCAATGCGATACACATTGTTTAAATGCAAGAATGGACATGCAGCAAATGTCTATGCAAAAGTTGACTTTGTGTCCATTGGTTAACTTCCATTGATCTTGTCCTTTTTACAAAAGTATAATGAAACTGTAGAATACCATGAGTACTGATCAAAGGTTGTAGATCAATGGCTAGTTTGTACATTTGCCATAATTTCTACATTCAATGCATTTTTTGTACATGACCCTATTTTATGCTTTCTCAAAAGCATAAAACAGGGCCATCTGAAAGAAAAAATACACTTTCTGTACCCGGGTATTTTGCCCAGGAAAGAGTAAAAAAGTGTATGGGTATTTTATGAAAGTGTAAGTGTAAGTGTAAATATAAATACCCATTAACCCGGGTATTTCGGGTAAGTGTAAATACACTTTCGCAACTCTGGTACAATTACCCGGGTACCAGAGAAAACGTAAAAATCGTATGGAAAATGCACAAAAACAGTGAATTTTTCAACTTTTCCTGATACAATAAGTACAATTTATGTTTTTGGCCAAGTAGATTCTTAATTGTTTGATAAATAACATAGGTAAGCGAGAATGTGATTGTATTAGCGGAGGAATCCTTGAAACAGGAAAAACAAAAGTGTTTTCAATGCACTTGATCATGGGTGGTGCACTTCAAAGAAATTTTTACGTTTACGTTTTTTTACGTTTACCCGGGTATTTGAGAAGTATTTTACGTTTTCAGTATTAATACTCACAATTTAGAAAAGGTATTTACGTTTACATTTACGTTTTCCAAAAATACCAGTATTTGTATAACTCTGGTATACACTGCGACCACATTATGAATCTTATATGCTGTCGCTGCCGTACGTTAACATTCTTTTGTATTTTCATCGATCAATTTTGTAGCATATTTTTCACCCAGAGGGAGAGTTATTCAAGAGGGGGGAGTGATTCGAGGATATACGGTATCTATTTTTTCATCAGCTCGCTCAGACCTGTGGAAACAATATAAATACCGTAGATATTGTTTAGTGCTTTCAGCAGGTGCCAGTTCCACAAAATGAGAAGTGAAATGGTAAGTGAATTGACAAGTTAAATGGCAAAAGCGAAGAGAAATTACTTTCTATTTTTTTACTTTGCTTTTGCCAATTCACACTTGCCGTTTCACTTCACCTTTGCCATTTCACTTCTCACTTATCATTTTGCGGAACTGGCCCCAGGTCTATTTAGGGATTGATATCTCTAGGCGTTCTTGTGTACCGTATTACCTCGAAATACCCCCATGGGGGTTTATTATTTCGCCAGCAAAATTTGAGGGGGGGTTAATTCGAGGGGGGGGGTTATTCGAGGGGGGGGTTTATTATTTCGCCAGAAAATTTCGTGGAATTCGTAGTAAAGAATACGCTATTTCTTACACAAAAACGGTAATACATGTGAGAATATAGGTTATATTGGGGCTATAGATGTACATCTGTACACAAATGAGCGTATAAGAGTAGCTGCGATGCAAATAAGTAGTAATAAATACATTATGTACATTGCATACATGATGTACATCATGCCGGAGGGGGGGTATTTCGAGGGGGGGTTTATTATTTCCCCAGCCCATTTTGAGGGGGGGTTAATTCGAGGGGGGGGGGGTTAATTCAAGGGGGGGGGGATAATTCGAGGTAATACGGTATTTGTAATTTGTCGAAATGTAATTGGTCGTTTCTCTTTTTGTTTGTTGTGATGCTGTGACTCAACCTCTAAATGGTCATTTTCGTGACAAAATCCTTCGCAGGCGTTGCTGAATGCAGTGACTCCAGCGAATACTGCGCCGGCTGGGCAAAAAGAGGAAAGTGTGTAAATAACACTCGGTGCAGAATTTCCTGCAATCTTTGGTATGTCTTTATACTGATTTTTAAAACCAGTGTAGAGACTATTTAGTGTGTCAAAACATTTTTTTGGAAAAATGGAAAGGTAAAAATGTCGGTTGTTGGAAAACGGAGGAGGGAAAGGTAAAAATTTCAGCTGCCAGAAAACAGAAAATGTAAAAGTAAAAATTTCTAAGCAGCCAGAAAACAGGTAACAGAAAGGTAAAAAATTTACGTTGAGAAAATCGAGTTGACACACTAGATAGACTGAGAAACACAAAAGACACAAAAATTTTGTTCCCATGTAAAATGCACAGCACACCAACACAACTAATGAACAGTTGCGGCAGATGATGTGATTTTATGTTGTTTTTCTTCTGTTTAGAGGTGCCAAGTTATGTATTCACTCTTTAGAACAGCCAGGGGTATCCTAGATTCTGACCCTTTGGGGGTCGGATAGATAGTAAATCGCTCCTCCAGAGAGATAGATACCTGAAAAAATGGGGGGGGGGTGTCGGAGGTTCATTGCGGAAGCGAGGCTTTTTCTGGCCGATTTGGTGGTGAGGGGGGTGGGTTCAGGGGATAGTATCCAAAAAATTTGCCTCCAGGATAGATAGATAGCAGATAGCTTGGCGATTTTTTTTTGGGGGGGGGGTGTTACCCCCCCCCCATTGGAAGCCCCTGAAATCACGAGGGTACAAATTAAGCAGCCTTTTCAGATTATTGGTGCATTTGTTGTAAACACCTTCCCGATCAAGTCCGGCCGCCTATTTTTTTTTCACTTCGCAGGCCATATCTCCGGTTGCGGGAGGGGTGGAAAACTAAAACTTGGGTGGTATATAGGCGCAACCCCCCACTACCCCGCATGAATAAATGGGGCAGCGGCGACTCACTATAGAAGGGGTCGCCATATACGTGAAAAAAATTTGCAGTGTTTTCACTGTCCCGCACAGGTCCGGCCCCCGGTTGATTTCTTACACTGCGGGTCCCGTATCTCCAGCTGTGGGAGGGGTATAGATCTAAAAATTTTGGGATGTGTCTCCAACACCTCTCCCCTACTATACACTGGCCAGGCGGTTGTTGGCAACTCACCACAGTGTGGGGTGCAAAGTTTAAAATTTATTAAAATGTTACTGTCCCACACAAGTCCAGCATCCAATTGAATTTAAAAAAGTGGACACTTTTGTGTTGTTTTAACACTAATGTGGTTGACAATGTGAAATAAACATGAAATTTCCTCTAAAAATATCTTATCCGACCTAAAACTGGCCACCACATGAACCCCTTCCCCCAAGTGGGTGACAAAAAAATCACTTTTTACAACGTTTTTATTAGACACTTGAACGGCTGGTTTACAATAATTTATAGGGGAGGGTTAAAGGTCTCAAGTTGTGTAAAAAATCTTACCTCAAAAATGCCTTCATAAGAAAATTTGCTGGGGGTGAATTTCAAATTGTAAAAATGACATCATTGCAGGAACAAAAATAGGCAAAATTCACAATTTTTAATTTACCACCAGCAAATTTTCTTATGAAGGCATTTTTGAGGTAAGGTTTTTTACACAATTTGAAACCTTTAACCCTCCTCTACAAATCATTGTAAACCAGCAGTTCAAGTGTCTGATGAAAAAGTTGTAAAAAGTGATTTTTTTGTCACCCACTTGGCGGGAGGGATTCATGTGGTGAGCAGTTTTAGGTTGGATAAGATATTTTTAGAGGATATTTCATGCTTATTTCACATTGTGAACCACATTAGTGTTAAAACAACACAAAAGTGTTCATTTTTTGAAATTCAATTGAATGCTGTACTTGTGTGGGACAGTAACATTTTAATAAATTTTTAACTTTGCACCCCACACTGTGGTGAGTTGCCAAAGACCGCCTGGCCAGTGTATAGTAGGGGAGGCGTGTTGGCGACACATCCCCAAAATTTTAGATTTATACCCCTCCCACAGGTGGAGGTACGGCACCCGCAGTGAAAAAAATCAGTGGGGGCCGGACCTGTGTGGGACACTAAAAAAGCTGCAAATTTTTTTTGCACTCGGCGACCAACCCTGTACGGGGTCGCTGCGACCCCTTCAATTCATGCGAAGTAGAGGGGGGTTGCGCCAATATCTGCCCCAAGTTTCAGCTTCTGGCGCGTCCTAGAACAGGAGATAGGACGTCAGAAGTAAAATAAAAAATGGGGGCCGGACTTGATCAGGAAGGTGTTTATATTTTGGGCTATGTGTAAATAAATTATTCTTGAATGGAAAATCTAGCAGAGAAAATGCAAGAAATCTATCTACCTGTTATATTTCACAAACAAAAGCTATTGATGAGTTTGTTCAGGAATTGCCGTGACCGACACTTTCCGGAAATAAACAAAAAAGTAATGAATGAAAAACTGAATCAGAGGGATTTGCGTCACAGCAAAAATTAGATGTGTGTGTATACTGGGCGGACCGCAAAGTATGCGCCCAAAATTATTTATGTCTTAGTCGATAACGCGCGGTACTCGATACTTACGTATTCACGTTCACAAAAAAAGAAAAAAAATTTTAAAAATAAAAGGCGGAGTCACGTACAAGTGACGAATGTTTTTTTCTTGAAACGTGATTCTTTTTTTTGTCGGAAAAATTTTTATTTGATTTACGATGACGTCATGATGGAGTGTTTCCTTCATAAAAATGCATAGTGTGCGGTCCGCCTAGTAGATGTATTGTGAAGTGGGGATGGGATGGCCAGCGCTTGTTTCATGTGCCTGCTTTTAAAAAAGAGGGTTGGCAAAACATTTAGGTACTTATGCACTCGGCATTTTGCATTTTTTTTGCATTTGAGTGCAAAATTTCACATGCAAATTACCAGTGGTTGTTGTTTTCATTGGTTTTGTGGCATTTTTAGTGTCATTACTTCAATCCCATATGCTATGCTTAAATAAGCCATGGTATGTTAGTGCAGAATATAATATCCAGCCAATGTGCTTCCACACACTTCAACCATTGGAAACCATTAGAGTCTCAATGTATTAGCCTTCTCTTATAACCTTATTAAGCACTAATCCATGCCTAACTTCACTTGAAGTCACAAGCTTTGACAAATAAATGGCTAGATATGTAACAAGTTGATGTTTTGGCAAATCACCACTCATAATGCTATCAAATTGCTCCAGTGCCATTCTACTGCTATATATCATCACCAAGTGATGCACCCGCCTGATTTACCTGTATATGTTCACTCATAACTCATAATATTTGGAACAATTTAGAAATGTCTTGACATTTTTTGAAAAAAGCAAAAAAGCGTCTTTTTTTAATAACCGCTTTTTTAAAAGCGGGGGGATTGAAAAAGTGTGTTTTTCCCATCCCTAGTGTCTATACACTGAGAATTCCCAACGCTACACCGAGCACTTGTAGTTCCACATGCAACTTAAAAAATGTGCATGAAGACGCTCCGTGCTCCTTTATATGATGCTGAGATTAATTGTGAATACTCCTCCTCTGAAGTTAGGCTCTTCTATTTATTAGAAGCTACATGGAGGCGACGGTTTTCCACTTTTCATCCCATGTCGCGCAAAAAATGAACATCCAGTAAAAAAGGATTTGAGATTTTGCGGGCTATTATGATGACTCCTGACATTTCCTGTTATTGGCCTCTGTTCGCGTTTTTGATTGTGCACCGCCGCCGGCTATCGATGTACAAACGAGTGGTCATTGTTTTTTTTGCGCACGCAATTTTCAGAAAAAGAAAAACCGTTCAGTGCAAGTTCACCATTCCCATCATTCGGCTCTAGCATTACTAACCTTACCTTTTTCTTATTACTAGGTGGGCAATTTACCAAAAGCGACTTACGCGTTTTATCTAAAAGACAAAACGCGCAACCACTGTCGCAATCATGTGACCAACAAATTGGACACACGACCACGGCTGGTCGAACCATCCTATGCACCGGGGGCCACTGGTCGGGAACACCCCCTACATAAAAATACAATCCCAATATAGGAGGTAGAACCCTATATTGAGTCTAGGTGCAGACCCAAGTGGGTCTGACTTGAGCTCTGGCTGTCTAGGGAGCTGGTTTTATACTGGGTGGGTGACAGAGGTTAGAGCAGTTACACTAACAGAGTGGGCGGAGCCTGCAGGCACCAGCTGGCTCTGTTTGGACATGTTTGCTGTGGTCTGGAATTGGCTCTAGCTGGCTCTGTACCTCGCGGGTTTGGCAACATTGTTTTTGCCCAACTGTATCAAGGTAACTACCATAGTGGTGATATTATTTATCACCACTGTGGTAGTTACCTTGATACAGTTGGGTAAAAACAACCTGGTAGCAATCCCAAGCCCATTAAAGTGTAAAGTAAAGTGTCAAATGGAAGATCAAATGCAAAGTCAAATGTGAAATGTAAAATAAAGAGTAAAGTGTCAAATGTAAAGTCAAATGTGAAATGTAAAGAAAAGTGTCAATGGAAGATCAAATGCAAAGTCAAATGTGAAATGTAAAATAAAGAGTAAAGTGTTAAATGTAAAGTCAAATGTGAAATGTAAAGAAAAGAGTCAAATGTGAAGTCAAATGCAAAGTCAAATGTAAAATGTAAAGTACCGTATTACCTCGAAATACCCCCATGGGGGTTTATTATTTCGCCAGCAAAATTTGAGGGGGGGTTAATTCGAGGGGGGGGTTTATTCAAGGGGGGGTTTTATTATTTCGCCAGAAAATTTCGTGGAATTCGTAGTAAAGAATACGCTATTTCTTACACAAAAACGGTAATAAATGTGAGAATATAGGTTATATTGGGGCTATAGATGTACATCTGTACACAAATGAGCGTAAAAGAGTAGCTGCGATGCAAATAAGTAGTAATAAATACATCATGTACATTGTATACATGATGTACATCATTCCGGAGGGGGGGTATTTCGAGGGGGGGGTTTATTATTTCCCCAGCCCATTTTGAGGGGGGGTTAATTCGAGGGGGGGGTTAATTCAAGGGGGGGGATAATTCGAGGTAATACGGTAAAGTGTCAAATGTAAAGTCAAATGTGAAATGTAAAGAAAAGTGTCAAATGTAAGGTCAAATGCAAAGTCAAATGTAAAGTAAGTGTCAAATGTAAAGTCAAGTGTCAATTGTGTATCCAAATCTTATTTTTCGTATCCAAATCTTATGTTTTTGTATCCAAATCTTATTTCGAAAAGTAAGATTTGGATACAAAAACATAAGATTTGGATACAAAAATCAAAGATTTGGATACACAATAGACACTTTACTTTACATTTGACACTTCACTTTACATTTGACATTTGACTTTACCACTACCTATTTAAGCCATTTTTAAAATGGTTCATTGCCCTAAGCTTAAAATGGTTAGTAGGGCTAAGCTTAAAATGGTTAGTAGGGCTAAGCTTAAAATGGTTAGTGGGGCTAAGCTTAAAATGGTTAGTAGGGCTAAGCTTAAAATGGTTAGTAGGGCTAAGCTTAAAATGGTTAGTATGGCTAATTTTTTACCTAAGCCTAAGCCTAAGCTTAAGCCCAAAATAGTGAATTTTCCTAGAAAATAGTCAGTAGAATTCTTTTAATTCCAACGCATGAGCATGAATAAGTCTGGTGCCAATTTGGTCGCTTTGGCAACTTTTGTTAAGCTTTTTACATTTTCAATATACAACGTTACAGTGTCTTGGCACCATCCCAAACGAGTCGCTCAAAGGTAAGGTTAGTCATTACAGAGCCCCATCATTCAACCGGCATTGCGTTAGTGGGCGGCTTTAAATGGACGAGTGCGGCGAGGGCCCGTCTTGGCTGGACGGGGCGCCCGTGAGCGCCACCGTGTGCGACTGGAGGAAGCACGACAGGGGGCACGTGGTCGGTTTGGCACGCTGCCAAGTGCCCACTGCGCCGTTCCTTTCGCATTAGCCCTCTCTTTTGTGCGTCCAGGTGTATATTCTCAACGTGGAGCGAGCCTACGGGCGGTCGCCGCGCCGCTGGGCCGTGGAGCGGCGCTACAGCGACTTCTGCCAGCTGCAGGCGGCCGTGCAGCACGACTGCGGCGTCAAGGTGCCGCTGCCGCAGAAACAATACCTGTGGAATACTACGCCGGACTTTATCGCTAAAAGGGCTACTGCGTTGCAGGTGTGTGTTTGTTGCCGCCGGCATTCGGTTCGTTGCCGTGTTTTTAATTTGCAAATTTTTACAGGATTTTCTCAATCGCCTCGTGAGCCACCCGTCGCTGTGCACCAGTGTGCACGTGCGAGCGTTTTTCGATTCTTCCTTTGATGCTGCCTTGCAGCAAGGTTTGGTTTTTTTTCTGTTGATTTTTGTAAAGCGACCCAAGCTGATGTAATTTTGGGTTAATCTATTTTAGATTTTGCAAGTTGAGAAGTAAAAAATAACAATTTTGAAATGAGAAATGAAAATTAAAATAGATAAGTAAACTGAGAAATTGAAACTTGATTTTCAGTTTTCATTTCACTTCTCATTTCTAATTTTTTTTCTGCTTAACTTGCGGAATTGACTCCTGTTTTCCCACATGCAAATACGCGTAATTGTATAGTCGTCTTTACGGCGTTCCGCATGCAGACGCTGCTCTGTGCCGTGCGTCCATGATGCTGCGCGGGTCTTCTGCTTGGCGCGTCGCCAAATCCCTGCCCTCCATTGGTATGTGATTTATGTGTGCATTCTTTTTGTTTCAAATTGTCGGTTTTCAAAAATAGAACTTTGTTTATTTGCGCCTAGGTCGCTGCCTGGACAAACATTTCATGCTGGCGCAGTCGGGCGACTCCAATCGAAGGAGAGACATTATTTCTTGGGTCAGTCATTCATGTGTGCGAGTGTTTTACTCCCTAACTAAAGCCGGTTTTACAGCTATAACGGAAAATTTTGATGCAAAATTTTGACATAACGTAAAATTGATTACAACAGAATGGATAAAGATATGGTGCTGTAACTTTAGAGTAAATAGTGCTGTAATTTTTGAGATTAATTATGTTTACTGTATCCAAATATCGTCTCATTATCTCTGTTAATTAGTTATGAAATTTTCAAAAATTTTACTTGAACTATTTCACGTTACTCATTTTACATTATAAGGTATTTACGTTATTAAATTTTACATTAAGTAAGGTTGATTTTATTAATAATTTAAAATAATTTAATGTTATATGATAATTTTACATGATACTAGGCTTGAACTGTAATACGGACTTAACTCCTTTGACCCCCTCAGTACTCTGCTCTATCCGAGGCTACCATCTTAGAATCTGGCAACGACGCTGGCTGCCAGGACGCTTTAAAAGCGCTGTGCCGCCTGGAACACCCGTATATATGTGCGCCACTTTTTGCTTCTGGCCAGGGCAGCAGGGGTGCACTTGTTGTTTACCCATTTTTTGATGAAGGGTCATTGAGAGATCAGATGTATAGGGTGCGTTTTTGGTACCTTTTTCTGTTTTGTTTGTGGGTGGAAAATACGTATTTTTTACTACCCCGTTAAAAATAAAACTGGTTTATAATTAATACACTTGATTTTATTCAACTGATTATAATTAAAAACATTTTTACTGGCAAACGTTAATGTCATCTTTTAAAACCAAGACGTTTGAAAAAGATAGATTTTTTCCAACCCTAATATCCAGTGAATGAGTATTAAAAAATTTGGCTGCGTTTTTCTAAAACAACAACAACAACGTTTAAAAACCGTTTGAAAACTCGGCCATAGGGTTCAAACGATATCACTTTTCGATATCGATATTCGATATTTGATATTTTTTCAAAATTTTCGATATCGATATTCGATATTTTTTCAAAATTTTCGATATCGATATTCGATATTCGATAGTTTTTCAAAATTTTCGATATCGATATTCGATACGATATGGACCCTCGATATCGATATTCGATATTCGATACTAAAAAATGGTCGATATTCGATATCGATATTTCGATATTTTCGATATTCGATATTTAGCTTTTGGTATAGCAAGGCATATTTCAAGCAGCATGTTGTATTTTCATATGGTTGCAAACATGGTTGATTATCTCTTTACTGAAAAGTACAATTGATTTTAACAAGGTTTACAATGGTCAGAATGAAAAAATCGAAGAAAAAACATGACGAATCAAATTGTATCAGACAAACAAAAATTGGTAGATATTACAATTCATACTTATAACCCAATTGTTTAAGGGCATGTTGCAAAAAAGCAGCATATCAGCATTTTCTGGCTTCAAATATGAGGTAGGTAGTTCAGTAGGTATGTGGCCAAACCAAATACAAGAAATGTGGAGTAAGCACTCCAACAAAGATAACATTAAATACTTTACTTTTACTCATCAACTTAGATACTATAAGCAAATCAAATTAATCACAAATATCTCAAAACAAAAATAATAACTTAATTAAGGACATTATACAGGTTCGATATATCGAAAATATGGTCGATATTCGATATCGATATTCGATATTTTTTCAAAATTTTCGATATCGATATTCGATATTCGATATTTTTTCAAAATTTTCGATATCGATATTCGATATTCGATATTAAAAAATGGTCGATATCCGATATTCGATATTCGATACGATATATCGTTTGAACCCTACTCGGCCATCCCTAGTCTTGTGATTTTTTCAAGAGTTATTCAAAAATTCATTTTTTAAATCGCAGGTACGCCCGACCGACTCTTATCTGCGTAAATATTACAATGCGGAATCAGATTCGATTTATCCATTGGATACGCCCGATTTGCGCTACGTCGGCAGGCACGTTTTGGAGGCGCTCAGTTTCATCCACAAACTGGGCATTCCTTATGGTTGGCTTTACTGTTTTTTTCCGATTCGAAACGTGGTTGGGAACTTGAAAAATATAAAAAAGTTGAAAAGTTCGCGTTGAAAAAACAACAACCAAAAAATATTTACAACAGTAAAAATAAACAAACCATTGGATAAAAAGTATTTGTTCAGTGCGTAGGCCGTCACTTTTCAGATAAGGATGCAATAAATTTTGATTAGAATAAACTAACACAATTTTAATAAGATTGTTTTTTTTAAACCCAAACTTATGAAACTAATCAAATTCAATTGTGGATTCGTCTCGAAAACAGGTCACCTGCACGCGGGCAATGTATACGTCAGCGAGAACGGCTGTCTGCTGGGTGACGTGGAGGCAGGGCTGCTGGGTCGCCGTTCGCACTATTGGCACTTTGCCATCCAGTTGAAGTGCATTTCGGTGTGTTTTTTGTCACTTTAAAGTGCCCTCGTGCGACAAGTGACAAGCACTTTCTTTGAGCACTTTCCAACCTCAGTCGCTGGAGGCGTTGGACGTGTACTGCTTCGGGCACACGATGCTCGAGTTGGCCACCGGCGACGCGCTGCTCACGCCCTACATACCCGACGACAGCGAGATGCCGCCATGCGCGTCGAAAATACGTAGGTGTTTTTCTCTCGAAATTCCTAACTGAAAAGTGAAAGTAGCGACTATCAGTGACTATTTGTAGGTGAAATGTGTGTGAAATTACCGTATTTCTTCTTATAGAATTTCTTTTTGACTTTTGTGGGCCACGAAATAAAGAGAAGGTGCCATTCTATTAGAAGAAATACGATATACAAAAAAATTTGGCTGCGGTTTTAAAAAAAACTTGTTTTTGATGCTCGCGTTTTTAAAAGAAAAAAAACCGTTGAAAAATCCCTCGCCACCCCCACTACCATCACCAACATCAACCCATCTCAGGCTCCCTTCTAGTCACCCTTCTCTCCGAGTCCGCGGTGCGCGGCACGCACTACCCCACGGTCAAGCAGCTCCTGTCCATGGAGCTGTTCGCCGGGGTCGCCGCCATGCGCCTGTCCGCCACGCAGGTGGCCATTTCCAGGCCTGTTAGCGAGGCTTTTGCTGGCGCGAGGGAAGCCATGTTGAAACAGCTGTTGGAGCACAGAAAACAGGTAGGTTGGGTTGAGTGGTTTGTGCGTTTTTGTTGGGTTTGATACTGGGGGACTGGTGATTTTGCATTGGCAAGTTGTAAACTTGCGATCGAGGTTTTTTTTGGAAACTCCTCACGTTACATGTTGCTCTGAATATACGCTGGCGTATTATTTTTCAGTTGACAGTTTCGAGAATGATTTGCATTAGAGTTTTCGAAAAATCATTACATTGAACTTCACACATTTTACACAAACAAAAACTTTATCATTTTTTATTGGCGTTGCATCATTTAGAATTTTGGTATCGTTTTGTGTTTGCAGATGCGCGAAGTTGAGCGAAGTTCGCGGCTGGCCGCCTTCCTGTCGTCGGATGCGCACCGCGTGCAGAGACGCCGCATGCTCCAAGAAGTTGGTACTTTATTCAGCACATTTACATCATTGTGCCAATTTTTGGGTTCTACTCAAATAGACAACCAAATATACCCAGGGGTCTATCAGATTGAGCCCTTAGAGGGATTATTTACATCGCCAATAAATCGCTTCTCCGGAAGCACAAATACGTAGTTGATAACTTAGCGCACTTTCCTCACTGTAAATACACCTTTTTTCAATATCAAAAACCACACACTTCCGCATTGCGCAGTGGTCGTTGGGAATTGTGCGCGGAAAAGACACGGATTTAAAAACCGTGGAAGTATTGCAAAGCTCCAGCAGCGGGCTGACGTGCGAAAAAGCCATTGATGGAGATAGTTTGAACTCATCCACCGTTTCCAATAACCCATCGGGTCGGTTTTTTTCAAAGCGACCAGTGTTGAGTTGTAGTTCATTAATTAGGGATGGCCGGAGGTTTTTAGCAGTTTTTAAAAAGCGTTTTTCAAGGGAAACTCGAGTGTTTATCAAAAGCTGCTGTATAATTTTTCAGTAGGGGTTTTCACTAGGATTCACGGATTCACCAGGGTTTTTTCCAAATTATTTATCGCGCAAACTCGCAATTCCACATACGATTAAATGGGGTCGATTAAATGTCATAATCGGTTTAGTGTTTTCATGTCTCCACAGCCATTTTACGAATATGAGGTTTTGAAAAAAGCGATTATTTTTTTAAAAACCCGCTAAAACTTCTTTCATCCCTACTACCCATTACTTTTTTGGTTGCATGCTCTCACTAATCGTTTGATGTGCCACAATTCACTGATTTTCATTCGAATTTGTTGCAGATTCCTGTTCCAGTGGCTGTGCAACGTCGACTAATATTGCATGTGTGTTGCTGTGTCTTGTTATCAATTTTATCGCACATTTTTTTCAATAATTACACATTTTCTTTTGCACGTTGTGGCTGACGTTTAAACGTAAAAATACATTTTGCAGAAACTTCCGCCAGCCCGAAAGCAGATAAAATTGCAAATATTATCGAAACGAAATCGAGAGAAAGCGTGAAGAGCCCCCGTGAATTTGTGAAGCGTGAAGAAGCTATAACTAAGTCACCGGTGAATGAACGTTCTGCCCTTTTAGCGAGTATTAGAGAATTTTCCAAAGATAAACTGAAACACAGTCAAGTCAATGATCGAAGTTGCCCTAAGCTGTGATTGTGATACTTTTTAAGCTTTTTTCGTCTTGCTGTATAAACTAGAGGATTTTTCGTAAGACGGTGCGATTTTTTTGGGGGCTTCCCCCTGTTTGACGCGCCGGTTTTTTTGCAAATTTATAACAGATTTTTTACAGAAATTTTGCTATCTTGAGAGTTTTTTTTGTAGTCTCTCGGCGATATTGAGCTCTTGTAAAAGTTGTTCAATAGTCTGCATTTAAATATTATAACGGCCGATTCTACACATGAACATGCATAATAAAAAATATTCTTACGTCTCGGCACGTATTTTCTGTTTCGTATTTTTCTATTTACACCACAGTTACCGGTAAAAAGTATTTTCGAGCGAGCTTGTACGCTGTCCAAAAAGTTTGTTTTATTTGAAAGAAATGCGCTATGTAAATCGTGTGAATATGACTGTTCGACATACCTAGATTAATTTCATTGAATGGTTGAATACACAGGCATGTATCTGTATAGGCAGGTGGTAGGTATCTTGAAATCTGAAGCACAAAGTTACACGCGCACACAATTTATTCACATTGCATATAATCAGTGACGCGTCTGCAGCGCACGCCGCTGTCACCACGCACGTCAACAAATAGCACGATTAATTGCGATAGCGATCATGCACGCTCCATCAGCGAATCACTTTGCATCATGCGACGCCACTTTCATATGGTGTGCTGGGTGCCCGTGCGCCCCCTGGCGCCACTCCCAGACCCTGTAAAATGCCAAGCAGTGCCAAAAGTCATGTAAAATGCCCAGGAAGATGGCAAACGAGCGTTTGCCATTTTGTAGGGCATTTTACATGACTTTTGACACTGCATCACATTTTACAAGGTCTGGGAGTGGCACCTGTTACTCTGCGCCGGTGCGCTGCGCAATACGGATTGTGTGATCGCGATTGACTGGTCGTTTTGGCTGCCCATGCGATACGATCGAACTGCGTGGGGGCGGGGGGGGGGGGGGGGTTGAGCGACTTTGCGCGCATTGATTCGCTGCGATGGTGATGTAAAAAGCGCCAGAGGAAAATGGCGCGACGCGCCATGGCGTTTTTTATGCGCATAGCGCCAAGCGCCAACGGCGCCACAGCAAGATAGCGCCAGACGCCAGCGCCATTGTGCTTTTACATCACTAAAGGAGACACTGGCGGCGGCAGCATCATGATCAGAAATGATGCATGAAAAAAATCAATGTTGAACAGTTGCTTGATTTTTTGAATTCAAAACGATTTTTATGACCCGCTTGGTCAAAAAACAGCCAGTGGATCGCTGGCGAAAATTTTGCTATTCGATTTTCAGTAATAAAAGGTAATCTTATTACTCGCTTTGCCTTGAAAAAATGAGATGCCACCCCCAGCTGCGGCTATCCGAAAAGTCGAGCGCATAATAAACTTTCTCGCTGTACATCACCGCGGCGCTCGCAACTTGACAAGGTGTCTAGTGCAACGCGAGAGGCCCTAGGTAATCGTGGACACTTTCGTCCCCCTACGTGTGCGCTGTCGGGCACACCTGCAGGGCTGACGGGCGGCGGGCCCGGCTCCGGGATGCCGTCGTCGATGCGCGGTATGGTCGTGGGGATGCCGCGCAGCGTGCCCGCCTCCGCCCACGCGGCCGCTTCCTCGTCGAAGTTGCGCCTGTTGTTGGTTTGACTTGGTTGATGGACTTTCAGCCTGATTGGTAAAATACTTATCCTATTCTTGGTATTTTTTAATAAAATGAAATAAAAAAGTTTTTTTGGTGGTGGTTAAATTTTGCTTTTATTTATGACTAAAGTTATCTTTACTGAGCAGATAGCGTTCTGCTACAATAATTTGATGAATAAAATCCTGGCAAATTTTTTTCCAACATGAAAACGTATTGAAAAATTTTTTGGTCAATTTATTGTTTCTTTTTTCAGATCGAATATGTGGGATTATTCAGATCGGATTTCAGTGAAAAGTGGGTGGCACATGCAGTATAATAATCTGAAGACTGGCAAAGATTGAGCCATGAAAAAAGCTACCTAGCATCAGTCCATCAGAAGAAAAAAGTCACTTCCTCGTTCACTTTGCTCACATTTGTTTCTCATCAAAAACCTGTGGCCATCAAAAAAAGCCACCCAGCATGAACCACTCACATCTGGGCCACATTCCTAATTATATTGCTTTCCTTGAACTTTCTCCACATGCGGTTTCTCCTGCTGTAGGACTGCTCCCTGGGGTGGCGGCTGTGCCGCGTGGTCGACCTCCTGGGGGCAGTCACGTACCCTGTAAAATACCCTGGGATATGTCAAATGTCATGCAAAGTGTCATGCAAAGTTAGTTTGTCATTTTCCAGGGCATTTTACTAGTGATGTAAAAAGCGCCAGAACTTTGGCGCCAAGCGTCGAAAGCGTCATGGTGCTTTTCCAATCCACACTGCCAAGCGCCAATGGCGCCAGAGCAAAATGTCGCCAAGCGCCAGCGCCCCGCATTTTGTTCCTGGCACCGGGCAAAGATAGCGCCAAGCCCCAAAAGCGCCAAAGTTCATGGGCAAGGTGCCGAGCGCCAATCGCACCTAGCATTGAAAAAATCTCTGGGAGATTAATATTTTAAAAATCTCAGAAAATATAAGATTTTCTGTGATTTATATTTTTTCCATGATTTTCCAGAGAGATTTAATTATATTTTCTTCTGATTGAGAAAATCTCGCTATATTTGCCCATTTTCACTTTCAAATTCACTAGTTCATATGTTGTTTTGCCAATTTTCATCTATTTTTAACTATATATGTGCCTATATATAATACCCATTTTTAGCCATTTTCCAATTTTTTTGTTCTTTCTCCCATTTTTCTGTTCTATGGCATGAAATAGCCAACAAAAAAGTCTATGCGAAATACATTTTCTGTACTCAAGTACTTTCAAAAAGTATATATAAACGAGAGTACTGGTACTTTTTCAGAGTAAGTTTAAATGTATTTACTTAGTACTAAGTGTAAATATGTATTGTTGAGTAAACATAAATATGGTTTAACAACTGTTTTGAAAATATAACTAACAAAGTTTGTGAAAAAAGTCATCTGATAAATTCTGTGGTGATTATCACACGTGAAAGTAATGTATTCTATTATTAAAAAAATGTACCTAAATCATAATAATGTGCTTAATATCTAGTCTGAACTGTTCAAACACCTTGAAATATCGATTGAATCATACCGTATTTGCTTGAATAATTCGCCCCCTTGAATAATCCCCACCTCAAAAAAGTCTGATGAAATAATAATCCCCCAGTGGGATTATTCAAGCAAATACGGTACCTTAAGTTGAGAGATTTTATGAGATTTTCTCAGAGATTTAATTATATTTTTGAAAATGACCCAAGAGATTTAATTATATTTTTTTCTTGAGAGATTTTCTGAGATAATATTTTATTATATTTTCTCAAAATCGGTCATTTTTTTCAATGCTAATCGCACCACAGAAAAGTAGCGCCAAAAGCGCCATGGCGCTTTTACATCACTACTTTCAACACTTTGCTTGACATTAGGCATTTTACAGGGTCTGGGACTGTCACCAAGTCGACTGCGGCGGCGGCTGCTTTTGCGACGGCGGCGTGGGGTCAGTTTGCGGCTGCTGAAGAGCTTTCTGCCGCAGCTTCGGAGGCTCCTTTGAGCTGGGGTCGTGCGCAGTTTTCAAGCTGCGATTCGGGCGGCTGGAAAAAGTGTAATGGTGTGTACATGGCGTGCGGTTTTTTCGGAAGTATTGCGGCAAACTCAAAAATGTGTTCAAAAAAGATTCATCTGCTTCTGAAATGTTGTCACTCAACTAATGTGCACGCACACGAAATACCGTATTACCTCGTTATACCCCCCCTAACATTGAGTGTAAAGAGAACGTACAGGACAAATACCGCAGTTTGTGATCTTTACACTGCAGAAACACGTTAAAACTGAAGATTGAGTGACGTTAGGGAAGGGTTTATGTGTATATACAGTTATATATACCTATAAAGACATATACATCTATGTAATTGTTCAATTTTTCTACGTCCGAGTATGGGGAATTTCCGAAAATTTCTGGCGAAATAATAGATCCCCCTCGAATAACCCCCCCCCCTCGAATTATCCCCCCTCAAATTTTGCTGGCGAAATAATAAACCCCCTGGGGGTATTTCGAGGTAATACGGTATTTACATTGCATACATGAGGTGCATCATTCCGGAGGGGGGTATTTCGAGGTAATACGGTATTTACATTGCATACATGAGGTGCATCATTCCGGAGGGGGGTATTTCGAGGGGGTTTACTATTTCCCCACCCCATTTTGAGGGGGGGGGGGGTGATTCGAGGGGGATATTTCGAGGAAATACGGCAGTTTCACTGGGACCGGCCTGATCGCCCTGGCCACTCGCGGCCGCCTGCCCGCGTCGGGCGTCGTGTCGCTCGTGCGCGCCACGTCGTCCGTGTTGGGCGCGTGCACGACCGCCATTGTGTTCTGGTCGGGCGTCAACTTGGCGGTGACCGCCGAGCGGCACGATTTCTGGGAGATATTGACCGCGGCGACGGGGGGCGGAGCCTGTCGTTGATGTGTGCGCGCGGCCGCCTGCAGCTGCAGCTGCAGCAGTCGACTGCGCTTCGAGCCCGATTGGGTGGCGCAGACGTGAGCCTGTGGTGTTTGTTTGAATACATGATCCATAAAGTGTGACGAAAAATAGTGATTGCACGATGAATGAAGCCATGCGTGAATGGATTCATGAATTCAAATTGATAATTTTGGATTTTGACACATTTAGGCCCCTTTTACACTGCACTTGTGTGACGACAATAGATCTTACTCGTCACAGACCGTTTTGTGATGACAAATCTATTTTTTAGCAGAAATAATGAGTGTGACTGGTCAGCCTCGTTATCGGCGACAAGTAGGTAGCGACACTTTTTTAACCATATGCTCATTGTGATGACTAGATCAAATATTTTACTTGTCATCACACTCACGCAATGTGACGACCACTTTTTTTAAATTGTCGGCGCACCTGTCGGGCTCCAACAGTGGCAAATTTTTTTGAAAACATGTACATGGTCCGGCTGAAAAGTCCCCGGGCAGTGCTCGCCATTCACGCTAGGGGTAAGCTACGGTCATAAAATTTTAACACGTTAATATATCAGGTGTTTTGAGTTTTCACCTAACATTTCACCCCTCTAGCTCCACCCACTGTGGAACTGTGGGGGTTACAATTTCGGTCATTTTGTACTGATCTACAAATGGTGCTCTAGCTCAATGCTGCTTTAAGTTGTGATCATGAAACTTTGCCTAGTGTAAGCCACCAGTGTTGGTAATGTGCTGATGATATTCAACACTTTTATCAACATCATTTCTATTAAGGTAAAATTAATATGCAGATCAGGGTGATGTGCAAGAAACGTGGGAACTGTGATGGATGTTTGAGGTGATCATCTGAGATCATGTTGTATTGCAGTGATTTTAATGTTATTTTGAAATGTGCAGTAAGTGAGTGATGCGTTTTAAAAATTTCTCTATGTTTCATTACTAATCTGTAGTGGACACATTACCTGTGTTCAACAGCAGTGTGCATGCAAAATGCATCCTGTATTAACCACTTTTTGTGGTTAATGATGAATCCTGTAGTGAGGGTAGTGACAGTAATGACAATATTGACTGGGCTTATGATATCATAGCTAATGTTGGTTAGTGCTGGCACATTGTCAACACTGGTGGCTTACACTAGCCAAAGTTTCATGATCACAACTTAAAGCAGCATTGAGCTAGTGACCATTTGTACATCAGTACAAAATGACCGAAATTGTAACCCCCACAGTTCTGCAGTGGGTGGAGCTAGAGCGGTGAAATTTTGGGTGAAAACTCAAAAAACCTCATATATTAACGTGTTAAAATTTTATGACCGTAGCTCACCCCTAGCGCGAATGGCGAGCACTGCCCGGGGACTTTTCAGCCGGACCATGTATAACTCTTGAGCAACACACACGATTCATCTGAAATTTGACATGCAAATACACCTAGGTGGTATTTATGTATACTTTACCAGATTCACTCATGAATATGGAACTTTTCACTCGACTTATGGAACTTTTTCAAGCGTTGTCGGAGTCGTCACAAAAATGAAGTGTAAACGCTGTCTTACTCTTTTATTTTGACTTTTTCTGAGTAAATCACTAAAATGCAGCAAAAGAAAAATACCTAGAATGCTGTATAAAGTTTTCTAGGGGGAGGAGACTTTATTTAAGAATTTGCAATATACACAGCGAATTTACCCGTTCGATTTCAAGGAATCTGTCAGTTTACACACTTAAAATGGCTAGCACACAAATATATTTACGTTTGAGCTGTTTCGTTTCGCCGCCAGCGGCGGTGCTAATCTCTGTTTCGATTCACTTTGCGTTCTTTCAGGAGCCAAAATAATGCGACCGCTGCCTTCGAATTGTTTCGAGACGGCACCAAATGCGGGGAGATGTTGCGTGTTTGTCCTGGTGGACGATTGTGAAATTGTGTTCCGTCCCTCCTGCGATGTTTGATCGTGTTCGTGTGTTATACTCGGCGTACGTGATACTCTGCCCTAGCACTGATTTATGTCTCGTGTTGGAAGTGTGCCAATGACTATTAAATCATGCGATTTCCGAAAAATATGAAAAAATTTCATCGATGTGAATATGTTAATGAATAACATTATAACATCAATCAATTTTGTCATCTTTTTATGAAACTCGGACGCGTTAACCATCGTTGGCACACTTCCAGCGGGAACCACGCGTGCAGGGTGTAAAGTAACCGGAGTATACAGTCAATTACTAAACACATAAAATTGTAGTTGGGTCAACGACGCGACTTTCGTTGAACAATAAATGGAGCTTAAGCCGGAGCGGAAGTAGAGTCGGGTTCAGCTATTCGATTTCGTTTTTTCAACATTTGCGGGTAGCACCCGGTTCCGACCCTACTATAACGTTTCAGAGGCTGAATACACGGGTAGTGAAAGTGATGTGAAAAGCGCCAGAACTTTGGCGCCAAGCGCCAATGGCGCCACAGCAAAATGGCGCCAAGCGCCATGGCGCTTTTTGCTTTGGCGCTAGCGCCAAGCGCCAGCGATTTTGTTCCTGGCGCCGGCCAAAAATAGCGCGAAGCGCCAAAAGCGCCATGGCGCTATTTATGGGCATGGCGCCAAGCGCCAATAGCCTCGCAGCAAAACAGCGCTAAGCGCCAAAAAGCCATGGCGCTTTTTGCTTTGGCGCTAGCGTCAGCGCCATGGCGCTTTTACATCACTATACACGGGTAGTAGTTGTGGAACGGCGCCAAGTTGGGCTGCGTATGGTGCCTTTTTCTATGTTTCAATGGAACCATGGATATCTTGGCCCTTTGCGCCATCATTTCGTGGCTCCCAGCGCTATCTTTTCTGTTGCTTTTCCATATCTACTCGGCACTCTATTTAAAACTGCCACTAAACCATCGAATTCAATTGTCAATCAATGCGTCATTGAATGTTTATACCCTAAATACTCGAATAAGTCCCCATGGGTATTATTTTTTTCGTCAGACGTTTTTAAGGGGGAGTTATTCGATGGGGAGTTTTTTTCGTCAGAAGTTTTTGAGGGAGGAGTTATTCGAGGGGAGTTATTTTTTCCTCACCTCGCCAACAGGGGGAAGTAGTGATGGAAAAAGCGCCAGGCTTTTAGCGCCAAGCGCCAAAAGCGCCATGGCGCTTTTCAGGACCTGGGCGCCAAGCGCCAATAGCGCCAGAGCGTTTTAGCGCCAAGCGCCAAAAGCGCCATGGCGCTTTTCTGGACCACGGCGCCGAGCGCCAATGGCGCCAGGAGGCAATGGCGCCAAGCGCCAATGGCGCCAGCGCCAAAGCGATTTCGCTTCCTTATGATGCACACGCAGTTCATAGGGTCGGAAATGTTTCCTTACAATTGCTTTGTGTGAGCTATCAAATCACTCTCCAAAACATACTACCGTATTTCTTCTAATAGAAGGGCGCCCTTCTATTTTGTCAACTTTTTACCTACCCTTTTATTGGAGACGCCGTTCTATTGGAGACCTGCCCTTCTATTAGAAAAAATACGGGAGCAAAATCCGAATTGCTACCAAAAAAGTCTTATAGGGAGGAAAAACGTGTTTCAATGACTTTTTTATAAAAAAGCTGTGTTTAAAAAATGGTTGTGAGCCTCCATACCTTCATGATTGTTTCAGAGTGAGATTATGAGCGGGGTGAAACGAGGGGGGGGGGGGCTAATAAATTCATAGTGGTCATTTTGAGGGGGAGTATTTTGAGGAAATACGGTATGCAGGTATGTCAGTCAAGTGGCAGTACAAGTTGTTATTTATGGCTGTAGAACCATGGTATAGCATTATAAAAGGAGATAGGTAGGTAGGTGCTATGGAGATTTCTGTCAGGAATATCAGTTTTTGTTTTCACTCGTTACGTAAATACCTCTATCGTTTCTTGTCAAATATCTGTGACTGCAAGAGAGGTTTGGCATGTAATAGTGCTTAGGTAAATAAGACTTTAGGATAGAAGACAGCACATAGAAACATAGAAGTGACACCACATGCGTGACATACCTGATGTGTACCGTGCGCATTTTCCACTGTCTGGTGGTGGCGCTTTTTTGGCGCTTTTTTAAATGCTAGCACCAAGCGCCAATAGCGCCACAGCGTTCTAGCGCCAAGCGCCAAAAGCGCCATGACTAGTGATGGAAAAAGCGCCAGGACTTTGGCGCCAAGCGCCAAAAGCGCCATGGCGCTTTTCAAAGTCCAGCGCCAAGCGCCAATGGCGCCACAGCAAAGTAGCGCCAAGCGCCAAAAGCGCCATGGCGCTTTTCTAGATCACGGCGCCAAGCGCCAATGGCGCCAGAGGATGTTGGCGCCAAGCGCCAATAGCGCCAGCGCCAAAAAAAATTGTGCTGCTCATATATGCGGTCATGCTAATGCTTACTATTTATTCATTTGAATTGCAATATTTAAGTCAACTACTCCAGTTACTTTTGTTCTTTTTATCATGATATTTTACAGCTGTGAGTTTGGGCTCACTACAGCAAACCATCTGTAAAAAGGTGCTTAGATTTTTAGGTGTTTTTTAAAATTACTTTTCCAATTTAGATCTGTTTTTTTCCCAAAAATAGTTTGAAATTTTCAAATGAAGTTTTCAACTTTTTGAATACTTGAGATTTTTTACTGGGATATTGCAGTTTACAGTTTTGCTAGTCACTCTTGAACACAGGATTATAAATTTTCGAATTTCGGATTGCAATTGTTGAATTAGAATGGCCTCAAAGGGTAATTCCACACCCTGTAAAATCAAGTGTCAAATATCAAGAAGCGAATGTGATGTAACCTGTCAATAAAAATAAAACATAAAAATTTTATTATTGAGCTTTTGAAATTTTGCATGACACTTAACAAACGTGTATTTACGAAATTTTGCGTGGTGTTTATCACTTAACTTTACACTTTGCAGGGTCATTTAACCCTGCTTAAACAAAACTGCAAGGAACGAGCTCAGTATAGTGATATATGTGAAGAGTGTTACCGGTCCGATGAATAGTCACAAAAGAACCCCCTCCCCCCCCCCCCCCGATATACCGTATTTCCTCGAAATACCCCCCCCCCCCTCGAAATACCCACCCTCGTTTGACCCCCCCCCCCTCTCGAGACCACCTATGAAACAATCACCCCCCCCCCCCCTCGAAATACCCCCCCCCCCAATTGAGTGTAAAGGGAACGTGCTAACAATAACGGTAGTTTGTGTTCTGTGTACTGCAGAACACACGTTAAAACAATGTCGGTGTCACTTTAGAACAGTGTAGGTAGATACCATCTACATACTAATATTAGTCTACAGAACCTTATAACTGGCGGTTTTTGTTGCATTTTTCGACGTCTGCGTACGTTTCAGACGACAATTTCGTACTTGGTTTTCAAAAATTTTCTTGTGAAATAATAACCCCCCCCCTCGAAATACCCCCCTCCCCTCGTTTAACCCCCCCCTCTCGGGACCACTATGAAACAATCACCCCCGGGGGGTATTTCGAGGAAATACGGTAGTCCAAATTATGATGAGATGGGAAAAGTGTTGAATACGCATGCAATCACAGGGACATTGTTCGCAAAAGTAATCAAGAATAGGGTATGTTGATCCTGGAATACATTTACAGTAGCACATACACTTATGTAAATTATACTTACAAGTTCTTTTTGAATAAAATAATGATGAACTTTTAGAGCTTCTTGGCGCTTTTTTGGCGCTTTTTCAAACACTAGCGCCAAGCGCCAATGGCGCCACGGTGTCATAGCGCCAAGCGCCAAAAGCGCCATGGCGCTTTTCCAAATCCCAGCGCCAAGCGCCAATGGCGCCACAGCAAAAAGGCGCCAAGCGCCAAAAGCGCCATGGCGCTTTTTGCTTTGGCGCTAGCGCCAGGCGCCAGCGCCATGGCGCTTTTCCATCACTAGCCATGACGCTTTTGAGACTAGCGGCGCCAAGCGCCAATGGCGCCACAGCAAAATGGCGCCAAGCGCCAAAAGCGCCATGGCGCTTTTTGCTTTGGCGCTAGCGCCAGGCGCCAGCGCCATGGCGCTTTTCCATCACTAGGGGGAAGTGATTCAAGGTGGGGACGTATTCAAGGCTTTGCGGTACAAAGTCAAACCACACGTCAAAGATACACTATACTATATCCGGCGGCGCCTTATCTCAACCCGATGAATGACAGAACCAGTTGGGCGACAAAATTAACACAAGTTCACTGTTCGATGTTAAAATACCCCCTAACCATGGCATCCTCCAAGCGCTGAATGTGTTTCTTCTGTTTCATCTGTTTCTTTTGCTTTCGTTTTGTTGAGAAAGCACATCCCATTTTTGTCATTAGGATTAGTAGGCTACTACTGGCATTTAGTGGTAGTCCCACACACTGTAAAGTTTCATGTTAAAGTGTCTAATGTCCCGCAAATGTGACAAAATGAGTCAAATTACATGCAAAATGTCTAAAGTTCGGTAAATTTACCGTATTACCTCGAATTAACCCTACCCCTTGAAATACCCCGCCCCCTAAAACTGAATGTAAAGAGAAAGTACATGACAAATACCGCAGTTTGTGATTTGTACAATACAGAACACACGTTAAAACCGATAACTCAGTGACGTTAGGGAAGGGTTTATGTGTATATGCTATTATATATGCCTATAAACACATACCGTATTACCTCGAAATACCCCCAGGGGGTTTATTATTTTGCCAGCAAAATTTGAGGGGGGGATAATTCGAGAGGGGGGTTTATTCGAGGGGGGGGGTCTATTATTTCGCCAGAAATTATCGGAAATTCCCCAAACGCAGACGTGGAAAAATCGAACAATCACATAGATTTATGTGTGTTTATAGGCATATATTACCGTATATACACAAAAACCCTTCCCTAACGTCACTTTATCATCAGTTTTAACGTCTGTTCTGCATTGTACAGATCACAAACTGCGGTATTTGTCATGTACGTTCACGTTACACTCAATTTTAGGGGGGGGGGGTATTTCGAGGGGGGGGTTTATTATTTCCTCAGCCGAAATTTAGGGGGGTATTTCGAGGGGGGGTTAATTCAAGGGGGGGATAATTCGAGGTAATACGGTATACATCTATGTAATTGTTTGATTTTTCTACGTCTGGGTAAGGGGAATTTCCAAAAATTTCTGGCGAAATAATAGACCCCCTCGAATTATCCCCCCTTAAATTTTGCTGGCGAAATAATAAACACCTTGAGGGTATTTCGAGGTAACACGGTACATATTTTCTATATTCATTGAAACGTTGCATCACACTTTACAGGGTGCGTGACTGCCACCTGGCAGTAGTGCTGGAACGACTCCTCTGTGGTCGGCTGGGGAATTTTCAGCTTTTTTAGTGGTGAAAAGGGTGTAATGGTGGTTACTCTTCTCTTTGTTTGAATATAATGTGTGATTGCGGATATTATCAGGATTTTACGTGCACTGGTTTCCAGTAAATGAGTATGAATGTGTGCACTTTATGTTTCTGTCGTGTACAACAGTAGGGAAACATACAATTAAGAATGTAGGGTAAATGCGAAATGATGGAAGTGGAAATCAGTCCTGAAATAGACAGCAACATCACAATTGTTCTTAATTGAATTAATGCGCCATACAATTTTAGTATGGAAAACTGCAAGAATATAGCACTGAGCGCCTTGAGCGCCAAAACAAGCAAGTTTGAAAAAAACAAGTCTATCACATCACAACAAGCTCGAGGAGGCAGTCCCACACCGTTAAAGTGTAAAATCAAGCGTAAAATGTGATGCAAAATGGCATACAAATTTGGTCGAAATGTTAAAGTTCAGAAATTGGAATATACTTTTACACTTTGATCATCACGCGGCATAATATTTGACACGCGGCTCACACTTGACAGGGTTCGGGACTGCCGCAAGCTCTAATCACTCATTAAATCACGCATAAAACAACACCGCCTGGCGCCACTGCTGTACAGCTGCAGCGACGCCATCGGCTCCGTATCTCAACTGCAGCTGGAGCGGCGGGCCGGGCGGGAAACTGGCGCCAAATTGGTGATTTGACCCGTTGACAATGTGCCGCGGTTGCGGCGGCTGCTCAGTGGTGTCCGGCGAGGGCGCGGCTGAGGGCGGCCGCGACGCACTCGTAACTGAGTGGTGAGTGGTGTTGTAGTTGTAGGACATCGATTCAGTACTCGTGTCAATCGGGAGCTATTCCCAGACACTGTAAAACGCCATTTACAATGTTAAATGTCATGCAAAGTGTCAAGTCATGTAAAATGCCCTGTAAAATGGCAAAATTTATTTTATTTTTAACTGAACATTTGACATTTTTCATTACATTCTACAGGTTCCGAGAGTGACACCATCAGTACCATGCAGTATCCTCGGCGAACATGACACTCTGCACTTGCACTGATTTATGTCTCACGTTGGAAGCGTGCCAATAATAGTTAAAGCGTGCGAGTTTTGTAAAAAAATCAAAACATTCATTGATGTCGTTTCCGAATAATGTTATAACAGCAATTCATTTTTTTCAACGTTTTTAAAAAAGCGCATAGTTACGTTATAAATACATATACTCGGCGTTAGTGATGGAATGGCGCCATGGCGCTGGCGCCATTTGAGGGCGCCAAAGGACGCCCCGCCATGGCGCCATTGGTGCTTGGCGCTCTTTTTCCGTGGCGCCTGGCGCCCTGCTTTTAAAGGGCGCCAGTAGGGTTTCAAGGTGAGTGCTGTATAAATGGAAAAAAGATGAAAAACGCATTCATGGATGATCTGAATTCGCCAGAAAAATGGACGGAGTGGTGTGAGTGGGTATAAATCTTTTGTGCAATGGCTCATCAGATGTGTCTGACAATCTTCAGATCTGAAGAGAATGATGGAACGTTGAACTTGCAAAATCATAAATCAACGGATTCAAATCGTTGCAATTCCGTTTTATGTCTATTTCGAGGAAACATTGATTGGAAAAGTCAATTTGAAGTGAATGGATCGTTGTCAATTTCCGTAAAAAGATGAAAAAAATTCATCGATGTGAATATGTTAATGAATAACATTATAACAACAATCAATTTTGTCATCTTTCTATGAAATTCGCAAGCGCTAACCATCATTGGCACACTCCAAGCGGGAACCATGCGTACAGGGTGTAAAGTAATCGGAGTATAGTTGGCACGCTTCCAGCGTGAACCACGTTCGCAAGGTGTAATGTTGCTGGAGTACATGCAGTATGCACACCTGTGGGCGCACGAAAGGCGCTCGCCGGTCGACTACCCTCTTCCGCACCAACGTCAGTCCGGGCGCACGGCACGCTGGAAGCGTCGCGCCGCCGCCGGAGCTCGTTCAGGCCGCGCGCCGCCGCGGCCAGCTCCGACTGCACGTCGCTCAGACGACCGCGCAGCGCCGCGTTGTCCTGTTGATGGAGTAAAATCAATGTAATCCATTCATTCAATGGGAAAAGTATTTAAAAATTTTAAAATTCGGGAAAAACTATTTTGGAAGTAATTTTGCCAGGGTGCTGTCATCGTTACTGACCACTGGCCACTCCCAGACCCACCCAGAAAAATGTCAAACAACCAGCAAAAAAATAGAATAAATTTTACATTTTACACGACCGTTCACATTTTACATGACATTTCACAATAGACATTTAACAGGGTTAGGGAGTGCCATCTAACAATGCGCAAGGTCGCAAATATACACACACATAAAATCACAGCCTCACCTTTCTCAACTGCTCGTTCTCAGCCTCCAACTGCACGCTGGCGCCGTACACGGCGGTCGCCTTGGCGTGTACCGCTAGCAACTTGTCTCTCCAATAGTCGCCGCAGCGGCAAGTGCGCTCGCTGCCGCCGGAATCCTGGGTGAAATCAATTAAAATGTGACGTTTAGAAACCGTTTTCGAAAACGGCGGCGTGGGCTTTGAAGTCTTTTTTGGCTTAAAATTACCTGCCGTTTTCTTTTGACGGTGTATGTTCTGTCGTCGATAGAGTTCGCACGCAGCGTCACGTCCGCGTCCGGACTGGAGCTATAGATGTCTGCGCGGGAGTTCGTTTGAACAGTTTAAACCGACCGAACGTAAATACATTGTGAAGGCGTTTAAGTTGACGGGAAGTCATAATTTTAAGTTTGATTTACTACTGTTTACGGGGTTTGTGAACGTTGCTTTTCCACGATCTACCTACCCTATTTCCTCGGAATACCCCCCGGGGGGTGGTTTCCAGTGAGATTTTTGAGGGGGTGGGGGGTTAAACGAGGAGGGGCTACTTCGAGGGTGGGTATAAATTCATGTCCATTTTGAGGGGGGTATTTCGAGGGGGACATCCCAGGCTGTCAAGTCAACTACCTAGTTCATTGGAACTTCATTGTCTGCAAGTCAAATTGAACGGTGTGCTTCTAAAAGTACCGATCTACAAAAAATCGATTTTGAGATAATCGCAATTGAAAGTTTGGAGTATGCAATACCCATACATGGGTATTGGGTATGGGAATTTTGGGTATGGGTATTTCGGCCATATTATTGGGTATCCATATTATTGGGTTATTGGGTATGGGGATCGGTACTTTTACCCATAGTAAAAAAGCACAAATTGAGTTTTTGCTGCTGATGATGCCAAGCTGACATCGGTACTTTTAGAAGCACAAAAAATGAAGTGCAGATCGGTACATTTAGAAGTACAATTTTTAAAAATGTGTGTAGATCGGTACTTTAAAAAATACAAAAGCTGAAAAAGCTTGTAGATCGGTACTTTTAAAATTTCAAAAACTGTATTTTGCGATTGTTTTGCTTTTTTCGACCCCCCATATCTCAAAATTGAATTTCGCACCCCCCACATATTATATATTTTTTTGAAGCGCATTTTTATGGGGACCCCAAAAATGGTCCTAACTCAAATTTGAATAATTTGTAGATCGGTACTTATAGAAGCACACCCTTCTCTATCCAAACTCGGCTAAATGATCAACTGACCTGCATCGTCGACAAGATCGCCATTCAAAGCGGCGGGCTCGGTGCACTCGGAGCCGGCCGACGACATGTTCGACGGGAACTGCGTGCCCGGCGTCGACGTGCCGCTGTCGCCGCTGCACGCCGCAGGCGTCACGCCTGGGGGCGGGATTTTATTAGCCCGTACATTTTTAACAGTGGCGAGTGGGCGCATCGGGAAATTTGGGTAAATAAAATGAAACTCATAAAGAAGCTTTTTAAACGCGTTTTGAGTTTACCGCACTGATGTTGGCGTCAACAGCCGTTCACCGAGATCCAAAAACGACTCATTCACTCCAAACTCAAATGCGTTCAAAGCTTATGCATGCGTTTTCCTATTTTTCGGTTGACAGCAACGGTGTGTGTATGCACAAAAAACGTCACACAGCTTCATAAGCTATGTATATACCGGTGGCGCGATAACGGCCCCACACGCGCTAGTAGACATCGACATCAAATATCAACTGGTTCCATTCCTAATTCAAAAATTGCGCTTGAAAGTCGTTCGTCCACTCGTCAGCAAGCTTTGAATCGGGATCGGCACCCGTTGACATTTGGTGTCGATGTCAACTAGCGTGTGTGGGCTCAACGCCGCGACAACCGACATTTCGGCGTGTCCGTGTCGCTGCCCGAGCTGACCGCGTTCGGCGCGCCCTCGCCCGCGCACGACAGCCGCACCCGGCGGCGCTTCTTGAACGGCCGCTCCCATTCGTACGCGTCTGTTCGCAAGGGGGGTAAATTAGATTGGGGTGAACTGAGGGTCAACCGCCTCGGGAGCTAGTTTCCATCTGTGAACTGGAATTTCCGAATTGTAGGCAGGGTTTTTTTTTGGGGGGGGGGGGGCGGGAAAGATTATTCACTCACAGTTCAGGGAAAAATGACGAAAACCACTCAAGGATTTTTAGTGGTTGATTAAGATATTTCTTACGATTTGAAACTTTCCAGCAGAGGCAATTAACTGTTAAGGTAAAATAAACATAATATATTATAGAAGACACCAAAAATGCAAAAAAATATATGCCATTTTACCTTTGTTGTTGCACGGTGTGCTCGTGAACAGGGGAATCATACCGTCCATCTCTGGGCGACCAAATAACGAGACAATCATTGACTATTCGGTGAGAAATGAGTGGAAAATCTACGTTTATCGACCAGCCAAAACAGCTGAAAACATGTGCGACTTTAGCGTTGCCGTGCCGCCGACGCGGCTGTAATTATCTCACGTTAATCCGAGTTCCCTTATCGATATTTTAACGCGGCCGCACTGTGTAACCGGATCATATTTATCACTTATCAGTCGAATGTTGCTATTTTTTCTGTAACCGCGCACTGCGTAAATAAATGCGATAAGTAGGTAGTAAGCAGACCGCAAAGTATGAACAGAATTCTACCAGAATTAAATGAATAAAATCTTGTGATAAATATCGTAATTAATTATTCAATAGTAAAACAACATCTATGATAAAAACGGTGTAATTTCTAGTTCAATATTCATATAGGTTATGGTAGGTTTCCATACTGAGAGTGATGTCCGCCGAGTAATTAATAGGATATTTACGTCGGCGAATAGTTGAGGACGTCTTGATTGGTTGAATATGGAACCCTGCCGCTGTTTTTTTTCGATAGTGTTATAATGCAGTCACTTTTTCTAGGATCAAACTACCACAAAATGCTCGGAAATGATGGAATTATTCAAGATTTTTCTCCGATGATAAAATTTTCCATTTGGAGCGACATAATTTTCTGTTTGCGATAGTATGGGAAATTTGAAAATGTGCCAATTCCTCGAGCTTATTGAGGCCACTAATTTTGAATTTTTGTTTAACATAGTCCTGCACCTGGTTATATTTATCTGGATTTTTCCACTAAAATCGATCAAATTGAGAAGTTTATTAGGTAAACGTTGATTTACGTTGTCGGTTTCCAAAATGTGTATTTACGTACTGCATTACTTCGAATAACCCTTCCCCTCCCTGAAAAACGTCCCGGCTATTTAGACTCAGTCTGAATCGCTAAATGCAAAGTTTATGCAGAAAATACGAGCAATGTTTTCCGATCATTAACAAGCATGTACTTTAAAAACTAAAATGAATACAAATTGTTTTTCTAATAGTGGGGTTTTCACTCAAATTGAGAGCGAATATTGATGAAAACCAAGTATTTATGAAAAAGCGTGAATTGTCTCTTTGGCAAACTCCCAAGTAAAAAAATAACTCCCCATGCTGTAGCTATTCGAGGTAATGCAGTTACCTAGGTAGGTACATTCAAAGTACCCCTAAATAGTTTATGTATTGTATTTTTTCATGCATTCAAGTTCTTCTTTGAACCAGCAGAATTTCTGCCTTTGTCATATATCTTGATTCAATGTTGTCTTTGGGAAATCAGGCGTCACCAAATGTAGACGAGCCTCTTTCGCCCATCAGGTTCATTCTGAAATTATGGAATTTTTTTAATTTTTTTCTGGCAGTGCGAATATTGATAAATTTTTTTGAACTCACAAAGTCAAGTTCCTCATCTGGTCGACTTTGGTAATCCATGCCGAGGGTTATCTGTAATGCAAAGGTCATAGTTATATAAGATTCAGAGGCCCGCACCCTGTAAATTGTAATAAAAAGTGTAAAATGTCATGCATGCGAACAAAAAAGCATCAAAGGAAAAAAGCATATCATTATTGAACTTTTGACATTTTGCATGACATTTGACACTTTCCAGAACAGGGTTCGGGATTGCTCCCAGGTGCCACTCCCAGACCATGAAAATTACCTGTAAAATGTCAAATTTCATGCAAAATGTCAAGAGTCATGTACCTAAATGCCATGTAAAATGTTAAATTTTGTTTTATTTGTTAACCGGTCGTTTGACATTTCATCTTGCATGATATTTGACATTTTGTAGGGAACTTGAACAGGGTTTGAAAAGTGGCCCCAGTGTGTGCGATCGATCAGAAACATTTAAAACTGTTTTTTTTTCGAAAGCAAGTTGGATTTGGGTCAGTCAACTGAAAGCCTACCAAGTTCAATCAACCCAAAAACCAACACGATACTCACCTCACGATTATAAAACACGACCATAATCATTATGAACAGTCCCTGCAGGCCGCACAGCAGTATAAAGACAAGTTGGGCCATTTTCAACAGCGAGTCATTCAAATCGAACAGGAAAATGCCGCCGAATGCCCAGCCGACGCCCAAAACTGGCGTCACCAACAGTAGGAAACGTGAGTTGCTGCTGAAAAATCAAAAGGGGTTCAGTTTGTGTGTGGGTTTGGGGGTTGGGGAGTGTATAGGTATCATTCTTCTGTGTGGGTGTATGCTGATAAACATTAGCATATGGAAAACTTGATCAAAGTGTGCAAAGTGATCGAAGATGTATTGGTGCTTGATTCCAGAGTTGCGAAAGCGTATTTACGCTTACCCAAAATACCCGGGTAAATGGGTATTTATACTTACGCTTACGCTCACGCTTTCATAAAATACCCGTACGCTTTTTTACGCTTTCCCGACCAAATTACCCGGGTACTAAAAGCGTAAAAAAACTTTTCACACAGTTTAGTTTTACGCTTTTGAAAAAGCGTAAAAACAGAAAAAAGCGTGAACGAGGCTGCGTACCAAAAAATGACTGCGTGTGTGCAGTAATGCACTGGAAATAGTGGCAATGTATAAATTGTGTCGCGCTATTAATGTCTTGTTAATAGGTACTGTGTTACCGAGCAAAATTGTGGCTTCAGGTGAGAAAACGTTGTTGCTGAAAATGGATACCGACGACGATTTTATCGCCCTTGCCAGCACAAACTTCACGTTAGAAGATGAGGATGACTTAAATGTTGCTGCCGATGAATAAACAAACAAAATATTAGGGCAGACTATGCTAAATGGACATCCGAAAAATCTCACCGAGACCTTGATTTGGAAAGATTTCACTGAGCAAAAAGCAAAAAGATTTTTATGCTTACGCTTTTATTTACGCTTTCCTAGGTATTTAAAAAATACCTTACGCTTTCAGTATCCATACTCAAAATTTGGAAAGTGTATTTACGCTTACGCTTACGCTTTCCAAAAATACCGGTATTTTAACAACTCTGCTTGATTCTCGTCAATTCAATCCATACCATTCTCTTTTGTTGGTATAATCAGGGTTGGCAAAATCTCAGAAAAAAATAAAAATAAAATAAAAATAAAATGGGATATTCAAGGATAAAATAAAATAAAATAAAATGGAAAATTTAAGAATAAAAAAAAAATTGTATAAAAATTCGAATTTTTGTAAAATTTTTGTAAAATTGTATAAAAATTCGTATTTTTGTAAAATTGTATAAAAATTCATTTTTTTTGTAAAATTTTATCTCGTTGCTTGAGTTTCTACCTGTTTATTCATGGATATAGGAGCAGTCCCAAGTGTAAAGTGTCAAATGTCATGTAAAATGTCATGCAAAGTGTCAATGTCATGACAAATGTAAAGTAAAGTGTAGATTGTCATGACATGTAAAAATTAAAGTATCAATTGTCAAGCAAATTGTGTTCAAATCTCATGTTTGATTTTGAAATCTCATGTTTTGTATCCAAATTATGTTGTTGTTGAATCCAAATCTTATGTGAACATTTGGATACAAAAACATAAGATTAGGATACAATACATACTATGGAAACAAAAACACAAGATTTGGATACACAATTTACACTTTGCATGACATTTGACATGACACTTGACATTTTGCATGACAATTGACACTTTACTTTACATTTGTCATGACAATTGACAAATTGCATCACATTTTATAAATGTGCCCAGCACACTCCACTAGTCCTTCTACTGAAAATGCAAACCATTCTTATCAATAATTGTAACTTTACACTTGCAGCTAGCTAACAATACATACTGCATGCAACTTTTGAAAAGTAAGGGAAAAATTTGTCACAGGTTTTTCATGTATAGGTCTAATTATAACATTTTTCTGGCCTTGCATGCATGATTCTGATTTTTTGTAAAATTTTTGTACAATTTTTGTAAAACTTTTGTAAAATGTGTCATTTTATTTTATTAATGACTTTTGGGAATAAAATAAAATAAAATAAAATGAAACAAGAATAAAATAGAAATAAAATAAAATTTTTATATAATTTTTATACAATTTTACTAAAATGAATTTTTATAAAACCAACCCTGGGTATAATAGATACAGTAATTCCTCGCAATTAGCGTTCTAAAAATCTCTGAGAGATTTATATTTAAAAAATCTCAGAAAATATAATTATAAATTTATTTTTGAGAAACTTTTCCCCAATTTTCATACTTTTTGCCCATTTTCACCTTCAAATCTACTTCAATCCATGCTTTTTTCCCCTTATTTTTGGCTATACATGTGTTTATTTATATACCATGTTTGGCTATTTTATTCACTTGTATGTCTTGAGAAAGCTTACATAAAAGCCTATGTGATATACAAGTTCTGTACTCGAGTAGTTTCAAAAAGTATATGTAAAAGTGAGAACAGGTACTTTCTGCAGTGAAATGTGAACATATTTACTCATTTAACTCAGTAAACATGAGTATACATATTTTTGAGAGAACATGAATATGTTTTAGCAACTTTGAAAAAAAACAAGAGAAAAGTTGAATGGTAAATTGTGAAAGTGAAAAATCAGTGAATTCTGAGGTTTCAGAGGGTGATGTCATGTTTGGGAAGTACAATCAAGCAATGCACCATTATCATCATCGCCTGAGAGTTCCTTCACAATTCACAGCTTGTGGTATTTAAACAGAAAAACAAACAGTGAAAAATAGCCATTTTTCACTGTTTTTCACTTGACACATTTTCAAGTGATTTTGAGATATGAGTGAAGTGGAAAAAGTTCACTAATGTCATTGCGCAACGTTTTTCACTTCACTCATGTCTGAAAATCACTTGAAAAAGTGTCAAGTGAAAAAAACGGGCAAATGTGCGTAACGGGCAGATGTGCGTATCAGTGCACCCCCCCTCTAAATACCCCCAACCTCGAAACACCCCCTCAAAATGTGCACTATGAATAGGGACAAAATAGGCGTGTTGTGACTGCGCCATCGGTTGCAGCCATAAATATAATTTTGCACTTGGAATTTTGCCCACGCAGTAGATTTTGGAAAATCGACTCACTGCATGGTGCCGTGGTATAAATTTGTCATTTCAGCGGCATGTGTCGCTATGTTCTGTTTGAATCGTGCCAAGGAGATCAGTGCTAGGAATACATTCACCTGCATGGAGGGGAATTGCAAATTGAAATTTTTTTTCTTAATAGCTAGGTACCTATTTTTACATGAGACGGAAGGAACACAAAAAATATTTTGATGTAAATATACGTGTACTAACCACGCATATGGTCAGAATTGGTAGAATGAAAGCATAATTCAGCCAAGAGCCAGATACGAACCAACAGCTGTAAATATAATTATAATTATTATCTATGAAATACCTGACAGTCACATATTTTGGACGTAAATGCTCAAACTCACTATTCCCTAGTTCCGTAATCGTCCCATTTGATCACAGCCAGCGTGGCGACTACAACAATGGGTATTCCAATTCCAATTATGATGTTCATCCAATGAGGCGGACCCCTTTTGCTCGCATACTGCAGTGTTGGTTAAACGTTTACTTTATTATGTAAATTTCGAAAAATTTGAAAATTTCAGCCGTCAGTGTCGATGTAAAAAGCGCTAAAAAGGCTTCTGGCGCCACACACCAAAAGCGCTACGGCCGTTTTTGCATTGGTGCTAGCGTCAAGCGCCTGCTTTTATTTACAGTTCCATGGAAATATTTACAGGGACAAAAGTCCCATGGCGCTTTTTTAAACGCCAGCACCAAACGCCAATGCCGCCAAAGCATAATGGCGCTGAACGCCAACAGCGCTATCACGGTGTTTGCTTTTGCGCCATAGAAAAATGGCGCCACGTGCTAAAAGGCCCACAGCGCTTTTACATTTGTCGCTGCACACACTAGTTTACTAGCGGTAAAGTAAAAATGTGGTAAACTCATTTTTCAGCTTCTGAGCGCATCTGAGTCTACCGGGAATGTGTTAATTTTTATCCCCGTCAACTGCAGTTGACGTTCAGTTCACTCCGGTAAACTCAGATGCGCTCAGAAGCTGAAAAAGGAGTTTACCAAATTCTTAGTTTACAGTTAGTAAACTAGTGTGTGCAGCGCCATTACTGCGCAGCCCTCACCTTCGGATTGGCGTTGCTCACGGAGAAAATGTTGACGGCGAGGCAAAACTTGAACAGGAAGGCGGACAGGAACAAGCCGTGCGTGAGTATGGCGGAAGCCTTGCACGCGTACTCGACCTCGTTCAGGTGCATGCCCGCCAGGAAGGAGATCTGCGCGCACATCAGCGAGAAGCACAGCACGCGCAGGATCACGATGCGCTTCGTTTGCAGCCGTCTGCGGTTTTTTTTGTGTGTTCTCATTGTTCCACAGGGTAAAAGAAGCAAAAACATATTTTTTATACTGGAAAAAATTCAAAATTCGATAACCAATTTTTCCAATTTTTTTTCTCGAAAATTCGCTTTTGAAAAAATACTTTAATCATATATCCAGATAGTTTTTATGACCTGAAAGAAAAGATATCTTTGTAATGTGCTCACCGAATGTAAATGAGTACTCCCAAGGTGATTACTAAGCACGCGATGGAGATGCCCAAGCAGATGTAGGTCAAAATGCGCATCCAATACGAGAACGTGTCTTCTTCCTGCACATTTGCACTGTTGTAGTCTACAAACCGCATAAAATAATTTGCGTTGAAATCTACCATAGTCCACATGAATAATGAGAAGAAAACGTAAAAAATCCACAACGTCGCATTGATTTCATCTGGGATTAAACAGTTTACACATGGCATTATTCAACAGATTATGGTAACACCGTGTGAAAAGCAGGTGGTCCAATCAATATTTATCGATCTACTGGAGTCGCAGAAAATCTACGGCCACCAAATGACGCACTCACCACAGTTGTTGATGCGTTTTTACTTTTGCGTATTTCAAAAAGTACGCATACTCGAGTACCGAGTAAATACGCATACGTATGCTTTGAGAAAAGTATCTGTACTCGACTGTACGCTTACTTTTTGAGAACACTAGAGTACAGTAGAGTAATTCTTGCGAGTACAGAAAGATTATTTTTGCCATTAGATGCCCCTGCTTTTCATAAAGAATATTTATTAGCTGAAAGAAAACACTTTTTTTCGTCCAGGGTATACATTGATAATGCTCCCTTCTACATTTTCCAGAAAGAAAAGGTAATTGTACTCACTTTTACGCTTTCCTGGGACAAATACTCGCATTTATGTTTTCTGGGAAAACAAGCACTTTACTCTTATTTACTCGCGAGTAAGAGTAATAATTTTTTAGTTTACGCTTTCTGTACTCAGGGGGTGGGTAAAAAGAAAATACTTTACGCATACGCATACTTGGTACTTTGGTACTTTTGGTACTTTGGTACCAAAAAACTTCGGTACTTTTAACAACTCTGGCACTCACCACTTCGGGGTCGATTTGCATGAGCAAGGCGAAGTTGGTCGTGTGCGAGCACATGCACATGGCCGTGCGCTCGATCGAGTCCAGCACCGTGCACCCGTCAGTGCGGAAACGTCTGTGTTTGGATACGTCTGGATTGGTTTCGTTTTTAGTTTGGAGGTTGTTCTGTTTTAATGGTGCGATTCAGCGCGTTTGATACCTAAGCGGAGCAAGATTATGGTCAGTTAAGTTCAACGTAAAGAACAGTTCCCAATTCTCAGTTCTCAAATGTTTTTTCTTTTTCAAAAGTTTCAAATGGTTACTTCTTCACTTGCGGAATTAACCCCACCAGTGTCGAATTTGGATACCTATGTATTATCTAATCAACGGAGGTGCCAGATAAATAAAATGTACACCAGCCTAATGAAATCTCTAGCCTGACACGTGAAATGTGACTAACTTTTGCTCAGTTAGCGGGTTTTTGTCCAGCCAGCCGCAGCGCAGATTTTTCCGCGGTATTGGCTGCGCATCACAAATGACAACAATTTTCAATTTGAAAAAACACAACATTTAAAAAAAAACTCAACAACCCATCTAAACCCACCTCCGGTAAGGCAAACTTGATAGTCACCAACAAATCCCTATTAGTCCTAGTGGCCCAGTCCTCCTCCTGTTGCAGGGTGGTTGCAATTGAAACGACAATTGGCGCCAGGTATATGGTGGAGCCTTCTGGCGCCGGGTGCCATGGCGTTTCCACTGGCACTGTGAGGCGGCTGAAAGTGCACGACATGCCGAAGCGGTCCTTGTGGTGCAGCATCTCTGAATTGGGCCAGTTGGAATATTTGGGTGTGTTGAGTTGGTGTACTTCACGATTTACAAAAATTTGTAAGTTTGAAACTGTTTTTGAATTTTTTTTGAGTTTTGGAGTATTTTAAGACACATGGGTATCACTATATCTCCCAGATCCCTTAAAAAGGGAGGGGCCTGTCACAAATGGATAACATCCCCCCTTGAATAGTTAGGGAGGTATCATAAATTTATAATACAGCTGGTACGATCTGGATAACATGAATGGAGAGTCCCAGGTATGATACAATTCCCTGAAAATAAGGTAATCGGGTTGTAAGTAACGATGGCAAACCCTCTGAAAAAAAGTATTTAAATTTTTAAGTGTTTTTTCCAAAATGAATTTTCGAATTTTCGAATTTTTCCTCAAATGAATTTTCGAATTTCGAATTTAATTTTCGAATTTTCGAATTTTCGAATCTTTTTGGACAATTTTCGAATTTTTTGGGGTAATTTTCGAATTTTTTTACATACTTTTCGAATTTTTTGGAAAAATATTGAATTAAGAGCTTTTTGAAGCTGTTAAGTAGTTATGTTGAAATAGTTATGGGTGCTCGGTGCATTACTGTGCATTCTTCAATGTAACTGGGTCTACCGATAGCTGGAATTGTGGGTGGGTGTTATGGGGGTCCACCCATAGCTGGAATTGGCGGTGGCGGTACTGGGAGGGAGGATCACCAGACTTTTGTGTCATTCCATTCTGTTGTACGTTTGCTGATTATGTAATCCCATAACAAATGGCTAAAGCCAACAAAAAGTGGACGCTGCACCTGAACATGTGTATGCTTTTGAATGCACAAAAGTAATATATCATATACCATGCCATTTTCTTATCGAGCTATCAAAAGATGTATATCAAGGGAAATGTATACAAATGCTAATAATATAGGCTATCAACACAGCAAACTGCATCACAAGAAACAATTTCACCAAACTTTTGCATGGCAGTGTGAGCTGTGTCAAAGTGCTGCAATCATTAAAGATACAAAAAGCTCACGCTGCCATGCAAAAGTTTGGTGAAATTGTTTCTTGTGATGCAGTTTGCTGTGTTGATAGCTTATATTATTAGCATTTGTATACATTTCCCTTGATATACATCTTTTGATAGCTCGATAAGAAAATGGCATGGTATATGATATATTACTTTTGTGCATTCAAAAGCATACACATGTTCAGGTGCAGCGTCCACTTTTTGTTGGCTTTAGCCATTTGTTATGGGATATACTTCTTTTTGAGGGCCACAGGCCCAAATTTTATAAGTTATTGCAAATCAAGCAAATGTCAAATGTGGCACTGAGCAATACAATCTATAGTCAAGAAGAAGCCAAATACTAAGATTCAAAAGATTTTCAACATGACATTTAGAACCTGAAAGTTATCACTTGACATTTATGACTTGAATTTACCAACTTGACAATAACTTGACATAAACCACTTGACATTTATGACTGAATGGCATCACTTGATATGTATGACTTTACATGAACTGCTTGCCATTTTTTCACCTGATAGTTGTCACTTGACATAAACAACTTGACAGGTATCACCTGAAAATTGTTACTTGACATATTACTTGACATTTGACATGACATTTATCACTTGACATTAAAGTTGACATTTCACTTGAAATTTTTCACTTGACATTTAACTTGACATTTGACATGACATTTATCACTTGACATTAAGCTTGACATTTAACTTGACATTTGACTTGACATGGACATCTCACTTTAAATTTGTTACTTGACATTTCATATGAAATTTATCACTTGGCATTTGACTTGACATTTCAATTGAAAGTTATCACTTTATATTCACCTTGACATTTATCACTTGACATTTGACTTGAGTTGACTTTAGACTTGACATTTATAACTTGACATTTGACTGGATATTTGATCACTTGACATTAAACTTTACATTTGACTTGACATTTCTCACTTGAAATTTGACTTGACATTTCTCACTTGAAATTTGACTTGACATATGACTTGATATTTGACTTGACATTTATGAGTTGACATTAAACTTAACATTTCACTTGAAATTTGTCACTTGACATTTGACTTGAAATTTGTCACTTGACATTTGACTTGACATTTCACTTGAAATTTATCACTTGACATTTATCACTTGACATCTATCACTTGACATTTATCACTTGACATTTCACTTGAAATCTACCACTTGACATTTATCACTTGATATTTGACTTGATATTTTATCACTTAATATTTTATCACTTGACATCTATCACTTGACATTTGGCCTGACATTTATTGCTTGACATTTATCACTTGACATTTCACTTGAAACTTACCACTTGACATTTATCACTTGATATTTGACTTGATATTTTATCACTTAATAGTTTTTCACTTGACATCTATCACTTGACATTTCACTTGAAATCTACCACTTGACATTTATCACTTGATATTTGACTTGATATTTTATCACTTAATATTTTATCACTTGACATCTATCACTTGACATTTGGCCTGACATTTATTGCTTGACATTTATCACTTGACATTTCACTTGAAACTTACCACTTGACATTTATCACTTGATATTTGACTTGATATTTTATCACTTAATAGTTTATCACTTGACATCTATCACTTGACATTTATCACTTGACATTTGGCCTGCCATTTATTGCTTGACATTTATCACTTGACATTTGACTTGACATTTATAACTTGACATTTGACTTGACATTAACCACTAGACATTTATGACCTGATAGTAATCACCATGCAAGGTCACATGCTCAGTATCACATCAAGCAGTAGTTCAGGCATGTTTGCGCATTTTACACAAAATAAGCAAACTTAAATAACTTTTGTAAATCTGTACCAAAATTGCCAAAAATTGGCTCATTTGAAAGCTCTAGTCATGGCGCACATCAACAAATTTTTTTTATTGCCGCATTTGTATTCAAATTTTGAATTTATTGAGGTTTGAAAATTTCAAACAGATACCGTCCCAAAGTGGGCGGAGCCTGTGAAAACAATTCCCGAAAATAAGAAATGGCATCATATGCTCTTTCATATGAGCCATCAACCATGAAAATCGGTCGTGTTTCAAGGAAGTTATTGCAGTTTGAAGATTGTCGGGAGAACAAGATGAACAACAACAACAACAACAACAACAACACTGCCTAGAAAAGAAAATGTGTAATAACTTCCTCCCAACTCAACCATTTGACTTGAAAATTTGCATGGGGGTACTTTTCGACACGGGCTATTCAATGGTATAATGGGTTTTGCCGTAGCTTGTCGCGTTCCGAAGTTATTGCGATTTAAATTTTGCGATTTCCGCATTTTGGTGTGTCTGACCATATTATGGGTGGGTCGCTTGCGCCCTCCCTCGGCAGCGAGGGATGGCGCTGGCGCGCCCACCCGATTGCAAAAATTTTATGCAATTTGACCCTGTATTTATGTGATTTTTATCTATATATTTACCATTTATCCTTGAATAAGTCCCCCTCAAATAAGTCCCCTCAAAAATCACTGACAAAAAATACCCCCCAGAAAAATTTATTTTACATGTTGAAATACTGGGTCAACTTGGCATAATGAATTTTTACATCACTAATCCAACCTCAAAAATGGAATCTACAGGTTGTGCAGATCATTTTAAGTATTTCACAGTCCAAATCGGCCAAGAAATGGCCGAGTTATCAAGCTTCAACGTCAACTAGCCAGATCGGTCATGTAAAGTCAACACCTTTTTATCGACCCCCCTTCTTGGGATTGGGGAACGATTCAAGGAAACAAAACAATTTGGTTCATGTGTAACAGATAGTGATGGAAAAGCGCCAGAAAAAAGGGCGCCAGGCGCCAAGGGCGCCATGGCGCCATTTGGAAACCAGGCGCCAGGCGCCAAGGGCGCCACGGAAAGGGGGCGCCAAGCGCCAAGGGCGCCATGGCGCCATTCGGAAACTGGGCGCCAGGCGCCAAGGGCGCCACGGAAAGAGGGCGCCAAGCGCCAAGGGCGCCATGGCGCCATTTGAAAAATAGGGCGCCAGGCGCCAAGGGCGCCAGGATCAATAAGTGTATACAACACCCTGTGTGTGCTAAAAGTGTTTCTACAGCACCCTAGTACATGCATTCACTACTTAATTTGCGTTCTCCAGGGTGTAATGAACAAAAGCAACACTAGCAACAAAAAATTCGGGTAAAATTCACATGACAATTCAAACACAACGGATATTGTCATTTGACAACAATCCATTCACTTCAAATTGACCTTTCCAATCATGTTTCCTCGAAATGGACAAACAAACGGAATTGCAACGATTTGAATCCGTTGATTTATGATTTTGCATTCTCAACTCTCGTCTTCTGATCTGTCAGACACATCTGATGAACCGTTGCACAAAAGATTTATACCCACTCACACCACTTCGTCCATTTTTCTGGCAGATTCAGATCATCCATGAATGCGTTTTTCATCTTCTTTTTTTTTCATTTATACAGCACTCACCTTGAAACCCTGCTGGCGCCTTTTTGGCGCCCTTTAAAAGCAGGGCGCCAGGCGCCAAAGGCGCCACGGAAAAAGGGCGCCAAGCGCCAAGGGCGCCATGGCGCCTTTCAGAATGTGGGCGCCAGGCGCCAAGGGCGCCACAGAAAAAGGGCGCCAAGCGCCAATGGCGCCATGGCGCGGCGCCCTTTGGCGCCCTCAAATGGCGCCAGCGCCATGGCGCCATTCCATCACTAGTAACAGAATGGGGTGACAGAAGGTCTGGTGGATCCACCCCCTAAAATGCATTCCCCGAGTCCAGCCATGGGTCTACCACAGATGCCATTTCAATGTACATTGACGTTTTTTTTTGTTTCGATAGACTTTTTCTGATGCACCGCATATCAATTATCGATCGATTTAGCACATCGAATCTAAGAATGTGTTTGATGTCCTTGAATTCCCTGAAAAATTCGAAAACTATTTTCGAATTACTGAATTTTCGAATTTTCGAATTTTTTCAAAAAAAAATCGATTTTTAAGTGTTTTTTCCAGTGGTGGAATAAAAATTCGAAAATTCTGAAAAAATTCGAAAATTCGAAAATATTTTGTGTCACCCAGTAAAGTCACGAAAAAGTGTCACCCAGTAAAGTCATACTTTTTATGAAAACAAGAAAGCCATGCGCAAATTCTATCCCCTATGTAGGTAGACATAATGGGCGAAGCGAAGTAAGTATGAAAGGATAAAATACAGTAAAACCGGGCCGCAGCTCCAGAGAAAGGGCCTGCTAGTTTCTAATACTCAACCTTTCCCAAAAAACGGACTTGGCTGGCGCAAAGCGCTGGTCGTGAGCGCGCATGCAGATCCGCGCCAGGTGTTTGTCGCCGGCCAGCCCTGCCCCGGACGAATGATGTAATTTGCCACATCTGTGAGTTATGTATGTGGCGCTGGTTTGGCGCAATTTTTAGTATTATTTACAGCGTAGTGATGTAAAAAGTGCCAGGAATTTGGCGTCAAGCGCCGCCACTACCACCTTCAGCGCCAATCATCAATGGCGCCGGAAATGAAAGTGGGCGCCACGCACCAGTGGCGCCACAACAAAATTTGCCAAGCGACAAGAGCACCGTGGCGATTTTTGCTTTGGCGCCAGCGCCAGGCGCACAGTGCCATGGCGCTTTTACATACACTATTCCACCCTCTCTCTTGCACTCTCTCACGTATGTTCTCCCTGTCGAAAGTCTGCATGGTGTGCGCGCTGCGATTTCCGCCGGCGTCCGGGTATCTGTGACTTCTGTGCAGGAAGTTGGTGGCTAGCGCCAGGCCGACCGCCTCGGCCGTGTGCACCGGGGGGCACTCCCAGACCTTGTAAAATGCGATGTAAAATGTCAAATGTCATGCAAAGTGTCAAAAGTCATGTAAAATGCCCTGGAAAATGGCAAACGCATGTTTGCCATTTTCCAGGGCCTTTTAAATGACTTTTGACACTTTGCATGGCATTTGACACTTGACAGGGCGTTTTACAGGGTCCGGGAATGGCACCAGGTCGGTGGCGGCCGCTGCGTCCGCCTCGATCACTTTGCGCCGCGGCAGTTTCGGATCGAGCATGTTGTTTATGCGGTCCAGGATTTGCTGCGGGTGAGTAGGTGTAGTGATGGAAAAGCGTCATGGCGCTGGCGCCTGGCGCTAGCGCCAAAGCAAAAAGCGCCATGGCGCTTTTGGCGGCTTGGCGCTAAAACGCTCTGGCGCCATTGGCGCTTGGCGCTGAGGTCCGAGAAAGCGCCATGGCGCTCTTGGCGCTTGGCGCCATTTTCTGGTGGCGCTATTGGCGCCTGGCGCCAGCATTAAAAAAGGCGCCAAAAAAGCGCCAACCATGATAATCAAAAATAGTTTTAATACACTGAAATTGACACTCCAGTTAATCAATTTTGATGAAAACTTAATAAATATTGATTAATATTAGGGTAGACTTTACATTGAATAAACGCATCGCGTTAAAATGTGTTTACTTTTACTTTAGACGTCCTCATATTTGAATGTAGAACAATGTTTTGTTCGCTCAAAAAACGTACTTGTGTTGTACCCACCTTTTTCATTTTAAGCTTGAACTTATAAAAGTTGATAACTTCAAAAAGTTTATTTTAAGAAAATGTCACTTTATGCTTTACTCCCAATTGCTTCTAGCAGTCTAAATTAGGGGTTCAGTATGGTGGGGGTTGTGAGGGAGCGGGGTGTTACCCCCAAATACTCCATCTATCTATCTATCTATCCTGAGGCAGAATTTTAGGCTACTATCCCTTGAGCCCCCACCCCCAGTCCCAAAATCGACCAGCTATTATCTTTCAGGAGCGATATTTTAAAAAATTTCACATTTACATTATTTTTTTTCGATTTACACAAAAAATGCTGATTTTCATACTTTTTCGGGAAACGTTCCCGTGATTTTCACATCACTCAGTCACTGTCGTGATTTTTCAGACTTCAAAATCATTATTGTTCATGTGAATTATGACCACTTTCAACTGTTTTTGGCTACCGTATTTGCTTGAAAAATCCCCCTGGGGGATTATTATATCGACAGACATTTTTGAGGGGGGAACTATTCGAGGGGGGAATTAATCAAGGGGGGAACTGTTCAAGCAAATATGGTATATATGTCCCTTAAACCAAACCACCCTTTAGCTGGGCGAGAAACAAAGAACTCCCCATTGAAAGCTTCACAGTCATGATGTCTGACTGAAAATTATGTCTCTGGGTATTTAAACAATTAATACACATTGCAGTGGTTGTTTGTACTGGCAAAAGTTCAATGGAATACTACAACTTCAGCGCTACATCACCCACAGTTATGCACTCGTTTCTACCATCAAATTGCAGAAAAAATTTTTGGCGCTGGCGCTATTGGCGCTTGGCGCCATTACCCTCTGGCGCCATTGGCGCTTGGCGCTGAGGTTCAAAAAAGCGCCATGGCGCTTTTGGCGCTTGGAGCCATTTTGCTCTGGCGCCATTGGCGCTTGGCGCCGGGGTCTGAAAAGCGCCATGGCGCTTTTGGCGCTTGGCGCCAAAAGCCTGGCGCTTTTTCCATCACTAAGTAGGTGCATGCAAGTTCAAGGTTCAAATTGGGTGAGTATGTGGTATTTAGAAAATTAGGGTGTGGGTATGGTAATTGGCCTGTTCTGCATTAATGGGAAGGTGGTCCCTCAGGTGCCAGTCCCAGACCCGGTAAAAACCCTGTAAAATGTAAAAGACTCTATAAATGTCATGTGCCATTTAAAAGACCCTGTAAAATGTTAAATGACATGTAAAAGACCCTGCCAAGTGTCATGTGTATCCAAATATTATTCTGTAGTATCAAAATGTGATGTTTTTGTATCCAAAGCTTACATTTGGACATAAGATTTAGATACAAAAACATAAGATTCTGACACCATAGAAAAAGATTTGGATACACATGAAACTTCACAGGGTATTTTAGATAACATTTGACATTTTACACTGTGTTATACATGACACACGACATTGTACAGTTTTTTACATTTTACACAGTCTTTTACAGTGCGTTTTACACTGTACATTGGTTTTTACATGTCTAAGACTGGAACCCGGGCTCATCACCCGAGTAACTAAAACACAAATTATATGAGTGATGACAGGAAATGTGCCAAAAACGGTCCAAAGCTTGCTTGGCCATTTTGGTCATATCTACAGTCTAGAGAAGATAAATATCCAGCAAAAAATTTTGATAAAAATAAAGTTGAAGATGTGGCTTATACCCTCCAATCATTGCCCCCCCCCCAAAAGTACTGTCCTCAAAAATGCTAGAACAGACAGAATACAATATCATTCATGAACATAACCCCAGTAAATAGCGGCAATTATTGCAATACAGTGAATTTTAAAAGGTTCAATTCCTTTTGCAACACCAACATTTGCAATGGTGTTCACATTCTCAATCGGCTGTCCCTCTTCAACGATCTGCTTCACTGGCAGGCCATTGATCACCTGGGGGGTACTCCCAGAACCTGTAAAATGACCTGTGAAACTTCAAATGTCATGCACAGTGTCAAAAGTTATGTAAAATGCCCTGGAAGATCGCAAACTTACGTTTGCCATTTTCCAGGGAGTTTTACATGACTTTTGACACTTCGCATGACATTCGACATTTTGCAAGACATTTCACATGGTCTGCGAGTGGCACCTGATCAAACAACCCAGTCATTGACGAGGCATCTTGTGAATCACCATCGCCCACTTTTTCATCGAAACCATCCAAAACAAGTTTGCTAGCTCCGGGCTCATATTTTATGGCTTCATAATTTTTCGCCACAAATTCCATCATTTGAGTGGCATCTTTGGGCACGCAGTTGACGATTTGCTGATGCCAGTGCCCGGTGCCGTTGCAGCGTCGCGTTATGTTGCCGTAGGTACCGGAAGGGCACAGTTTGTAGCGGGTGACCGCACCGTTTGTTTCTGGCCATGTGCCATCTTTGGGACACAACACTGTAGGGTGTAGGTGAATTTGTTGTCATTCTTAGAGTTTTTTTGGTTGTTAAGATTGGATTGCCTCTAGCATTACAAAACGAGTGATTGTGAGAAAATGTGATAGAATATAATCTCTGAAAATTTCTCAAAAAGAAAATCGAAAATCCAGGAAAATATATATATATAAAACTCTTATAAAAAAAAATCTTTTCTGATATCTTTGAATATGAATCTCCCACAGATTTTTGCAATGCGACTATGGCACAAAACCAACATGGTTTGCAAGTCTTCTCTGTATCATCCTGCTGCATCGTACCTTCCGGGCAGGTGCACACACCATTATTGCATATTGAACCACTCAAGCAGATCTGCTCATTGTCACATGGCCCGCCTGTGCAGAAAGTTTGAAATACCTGATGTCACAGATGAATAAATAGTTATATACTATGGCTGGTCACATGTCTAAAGTAATGAATAATCTATTTTGCATCCAAAAGTCCTCAAAATTTGATTGTGTTGCAAGCAGCATTATGTAGTCATATTTCCAAACCTGGCAATTCATTGTCCAGCTGGCAATGTTTAATTACATATCTTGTATCCATCTCTGTCACAGTGGGGTACGTTCTGACACTATGCTGTCCAGGAGGGCACCTGCACAAGTTTCCCATAGTTCGGTCACAGTGAGCACCAGAATGACACTGGTGTGTCAATGGGGAACATGGTTGGTCTGGGTATCCAACCACTTCTATGCACTCGTTTTCTTGCTCTAGGAAATTGGTACGACAGGCGCATTTTTCCTGTGTGGTGTCACTGATTTTATTATTGTTATCTATTTGGGGCAGTTTTGTCAAGTGTTGAAAATAACATGTATGCAGTTCATAGAGGACTCATTTATACATTTACTGGAGCATTTTTCACGCAACTGTGGTCGGCGGCAGGTCATATTACCTCCTGGTGCAGGAGTTGGTAGACATTGCAAGAACTCAGGTGAGCATCCACCAATACCTGAATTACAATAAGACATACGTAGTCATAAGTGTACGTATTTATGTGTTCTCATTTTTAGAAAATTGGAAATCTTTTAAGGTCCACCAACAATATTCTTTGTCTGTTGGCAGTCGACAGGCAGCCATGTCTTCATAGTACAGTTCATATTCCTGCGTGCACATGCCGGGTGCCAGACACACACCTTCTCTGTATGATCTACCTGGACCACATATACACCTGCCATCAGTGCACAGTGTCATCTGTTCTGGGTCACACAGCAGCGCTTTGCCGCAACTCTCACCAAATGAGGAAAATGTACCACCAGTTAGTGTTTCATTGACACGGCACATTTTCCACAGAAAGTCATGGTAGCGGGGGTACATGCACTTGCAAATACCCTGCAAGTTGTGCGTTTTGTATCTTCTGTTATTAAACTTTAGTAGGCTGAAACTTTGCATTTATTACCTTGTAGCATGTTGATTTCTTCAAAGGGTCACATGGTTGCTCAATGCTGCATGGCTCTCCAATGTCCTTGAATGAACTCACACAGTACTGAGCCAAGTAAATCAAACTTGCATCTGAGGGGCACTGGCAAATCGAACCTGCACATGTTTGTATTTCTATGCTACCAATTGCATGGACCAAATCTGAATCATTAGACAAAAACTCACCATCACACACACTGCCACCCAGACAAGTCTCTCCATAAACACAAGATACATTGGGTGCAGCAGTGCTGGTGACACAAATGAATTTCCCCAGGTTAGTATCATACAGGTCACGCATACCAGCTGGACACTCACAGCGGGAGTTCACACATTTGCTATTGCCTGTTAGAATCAAACATGATGATAACTGATAATGCACATAGTCTACCAGTGTTCTAATTGGTGGGTTGGACATAACTAATTCAGAATCTGTTCAGTGCACTCACCAGCACATATCTCACCACTCCCACAAGGCTCAGTTACATAACTTGTCGCCACAATGCACTCATATTTTCCCAGCACTTCCACACTGGGTGATGACGTCATACCATTTGGGCATGTGCACAGCTGGAATGTTCTATCACAGATGGAGCCACCCATGCACTCTTCACCATGTGCACATGATTCACTGGGATAGGCTGGTGAATCTTCACAGATATTGGAGATTGCTGTTTGACCCACTGGACAGGTACATGTGCCACTGTTTAGGGGTGGGTGAGTTGGATGATTATGGATGATGACAACAATGATGTTTGATGTTTCATGAATCAACTTACTCCATACAAAGGCTGCCAACAGTGCATTGCTCACCAAGAGCACACGACTGACCCACAGTGGTGTCAACAGGCACACATCCATAAGTACCAGGTGGCTGCTGCTGTGGTTGTTGCTCATAGCCAGGTGGGCAGACACATACGAGTTGGCTGTCTTGCATCCGGCACACAGTCCCCTTGGAGCAACGCTCACCACCAGCACATGAGTCATTCAAGTATGCCTCACAGCCACTCCTGTCTACAGGGCCCCATATGGCACCAGCCACTGTATAAATATGTGGCATAAGTGTTTTTTGGAAATGAAGAAAAACTGGGTGAAAAGATGGGCATTAATTTCCAATATGCAAATATTGATTTAGGCAACTTACAACACTTCCTTGAGACACTTCCCCCATAACATGGCAAGCTGGCCAGCTCACCCACCTCTGTTGCTGGCCACTGGTCACTCTGACCACATGCCATTGGCTTCTGCCAGCAGATGAATGCAATGGTGTCATTAATTTCACAAACATCTGTGGTCCACACAAAGTTTTGAGATTCCTGTGTTGTGTTGGGTTGGATTTGTGCTTCAAAGGGGGGTTGCAAAAATTGTGGTTTTTACATTGTGGTATTTCAGAGATTTGAAAAGGTGAAAAAACACATCCGTCCAATACTTAATGCAGAGTGTTAACACATTCACACATAATTATCAAATATGCATTATGGGCGGGTGTTACTTGCCTGCAGCTGACTTATCACACACAGCTTGTCATTCAGTGTTGACATTTCTCCATCCAACCATGGTACCCATGATGCTAATTCCAAAGCAAAGGTGTTACCATCTGATCTATACCACTCATTGCTCATCTTGTAACCAATCCAAGTGTAACAATACTTCACAATTTGGTTCTTTTTACACTTTAGTGAGCCAACACCTTGGTTACCTTTATCGATTAGTCCATAACTGTGTGCAGTTTCACAAAGGAGTTTCACAAAGTTACAAGAGACTGAATATATTGTACCTATTTTTCTAACCTGTAATTTTGCAATGCATTCAGCTCTTCAATGTTCTTTGGTGCAGCTAACATTGAACCATTTGCCTGGCAGTAGTCACTGGCAGCTTGATAGGAACTTGTTGTATCAACTAATGGTATGAATGCACAGTAAACAACTCCATCCAATGTTAGAGATGTTTCATGAGAGCTACAACCAGCTGTGGATGCTGAAATTTAAAATTTTTGTTGTGCTCATTATTTCACATGCAGAATGTACTTCAAGCAGAATTGGTATTCACATACTCACCCTCCCCGCATGCATTAATGCCACCTTCTAACTGCACCTCAATCTGCCATGTTGGATCACATTGGCATGTTCCACCCTGGCACGTGCTCCCCAAGCTGCATACTTCACCATTGTTGCAGTCACTGCCTGGAGGTACAGTGGGTGGGATGCATGCTGACATGTCTGGTGACCTGAAAAATGTGTTGTTATTATAGTATAAGTTTGATTTTTATTTAAGTGATTATGAATGGACATTTTGGTGTGTTCTGGACAGATGCAAGTGTCATCTGTAGTGCACACTGCTCCACCAAGGCACTGTGCATTTTTGGCACATGATTGACCAAGTGATACATAGCAGTTACTGCAGTCAACGTCACCCCAATGGCCAGTTTCATTGCACTCCCGTTGACAAATCGCTGGCTGCTTTATCTCACATGGCTGCATGATCATGTTAAACTACTTAAACCAGTTTTATGAAACTTTATAAAAATAAGATCCCCGGACACACGGCCACAGCAATGTCCTCTGATAATGTGGGTGGCCAGTTGTCCACCCTGTCACACTGCAACAGTGCCTCACAAGATACAATACCTGTGTCCACATTGAGAACTTCTTTTGTCCCAACTGGACACACACAAACAATATTGTCTGCGCACAGTGAACCATGCAGGCATGTCACGCCATCAGTGCAGCTCTGACCAGCAGTAGCTGTCAGAGCAATGCAGCCCATTTTATTGGTGGTTGTATTGAGCTGTGTTGAGTAACCTGTGTGGATGATTGAGGTCAATTAAAAAGTAGTGATTTCTGTCAGATCATGATTAGGGTTCAAATGAGACCATAGCACCAGTCTCAACAAATTGTTGAGCCTTTCTGATTGTCATCTGTTCTCAGTCATGACGTCTGGTCTTGGGTTTGGTTTCAAAAAATAAAAAATGTTTGTCTTAGTCTTGATCTTTGTCTCAAAATGCCAGTGTCATTTTAAAAATGTATGATAACCTACCACTTTTGCACACACAGGTATCTATGTCACAGATAGAGTTTTGCATGCATTTCTGCCCATGGAGGCAGGATTCACCCACATAGGCATGCTGCGGCTCACACCCATAGTTATTAGTCTGAATACTTGTCAAAACAGTCTGCATGCCTTGGATACACTGGCACAAGTAGCCCTTCTCTGTCAATTGGCACACACTCCCCCCTTGGCACTGCTCTCCATGATCACATGATTCATTCACATAGACATGGCATGTGGCAACAGGTGATGCCCAGAATGCACCTGGCTGACAAAACCTGTAGCGCACACCTCCCCCTGAGCAGAGGAATTGTGCATAGTTGTTCTCTAAAGTGGGTGGCCAAGAGGTACCATCATGGGTGTCAGCAACACAGTAACCTGGTTACAATTGTAGGCTATATATTTTGGTATACTTTGTGAATATACCGTATTTCCTCGAAATACCCCCCCCCCCCCCGGGGGTGATTGTTTCATAGTGCTCCCGAGAGGGGGGGGGGGGGTTAAACCCGGGGGGGGTATTTCGAGGGGGGGGGGTTATTATTTCACAAGAACGTTTTTGAAATCCTAGTACAAAATCGTTGTTTGTGATGTGCGCTTGGGTAGAAAAATGCATCAATAACTGACATGTAAAGACTCCTGTAGACTAATATTAGTACGTAGATGGTATAAACACTGTTCTAACGTGATTCCGACATTGTTTTAACGTGTGTTCTGCACTACGCAGAACACAAACTGCAGTATTTGTCATGTACGTTTTCTTTAGACTCAATTTGGGGGGGGGTATTTCGAGGGGGGGTGATTGTTTCATAGTGGTCTCGAGAGGGGGGGGGGGGGTCAAACGAGGGGGGGTATTTCGAGGGGGGGTGATTGTTTCATAGTGGTCTCGAGAGGGGGGGGGGGTCAAACGAGGGGGGGTATTTCGAGGTGGGGGGTATTTCGAGGAAATACGGTATTTATAAATTGTAGGTTTTGCCTCACGTGGTGGGCCCCAGCAAACTGCAGTCCTGGGAACACCGCAATCATCAAATTTCCAATCATAATTTCCACCCACTGCACTCTTAACACAATGGAGGGTATCCTGTGATGTGGAGTGAATAAAGTATTTGAAACGAATCTTCACCAAACCTTGCACAATTGTAGGGAACTAGAACACTGATCATACTGTGTGTGCTCTATGTTTAGATAGTAAAGTATGTAGGTAAATAGATAGATGGGGTCAATCTGCCTACTTTTACATAGAAAAATAAGAGCACCACTGCCTTGTCATCAATGGCATAGTATTGAACCATGAGTACCTTCCAATTCATTGCAATGAATACATCTTTGTTTGTGTTTTGTATTATTTATTTTTGTTGTAATTATTGTTATTTTTATTTGGTGTATTTAGCATTATTATATATTTATTACATATTGTAAATATATGTGGGGAACTTTATTTTTCCTGAAGAAACACTCCAGTGGTGCGATAAGTGATCAATTTGAGCGGCTGTCCAACTTGTTCTGGTGTGAAATATGAAAAAAAAAATTTGTGGAATATTTGATGGATCCATTCTGGAGATAACCCACATGATAAGTTAGCAGCTGGCCAAACATCTCAAAATCATTATAAATGTAAATAACATAGGCTCAAAATAGGTATATAACTGTGTTTAAGTTGTGCCGATGGTAGCAATCATTCTGGTTACTGGACATGCAACATATTTACTCGAAAAAAGTAGGGTCAGCTCAGCTGGCTTAATACAGGCAAATCTTTTCTTATCGTTCTTTTTGTGAAAGGTCAGTCCTGAAAAGTTTTCAGTTTTACATGGATTTTGATTTTGAATGAACATAAATATTTGCAGTGTTACGTATCATGCTCATCAAGTATATATTATACGTACATAAAGGTAAAGGGCCAGTCAATTGAAATGGATTTTTTATAAATTTCAATTGATTTTCACTCGACCCCAAATTGAAGTTGGGCTAAGCCAATTGATGTGGAGATACCCCCAGGTGTTGCCAATGTTCACCCCAAATTGCACCCCTGTAGCTGCTCCAGTGCAGCCACAGGGGCATTTTCTGTAAATTTTTTGAAATTTCTTGCTGATAATATAAATGGAACAGAGAGAGAACAGAGAGAAAATGAAATTTCTCTATAAAGAATTCACTCTGAAAAAATAAACCCCTGGGGGGTAATTCGAGGAAATACGGTATATTGATCAGCCAGAAGGTTCAAAATCTTTACAGAAAATGCCACTGTGGCTGCATTGGAGCAGCTACAGGGGTCCAATTTGGGGTGAACATTGGCAACACGTGGGGGATCTCCACACCAAGTGGCTTAGCCCAGGTTCAAATTGGGGCTGAGTGAAAATTAATTGAAATTTTAAAAATAAAAATTCCGTTTAAATTGACTGACTCTTTATTTATAAAAATATATACCGTATTACCTCGAATTATCCCCCCCCCTTGAATTAACCCCCCCCTCGAATTAACCCCCCCTCAAAATCGGCTGGGGAAATAATAAACCCCCCCCCCCTCGAAATACCCCCCCCCCCCTTCGGAATGATGTAAGTCATGTACATAATAAATACGTCATGTACGCAATGTACATGATGTATATTACTGTTAATTTGCATTGCAGCTACACATAGAGTAGTTTGTGTAGCTATCTACGTTTTTATGTCCAAATATATCCTGTTTGGACGCATTTATTACCTATTTTGGGTACGCAAATGCCTACTATTTACTACGATCCTTACGAAAATTTCTGACGAAACAATAAACCCCCCCCCCTCGAATAAACCCCCCCCTCGAATTATTGTATATACGTATATGTAGGCATTTACATTGATTAGTATTTTCAGCACATACAGTGATGCGTGGCCTTGGGTACCGCAGCATAAGCACAAATTTGAACACTGGTGGCAGCCACGTGCTATTATCATATGCCACACCATCGGAATACTCATACATTTTTGATTTTGTATTCCAATGGAAACCTATCCAAATGTCATCAAGCATTGGTTGTTGTAATATGAGGCTCAGTCTGTGTATGATAGTGCATCTTGAATAATAATCATTGATATTTTGTCAATAAAAATGAACTGCATTTCTGAAAAAATGCATGTTACAAAGCATTTCTTAAAATCTCACAAGTAACATAAGCCCAAATTGGGCTGAAGTCATTCAAATATACCCTAAAATAAATACTTATTAAAACATACAAATACCTGGCTTTCTGAAATGTATTCCACTCATGCTCAGTGCGAGGAGCAAACATGGCATTGCCTGCACTGCACACCTCCTTTCCAAACACAAATGCAACAGCAGTGGTACTCTGCTTAAGGCACTGTTCACCCATTTCTGAATCCTTGATTGATATTTCCGTGGGACCACACACAGCACCTGCAAATAGATGGCAAATTCAGCGCATGTTGGATAGATAAACTGCCATGCATGTGTTGCCAATAAGTGATGTTCATCCCATACTTTGACATGGTAAATTGGACTCAGAAGTTATGTATGATGCTACAGTGCTGGTGACAATCATATACACTGCTCCATGGCATCATAGACATAAAAAGTACCATTTGCAAAAAAGCCTATGGTGCCATGGATGGTTCAGTCTCTATGAATTTATATAAATATTGAAAAAATATAGTCTGAGGTTGGATTCAAACCCATACATATGCTTGGCACCTTATTGAGTACACTAGCTTGTTTTGACCCACTGGTTTTGCACAAGGTAAAAAAGCGCAATGCCTACAATAAAAACACCACCCACCAGTAGAACAAATCAGCAAGCCAGTGCCTGCATCTGGGGCGTGTCTATATGGCTGTTCACAGACACACAAGCCTGCAGTCTGGTTGCACACACTGCCACCAATGCACAACTGGCCGCCACCATTCTGGCCACATGGTTCATTCACTCGTGATGTCATTCGGAAGCACTTTTCCATTGGTGCATTTTGAGGATCCTCACGTGGCTCATAGCCCTCATTGCACTGGCACACCTTTGAAGTGGAGAGTTTCATAAATTTTTACCAACTTCCTTGAATGTAAATCCACTCATTCTAAAAAATGGTGTTTAGGTAGAATGTTGGTGTTAGGATGTTTGCAGTTTTCAAAATCATTAAGATCAAGTAGTTTTGTGCATTATAAAAATTAACAAAATTATTGAAATAGATCTATCTTTAATCATTTCATAAACTCAATTTTTGCAGTTACAGTTTGCATTAAAATTTGTGCAGTTTGCATCAAAATTTTGTTACACAATATGAAAAATCATTTTCAGAGTATTTTTGGATAAAAAATGTACGGAGAATACTGTATCTCTTTGCATCTACTCAAATTTCCTTACTTAATGTCCTTACTTTTTTGAAGAACTCTGGCATATGAATAAATATCCTAGCATAGTGTGAATGCTATGACAAGCTTTACACAAATAATTTTTTTGTTAACAGCACTAACAAAGTTGCCAGTACTGTCATTTTGGCATATTGTTAGGGCATCCAAGCATTGAAGGCTTGCTGCACATGACCGTCCCACAAATGCATAACATTGACTTGCATCGATTTCTAGCCATGTACCTGAAACATGATAACCACATTTGAATGATTGTGGTGCCTACGCAAATTCAGTGATATACATGATATTGGACCTGTGGTAGCAGAGCAGCTGCGGCTCAGCTGTCCGCGATCACATGGTTGCACTTGCTGATCACCATGTGATGTCAGTGGCCAAGATCCATCTTTTGGACAGTCAGGAATCACTGTGGCATTAGGAAAATGTGCTGTGTGCCCTCATCTGTTGGCATAAAAACCAATCTAAATGACTTACAGCATGTGCCATTCTCAGTAGTCATGTGTGGATGACATTCACATGTGCCATTGCCAGTTATATTGCACACCGATCCACCAAGGCAGTTGGCACCACCATCACTGATGCAGTCCTCATGAAGCATCGCATTCCTTGCTCCTGATGATGTTTCAGCACACTCAATGGAATTGTTTGATTTATTGGAATAGATGCACTGATATTTGTGTGAATGTATTTTCAGAAATGACTTAAACTTTATTTGTTGTATTGATATTCATGTGTTTTGGCTATCAAAGAAGTTAATTTGCATGTGTAAATTGGTTCATGCTGCTATGTTTGTTCAGTTCACTAAAGACAGAGAAAAATCAGCAGCATGAAAATTCTGAAAACTTGGTGCCACTCCCGCACCCTGTAAAATTCCCTGTTTAATGTCAACGTTCAAATGCAAAATGTTAAAAGTTGCATGTCAATACACAATAGCATGGTCTCTTTTTGTCTTAACATTAATATTTCTGAAATACATTCTCTATACTACCAATACAGATACATTCAAAGGGTGAAGTAAGTACAGAATTTTTTCTGGAGGAAACTGCGTACTGTATTTCTTCTAATAGAAGAGTGCCATTCTATTTTTTTCGTCAACTTTTTTACCTGCCGTTCTATTGGATGCTGCCGCTCTATTTTGTTCATCAATTTTTTTTCCACACATTTTTCATTTGAACATATTGTTTTTTATGAAACATGAACAACATTTTGGTATCAGAGCATCAATTCAAGCAAAACCAGATGTGAAAACAACCCTAAATCATATTTCTGATCACCTTGGATGTTCTCATTACCTATTTATCTAACATTTTTGTGTTTTGACACTCTTCCAACATAATTTCTACCTGCCATTCTATTGGAGGCTGCCATTCTATTGTTTTCGTGAGTGCAAAAACGTGCCATAACCTGCCGTTCTATTGTAGGTGCCATTCTATTGGAGGTATGCCGTTCTATTAGAAGTACGGTATTTACACAGTACTCAAGTATATGTTATTTTAAAGTAAAAGTAAACTGGTTTTGGAAACTGCAAGCCATTGTATCCAAACCTGTTTTGTCTGATGTACTCAGTGTTATGGTTGGTGCTGTTGCAGTCATTGATGTGGAGCTGCTTGTCGAAGTGGTTGATGTAGATGACTGTATTATGCTGCTGCTTGTACTGAATGTCCTGGATAAACTTGAGGTTGTTGTTGTTGTTTCAGTTGTGCTGGATGAGCCTATGTCCATTACGGTTTTGGTAGATGGTGTGACACTGCTGGTGCTGATGATGCTGCTGGTGCTGCCCGTGCTGCTGGTGCCGCCAGTGCTGCTGGTGCCATCTGTGCTGACAGTGCTGCTGGTGCTGCTGGTACCGCTGGTGCTGCCGGTGCTGCTGCCTGTGCTGATGCCGGTGCTGCTGCTGCTGGTGCTGCTGGTGCCATCTGTGCTGACAGTGCTGCTGGTGCTGCCGGTGCTGCTGGTACCGCTGGTGCTGCCGGTGCTGCTGCCGGTGCTGCTGCTGGTGCTGCTGGTGGTGCTGCTGGTGCCATCTGTGCTGACAGTGCTGCTGGTGCTGCTGGTACCGCTGGTGCTGCTGGTGCTGCTGCCGGTGCTGCTGCTGGTGCTGCTGCTAGTGCTAGTTGTGGTAGTGCTGCTGCTTGTTATTAAGGTGCAAATGTTGTCTGTTGTACATGTTCCAGCAGCACAAGCAGGGGCAACCTCATAGTCTGGTGGACAGATGCATGTGTTGTTCAGACACACTGAGTTGCCAAAGCAGTCCACAGTTGTGTTCAGAAGATTACACATAGAGTTAATAAGTGATGTGCAGTTACTGTAGTCCTCAGGTTCCCATGTTCCTGCAAAGAAGGATGTCTTATCAGATTATCATATAACTTAATGGACCATGTACATTACATCACGTTATCAAAGAACAAATGCAATTTGTTTGGACAACAGTTTTTTGTAAGTGAACTAAAAATTGTCATTTAACAATTAAACCATTGACAATGTCATTGTAGGTATACATCAATGTAACTGTTTCCTGTTTTTTTTACATGATGTGAACCCTGAAGTATTTTCCTGAGGTCATTGCAGTACCTTATTCAATATGAACTGTTGATTGTGAATTGGGTGTGAATTGACAAAGGCCTTTGTGAATGTAAATTTATTGACCATTACTATTACTAGAATGTGTAGATTTCCTTTATCCCATTGAATTAAAAACAAAAATTTATGGTCACAGTTTACCTGTATCATTACAATACCTTGTCACTGATCCAAGATCACATGACTGAGATGTACTTGTGTTTCTTCTTGTTTCATTCCACACCCCTTCAGCTTGACAAGATGGTATGGCTGTATTTATTGGAAATATTGACCATATACACTGAGATGTAAATCTGAGATGCTAATTGTAGGATTTCCCAGATTAAATGAAGCAACCTGCACATATTGTTGCAGTTGTACAAGTTCCTGGGCTGCATGTCGGTGCTGGTTCAAAGTTTACAGGACATGTACAAATACTGCCAGTGCATGAGCCACCACCCATGCATTCAATTTCAGTTCCTGACATGTTACAGGCTGAGTAAATGAATGCAGTGCACTTTGAGAAGTCTGAAACTTCCCATGTGCCTGAAAATATTAGAGGGGCTTTGATCATGTGAATAATTGGAGACATTCCAACCAATTCAATTCATTTGCATTGATTACTGAAATTCAATTTTCAGTTTGCGATATGAAATTTCATGTGTTTAGTCAGAGGCAGATAAATCTGAAACATACCAGTTACTGAACAGTTTCTTGTGACCACTCCTTCATCACAGGCTATTGTAACTGTTGTGTTTCCATTTGTTTCATTCCACATCCCTTCAGCAGGACACATTTTCAGTGCTTTATAAAGTAAACACAATGTTGTGTTTTTGTTTTGTAAAACAGTGCTATTAATTACAAAAACTAAATGAAGGAAACACACCACATGTGTTGTTGGATGATAACTGATATGGATACACACAAGCACAAATCTGACTAGCATTACATGCACTGTTATCTGTGCATACTTCCCCACAACCACAGCTACTCAAGGGAGACACCTGTTTAATATGGGTTTGGATGTAGTTGCATGTTTGGATGTTCTGTAAGATTTACACTATATATTTCTAGTGTGAATACCATTTTCAATACACAATATGTTCCCGCAACATCCCCAGGTTCTTGCCCACAGGGACATTCACATCTTCCAGTTGTGGCATTGCCTGTACATTCCAAGTAATTATGTTAGTGGAAATCATTTTGAAATGAACAGTGACCAAATAATTCAAAACGGACATGTTAAATTGTCAAAGCATCGACCATACTCAGTACATGTTTCATTGAAGTACCAGATACAACTATTATCAACAGCTCCTGACCATGTTCCATTCCACAGACACTCCTGTGTTACATTTCCAGAACTGCAGGTTAGTAAAGCAGTTTTGTTTGGCCGTGTTTCTGGCCATGGACCATTCATGGAACAGTTGCAAGGTTCTGCATTGAAGGATTTAAATCCAAAATAAAGCTTTGACAGGGTTTAAACTAGACTGCTAACCACATGTGTTGTTGATGGATAAGACATAGGGATACATACAATCACAAATTTGAGTAGAATTACATGCAGAGTTATGAGAACATATTTCACCACATCCACAACTATCCATAGGTGGTACCTATGCAATGACAATGATTGTAGTGAAGTAGCATACATAGGATTCAAAGAACTGTTTCAACTGTAATGTTACATACAACTTTGATAGCACAATATGTTCCCACATCATCCCCAGATCCTTGGCCACAGGGACATTCACATTTTCCACTTGTGTAATTGCCTGTTTAATCCAAAAAGTAAATATCAGCTGAGCTTGAAATAAACAATGACCCAATAATTCTCAACTAACATGTTAAATTGCTAGAGCAGACACCATGTTCTGTACATGTGTCATTAAAGTACCAAATACAATTGTTATCATGAACAGCTCCTGACCATGTTCCATTCCACAGACACTCCTGTGTTACATTTCCAGAACTGCAGGTTAGTGAAGCAGTTTTGTTTGGCTGTGTTTCTGGCCATGAGCCATTCATGGGACAGTTGCCAGGTTCTGCATTGAAGAACTTAAATATCACATGGAGCTTTTGTGGGGTCTAAATTAGACTGCTAACCACATGTGTTGTTAATGGATAAGACATAGGGATACATACAATCACAAATTTGGGTCGAATTACATGCTGAGTTATGAGAACATGTTTCACCACATTGACAACTATCCATAGGTGGTACCTGTTTAATGAACATAGAAGTGATGAAGTACTATGCATATAGTGTATTCAAAGTACTGTTTCAACTGTACATACAATTTTGATAGCACAATATGTGCCCATATCACTCGCAGGTTCTTGGCCACATGGACATTCACATCTTCCATGTGTGTCATTGCCTGTTTAATCAAAACAATTACCAGTTGAGCTCAAAATCAACAATGAACCTATAAGTATCAACTGACATGTTAAATTTTCAGAGCATAAACCATATTCTGTACATGTATCATTGAAGTACCAAATACAATTGTTGTCATGAACAGCTACTGACCATGTTCTATTCCACAGACACTCCTGTGTTACATTTCCAGAACTGCATGTTAGTGAAGCAGTTTTGTTTGGCTGTGTTTCTGGCCATGAGCCATTCATGGGACAGTTGCCAGGTTCTGCATTGATAAACTTAAATATTACCTGGAGCCTTTGTGGGGTCTAAATTAGACTGCTAACCACATGTGTTGTTTATGGATAAGACATAGGGATACAAACAATCACAAATTTGAGTTGAATTACATGCAGAGTTATGAGAACATATTTCACCACATCGACAACTATCCATAGGTGGTACCTGTGGAATGGCAATGATTGTCTTGAAGTACCATGCATAGTGTATTCAAAGTACTGTTTCAACTGAAATGTTAACTACAATTTTGATAGCACAATAGGTTCCCACATCATCCCCAGCTTCTTGGCCACATGGACATTCACATCTTCCATGTGTGTCATTACCTGTATAATCATAACAATTACCAGCTGAGCTCAAAATGAACAATGAACAATCAACTGACATGTTAAATTGTCAGAGCATAAACCATATTCTGTACATGTATCATTGAAGTACCAAATACAGTTGTTATCATGAACAGTTCCTGACCATGTTCCATTCCACAAACACTCCTGTGTAACATTTCCAGTACTGCATGTTATTGAAGCAGTTTTGTTTGGCTGTGTTTCTGGCCATGAGCCATTTATGGGACAGTTGCCAGGTTCTGCATTGAAGGATATAAGGTACCACCTGAAGTCATTGTGGGGTCAAAATTGGACTACTAACCACATGTGTTGTTGATTGATAAGACATAGGGATACATACAGTCACAAATTTGAGTAGAATTACACGCAGAGTTATGTGAACATATTTCACCACAATCACAAGTATCCATTGGTGGTACCTGTGGATGACATTGGATTCAAAACATGTTAACAGAGCAAAAATGATAACAAAAAATGCCGCTTACAACTTTCAGCACACAATAATTTCCAACATCATCCCCTGGTTCTTGTCCACAAGGACATTCACATAGACCCGTTGTGCCATTGCCTACGTAGCAACTTTTATTTGTAAAAGCTAATAACATCATCATAGCTAGACACAATCAAATCATCGAAATTAACATGTCAAATTTTCTGAGCATAAGCCATAATCAGCACATGTGCTATTATAATACCAAATACATGTGTTATCATTGATTACTCCTGACCATGTGCCATTCCACAGGCACTTCATGGTTACATTACCACTGCTGCACTCCACTGCCGCAGTTTGGTTTGGCTGTGTTTCTGACCATGTACCATTCATTGGGCATGGTTCTGGTTCTGTATTGCAATGAAGATGATTATTTCATAACATTTCAAGTATTGTCAGAGTTTGACTATGTTACACAAACTGATTGACATACCACAATAGTTTCCTATATGTCTGGTGTATGGAAAGTCAAAACAGTCACAAATTGCACCCAGACCAGTCCCATTGCATTTTGAGTTAGCTGTGCAAATTTCTCCACAGCTACAGCTTTCCATTACATTGACCTGTGTTTTAACAAAGGTTTGTGCCTCTTCTGTCTGTGTATAAAATATAATGTACTCAATGAAACACAAATTTTGACACGAATTTTTAACTGCAATTCTGAGTTCAATTTTGTAAATACCTACTTTGATAAATTATGGCAGTTTGATATACTTGGCAGATGGCAACCACAGAAGATAAGTGTACTCTTATTTTTACAATCTTGTCTTTTACTGACCTCCTTTAGAATGCAGCCACTGTTTGAAGAGTTTCCATCTGTGTACCCACATTCGCATTCACATTCCATGGTGGAGTTGTTGCCTGAATGTTCAATGTTGTGATCATCATGTTATGATTTTATCATGAGAAATTATATTTTTCCTAAAACTGACATGTGGAGTTTGATGGCAAGCACATTCCAAATGAGCAGTTGGATCCTATGTGCCAATGGCAACTGGTACTATTTATTTGGTCAGACCATGTTCCTGTGATGTAACAACAAAGAGGTGTCATCTATGCATACATGTTATTATTTGTTGCATAAAATTATGTTTTGTGTAGGGAAGATTTACAGTGACTGTATAAATTAATTTATGGAACATAGTGCATGCAAGATGTGCTTTTCTTCTGCTGTATGTTTTGACTTTTTTCTAAGTGTTGTGCCTAACTGCTTTCATTCCTTACTTATTTTGTTTGATGTTACTTCCACTTGCTCGCATGTGCTATGGGTGTATAAGTATGTGTTACTAAATCTACCTAGTACATTCAGTAACAACATTAAAGTGTAATTACCACTAAAACCAGATTCCAATTAAAAAATTTACAACTGAAGAACTGGATTAGTGTTTAAAAAAATTTATTCTAAAATACCAAGGTGATATCTGTTTTGAACATTTCCCCCAATCGCAATATTAGTTTGATTTTCTGAATATACAAACTGCTCCAAGAAAATTACCATTCCATGTGCATTCTCTGTAAGCTTTACCAGTGTCACATTCAAGCACTGCAGTTGTGCCTGGACTTGTTACATTCCATGGTGTAATTCCACTGCAGTTAGGATATTCTACAAAAAAATATTTTCAAGTATTGGTTAATTTTATTTTCATTTATTTATGATTTATTCCTCACCACACTCATAATGGTCAATATACCAGATTTGCACCATGTGTTGCTCACAAATGCATGTAGTTCCATTGCAAGATGAGTTAAATTGGCATGTTCCATATGTGCATGGGCTTGTGACATTTTGGAGACAGTTTGTATCATTGATATGATTTGCCCACCAAATTGAGCCTGTGTTTTTCCAGATGGAAATGGTTCAAAGCTTTGTGATGATGTGAAGTTTTGATGAACACTGCTTATCATACAGTGATACAGTTTGACATACAGTCACATCAGTGGTAGATGTTGTGCTGATTTTGTATTGTACAAAATTTCAATGAAGTGGGACACACAATGTGTGGTAGCCAACCACTTTCCTTTCTGGTTAAATTCCCCTGTCAACTTACCTTCAGGTCAATTCAATTGGCAAACCAACCTAATGTTTGCTGATTCAATTGGCAATCGAATTAGCAAATGTCTGGATGATTTCGCATATTGAATTAGAAAACATTCGGATCATTTGCTAACTGAATTAGCAAACATTTGAATGGTTGTCCTCTGGGGAAAATGTAGGGAAAATAACTAGTCAAGGGAACTTGAATATTGGTGAACGGGAAGGGGAATGTGACCTGGATTAATAATGTGTATGTATGGTATTGTGGTTGGTAGGATGTTAACTCTCCTATAGACTAAAATTATGGCTGATCACAATTGTCATTTCCTTGATATCTAATTGAGTGGTGGCATCCTGTTTCAGCTGTCTGCACTTTCCAAATAAAATTATGATTTTCTAGGTTTAGCAGGGCAGACTATGACCATTATGGCTTCTCATGAAAGAGTGCACACATAATTGAACCAAGTTATGAAAATGTGCAGAAATCAAGGATGGCTATAAATTACCCAAGGAAGCTGAAACCATCATTAAATAACACATAGATATTTATGCTTTATGTGATGCTATGTATGTCAGAAATGCATCCTTCCATCTACACTCCAGTATGATGCTTGGAATTTATACATCAGCACAACATTGGCCATGGATGTTACTCTACCATTTGATGAACAGTGACGTGTCAGATATCCAGCATCGCAGGTGATGTTTGCAGTAGTTTCTGTTGCAGTCATACTCCAGTTTCCATATCCAGTCAATGGTTCATCTCGACATGCTGATAAATACATGCAGAGAATTATTGTGGGCATATTTACCACAGAGTGTACATACTGATACCAGTTATTCTACTTTTAAACTTTGAAATATAAGGAAATGTGATATGTATCCACCTATACAATTTATACATTATATTTACCTTAATTGTTAACATTAGTTTTTGTTTTTCTTGAAAGCATAAAATTTTCTAGTCAGATATTGCTCTATCAAATTTTTGTAATACTCCGGTCACTTTACTCCCTGCACGCGTGGTTCGCGCTGGAAGCGTGCCAACGATTTTTTACGCATGCGATTTTGATAAAAAGTTGAAAACAGTTATCTATGTTATAACGCTATACGTTTACATATTCACAACAATGATTTTTTTTTCATCTTATATACAAAAAACGCATGCTTTATCATCATTGGCACACTTCCAACGTGAGACATAAATAAGTGCGAGGGCAGAGTATCATGTTCGCCGAGTATACAGGATTATGCATAGTTGTAAAAAGTACAAAAGTCCCAAGGAAGTACCAAGGTAACAAGTACCAAAGTATACATAAACATAAAATATGCTTAATTTACCCACTCCCTCAAGTACAGAAAATATAAACAAATTTTTTTACCTAAGAATACATAAAAGTACTTTTTCCAACGAAAATTTATAATAAATGAGGTTGTAAATTTCATTTTTTACCAGAAAAATATAGCAGTTTGTATGATTTAAAAACTGAAAGCATTTTTTTTGGCATGTTTTGCAGGAACACATTTATAACTATAAATCCACCAAATATTCAAAAAATGCAGAAAGTTCATGCTTTTGATTCTCAAAATATTTAGTGAATCAGTATAAAAAATCTTGAATCTCTAATGCACTCTTGGAACTGTGCCAACAGTTTGAAAAAAGCTTTTGCACCATACAAAATGCAGCCAAAATTTCAAACTGCAGATCTAAAAGCCACATGATAAGTGTGTAAAAAAATTTAATTATGGAAAACGGAAACGGAAAATCAATTCAGCGGCCAGAAAACGGAACGGAAAAAGGAAAAAATTTTGCCCTTGCCGGAAACCGGAAATGGAAACCAGAAATGGAAAATGGAAATTTCAGCCACCAGAAAACGGAAAACTAGGTGGGAAAACTGGAAACAGACAAATGAAATTTGCACAGAAATGGAAAAAAAATTGCTGGAAAGTGAAAACAATTGCTGAAATTCGCTGGAAATGATAAAATTGCTGAAATTTTGATGGAAAATGGAAAAAATTAACATAATTGAAAGCCTGCATGCATGTTTACTAGTTTGGCTGAAACAAAAAACAGACAGTTGAGCCGGAAAAAAAGAATATGAGGTGGAAAAACAGAAAATTGAGCCAGAAAATGGAAAAAAAAAAGAATTTAGCCGGAGAATGGAAAATGAGCCAGAAAAACGTAAACAGAAAAAAAAATTTGTGGCCGAAAAAAAAAGTTCCGAAAGAAAACGGAACAGAAAACCGAAAAAATTTGACTTCAAAAAAACAGAAAACGGAAGTCAGAAATTTGACAGCCTACCGATGATACCTTTAAGGTGTACTTTATTTATGTGTGAGTTGCATAGGTTGTCAATGGTTGAATGTTTGCTTTTTTGATGGGATTCAAAATATGGAATGCGTTATAATGGGTGGAAAAGTTGAACAGATTGGATAAATAAATATTTGGAATTATCTAAACTTCAATTTTACAATGTACTCATGCAAACTTCATAGATAAATATTAGTTCAATGCTAGCATCAGCAATTTGTATTCGAAATCATGGGTATCACCAGACAACCTGTTTAAATGATATAAATAATACCAAGTGCAGGTTGCTCATTATTCAACTCACGGCAGGGAACTGACACTATCTGAAATCTGTGGACCTCAAACATGTCACTGGCACTGAATGTTGCACCATCTAGTACTTTGAAAGTCAGCATATACTGCAATTGTGAAAATACATTATTTTATAGACTTTGTGCTGGTAGGGTAGATACGGCTGATAAAAATGTCACAGCAAAGCTGAGTTTATGGGGCATGTGGAAGCACTTTGGATGTCAATTAAGTAATGCAGTTGCACATGGACATGCTTCCACAAGCATGAACTTCTTGTTGAAGTGTCTTCCACATATATTACACTTATTATCATGGAAGCTTCACAGTTCACATGCTAAACTCCTGAAAATGTGACATGATGTTGGTGCATTCATGCACATCACCAATGTATGGACATGAAGCTGACATGGAGCTATTTAAATTTGAGTTACTGTATTTCCACGGATTACCCCCGGGGGGTTATTTTTTCTGGGTGAAGATTTTGAAAGAAAAACGCGAAAAATGCAACAATAACCACCATTTATAAGTTTTTACAGCCTTATATAAGAATGTAGATGGTATAAACGATGTTCTAACGTAACACAGTAAGTGTTTTGAACGTTGTTATGCATTTCCCGGACCACAAATTCAGAGTGCCCATTTTGAGGGGGGGTATTTCGAGGGGGGGGGGTATTTCGAGAAAATACGGCAGATAGCCGTACTTCACAACTTCACAATGAGCATGAAAAATTACTGAGTATTATTTTTCTTTTCAAATTGGTGACTTATGGTACTGTTTCAATATGCTGTTCAGGTAGTTTTTTTGTTAATGCAATCTGTTCAGGTTACCTCAGCCTTTAGTGTACCAGTATTATCCAAATCCCCAAACACATACAATGGGTGATCTATACCAAAGTGTGTGATAGCATTTGGTTCAAAAACCACTGTTTCATTCCATGTTGTCATTGTACCTGTTTATGTAAAATTCTTTTCATTTCATCAAAGAAAAAAAATGGAGAAGGATGGAGCCCAGATACTGGGGAGTAAAGCAAACACACATTGACTGCTTCCAATAGGACACTCCAGTGTGATTGCTGTAACACCAGCTGTCTGTCCTGTTGCATACTTTACTGCCAGAATTGTACCTTGTGGTAATTTCAAACTGAGTTTGACACCCCTGCAGGTGCCACTTTCAAGCACAAAACTACCTAGGCGAATCCTTGCAAAGACGTCAGTCAGCAATGGCAGAGCATTAAGTCCAGCAGCATTGAGAAAATAGCCTTTGTTTTAGTGCCTCTTGTTTTTCTTAAGTATTTGCTGTGCAGTGCAATGCCATGTCACATTATTAAATTCTTACCAATGTCACTCTTCCAGCCTAGGTTGAAGTTCATCAGCCAGTTATTCCAATGATCAGTGGAGGGTTGAAAGTGGTCCTCCCTTTTCCCCCTCATAGTGTCCCAGAAACTGGGCCAAGTGATGTCACCAGTGCAGCAGTCAAACTGCACATCACCCACATTGCATATGGTTTTGTTTGGTGATGTACAAAGTGTTTCTGTTGTGGTTTTCAGTGTGTCACTTGAAGGGTCATAGTGGAGTGGCTGCAAGATATCTGCTTGACCACAGATTGCAGGGCAGTGGCGCACTCCACCATCATACACATATATGGCAGCTGTGATTTTGGTTGGTGAAGGTAATAATGTTCATGTTCTTAAAAATTGAGTGACTCTTGCTGTACAATTATCCTGCATGAAAAAGTCCAACAAAGAGCATATGCCAACCTTAACTGTATAATATCAAATTCATCATTGAAAAATTTAAAAAAAGTGCCAAAGTGACATTGAATTTGAAATCTAATGTTAATCAAGTGAAGTCACATCAAATTTCACAAGTAAATTGGAATGATAAAACACAACATATGGTAAATTCAACACTACATTCAAATTTCAACAATAGGAAAGGTACAATTTTACTTATAATTTAGATTAGATAAAAAATTAGTTATGATTGAAAAGTTTTCTGCTCTACAAATATTTTCTACTTCTATTGAGTTAAAAGACTCTATTGTTTGTCAGCTCAATGCCAAGTCTAACTGGTTCAAGTGTGTATATAAAATAAATCATCATGTTTGGTTGAACAGAAAGAGCCTCACTTGTGTCTTCACATATATATGAGAGCCGGCTCCTGAAAGCTGTGTACTGTAATCTCATTGAAGCAGTGCACATGTTAATATCAGGAAAAACAGTGGCTGTGCAAAATTGCTTCCCATCACATTGTCCAGAAACATCCAATGTTCTATTTGTTTCTTCACAGTGACCCTACAAATCAAACATAAAAATACTAGAAATCAAAAAAATCTAATACAGAGATTTTGTAATAAATTTTATAACAAATAGTGCCAGTTGTGTTAGTAATGAGTGGTGATGTAAAGTATTTGGTGCTTGAACATGGCACAACCACAAGCACCAGAGAAAAAACCAAAGCCTGTGGTCTTTTTGTCCTTTTTAAAGCCCTTAGTGGCCTCACACAATTTGCTGGTCATCCACTTGTTGCTTCCCCACAAAATATTTGCTTTATGACATCAATAGTAATGATAGGTACCATATTTTATAATTTTGCAGACAAAATGTGAAAGGGGTAATTCAAGGGGGCTTATTCAAGGGAGGAGCTATTATTTTGCCAGAAATTTTATGACCTTCCACACACTCAGACACTCAGAACAATCCAACAGTGACATAAATGTAAATTGATAAGCTTCGCGTATCTAACTTCTGTATCATACACTGCATTGTAGAGGCCATATTCACAAGCAGCCAGTGTCATTGGGACAGCACCAGCATATACTATCTTGATTGTTTGCTTCAGTGGGCATGTTAGCTGAAAGTTTGGTGCAACTGTTGCAGCCATGTTAGCCAATTCACCACAGGCTTCATGTGTTCTTTTTCCAGTTGGATATTCTGCATGATTTGTTAATATTAAAAATACTTTTTTTTGTGTCACTTCATCTAACCAATTTCAGATACCAACCATGGTGGTGGTAAAATTTGACCCTCAAACACGGTTGGATACCAGTCACAGGCACTACATTGAATCGGATGTATCTAGTGACAAGTCTAGTGGAGAATGGATAGTACATGTTGTTGAAGTAATTTCCACTGTGGGGCCCAATGAAATCACGCTCGCTTGGCTGCAATTTTAGGGTACTTTCAAAACACAAACTCAAAGTGTTGAAGCTCTTCAGTACCTTTGCTATACTTGGTGGCACCTCAGTCCAAGCGACATTGTCTAATGACTTAAATATGCGCACTCTTGCAATGCCACATTGTGCGGTTCCACGCAGGCCTGATAGTAGGGTGAATGCAGAAATCTGCAAATTGTGAATGTCATTTACAGAATACAAAAAATACCCACATTGACAAATTCACAGGGTGCATGACACAAGTACTATTATTTATGTAACTATGTATATTAGTGGGTAAACTGAATCTACAACTTGGTATGCACTTCTACATAAAATGAGCCAGTTGAAGAATATGTGTACATACATCATGAGTGTCTAAATTGGTTTTTGCAAAAACAGGTCTGTCTGAATAAAATCAACTGGAAAATTGGATCGAGTCCACTCAGTCATTTTTGAATTTTAGGCATGCTACTTGTGTACATAACTGGAGCAAGATTGTGCTACACGAAGTCCTCAATTTTATTCACCTGAACCACTGATCCAAAATCCATATTTAAGATTTCATCAGGTGATTCCGTTGCTGGGGACCAGCCCTCAGTTGTGACTGAATGGATTGCTTTACCAGGGTAGTAAAATGGAGCCCATGAACTGGCTGTCACTGCTCCAGTGTCCAATCTATAAAATGCTGGTAGCACGCGTCCCTGTGTTTCAAGGAGGCATTTTTCAGAACCCATATACCTAGATCTGTTATTTCACTGGACATACATAAAATACTGGAGCAATACACATTTCTGTTGTGTCACTGATTTTAAAACCAATAAATCGTGCAGTGATCATTTCAGTAGACAGGTCCATTGGTGTCATAAAACCCTGTGTTCCAATATAATTTCTATGCTTGGGTACTTAAAAACAAGATGTTAAGATGCCGTGTGTTGTCTCACCATTGTTCCATTGACTGAAAGTTTTGTAAATGCATTCTTATCAAATATAATTTCATTTGTGGATTGTGACACCATCAATGAAAATTTAGCTCCAATAGGTGGGAGACATTCATTTCCAGTGCTGTCTTTCAATTTTTGAAAGTCAATTGCCAAGATCTGAGTGTTTAGTGCATACAATTAGAAGCGTGGACAAATTGTGGACAATATAGTATATAATAAAATATGCTAAATGGTATTTTGTGACATAATATTTGATTTTTGTGTGATTAGTGTATGGTAGATGCTACATGGATAGTGGTAATTAGGACGCCAACTTTCCATTTCCCATTTCTGAAGGAAGGTTTTTAATGTTCCATTTTCTATTTCCTGGCAGCTTAAAAATTATTACCTTTCTTTTTTTGGTTCTCCTGCAGCCAACAATGTTTTACTTTTTTTTATTCTCTGCTCACAAAATTTCTTGATATACTCAGATGACATTACTTGTACATTTTTCCGGAGGAAACACTCCATCATGACGTCATACCCGAAACAGTCAGCGTACGCGCAAATATTTTTTTTTGTGGTTTGTCGGTTCATAAGTTTTCGGTTGGCCGTCTGCCAACCAAAGACATAAATCATATATATTTGTAGAGTATCATGTCTGCCGAGTATACCCTTGTGGTAATGTGGCTGGGTGTATGCAATATCTTAAATCTAACGTAGTAACTAATTTCCGACATTAACACCACTGCATTTCAACTCATTTTTCAAAAAGTAACCTCAATGTTCTCCCCCAAATCATAGACTACTTGAATATTTGTCCCATAATAGTATGTAGGAACCCCCTCATCTGCCGCATTTACTGGACCACCATCCTTTGTGCCAGAAAATGCATAAATCGGCCAGAAGTCCAACTGCTGTCCAACATCAGGACAGCACAAGCCAGGTTGTGTAAAGTCATTTTGCACACAGACATGTTGTGGTGCACATGTTCCATTGCCAGCTACACTTTTGTCACATATTGAAACTGGTGGATAGTTCAGTGGGCAGCCAGAGTAGGCAGTATTATTCGCTGTATATGAAAATAGAATCGTCTGTTTTTCAATCAATGATAAAGCCATGAAGGATGAGAATCAAAAGCATACTCTCAGGCAAAGGGATTGTATCATTGCAAGGACGTCTGCACACAGCTCTGTGCATACTTAGACAATGCTGCACAACTGGGCGGCGATCGGTGGAGTGGGGAGAATGTTTCATCCCAACACAGTGTTCTTCCAAAGTTTGCCCGTCTGGTGGCTTCATTTTGTCATAGGATAATTGTACTCTGATATGGAAAGTTGTCTGTGACTCATTGTGGTTTCGATTTCAATATAGACACAACAGTCTGTATTTACAGCTCACCTGTATATGTTGTAAAAGGAGCCCTCTGTGCGCACATCTGTCAGGGGATACCAAACAAATTCTTCTGAAGTACCATTGAATGGTCCATTGTCATCATACAGACTGAACACCCAATCTGCATGACAGTCAATTTTAGCTTGTTGATTGAACATAGATATTTACTTCAATTTAATACTGTATAATAGATACCGTATTTCCTCGAAATACCCCCCGGGGGGTGATTGTTTCATAGTGGTCTCGAGAGGGGGGGGGGGTCAAACTAGGGGGGGGGTATTTCGAGGGGGGGGGTTATTATTTCACAATAAAATTTTTTAAATCCCAGTACGAAATTGTCGTCTGAAACGTACGCAGACGTCGAAAAATACAACAAAAACCGCCATTTATAAAGTTATGTAGACTAATATTAGTATGTAGATGGTATAAACACTGTTCTAACGTGATTCCGACATTGTTTTAACGGGTGTTCTGCACTACGCAGAACACAAACTGCAGTATTTGGCATGTACGTTCTCTTTACACTCAATCTGGGGGGGGGGGTATTTCGAGGGGGGGGTGATTGTTTCATAGTGGTCTCCAGAGGGGGGGGGGGTATTTCGAGGGGGGTATTTCGTGGAAATACGGTAATAATATTTAGAACTACACCTTTTAGAACAACAACTGATGAAAAATCACATCCCAAGGAACTTTTAAACTTGACACTTGTAAATATAAATGATTTTTTATTTATACAGTAATTCTTTATTATCATTATTTATGTTTATTGTCCTAGTATTTAGGTAACTTACCATTCACAGCTATGAATTCGGAGTCAGCAGAAAATTCAAACATTCTTGCTCCCATATCTTCACACTCTAATTTGGCATTGTTCAATGTATGAATTTGAGTCAGTCGATAGCATTGATCTTTGTACACTGGTGTCCAGTAATCCCATTGTACTGAAGTGTAAAGTGATAGAATATGTATGGTACACACATTTAATAACAGTTCACAATATTCTGGTGTGTATTATACCTTTGATTCAGTCTCAGTGATACAAGATTGTTTTTGGTGAAAGCAGTATTACCAAAAACTCTGCACAGTGTTCACAGAACATAAATTAATTGTCATAGTTCATTGCTGCAGTTGTTAATATTCACACCCACTAGGGTTTCAAATAAAAATGCTGCCTCTACAAGTCTACAGGCTGCTTGAACTTAAATACAACATGTAAATTGAATTGAGTTAACAGTTGCTCAAATGTCATGGTATGATATCTATAGCATCATATAGTCATGTATAGGTACATAAATATTCACCATACCATAGGTACATTTCAAATACCTCTATATGTCCTCATTTTTTATTACATTGCAGTCACCATTCACAATTTGTTTGGAGACTTACATGGTTGACAGGTACGTTTGCATGATCCATAATGTTCTGATTCCTCAGCGTTTGCGCATGGTCGATAGTACCATTGGCCACTATCAATTCTCACAGTGAGACAGTTGGATTCATCATTGTTACCAGACCCTGCAATAATGGCAATGGTACAATTTTTTCTTATTAGATTACACTTTCTGATTGGTTGCTTTTTATGCTTGCACAAGCCCAAATTTACATAATTTGTAAATATCTCAGGGAACAACAAACCTCAACATAACCATTTTTATTTACAAATTCAATTTTATGCCAGTTTGTGGATGATGAAATGTTACATTAGGCGCCTTTTACACTGTGACAACTGTGACAACAAAAATGCAATTTTTCAGCCATTTTTGTTGGATGTACCGTATTTCCTCGAAATACCCCCCGGGGGGTGATTGTTTCATAGTGGTCCCGAGAGGGGGGGGTAAACGAGGGGGGGTATTTCGAGGGGGGGGGGGTTATTATTTCACAAGAAAATTTTTGAAAACCAAGTACGAAATTGTCGTCTGAAACGTACGCAGACGTCGAAAAATGCAACAAAAACCGCCATCTATAAGGTTCTGTAGACTGATATTAGTATGTAAATGGTATGTACACTGTTCTAACGTGACACCGACATTGTTTTAACGTCACGATGGTAGTACACAGAACACAAACTACAGTTATTGTCATGTACGTTCCCTTTACACTCAATTTGGGGGGGGGTATTTCGAGGGGGGGGGGTGATTCTTTCATAGTGGTCCCGAGAGGGGGGGGGGTCAAACGAGGGGGGGTATTTCGAGGGGGGGGGTATTTCGAAGAAATACGGTATATGAAATATTTTACATGTGTGCAGCCTCAATAGATCATGACTTGATCAGCCCCACTGCTTAAGACAAACACTAAATTATATACATTGCATGTTCATGCACACTAGATCACACTTTTTTGTTGTCAGAGGCTGTCGCTGTATTTGTTAAAGGGGCGTTGTCTGCGCCTCGTTAAAGGGGCTGGCGACAACAAATCAGTGACTATTTCGGATCTGAAGATAGGGATTTCGTAAGTTTATGTCGATCAACCAGTCTCGTTTCATCACCAAGTTCACACATAAATAGCAGATCAAAGACATCAGAAATCAATGCTCATATTAATCAACAAATCGATTTCCAACACACTACCTCCGACAACAAGAAAAAGTGTAGTCTAGTGTGCATGAACACGCAATGTATATCATTTCATGTTTGTCTTAGGCAGTAGGGCTGATCAAGTCATGATCAATTGAGGCTTCACACATGAAAAATATTTCATATGTATTGCACAAAAATGGCTGAAAAATCACATTTTTGTTATCATGGTCGTGACAGTGTAAACGCTGTCTAATGGAAATTTCACTAAGAAAGAATCATTGCCAATTTTTTGTTTATATCTATCTACCAAGAAATAAATTTATCCAGGACCTGAAAGCCCAGACCTGAATTGGAACTGCAAAATCCCTTTAGTTTACACAGATGCACTTACGTGGCAGGGGGTGGTGGTGGTCCCCAATAGTGATGTAAGGGCACCGGTGCCCCGGTGATGGGCACCGGAGGGCACCAGCACCGGTGCTGGTGCGGTGCTATTGCAATCTTCAGGGGTGCCATGCCGGTGCCGGTGCCATTTTGTTTAGAATAGCACCGGTGCCGGTGCGGTGCGGTGCCATTTTTTTGCCGGTGCCAAAGGTGCTAGCACCAGCGCCAAAGTAAAAGGCACCGGGAAAGGCACCGGCCAAGGCTTCATGTGCTGTGCAATGTTGTCCATAGTATGTGCTTTTTCATATTTCAAAAAACAGCGATATATTTACCCAACCATTTTTTGCCTATTTTGTAAATGTCCCAAATAAATATACCTACTGTGAAATCCATTATATACCCGATATGTGATCTGATGAGCAAATCTAAAATTTTGTTGAATTTTAAATCATTTTTAGATTTTATACTTCTCTTACATTTTGCTCCAAAATTGTTGTCAGTTTATGACAGAGATAGTCCCATTCTCTGTACAGCAACGACTCCTGATCAGTAGACAATACTGGCTATGGGCTTTCTAGTGAATTAAATATTTTATCTTTCATTTGTAATCATTGTAATTGCTTCATAAAAGTGATCGCCACATTATTCTGATCATTTTAAGTGCTCAACCATCAAAATCGGTTGAAAATTGATGGAAATATGCAATTCCGAAGGTGTGGCCACTCAGTAACTGCCCGATATTTACTTCGGAAATTCCAGCCCGGTGCGGTGCCTTTCGGTGCTAGCACCGGCAACCCGCCGGTGCCCTAGCTTCGGTGCCGGTGCCATTTTTTCTCAATGGCACCGGTGCCGGTGCGGTGCGGTGCCATTTTCTGGCCGGTGCCCCAGGGTGCCAGGTGCCCTTTCCATGCGTTGGCAAAGGTGCCGGTGCGGTGCGGTGCCATTTATCCTGGTGCCTTTAACATCACTAGTCCCCAGCCATGTAAAGTGTAAAATAGAGTGTCAAATGTAAAGTCAAATGCATGTCATGCAAAGTGTCAAATGTAAAGTCAAATGTAAAACAAAGTGTCAATTGTGTATTCAAATCGTATTTTTCATATCCAAGAACCAGAACATAAGATTTAAATACAAAAACATAAGATTTTGATACCAAAAATAAGATTTGGATACACAATTGACACTTTATTTTACACTTTACTTTACATTTTACACATTTGACTTTGCATTTGACTTGACATGGCTTGGGATTGTCACCAGGTTGTGGTTTGATTGAACCCTAATATTTACTTGCATGTTCTTTGTTTTGTTGTATTTTTGAGAACTCACAATAACCCAAATTAGGCATGTTGGTGTCTTGCTGAAAAGGTAGGCCATCATCCCTTTCCCATGAGTTCTGGTCATTCTCAGTTTTCTCTACAATACCAAGGAAGATCTCTTTTGTCGGTGAAACACCCAAGCTTTTAAAATAATCTGCATGGGAATTACATGGGTTTTAATTTTTTACATTAAATGATCAAATAAGTTCCAAGGGGAGTCATTTTTCGTCAGAAGTTTTTGTGGGGGAGTTATTCAAGTTGGGGGAGTTGTTTTCTCCTCAGAAAACTTGGATTTAATTCATTGTATGGATTCGGTCTGTCACTCATGTATAGTGATGGAAAAGCGCCATGGCGCTGGCGCCTGGCGCAAGCGCCAAAGCAAAAAGCGCCATGGCGCTTTTGGCGCTTGGCGCCTTTTTGCTGTGGCGCGATTGGCGCTTGGCGCTGGGATTTGGAAAAGCGCCATGGCGCTTTTGGCGCTTGGCGCTATGACACCGTGGCGCCATTGGCGCTTGGCGCTAGTGTTTTAAAAAGCGCCAAAAAAGCGCCAAGAAGTTCTAAAAGTTCATTATTATTTTATTCAAAAAGATCTTGTAACTATAATTTACATAAGTATATGTGCTACTGTAAATGTTTTCCAGGATCAACATACCCCTATTCTTGATTACTTTTGCAAACAATGTCCCTGTGATTGCATGCGTATTCAACACTTTTCCCATCTACCTAATCATAATTTGAACTTTATCTGGGGGGGGGGGTCCTTTTGTAACTATTCATCGGACTGGTAACACTCTTCACATATATCACTATACTGAGCTCGTTCCTTGCAGTTTTGTTTAAGCAGGGTTAAATGACCCTGTAAAGTGTAAAGTGAAGTGATAAACATCACGCAAAATTTCGTAAATACACTTTTGTTAAGTGTCATGCAAAATATCAAAAGCTCAATTAAAATTTTTTTATTTTTTTTTATTGACATGTTACATCACATCTTGATATTTGACACTTGATTTTACAGGGTGTGGAATTACCCTTTGAGGCCATTCTAATTGAACAATTATAATCTGAAATTCGAAAATTTATAATCCTTTGTTCAAAAGTGACTAGCAAAACTCTAAACTGCAATATCCCAGTAAAAAATTTCAAATATTCAAAAAATTGAAAACTTCATTTGAAAATTTCAAACTATTTTTGGGGAAAAAACAGATCTAAATTTGAAAAGTACTTTTAAAAAACACCTAAAAATCTAAGTACCTTTTTACAGATGGTTTGCTATAGTGAGCCCAAACTCCCAGCTGTAAAATATCATGATAAAAAGAACAAAAGTGACTGGAGTAGTTGACTTAAATATTGCGATACAAATGAATAAATAGCATAGCATTAGCATGACCGCATATATGAGCAGCACAATTTTTTTGGCGCTGGCGCTATTGGCGCTTGGCGCCAACATCCTCTGGCGCCATTGGCGCTTGGCGCCGTGATCTAGAAAAGCGCCATGGCGCTTTTGGCGCTTGGCGCTATTGTGCTGTGGCGCCATTGGCGCTTGGCGCTGGACTTTGAAAAGCGCCATGGGCTTTTGGCGCTTGGCGCCAAAGTCCTGGCGCTTTTTCCATCACTACTCATGTATTTAATTCAGGTATTTAACTGTCCAACAACAATAAAACAATGTGCATACACTGCATAAATATCATGTATATGCTGTCGCTGCATTCTTTTGTATTTTTGTATTGTATCCTTTTCATCAAGAGGGGGGAGTTATTTTATAGGGGGAGTTAACCGAGGGGGGATCATTTCGTCCTCACCTCGCCAACAGAGGGAGTTTTTCAAGGGGGGTTTTTTCAGGGGGGATTTATTCAAGAATTTATGGTATCTTACAAATGCACCCATTGCCTGATAGATGTAAAATGATGTAGTTGCAAATGAATAAACCAAATAGTACTCACCAATCAACATTGTTTGCTCGGCAATGTGATCAGGTGTGGTCACTGGATGCGCCCCCATTGCTGCACACCATTTATCCCATTCTTTGTATTTATGAGGCTTTGGTGGGCGATCTTCACCCACAGCATAGCAGAATCCATTATCTATTGGACCGAGTTTTTCCCATCGATGCCAACACGTGCAGTTTGGGTTGGGTATTGGTTCGCAATTTGTGTTCGCACCGGTGCCAGTCTGTGTTTCAATTCACTATTTGAATTGTCATTTGAATAAATACAAATAGGTTGGTATATATTTATTTACATCTCTATTCTTGAAAAATTAAATTTGAAAGTTCCAGCGGCATAGTAGGTATTTGGAAAAGCATAAAATGAAACATGGCTGTTGCCACTAAATTTGCAAGTTGAAAGTTTTATTCATTGGCAGCATTTATTTGGCCTATATTACCCTTTACTCAAATCAGAATTATCTAAACAATTGATATTTTAGCACTTTTTGTTAGCGACAAGGTGACTAGGAGCTCAAAAGTGTTTCTACTAATAATTGATAGCTTGTAGTGGATTTATTCAGCTCATCTTCCATTGCAGACAAGACATATTTATTTGGGTAGTTACAGTATTGTGTGTACAAATTTTCAGACACATATTTACATCAACCAATTTTTCAAAATAATGTTTTATTTTCCATTGCAGAAAATTGCAGTAAATCCTGCTTTAACTTGCCTGTATTGACCTGGGTGGACAAACACAAACATTTGGGTTGCTGCTTGTGTTGCAAATTGAGGTTGGTGTGCGACAACTCAATGTAATGGCGCCACATGGTTCACCCACATATCCAGTGTGTTCAACACATGACTCCTTGTCATCAGAAACATTTGTTCCAGGGCGGCAGACGCATTTCTTCTGCATCAACGCATTGGGCTTTATAGTAAGTATCTAGAAACGTGATACCAACCATCTTTTTGCTAGAGATTTAAAACAAATTTTTATTTTACATGACAGGTGTTATAATAATTCAGCTACAAAATTAGAACTCACTTCTGTAGTATCGCAGCCCATAACTGGGTCCTGATCACAGATGCTGTCACATATCTGCCCCAGTTTGGGCAACCGGCATGTACCATTGCCACTGTTTGTGTCATTGTACACAGTATCCACGCCCACAAAGCACAGTTCACCACTGATGGCACACTTACCTATGCACGCTTCATCGGTGTTTGGAAGGCGGCATATGAACTCATTTGGATACATGAAAAATCAAATCTGTTTGTGGAAAAATGGTGACATGATATGCAAAAGAGTGACCTACCATATTTGAAACTCTATTGTGCATATGCCATCAGGAAGGCACTGACCTTCTCTATAGTTCAGACCACCAATACAGTCACACAAGTTACTAGTGGTATTGCATGTGATGTTTCTGTGTAATGATATTCACATTGACTTAAATACAAGTTGGGATAATTGACAGACATTTTCTGGCTCACTGCCAAATAATAAAAACTGACAATTGTGGATCACACTGCAGGGTTGCATTGCATGGCTTATTGTATTCCTGGGCTGTGTTGGTATCTGTGGTGGTTGCAATTGAACTGAATGCAGTTGTAGTTGTAGCATTTGATATTGACGTACTTGTGGGAATTGTTGATGTTGTTGTGTCTGTTGTGGTTGTTGATGTTGTGACACTGGTGGATGTGTTAACATCAATGGCTGTTGTGTGTGATTTGTCACTGATGATTAAGCCCACTATGAACAACAGGCATGGCAATGAAATATGCCACATTACTGCAGATATTTATTCTCTTTCTACCACATTATTTTAAAGCTTTTATTTCAGGCTGACTTTTTACTGCAAATTCATAACTGAAACTAAACATTCAACCACACAATTGCGGCCTCATTTTAATTAATTTGATGGCTTGAAACAAAGCATAGGGTTATCACAAAATTTATCGTCAGCATGATGCGCGTGTCTGCTTCATGGCCGATACCATATCCATGACACCAAATTACCTATATTGCCTGGTTACACATTAAACCCTTGCTGAACAATTTACCGTGACATTGACGATATGAGGCTTCAGTCAATGTAACAGATGGTAATACCTAGGTAAATACTCTTGCAAATTAGGTACACTTGAGTAGTGATGGAAAAAGCGCCAGGCTTTTGGCGCCAAACGCCAAAAGCGCCATGACGCTTTTCTGACTCCCAGCGCCAAGCGCCAATGGCGCCAGAGCAAAGTAAGGTGACGTTCTATTGAAGGTAGGGGGTATTTCGAGGGGGATTTATTTTTTCCCTAACTGAAAAACTCCTGGGGGTATTTCGAGGGCGGGTTAATTCAAGGGGAGTTTTGAGGAAATACGGTACATAGTACATTGCATACATGATGTACATCGTCCAGACGGGGGTATTTAGAGGGGAGGGGGTTAAATCAAGAGGGGTCTATCGAGGAAATACGGTACACATATCTACATCTACTCCTAAAGGTATGGTATTTTAACAACTCTGTTACACAAAATATGAAAACATTTGAGACGAGACAGATGCATCTACCTACCTATATATTTATATTAATAAAAGCACCAGAATACATAGAATTTTATTTACCGTCATTCCTCTATATTTTTTGACAACGGCCACCGCTTGGATTAAGCAACCGGCCCACATAGCGTATCCGGCCATTTGTTGTTCATCATACTGTATCCAATACTTGTTGGCGTGAAAATCCGTCGAAAAAGAAAAATAAACTGGTTGCAATTTTGGCACGCGTCCAAATCGAAGCGCGGGCAGCCGATATGACGCGTGGATTTACGCCATTGCAGCGCATGGTCGCCTATTTCCGCTCCGACCCGAAAGCCTGGCGCGATTATTTTCTCAGCACACATTTTTGGGGTCCAGTGGCCAATTGGGGCCTGCCGCTGGCCGCGTTAGCCGATTTGAAGAGAAATCCAGAATTTATCAGCGGCAAAATGACCACCGCGTTGGCTGGTTACTCTGCGGTTTTCATGCGTTTCGCTTGGAAGGTGGGTTTTTTGGCAAGCGCTGCGCGTTTTTTCGTTTCTTTGTGTTACTGTGTTTCAGGGGTCTCCAAGATTTTGGCCCTCGCGGGGGTGGATAGATAGAAAATCGCCCATCCGGAGAGATAGATAGCTGAAAAAATTTTCTGGGGGGGGGGGCTCGCGGGGGCAAAAACTATAGGCTTTTTCAGTGCATAGAAGGCCGAAATGGGAAAAAATCGCTAATAATCGGTTAAAAGTGGCCAAAAGTAGGTTTAAAATGGCTAAAAACAGGCATATGAAGGTGAAAAACTATAAAAAGGTGCGAAAATTGGTGATTTTTAGCGAAAATTGGGGCAAAATTTCTCAGAAACCACTCCAGATAGATAGATAGCTGAGCGATTTTTGGGTGGGGGGGGGGGTCTTTGGGGGTAGTAGCCAAAAATTTTGCCTCGGGATAGATAGATAGCTAGCTGAGCAGCCTCCGGAATAGATAGATAGATAGCTGGCGGATTTGGGGGGGGGGGCAGCCCCCCCCAGCCCCCCCCCCCTAGGAGACCCCTGCTGTGTTTTCTGAATTTGTTTTAAATTGCGATGAATATTTTAGTGATCGGTATTGCATTGAATGCTTCTCTGACTAGTGACCGTTTCTAGTGACCGTTTGCTTTCTCAACTGATTCACAGCGCTGGTGCTAATATCCAATACAGTACGAATATCGAGAAAAAAACGGTTATGTCGTATGCCCAATCGTTTTTCACATTTTTTTACATTCACCAATTTTTTCACACATTTTTCGTTTGAACATTGACACATCGTGACGTTAATTTGGAGTTTGCATTCTATTTTTCTCGTAAGCGCAAAAAAGCGGCAAATCCAACCGTTCTATTGGAGGTGCCGTACTATTAGAATAAATACTGTAGGCTATTTTAAAAAGAAAGACAATCGAAAAATGCATCTGAAACCAAATCGTCATACTCCCAAAAAGGTAAAAGAAAATATTGAGTTTAACCAATTCACGCGTAGCTGCGAGTCACACATAATAAAACGATGGCATCACGATCACTTCCAATTTCTAAATTCTAAACACCCCCGACCCCATACAGGTGCAGCCGCGCAACCTCCTTCTTTTCGCCTGCCACATCACCAACGAGACCGCGCAGCTAACCCAGGGCGCGCGTTTCATCAACCACTACTACCTGCGCGTGTTCGACGACCCCTTCACCGGGGACTCCGAGCTGTCCGACGCGGTCACGCCCGCGGCCGAGCCCGTGCAGTTGGCCGATTTGGAGCATAGGTAGTGTGCGCGTTGAGCGAACGCTTGCCGTGCACTCACTCTCCGCACGCACTTTATAAATACTGTGAGGGTTTGTGCTTGCTTTGTTGGGTGTTGCACAGCTGCGCGGGTGGGTCGCCGGGTACAGCTGGGGGGTGTCCCAGGGAACTTTTAGACCAAATGTTAGGGCTACCTTTTGATAGCACCCAAGTTCTCCGGGATGACCGCGATCAAGCACAAAATTAAAATTTATTGGAATTCAAACGTGTCCCAACCATAGGGGATTTTGGGGTTAGCATTTTGGGGGGGGGGGGGGGTTAACCTGCCGGCGCGTGCTAATAACTCGGGAACCGCTTGGCGAAAAATGTTGAAATTTGGATATGATATAGTTCTAGGTTGGGGCTACGCACAATTTTGACGATTTTTTTATACGACCCCCCAGATTGGAGATAGGGGGGGTCTATAAAAACACTGTCATTTGCGTTTTTTTGGGTGTCGCCGAGAACATGCAAACTTTGAACATCAATAGCTCGGTCATTTGTGATCCGATTTTAGTCATTAAAATGTTAAAATGAGTCACTAATGGTTCGAGAGTTCATTTCTGAGGTCAAATCGAGAGACACATTTGTTTATATATCGATTTAGCCCGATTTCGAAATGCAAAATTTCCGCAAAAGTTTGCTTTTTGAACATGCTATCCTATTCTCCTGATCGAGAGAAACTCAATGAAACAAATGTGTCTCTCCGATTTGACATCAGAAATGGACTCTCCGAACATTTGTGATCATTTTAACATTTTAATGACTAAAATCGGTTCACAAATGATCGAGCTATTGATG
>OZ038451.1:22107739-22226551 GCA_964036195.1 Sphaerolaimus hirsutus | reverse complement strand
GCGCTTTTGTGTAGTCAGGTGGTCACTTTTTTAGTGTTCACTGTCTGCAACCGAAACCATGAGGGCAGCGACAAGAAAGAAATGCATGCACGAGCGTACAAAAGCGCGACTTATGCGAGTAACCCGCCCGACAAAACAAAATAAAAGCGAATTGGCAGACGGCCAAGAAATGACGAAATAGTGATTTCCGGGCCAAAATCGAAGTGATATACGTCATATTGCAATATCGGCGACCTTAAGGGATGGTTTTGTATATTTTACAAACCGCCTTGCTCTCGGGTGCATGTGCGTCGATGCGGCTGAGCTTTAAAAAATCTGTTGGGGCGTACGCTCTACCTACAAATCTGTAGGAGAATTAAATCTGGCCCCTGGTGTGATTGACTGTTAGGACAATTTATCTTAGTGCATTTTGCAGCCAGGTGCCGCACTTGGACATTTTGAATAATAACATTTATTTTTGCTGTCTAGAAAATTTGTGTGGGGTCCGAAGGCTGTAGGGCTGCCGTAACGAAATTTCGAATAAGTTTTCGTCAACGCATTTGAGTTTACGGAATCGAATCCTTTGAGCTCCGTCAACTCCCGTCTGTGGACACCTCATTCCGGTGACTCAAATGCGTTCAAAGTCGATTTACGGCCTACCTAGTCGGAAATTCTTTTATAAACTATTGTGTGTAGGTCCGTCAAGAATATACTCCCGTCAGTCAAAAGCGCCAAAACTCCGCACAGGTGTACGTGTGTACTTCTTCAAATTTCGACGGCCTGATCTCTCTAGTCGACCCCCGACGATTCGTGGGTTGCCAAGTGGCAGGGACTGAGGAAAAAATGCAAGGGCATCTACGCTGTCAGCGTGGCTGGCGAGCTGCCAAGGGACTTGGTGCAGGATTTGAAGCACGCCGGCGTGAGATACGTGCCCGGCCAGAGGGACATGTCGAGAAAGTGATATTGTGATCGTACTTGTGTCGGGTTTTGTTGCGTTTTGGGTTTGAAAAGTCGGGTTCTTGCTATGTGTCTGTTTATGACCTTTTTTATTGCGTTGGGTGGTGTGTTGAACAACTTGAAGTAGCGGATAGTGTATAAAATAGTGATACATAGTGATGTCATTTCAAAGCTGCGTATACAACGCAAGCGAAAACTCTCAGCACAAGTTCGCCAACCTCGAACTTTCCAAACCCGTAATGGTTAATGCGATGTGTTGTAATATGTTTTTAGTAACAGTTGTCACCTTCCAAAAAAATCGTACGTTTGCTTTTGGTATTTACCGTATTTCCTCGAATTACCCCCGGGAGGTTTATTTTTTCAGAGTGGAAATTTTGAAGGGGGGGGGGGGTAAACGAAGGGGTATTTTGAAGGGGGTGGTTATTATTTCGCCAGAATTTTTTTGAAATCACAGTACTAAAACGTTGTTTGTGACGTACACGGACGTCGAAAAATGCCACAAAAACCGCTATTTATAAGACTGTATAGACTTATATAAGTACGCAGACGGTATAAACCCTGTCCTAACATAACACAGTTATTGTTTTAACCAGGGGTCTCGAATTGGGGTGGTTGGGGGGGTGACCCCCCCCCCCAAAACCGCCCAGCTATCTATCTATCCCGAGGCCGCTTAGCTATCTATCTATCCCGAAGGGCAAAATTTTGGGCTACTACCCCTAAACCCCCCCCCCCCAAATCGCCCAGCTATCTACCTATCTGGAGCGATTTTTGAGAAACTATACCCCAATTTTTCGCTCAAATCGCTATTTTTCATACCATTTTATAGATTTTCACTTCCAAAATCATAGTTCTGATTCCGATTAGCTTATTTTCAGCTATTTTTAGTACTAAATGCTCTTGTATACCATTTTTGAGCTATTTTACACCTACTTCTAGCGATTTTTCTCCCTTTTCTTTCTTCTATGCCCAGAAAAAGCCTATATATAGAACCACCACGACCCCCCCCCCCCAGAAAAATTTTCAGCTATATATCCCTCCGGAGGAGCGATTTGCTATCTATCCAACCACTCTGAGGCTCGAAATTCAAGATACCCCTGGTTTTAACGTGTGCCTCTGCGTTTCCCGGATCACAAACCGCTGCTCTTGTTATCTACGTTCTCTATACACTGAATTTGGGGGGGGGGGGGTATTTCAAGGGGGGTTTATAAATTCATAGTGTCCATTTTGAGGGGGTATTTCGAGGAAATACGGTATCTCTCACTTCTGAATTAAGGTATCACCTGAACAATAAAATGACTGCGACTGAATACACACGTTAATCGATGTGTCAAAAACGGGGGGTGAACAAAATCTCTGAATCGTCAATTTTTACACGGTGAACAAGATAAAGCTGTGCAAAATTGAAGACGACTACATGATAGTGTCTATCGCGCTCGTTTATCGTGTTTAGTGAGAAGATTATTTATAATCGTTGGATAAAAAAATCCCTGAATAACAATGTAATTCGTAGTGTATTTGAATAATGCATTTTAAATTCACTCCCCGGTACAGAAAATGTAAAGTAAGAATTGTCTATTTGTCTATTTATCTATGTACGAAATTTAAAAGCATAGTCGTTAAAACGTAGTTACGTTTCCTCTGAAAGAAAATCCCGGTTTTACATGTACATTTTTTAAGGTATTATACTCAGTACAGAAAACGTTTTTCGTATAGGCTTTTCTATTGACTTTTTCAAGGCATAAGTGAAAAAGGACGAAAAAAGCAAAAAAAAATTGTCAATCAGGGAAAAATAGTCGAAAGTATCTAAGTGTCGAAAGCACATATATAGGTAGCCAATAATAGCTGAAAGTTTGCAAAAGGCAGATGAACTAGTAAATTTGAAAGTAAAAATGCGCAAAAAGTAGGGCTCAAACGGGATTGACTTTTCAGGATCGGGATTGTTTTATTTAGATTTCGGGATCGGGATTGGGATTGGCCTTTCGGGATCGGGATCGGGATTGGCTTTTTCAAATTATGGGATCGGGATTGTTTTTTTAGATTTCGGGATCGGGATCGGGATTGGCTTTTTCAAATTTTGGGATCGGGATCTGGACCACAAAATCCCGAAATTTCTCGGGATGCGGGATTGGGATCCCGTTTGGACGGGGGTGCACTGATACGCACACGTGCCCGATACGCACATATGCCCGTTTTTTTCACTTGACACTTTTTCAAGTTATTTTCAGATATGAGTAAAGTGAAAAAAAGTTGCGCAATGACATTAGTAAACTCTTTTCACTTCACCCATATCTGAAAATCACTTGAAAATGTGTCAAGTGAAAAAAACAGTGAAAAATAGCCATTTTTCACTGTTTTTAATTTGACACATTTTCAAGTGATTTTCAGATATGAGTAAAGTGAAAAAAAAGTTGCGCAATGACATTAGTAAACTTTTTTCACTTCACTCATATCTGAAAATCACTTGAAAAAGTGTCAAGTGAAAAAACGGGCATATGTGCGTATCGGGCACGTGTGCGTATCAGGCCTGCCCCCGTTTGGACCCTAGCAAAAAGGTATGAAAATGAGCGTATGCAAATTTCAAATTACACAATCAAAATTGTAACGGAGATATGTTTGGTGAAAAAAAATTCCACCGATTTTCCGCCTAGAAACCGCACGTCGATGCGTCAAGGGAGTTATGCGTCGCTGCTATTTTATATGCATTGATACCAAACCGCGGAGCATTGAAACCATGGTAGCAGGCAGACGACAGCGCAGCTCATGACCAGGGTTGGTGTTAGTAAAATTCTTTTTACTAAAATACCTAATAGTAAAATTGTATAAGAGTAGTATTTTAATTTTATTCTTTAATTGTCCATTTTATTTTATTTTCTATTTTAGTTTGTGACCGGGATTGCTTTTTGTAAAATTCTTTTCTAAAATATTATACAAATTGTATTTTATTTTTATTTTATTCTTCAATTTTCCATTTCATTTCTATTTTTTTCTGAGATTTTGCCAACCCTGCTCATGACCATTGCCACTCGTGAAATGAGCATGTATGCGGGCTTCTATGTATTTTTCAAATTAAAAACTACCGGTCAAGTCTTGGGCGTGTCAGCAGTCAGCACCACTGTGATTGGATAGTAACGCTTCCTGAGAATGTGGTACTTTTTGGTTGTTGTCAGGTTAGTCGCCGTATCAGTTTCATTCGCATGGGGCCAGTTCCGCGAGTGGGGAAGTGAAGAACTTTTTCAAATGAATTGACTGCTGAATAGAGATGTGAAATGATATGTTGAAAGTTAAAAATTAAAAGCTCACTTTCCAATTGCGGAAGTGGCACGTGTTTGTCTATTTCTTTCTAAACTTGTTCTGCAAATAAATGGTGGTCATTCTTTTCAGTCTGGTTGCTTCTGTGCCGCTTTCAATAGGCCAGTCTTCGACGGTGTCCTCGACAAATGGTACCATGCCACCACCTTCAATGAACAGCACAATGGCACCGCCACCTCCAACCAATGGCACAATGCCACCACCACCTCCAACCAATGGCACAATGGCACCACCACCTCCAACCAATGGCACAATGGCACCACAACCTCCAACCAATGGCACAATGCCACCACCACCTCCAACCAATGGCACAATGGCACCACCACCTCCAACCAATGGCACAATGCCACCACCACCTCCAACCAATGGCACAATGGCACCACCACCTCCAACCAATGGCACAATGGCACCACAACCTCCAACCAATGGCACAATGCATCCACCACCTCCAACCAATGGCACAATGGCACCACCACCTCCAACCAATGGCACAATGCAACCACCACCTCCAACGAATGGCACAATGGCACCGCCACCTCCAACCAACGGCACAATGCCACCACCACCTCCAATGAATGGCACAATAGCACCACCACCTCCGACCAGTGGCACGATGCCACCACCACCTTCAACCAATGGCACAATGGCACCACCACCTCCGACCAGTGGCACAATGCCACCACCACCTCCAACCAATGGCACAATGCCACCACCACCTCCAACCAATGGCACAATGCCACCACCACATCCAACCAATGGCACAATGGCACCGCCACCTCCAACCAACGGCACAATGCCACCACCACCTCCAACGAATGGCACAATGCCACCACCACCTCTGACCAGTGGCACAATGCCACCACCACCTCCAACCAATGGTACAATGCCACCACCACCTCCGACCAATGGTACAATGCCACCACCACCTCCGACCAGTGGCACAATGCCACCACCACCGACCAATGGCACAATGCCACCACCACCTCTGACCAGTGGCACAATGCCACCACCACCTCCGACCAATGGCACAATGGCACCACCACCTCCAACCAATGGCACAATGCCACCACCACCTCCAACCAACGGCACAATGCCACCACCACCTCCAACGAATGGCACAAAAGCACCACCACCTCCAACCAATGGCACAATGGCACCACCACCTCCAACCAATGGCACAATGGCACCGCCACCTCCAACCAATGGCACAATGCCACCACCACCTCCAACCATTGGCACAATGCCACCACCATCTTCTCTTCCACCACCTAATGCCATTGCTGATGTGGCTGCATCTGGGTTTGTCTGTAACTCCATGAAATTGATAAATCCATGCTGTATCTAACAAAAAGTTCACCCTTTTTGTAGAAAACTAGTGAGAATTGTCCAGAAAGTCCATGTGGGAAGCTAACTTATAAAATAGCGCATTAATAGTGCATCAATGAGTGTATAATTCGCATTTTAAGCATATTTATTAGGGACGGAACAAAAGTTTTGCCACTTTTTTGGTTCGCAGGTGTGCCAACTCCTCTGGTCCAGCGCCTGGTGGTCAAGCGGGTTCGTGTCGCAGTGGTATCTTTGAGGGTGCTTTGAACGATGTTCTATCCATGTACGTTTATGTAAGCACAGTTCCGCAAGTGGCAAATGATAAAACCAAAGTAATTTGACAAATAGCCAATGGTGGGTAAGTTTAAAAAAAACACTTCCTGTGTTTTGAGTTTTTCAATACCTGTGTTTTTGAATACCTGTGTAAATGTAAGAAAACAATTTAAAAAACAACAAACTAAATCAATTCCGATATACCTAGAAAGCATTTTTATCACATTTTATTGTCATTTGCCATTTGTCTCTTAACTTTTACCATTTTTACTCCACTTTTCACATTTTTATTATAATATGCACTCTTAACTTATTACTCCACTCTCCAGGTTTTATCATTTCCCATTTTACTTTGCCATTTGCGGAAATGGCACCTGGGGCCAGTCCCGCAAGTTGACTAGTTAACATTCAAAAGTCAAGAGTCAAACAAAATGAAGGATAAGTTCACAGTAAAGAAAAATTACAAACAACAAGTTTAAATTCAAGACTCAAGTCAAGAGTCAAGTTAAATGACAAGTGACAGGTTAAAAGTCAAGAGTCAAGTTGAATGACAAGTGACTAGTTAAAAGTCAAGAGTCAAGTTAAATGACAAGTCACAGATAAAAAGTCAAGAGTCAAGTTACCTAAATCACATGTGAAAAGTTGTGAAAGTGACTCTAGACTTTTCACGTGTCACTTGTCATTTAACTTGACTCTTGACTTTCCACTTGTCATTTAACTTGACTCTTGACTTCAAAATTGTCACTTGTCATTTTACTTGTCTCTTGACTTGACTCTTGACTTTTAACTTGTCACTTGTCATTTTACTTTACTATTAACTTATCTTTTGTCATTTTACTTAACTCTTGACTTTTGACTCTTAACTTGTCAACTTGCAGAACCGGCACCTGGTTCATTTTTGCTTAATTTACTGTGGTTTACTGCAAATAATAAACCGACGATGAGGTAATTTAGTAATTCATTGACGGTGATTGAGTTATTTATATTTTTATATATTGAGTTCATTGGGTTTTTAGATCGATGCGAAGTCACTGACAATAAATCACTGACAATCAATCTGGGAACTTCCCACGGGCACTGGGTGACGGTGGCTGTATGAGTTCCACCCTGACGGTGGCTGTATGAGTTCCACCCTACAATAAAAAGTGCAGTTCAAATAGCATTGAAAAAAATGGCCGATTTTGAGAAAATATAATTAAATATTATCTCAGAAAACCTCTCAAGATAAAAAATATAATTTAACTTTTTGGGCCATTTTCGAAAATATAATTAAATCTCTGAGAAAATCTCTTGCCATTCAAAAAATCTCATAAAATCTCTCCAAAACTTAAATTATGATTCTATCGATAGGTATGTATCTCAAGGTGTTTGAACCAGAGGCATTTGTTTGAGTAGATATTAAGCACGTTATGTGTTGTTTCAGCTTTTACTACCACATACTACCGCCTACTATCTAAATAAGCAACAAAAATATAATTTAGGTTCATTTTTCCTCATAATAGAATACCTTACTTTCACGTGTGAAGATCGACACAGTTTTTATCAGATGACTTTTTTCACCAAATTTTGGTAACTGTATTTGTAAAGCATGCAGTCAACTCTATAGTTGTTAAAACATATTTACGTTTACTCAAAAATGCATATACTAGAGTACTGAGTAAATACATTTACATTTCCTCTGAAAAAGTACCAGTACTCTCTTTTATGTATTCTTTTTGAAAGTACTTGAGTACAGATAATGTATTTCAGATGGACATTTTATGGGCTATTTCATGCTATAGAAAGGAAAAAAGGGAGGGAAGAAACTTAAACTAGGTGCAAAAATAGCCAAAAATGGATATATTAGCACATCTATAGTTAAAAAAAGCTGAAAATAAGCAAAAAAGCACATGAAATAGTGAATTTGAAGGTGAAAATGGACAAATATAGAGATTTTCTCAATCAGGAAAAAATATAATTAAATCTCTCTGGAAAATCGTGGAAAAACTATAAATCTCAGAAAATCTTATATTTTCTGAGATTTTCTGAGATTTTTTAAATATAAATCTCCCAGAGATTTTTTCAATGCTAAGTTCAAATTTGATTTTCCACATTTGGCGCAGGAGTGTCGGTTCCACAAGGGCAGTCGACTTTCCCATTCCCGATATTTCCAGTGGTGGCACGGCATCATTTCGTTGCAATTTTGAGAAGGTCTCTGGTGATATTCTGAGCGTTGGCTGTGCCAAGGGACGCATGCCTACCGAATCAGAGACGTTTCGTATACGGAAAAGTCCGGTGAGTAACTAGGTATTTACGGTTACCAAACATTGGTAAACCCTATTTACTCGAATTGCCCCCCCCCTCGAATTACCCCCCCCCTCAAAATGGGCTGGGAAATAATAACCCTCTTCGGAATGATGTACGTCATGTACGTAATAAATACGTCATGTATGCAATTTACATGATGTATATTACTGCTACCGTATTTGCTTGAATAGTTCCCCCCTTGAATAATTCCCCCCTCAAATAATCCCCCCTGTAAGACCAGTGAGGAAATAATGATTCCCCTGGTACGCAAATGCCTACTATTTACATTATGGAAATAATGTATGCCTGGTACGCAAATGCCTACTTTTTACTACGATCCTTACGAAAATTTCTGACGAAAAATTTAAAAAAAACCCTCGAACCCCCCCCCCCCTCGAATTAACCCACCCTCAAATTTTGCTGGCGACATAATAAACCACCATGGGGTATTTCGAGGTAATACGGTAACTGGTGATTTAGAGAAAATATAATTGCGGTAACATCATTTTAGAAAATCTATCAAAACGTAGATGTGCACCGTATTTCCTCGAAATACCCCCAGGGACCAGATTTAATTATCCCTACAGATGTTGTAGGGTAGGGCGTGCACCCGATGAATTTTCAACGTTCCGCCAGGTCGACGCACACGCACTGAGAGCAAAGCAGTTCATGAAATACATGAAAGTTTGTTTTTCGGCTGATATTGCAATATGACGTGTTTTAGATTTCGGCCTGGAAATCATGATTTCGTCATTTGTTGGCTGCCGGCCAACTCTTTCTTTTTTCGGTTTGGTTGGGCGCATTACTCACATAACTCGCGATTTTTTATGGTTGCCAACAAAATCGAAGAAGAAAGAGAAATCTGTAGGGAGAATTTAATCTGGCCCCACGGGGTTTATTTTTTCATAGTGGAAATTTAGAGAGGGGGGCGAGGGGGTATTTCGAGGTAATAGGGTATATCGAATGTCTCTTGAACACCTGGTAAATATAAACAAGTGTAAATACATTTGCTTTATAAGAATTTTGTGACTTCATATAAGAATTCTGTGATTTTTGAAAATCTGTCAAACAATAAAAGATACAGGTAGTAATTTTCTCTGGAAAACTGTGGCAAACATTAAGATAAAGCAAATCCTCAATCTTCTGATATTTTGAATATATAAATTTCCCAGAGATTTTTCCGATGCTATTTACAATACGATATCATTGTGTTTCTGTGACACTAAATTGTCACGCACACTATTAGTACACAATCGAAATTTGGGAAAATCTTGAAAGTAAACTGTTTTGAACACATCTCAGTTTTTCAGAGCGACTGATTTTTCATTGCCGTCAACATTAGTTGACAGACTAGGTACTCATTCTGGTAAATTGAGCTGCGTTAAAGACAGTTTTATGAGTTCCCAAAATTTCGATGGTGTACTAGTGTGCATTGCCTAGGACTCAATGGCGTCAGTGGAAATTTCCTGAGTTTTGTCTACAGCATAGTTGTTAATACGTATTTACTTTTACTCGACAAATACGTATACTCGTAGTACAGAGTAAATACGTTTACGTTTCCTCCGAAAAAAGTTCCTGTACTCGCTTTTACGTATACTTTTTCAAAGTACTCGAGAACAGAAAACATACTTCAGATAGTTTTGGATGGTGATTTTTTGAAGGCATGGAAGGAAAAACGAAAGATAATATGCTAAAAATAGGCGAAAATAGTCAAAAATGGATATATAAGCACATACCTATATACTGTAGCCAAAACATGTTTAAACTTGGCAAAAAATTATTGAAAACATAGGTAGTTTAAATTTTAACATGGTGGTTTTGAGTGAAAATTGGGGCGACATTTCTCAAAAATACTCACATTTACATTTTTCCGGGGGAAAAAGTACCTTTACTCATGTTTACTCATGAGCAAAATTTAAAAAAATTACTTTACATTTTCTGTACTCAAGGGGTGAGTAAAAAATAAATACTTTACGTTTATGTGCACTTTGAAAAAGTTCAGTACTTTTAACAAGTCTGGTTTACAGCAGAGTTGTTAGAATTACTGAACTTTTTTAAAAGTATATGTAAACGTAAAGTATTTTTTTTATACTCATCACAAAGTATATAAAACGTAAAATACTTTTTTTACTCGTTTGTACGCGTAAATGCGAGTACAAATTTTTTCCCAGTAAAATGCCAAAGTGAGCACTTTTCTTCATAGAATATGTAGAACTGGGTAGGTTTTTGAAATATTTACCCCCCCCCCCCCCCTCAAAATGGCCACTACGAATTACCTAATAGACCCCCCCATCGAACCCCCCCCCCCCCTACCCAAATTGAGTGTAATGAGAACGTAAATATCAAAACGTTCAGTTTGTGTTTTGTGAAATGCAGGACACACATTAAAACAATGACTGCGTCACGCTAGAACAGGGTTTATGTCATCTCTATTTACATACTTAGGTAAATATATAAGTCTATAGACTATTATATGTATATGATGCTTATTGTTGCATTTTCTACCTCGGCGTATGTTACAAACAATGATCAGTACTGAGAGTTTGAAAAAATTCTGGCGAAGTAATAAGTAATAACCCCCCTTGAAATACCCATTATTGTTTAACCGCCCTCAAAATTTGCACTATAAAAGAAACACCCCCCATCCCGGGGGGGAGGTTTCAAGGAAATAGAGTACATTGCAGTGTAGTCACCTTAAAAATATGTCCCACATTGCATTCTCAGAAATACATTTTCTTTACGCGTATGCTTCAAAAATGTACGCGTACATGTGAGTACGTTACTTTTTCTAAAAGTATATGTAAATGTATTTACCGCGTACTCGCGTAAGTGTATTTTTCGAGTAAACGTATACGTACCTTTTAACAACTCTGGTTTACAGAGAACAAATGCGTGGCCCCCGACTCTGCGTAATCCTGAAATGGACAGAATGCTGGACCAATTTGTGAAACATCAGATGTTCTTTGCGTGATAACTTTGAATATACCTATTTACATGTTGCAGAAACAAGAATGTCCCATATAATTTCAATTGTCGCACCAAAAAAATTGCAATTACCGTTTCGTTGTGAATAAGTTCCCGGGGTTATCCCTTCATTTGTTACAACTTCCTGTATCTATAGAATAGGTTCATGCATGAACATCGAAAACTTACAAGATTTTTTTACATCAGAATAAATATTTACATTTTATTACCAAACAAAGTGCACTCGGATACGAACTGCCCACCATATATCCTTGAATAAGTCCCTCGGGGAGTTATTTTTTCATCAGACTTTCTAAGCTAGGGATTTATTCAAAGAGAGGAGTTACCTGTTTTTCTGTCAGAACTTACGCTAAAATGTATGATCTATTTACTGTGTAAATTAAATTTAATTAGTTTCATAAATCATAAATTCCAATTCTAGTTCCAAGAATACCAAATCCATAATGTGGCCACACAAGCTAGTTTTCAACCAAAACATTGAAAACTCATAAATCAGCATTGAACGCATTTGAGTTTTCTAGAATGAGTCATTTTTACTCTCCGTCAACTGTAGATGATGGGCACCTCATTCTAGAAAACTCAAATGCGTTCAATGCTGATTTACGAGTTTTCAAAATTTCAGATGAAAACTAGCTTGTGTGGCCACAATAATGTAAGTCAATTGAAGCAATAAAATCAATATAATACTGGTGAGCACGAAATGCAAAATAACAGTGAAATTTTTCATAAACACATACCGTATTTCTCCGAAATACCTCCAGGGGGTCTTTTTTCAGAGTGAGAATTTTGCGGGGGTATTTAGAGGGGGTTGTTTCGATGGGTATTATATTATAACGATTTCAGAACACCTATTTACCACGACACAGACGGACCCAGACAAACCGGCATTCATCAGCTTTGATGGATCTGTGAATCGTGAAATGACGGACACAAATAAACTACAGTTAAACTGCACTCTATGGAAAGTGCACTTTAAGATAATTGATTCATACCATATTTCCTCGAATTACCCCCGGGGATTTTTTTTTCAGAGTGACAATTTTGAGGGGAGGGGGATTAAACGAAGGGATATTTCGACGGGTATATTATTTCGCAATAATTTTTTTTGAACTCCCGGTGATAATTCGTCGTTTGTAATGTTACACAGACGTACAAAAATGCAACAAAAATCGCCATGTATAAGTCTATAGACTTAGGGATATATTTACCTAAGTAGGTAAGAAGCCATTAACCCTGTTCTAAAGTAACACAATCATTCTTTTTAACATGTGTTTTGCATTGCCTGCCCTGGATTGGATCATAAACCGCAGCTTTTGTCATTCATGTTCTCTGTAAAACTCAATTTAGGGGGTATTATTTCATAGTGGCCATGTTTAGGAGGGTATTTCGGGGGGGGGGGGTTATTTCGAGGAAATATGGTATGTAGCGTTTTAAGAGCTGGTTCACTATTAAAAAGTACGGTGGTTAAGTAATCCATCACACACATTTTTCTACCACAGGATATGGAGCAATGCATAATTTGGAATGTATGCATGCATCTGCCGTCTTATCGCTTGAAGTGGTTTACAACTGATCAAGTGATAAGATTGTTGAAAGTGATATTTGATAGGAGATACTGTGCAGTTAGATCGACCTTATCCTCATTTAATTCTTGTAGTAATAGCTGTGAACTGATCCAACAAAAATCGGATAGCGTGACATCATTATGGCGATTTCTATGAAAAAAGACGGTTGCAGTGTTGCAAATTTTTTTGCGCTGGTGCTATGGCTGCTTGATTGAACCGTTTGATCGTAGCTTGGCGCCAACATTCTGGCGCTATTTACATCACTACACGCGGCACTCCAGGAATTCAGAAAGTTGCAGTTTGCGTATGCGGTATTTCTTGAATAATTCCCCCCTTAAGCCACATGATCAAGTTGTTTTGTCCAATTTCGGTATGTTATTCTGTGAATAAAGCATGTTTCATGAAATGAGAATATAAATATTCTTGAACAAATTTTATGAAACGATAATTCCTTTCCTTGAATAATTCCCCCCCAGGAATAGTTCCCCCTCAAACGTCTGACGTTAGAATAATTGGCCAGGGGAATTTTTCGAATGAATACGGTATTTCACACAGGTTCATTGCAATTGCACATTACCTCCGTAATTTCATACACCGTATTTCCGCGAAATACCCCCCGGGGTGTGATTGTTTCAGAGTGCGAATTTTTTTTGTTTTTTTTTGGAGGGGGGGGGGGGGGTTAAACGAGGGGGGAGGGGTATTTCGAGGGGGGCTTCATATTTCGCCAGAAATTTTTTGAACTTCCAGTACTAATAAGTTGTTTGTAACGTACGCATACATGGAAAAATGCAACAATAACTGCCATGTATAGGAGTCTATAGACTTCTAGACGTATGTAGATGGCATAACATAACATAACAAGTCATTGTTTTAACGTGTGTTTTGCATTGGCCGGATCACAAACCGCATCTATAGTCATTAACGTTCCCTTTACACTCAATTTTGGGGGTTATTTCGAGGGGGGGGGGCTAATAAATTCACAGTGACCATTTTGAGGGGGAGGGGACTGGGGAGGTATTTCAAGGGGGGGGGGGTATTTCGAGGAAATACGGTAGTCATTTGCTATCATAAACTACAGGCGCATTTCTGAATAACTAAAAAAATCTACTGACAATATGCAATGTCCAAAAATTATCAGACTGAGTATCATTATTTTCACCTTAACAATTACTATTTTATCAGCAAAAGAGAAAAACTCAACATTGGACACATGCCAAAATATATGCAGTGGGATAATTGGACAACGTTATGAGAGGTGCTACTTTGTGGTTGACGATGAAAACGTGAGATCGTGGGAAGACAGGTACACGATTTGTGAAAAGAATATGGCCGATCCATCATTCACTCAGAAGCCCAAAGACGCAGCGGCAATGCGCAATGCATTTATGAATTTTGCTGTTAGTTTTGTAAGATAAAGTTATGACAAAGTTAGTGATGGAAAGGCACCGGGGCACAGGCGTCCCGGCGGTGCCCCGGTGCTGGTGCGGTGCCCTTTTCTGAGGGTGACCTGCCGACGCCGGTGCTTTTTTTAAAGTAGCACCCATGCCGGTGCATTGCAGGTGCTTAGGTGCTAGGCGCTAGCACCAGGGCTGAAGTAAAAGGCACCGGGAAAGGCACCGGCCAAGTCTTTGTTAGGTGTAAAATTTCGTCCACAGCATGTGCTTATTCATATTTATACAGAGCAGCAGTATACCCAACTGTTTTTAGTTAATTTTAACAAAGGTCCCATCAAATGAGGCGTTTGGTTCCGTAACTCGATAAACGCCAAAGTGAAAAAAAATTGAGTTAAGTGCATATCTGATATATATATACTTTTTTCTTCAAAATAAAATAAAAATTACGAAAATATCTCATACCGTCCCCGAGATACAGACACCGATTTTTAAAAAAAATGTAAATTTTCTTCCGACACTCGATATCTCCACCATCAAAATGGTGAATTTTCACTCGAAACTCGATGTCTCCACTGGAAAAACTAACCATCCAAAACTCGTTATAAATTTAAAGGGAAATGGCTAAATCCCCATACAACATTGAAGTTTGCATCTGAAACTCGTTATAACATTTTGTAGTTAAATTTGTTGCCGTAAAGCCGGAATTAGAGCTCAGCGTCGATTCGACCTGAAATGACGACGTAAAATGACGTCGTGAAATTGATTACACGAGTGTGGATCGTGCTACGGGTCTACAATTGTCCAAGGATAATATATGAATCAATACCTTAATCGTGTCCAATACTGAGTGTTATCAGCCACAACTAGAGCGAATTGAAAAATTCAATTTTTATCATTTCACGTCATCATTTTACGTCAGGGAACTAACTTTACATTTCACGTCAACGGTTGATTGCAATCATTTCAAGAAATTCATTTGCTTTTCAAAAAGTATTGGGCAATGGTTGTCACTCAAAGCGTGCCCGCTCAGGCCACTCTCAAAGTTTTAAATGCAATTTTAACAAAACTGAAAAAAACATGGAGTTATTGAGTTTCGGAAGCAAACTCCTCAAATATGCTCTGAAATCTGCCATACCATTCTGAAGAGGTAACAAACCGGGTGGGTATTCCTGGTAAATGGAAATAAGTACCTACGTTTTCACAATTTGGCAGTGTTCACAGCTTGGTCGTTGTTGAGGTCAACCTGGTGCCAATCCCAAGCCCTGTATAGTGTAAAGTAAAGTGTCAAATGTAAAGTCAAATGCAAAGTAAAGTGTCAATTGTCATGCAAAGTTCAGTAATAAAATTTTTTCTTTTTTGTTTTAATTGACACTTGACTTTGCATTTGACTTTGCAATTGACACTTTACTTTACACTTTACAGGGCTTGGGACTGCCCCCAGGCAGTGAGCCTGAAGTTCCTCTGAACTCCAGGGGCCAGTTCCGCAAAATGAGAAGTGAGAAGTGAAATGGCAAAGGTGAAGTAAAAAATCAACTACCGTATTTGTTTGAATAGTTCCCCCCTTAATTAATCCCACGTGTAAGACGAGTGAGGAAAAAATAATAACCCCATTGAATAATCGCCCCCTTTAAAGATTTGATTAATTTGTTGTACCTTATTTTAACAAAAATGGCACATTATTGTGCTTATAAAGCATATTTCTTGAAATGAGTTGATAGAAAATGCTTGAAAATTTTGGCGAAATAATAATCCCCCCCTTGAATAATCCCCCCCTCGAATAGTTCCCCCCTCAAAAATGTCTGATGAAATAATAATCCCCCAGGGGGATTATTCAAGCAAATACGGTATAAAAAATAATTTCTCTTCTCTTTCGCTTTTTCACTTGCCATTTCACTTCGCCTTTGCGCTTTTACTTCGCCTTTGCCATTTCACTTCTGACTTCTCATTTTGCAGACACACCACACCAGGACCCTAAAGTCGGCAGACGTATCGCCCTACAAACATTTGCGTCAGTCTCTCCACTGGAGAGTGCATGACGGCATAAGGTATTGTGACGCAATATTTTAACCATTGGAATAGATCGGGTCACGTATGAAAACTTGGCCCTTATCCCAGTTACCAGTTGCGTATTATACAAATGAGAGTGAAAACTGAACGTTAGCTAAAAATCGTTAAAATTTGCTTCGCTTTGCCAATTTCCACCTTCATAATCGCTATATTTGTTTATATACATGGTTATATAGCTATTGTGAGCCTATTTTATTCATATTAAAAGCGGATTTCGAAATTTTGGCCAGCTGCCAAGTTCTCTTCTGTTGGAACAGAGCCAACGAATGAAAAATAAAATGAAAACAAAACGGTAGTTTGAACGGTAAAACGGAAGTTTGAACGGTCAAATTCTTTACGAGCAACGTTGAAAATGTAGATAACTAGGGCGTGGCACGCGTGGACGCAGCGAAACGTCCATTTTTCTTTTAATATGATTTTCTCTTTTTCAATTTCTAGCGTCCGCGTGGGACACAAGTTTCGTTGTTCGCTCTATTCACGAGCGAATTCTAACTATCCGATTTTGTAGAGTGAAATGTCCGCCGACTTGAGCTAAGTTTCCACTTCGCTTATGTGTAGCAATAAGATGTGAAGTCACAATTATGTTTGCCTACTGACAAGACAACTACGGAATTTGTGGTTGCGTTTCAGGTCACCAATTAATTGTAGAGCTTTCAATAAAATTCCTTACATCTATAAAAAATGTCCTTTAGTAAATATGTGTAAATACTGTGGAGAGAAAACTGCTAGTATCTGGTGGTCTTATGTAGTGAACATTGGAATGCAGCCAATATACACTGTGCTTGAATAATGTCAAGTCAGCTAGTATAGTACACAGTATGACAATGTGCTTTTACTTTTTTCTCACATAATTCTCAACATTTGCCCAAGCAGAGGTCGGCGGTCCCAGTGCTGTCATCTAAATCTGTTTATGCTGCTCTTCCAGTCAGGACAACAAACAATGAGAAAGTGCCAAGGCTGGAAAATATTACGATTTGCTACTATCCTGATGTGACGGCAACCAATTGCACCAGGTGTCTGTCCCAGACCCAGTAGAATGACCTGTAAAATGTCAAATGTCATGCAATGTATCAAAAGTTGTGTAAAATTCCCTGGAAAATGGTAAACGTATGTACATTTGATGCTTTACAGGGCTTTTTACAGGGTATGGGAGTCCACCTGCAGGGAGAAGAATTTCTGTGTGTTTACATTTTTAAAATACATACCGTATTTTTCTAATAGAATGGTATACTTCCAATAGAACGGCAGGTCTTGGCACGTTTTTGTGCTGACAAAGACAGCAATGCTCCAATAGAAAACACCAATGCTCCAATAGAACGGCAGCCTCCAATAGAACGTCAGGTAGAAATTGCATTGAAATGGTACCAGAACGCACAAACATGACAACAAGAATGTTCAAAACATTCAAATAGATGTTAAATTTCAAATTGATCCTCTGATATATAATTTTTTCTCACGTTTTTTTTGAAAAATAAGGGTAATAAAAAATATGTCAAAAAATGTGTGTAAAAATTGGTGAAAAAATAGAACTGCAGCGTCCAATAAAACGGTACCTCCAATAGTACGGCAGGTAAAAAAATTGATGAAAAAATACAACGGCGCTGTTCTATAACAAGAAATACGGTGGTTGAATGGTCAATTCCAATTGTAAAGGGGGAAAAATTGGTACCAAAAGATACAACTCGACTTGATAAGACAAATACATATAGGTAGCCATATTTACTCGGACTGTGTGAAATCAGTTTGCCTGCAACTCGCTTTGTCTGCACTTTCAAAAAATTCAGTAATTCTATTCTGCTCCAGACGGGGAGGGGCGTCAGAAAAATTTGGTCGATTTTGGTCCCCCCCCTGAAACGCCACCAGCCACTGAATCTATGCGCACCAGGTGTAGTGATGGAATGGCGCCATGGCGCTGGCGCCATTTGAGGGCGCCAAAGGGCGCCGCGCCATGGCGACATTGGCGCTTGGCGCCCTTTTCCTGTGGCGCCCTTGGCGCCTGGCGCCCACTTTCTGAAAGGCGCCATGGCGCCCTTGGCGCTTGGCGCCCTTTCTCCGTGGCGCCCTTGGCGCCTGGCGCCCTGCCATAGAAGGGCGCCAAAATGGCGCCAGCAGGGTTTCAACGGGAGTGCCCCGTAAATGAGAAAAAATACAAAAGCGCGTCAGTGGATAACGGAAATTCACCAGAAAAATGGACAAAGTAGTGACATTGGATTGAAATTTTTTGTCCAACGGTTCATCAACGGAGCGTTTGACCGATCAGAAGCTAAGAATGATGAACCATCAAACTTGCAAACTCATAAATAAACGGATTCAAATAGTCATAATTCCATTTCCGTCAACTTCCATGTCGAATCCATGTGAAGTGAATGCATAGTTTTGTCGAATGGTAATTTTCATTATGTTTGAACTGAATGTCAAGTGGACGTAAATATGATTTTATTCAAAAATGGTTGCTAGTTGTTGATTTGTTGATTACATCCTGGATAATGTGAATAAATTTGGAAGTGAATTTGTGCAATACATTGTTGGAAAAACACTTCTAGCACACACAGGGTATTGTACGTACTTATTTACCCTGGCGCCCTTGGCGCCTGGCGCCCTAACATTCAAATGGCGCCATGGCGCCATTGGCGCTTGGCGCCCTCTTTCCGTGGCGCCATTGGCGCCTGGCGCCCACTTTTTTAATGGCGCCATGGCGCCCTTGGCGCTTGGCGCCCTTTTTCTGTGGCGCCCTTGGCGCCTGGCGCCCACTTTCCGAATGGCGCCATGGCGCCATTGACGCTTGGCGCCCTTTTTTCTGGCGCTTTTCCATCACTAACCAGGTGCCAGTCCGACACTCTTCAGTTCGTGTAACATGTCATTTAGCATATCATATTTAGTGTCAGATTGTTATAATGTAATATTCCCAGTAATAAAAACTACATACAGTACATTTGACATATTTTCCACCTCACAGATGGTCAAGAGCCCACACCAGAATCAAATAATCCATTTTGGGGTGCTCGTAGCTGCTTCTATCTGCATGTGCGCAGCAGCAATTTAAGTGAAGATTTAAGAGAACTTCATAGCTGTGTTGCTGAATTAGAGAATTCATATGCAATGTGTCAAATGAGTTGGTTTGGTTTTTCATATTTGTTAAAATGTATTTACATTTACTCAAAAATACATATACTTGAGTACTGAGTAAATATGTTTACATTTCCTCGGAAATGTTTACCTATGTAATGTTTTCAACCCATCAAATAAGGGGCAGTTATGTGAGGGGGGTATTCAAGGGGGAGGACATATTATTTGAGGATATACGATAGATTTAATTTATATATTTTTTAATATTTTCTGAAATGATATTTGATTATATATTTTTAAACATTTTCTGAAATTATAATTTATTATATTTTGTGAAAATCACCCATTATTGTCATGGTTTTATGTTTGTTGGGTGAATGCTGAATGAGCTAAATAGTGGCATGTGGAAGAAGACTTGCTGGAAGTAGGTATCTGGGTAAAGTATGTTTTCTGAGTGACTAGGGTGTCAAATTTCCATTTTCCATTCCCCGCAGGCAAATTTTTCCAGCTGGTGAAATTTTTTTACCATTTCCAGATAATTTCAGCAAATTTTTTCCACTTTCCGGCAAAATTTCAGCAATTTTTTCCATTTCTGTGCAAATTAAATTTTTCCGTTTTCTGGCCTGGTTTTCTGTTTTCTGGCAGCTGAAAAATTTTTCTGCGTCCATTTCCGCCAAGTGCAAAAATTTTTCCATTTCCAATTTCGGTTTCCAGCAAGTGCCAAAAAATTTCCGTTTCCATTTCAGTTTGCAAATTTTTTCACCCTGTGTGACCATATTCGTAGTAAATCCAGGTACAAATTGGAGCTCTACCAATCTGCATCAAACGATAAACACCATGGTGATTCTGGGTTTGGCACTTCACAAAAAAGGGAATTTGCTTTTTACATCACAACTCACTTTCACAGCAGGCATTTTGGTATTCACTGTTTTCTTTCAGATATGAATCCTTGTATAGGTGGATTTACATTGTATGTAGATGGGTTCACATTGTCTGCAGTTTCATTACATTTTACATTGCTGAAAAAATCATTATCCCTCCAAATTACAGACCGTGAAAGCTGCAAGAAGTATTGTCCACATGATTCAACTCAAGGCTCAAGTTCATCTGTCAAACCAATAAAAACGCTATATCATGAATGCGTTGAATTTGAGACAAAGTATAGGACATCGTCTGCGAGACAGTACAGCTCGACTGAAATTGGTGCAGTTGTGACAGAGACATCTGGGCCCACTCCCGGATCCTGTAAAATTTCAAATGTCATGCTAGTGTCAAAAGTCATAAAAGTGTCGAACATCCAGTAAAGCAAAATAAAACAGAAATTTGACATTTTCCAGGGTATTTTACGTGACTATTGACAGTGACACTTTGCATGACATTGTATATTTTACAGAGTCTGGGTGTAGCCTCCGGTGAAAGCGCAGATATAACGATACCTTTTGTGGAGCCCAATACCACTGAGAAAGCAGCAGTGATGGAATAAGCACAGTGACAAGTCACCCCTCTGAAAAAATGGCTGACATGTAAATGACATGTCCTTGTTAGAATTTTAGTAGACCTGGGGGCACTCCCTGTAAAAGACCCTGTAAAGTGTCAAAGACCCTGTAAAATGTCATGTGTCATGTAAAAGACCCTGTAATGTGTCAAACGTCATGTAAAAGACCCTGTAAAGTGTCATGTGTATCCACATCTTATTTTATCATATCCAAATCTTATGTTTTTGTATCCAAATCTTATGCCAAAAAGTAATATTTGGATAGAAAAACATAAGATTTGAATACAATAAAAAAAGATATGGATACACATGACAGGGTCTTTCACATGAAATTGGACACTTTACAGGGTCTTTTACATGACACATTTTACACAGTCTTTGACACTTTACAGGGCCTGGGTGTGGCACCTGGGGAGAGTTATGTAGAAGGAGAAGTCAAAAATCATTTGAGAATTGACATAAGACATAAGAATTGACATAACCATAAGAAAAAAAATGACAGACATTACAAAGGTAATTTTACCAATCACATGAAGGTTTTATTTTGCTGATTCTCACACCTGAAAGTTCAATAATTTGAGTAAAAATTTCCATATTCATGATAAAATATGGTTAAGTATACATTCCATCTAGGCGTATATGCATGTCAAATTGTAAATTCACCAATTTTTTCATCAACTTTTTTACCTGCCATTCTATTAGATAGAGGTGCCGTTCTATTGGAAGCTGCCGTTCTATTTTTCCACCAGAATTTTTCAGACATTTTTCATTTTAACATGATGTTTTTAATGAAAAATGAACAACACTTTACTATCAGAGCATCAATTCAAACAAAACCAAATATGAAAATTACCCTAAATCGTAGTTCTGAACATCTTGGATGTTCACACCACCCATTTTTCTAATATTTGTCTGTTCTGGCACACTTCAAACATAATTTCTACCTGCCGTTCTATTAGAGGCTGCCGTTCTATTAATTTTGTGAGTGCAAAAAAGTGCCAAAACCTGCCGTTCTATTGGAGGTGCCGTTTTATTGGAGGTAGCCGTTCTATTAGAAGAAATACGGTATAAATATTGGAAACAAATATTGCCGTTGTTGTAGTTGTTTCTCATTTACCATTTCTCACTTCTCAAATGGTTTTTGAGCGAATTGTATTGATGTATGCTTCATTCCGAAAAATTGCATAAATAGCAATATGGCACTTGATCTTAAGAAAAGCTTCAAGCTAGAAAAGAATGTGATCTTATGCTTTTCCATCACCGAAATGCAACAACAACAGCAAGCGATTCAACTGGGCTCTACCCAGAACTGTCACGAGTGAGGGGTAATTTTTTACAATATTAATGGCATTATTGCAAAAAAATGCTTAACATGTGCAATTGTTGCTTTTTTCACAATTTTAGACCAGTTATGTGTTAATATTTAAGTGTAAAATTTATGTTTAGATGAACTCTATGTATTTACTTTACACATTTGACTATGGTGTGTGAAAAATAAATGTCAAAACTTTTATATTTTCACATTTTAAAACAACATGGTCATGTTGATTTTGCAAGTTGAACATGTTTGTAAAACCCACAGGTTTCTGATCAAATGTCACTGGTGAGCGAGGTACAAGATATGATTCCTTACTTAATGGCAAACAGGACACAGCAAGAAAGAATAGATATGGAAGATACTGAAAATTCATTCATTATTGGATGCTACAGAAAAGGCCCCTTCAACTGTTCAGCTTCGTGGGTGAAAATTATTCATTATTATTTAGTAAAATATTTTATGTTACATGGGGAAATTGGCATTGGAAATCTTGTTCAATAAGTGCTGTTTTTATTCCTCAGTTTCTTCAATGTTTATGTTCTAAGCATTTTAGGTACCTTGGAGACAATGTACCGAATTTCTCCAATCAAAGCACCCCCCCCTCGTTCAAAGGTCCCTGGGTGCTGTGCTGTGCAAAATGTTCCGTATAAAGCACCCGGGTGCTTTACTTTTCATCCGAAAAAAATTTGGTGATCATATGTTGGCGTAAATAATATTGTGGCGCGCGGCGTTTTTTTAGCACACATGCCTATTTATCTAATTGCATATTTTGCATGGTGCGCGGCGTTCTTTTGCGTGCTGCGTCTAAATCAAACGCTTCTGGCGTAATTCACCAGAACAACTTGGAAGTGGCGCTTGTGTTCATAGATTTGTGGGTCGTGGGATAATTGCAAAAGCATTTCAATCTTACCAATCACAGTTTTGCAACACATCGGTATTGAACAATACATAGTATAGCACCCCGTGATTTGCATTGCACCAGGGTGCTATAAACGGCACTTCAAAAGTATTTTGAAAAGTGCTCCAATTTTGTAAAGCACCAGGGGTGCTTTGATTGGAGAAATACGGTACCGTATTTCCTCGAATTAAACCCCCCCTTGAATTAACACCCCCTCGAAATACCCCCAGGTGTTTTCGAGCTGGGGAAAAAATACCCCCCCCCTCGAAATACCCCCGTCTGGAAAAAGGTACATCATGTAGGTATATAAGGTACATGATGTCTTTAGTTTTGTCTTGATGTAAAATTGCATCGCAGCGACACATAGACTAGTGTATGTGTGCCTATTTACGTTGATATGTATGGAAAATATCTTGTGAAGTCACCTTTATCACTGTTTTGGGTACGTCAAAGCCCATTCTTTACTACCACCCTTTATGAAAATTTCTGGCGAAATAATAACCCCCCCCCTTCAAAATTACCACTCTGAAAAAATAAACCCCCTGGGGGTATTTTGAGGAAATACGGTAAATAGCATACCGTATACTAAACATGCACATTTAATTAACTCATTTAACAAGGTGGAAGCTCTCTGCCATTAGAATGAGCTTCCATAATCTACTGTCACCTTGCTGACATATGTTGCCCACTGTGAATTATATTTCAGCTTTTTGGCACCCAGCTGGAACATATTTTTCAGTGAGTAGTATTTCCCTGTGGGGGTCAGTCAACCATCCCCATATTCCAATTTCCAAATTTTATTCTATTGTAAATCATTAGCCCATGCCAGCTTTCACTAGCTGGCTTTGTTTGGGTGACAATATTCTACCCTGAAACTGCCATGCAATAGAAATGATCCATATTAGTAGCTCTGGCACACTATATATAAAATGCTATATATACTGGAAATTAACATTTTTTTCAGAATGCAGTGGGGATTTCCACATGTGGGCAACTGTTTTTCAGTGAATTATTGGGATGAAGAATTTCCAATTTTTTCCAATAATGTTGGCATGGAGACTGGTAACTTAATCCAAATTAATACACTACAGGAAAAGTCAGTTTCTTTCATGATAATGCTAAAACAATGAACAAAGTAAGTTAAAACAATGAATAAAACAGATCAAATCTGCTGCCCACTTAAAAATCACTTCTACACAAAGTTTTATTCAAATGGTAGAAAAACTTTTGTAGTGAGTGCCCCCTCCCTGAAATGAATGCCACTGTGAGTGTGATTGTGCACCACCTTTGTAATCATTTGTCATTTGTTGGCGGGCAAATATCAACCAGGAATGATGTGTAAATTTTACTTAAAGAATAATACAATCTGTTGGCATCATGGCAGTTCAGATTTTGTGAAATGAAAAAAATGCAGATTTGACTCTCAGTAAAATATTGACTATATACATAAGACAGGGGCTATATTTCTAATGCGGGGATTGACATCAAGACCACCCCTGTGCATGAGTTTCACCCCCAGCAACCCATATTTAATGATTAGTTCAGCATTGAACCAAAAAATCAAAAACAAAAAGACTTATTTCCTGGAGTGTGTGTTTATCCTTCAAGCTTTAAATTATGTTTATTTTCTAGTATCACAAAAAATCACTCCTTGCAATAGGCATTAAACTCGATCTATCAGTCAATTTGGATGAATACATGAGTACATCAATGCAAACAGGTGTGAAAATTATAATACACTCACCTGGTGATGGAATTTTTCCTGAAAATCGTGGAAGATTTGTGCCAATAGGATTTAAGGCAGACATAGGTCTCAGATTGGTTAGTACAGGTGTAAAATTGTGCTTTTGGATACTTTATTGTCAGAAATATGTGTCTTTCACTACTGGTGAGTATAAATATTTCAGAGCTAGTCAATCTTTTCAAATAAAATTCACATTATTATTACATTTACCTTGAAAATCCTGAATGGATATACAGCTAAGCTGCTTGGTGGCATTTGGCTTACTGTGAAATTTGAATATATTTGAAATTCAGGAAAAAAATTACACTAGTGTGTGTTATCATTTTGTGCATTACTAGATTTCGTCAATTTCTAGAAACTGCAAGTTGGAAAAAATCACATGTCATTTCTCATCAAAGTTATTGTATTTCCCTTTAAACTACTTGTCAGGAAAAGCAAAGCCTTGAGGCAAAATGCATGCATTTGGTTTGTAAACATTTTGAATGTAAAGAGTGAAAAAATTGAGAATAATTTGCTAGTGTCAGCGAATTCGACATGCAGTCACTAAAGTATTCCAAAACTACAGCATTCTGACCACTGTATTGGAGAAAATGTATTCTCAAATTTTGCAATTGAAGCATTGATAGGCAATTTTGGCATGTGCATACTTGGCCAATGTAAAATATAATGTTAACTTTCTCTATTTTATCCCACAGTTAAAGCAGTCAGCCCTGGGTGGCAGATATGGTAGCTGTGCTGATGATGCTTTTGTTTCTACAAACCAGTTGTACAATTTTTATCATGAGAAATACTCTGTTGAGGTTGGTCCTGAGGGTTAGAAATAAATCCTCATAATAATGTTTTTACATGCATGTAATCATTTCACAACCATAGTGGATGGTTTTTTCGGGTAAAGCAAGTGGTAATAACATAAATTAGAAAAGGGACCGACATTTTCATACCAGAAAACAAAAGCACCACAGAGATTTGTAGGCCTAAAGCTGAGCACCACACAAATGTGCATTTGCATGAGATCACAAAAAATAACCTGATAACATTCTATTCTATTAGCACAAAATATTTTCCCCAAAGGGCTGCATCAAATCGCACATGCAAGAAATGATTATGAATCAGTGTCATTGTGCGGACCCTAAATATCCTTTGCCAGTTTATCTGGATGAAAATGAAGACCAAAATAATACAGATGCCAAATATTGCCTTCTTGACCAAAGTTGGTTATGTCATATTTCATATTTTTCACTTGTGACCTGTGTGCAATCACATATACACTCACACAATTACAGGGAGCTGTGTGAATGATGAAACATCAAGGATTTTGAACAGTATCAAATCTGGTGGCTGTTGCAAAGAACTCAACATCAATCATAATCTGATAAATATATGTACCCAATTTATATTTTTAATGATTCCTATGCAGACCAAATATTCACCAGTTGAAATTGCAATATTTACCTAAATTCAATGAATAATTGAAATTGAGATGAAATAAGATGAATACATTTATTTCAAACATTTTTCATATTATAATTAATGAAAGTGTCTTCTAAATATATAATGGAAAAAGCAAAATCAACCACAAGACTAAAAAGCATGACTACTGATGGAATAGATTACCAATAAATTCATTCCAATTGCACTCACGTAAATACTTGCCAAGGATAGTTATTTATCATGTTTAATGATTCAATTTTATCCAAAAAATTTTATCTAGGTAACTATCTCTGCTATACTTGGGACCTGGCCCCAGATTTAATTGGGCAGACAAATTTTTGCCCTCCCTGCCTGGCACCTGACACGCCCGTCACGCCTGCCAGGCACCTGACACGACCAAGCGCCTGCCAGACGTGCCCTCACTCGTGCCAGATTTGCCCGAAAAATGGCTAATGAGATTTAATTGTGAGGGCATGACAGGCAAAACTGAAAAGAAAAGGAAATATCTGCCCTGCACCCTGGGGGTGCAGGGCAGACATAATTTACTACAAAAACATATGAAGACGTACAAAAAAAACGTGAGAAAGCTTGACAGCCGGCCAAAATTTGAAAATCGCCTAAAACATTTAAGTAAAGTAGGTTAGATAGAGCTTAAAAGGGTTATAACTATGTATATAAACAAAAATAGCAATGTTGACGGTGAAAATTTGCATCCTTAACAAACTTTCACCTTCAAATTCACCATTTTCAGCTACATAATCTGTTATTTACCTATTTAACTTGTATTAGTAGCGATTTCGAAATTTTGGCCAGCTGCCAAATTCACTTCTTCCATTTTACTTTTTCTTTTCGGGAGTAAAATCTTGCCAGACTCACCCGTTGCGCCAGGCGCCTGACAGCTGCCGCCCGACACGCAATTGAATCTTGGTCTGCCTGGCAGTCGGGCGGCGGCTGTCAGGTGCCTGGCGCGAGGGCGGGTCGGGAGGGATTTTACTCCTGAAAATAAAAATAAAAATGGAAGATGTGAATTTGGCAGCCTGCCAAAATTTTGAAATCGCCAAGAATACAATTTAAATAGGTAAATATTCATTTACGTAGATGAAAATGGCGATTTTGTAAGTGAAAGTTTGTTAAGGCGCCAAATTTGAGCGGTTTTGAGGAAAAAAAGGGCGGGGGGGCGGACGCGGGCATGCCTGTCCAATTAAATCTTGACTTGCCAGACACGCCCGTCATGTCCTCCCTCTCAGGGATAATCTGCCCAATTAAATCTGGGGCCAGGGGTCTCCAATGGGCGGTAACACCGCCCCTGCAAACTGCCCAGCTACCTATTTATCTGGAGTAATTATTGAGAAAAATTTTCCTGAAAAACACTAATGTTCATACCTTTTTATAGATTTTCAAATTCAAAATCACTAGTTCATGTGTCTAACCAGGGATGTATCCAGAATTTTTGAATGGGAGGGGGGCTGCTTGTTTACGGAGGCTGGCCCCACCCCCCCCCCCCCCGGATATGGCCTTTTGTTTTCCAGCTATTTTTGGGACTGTATGTTCCTATTTTATCTATTTTGCACTATTTTCACCGCCTTTGGAGATTTTTCTCCCTTTTATTCCTCGAAAAGCATATATATTGAACTGCGATAAACCACCCTATTTCTTTCTGCTATCTATCCCTCTGTAGGAGCGATTTCCTATATACACAACCACCAGAGGGTCAAAATCAAAGATACCCCGGATAGGGACCTAGGGTGTCATGTTAAATTGTAAATATGTAAGTTGCATTGAGTAATTGCAACAGTCCCAGGTGAACTGGAAATTGACAGTTTATGCCCACAACATTGCCTGTGAGCACATTTTGGTATTATGTTGTAACATACATTTTTCTGTTTCTACAATGTGTAAACATCAGTTTACTACATAATGCAGATCTTTGGTCTATGAGCAGTCTGGGACACTGACCAAGTTGTTGTCAGATGACAAGCATAGCAGCAATGGCAAGTTAGTACATGCACATACCCAGTGTTTATTTAATTTACCAAAGCACTATTTAAACTACCTGGACTGTCTGATTGAACAATAGCCATTTAGCATTCAATGACATCATCATTACATTCAACAAAATCATTCTAAATCTAAATTTATGCCTATGTTTCAAAAATGATAATCAGTTCACCATAACATTCACAAACCTGAACCACACCCAAATTTCTACAGCATGTCAGTCAATTTTTTATCAGTGAACATCTTCTATTCACTGGCCTACTATGAACTTCTCCAAGAGGAACCATCTTACACTGTTAGTTTCTTCAACAAAATTTAGTACTTGTTAATCTTTATGGTTGATTTATTGAAATATTTAAAATTTATCAAACTGGGCAGTGAAACAATAGATACTGTATATCCTCAAATAAGACCCCTTGAATGACTCCTCTCCCTCAAATAACTCCATCCACAAAAACTCTGATGAAAAATTGCCCCCTCCTCTTGAATAATTGGGTGAAAAATTTGCTACAACATTTACAAGGAATGTTAAACATATGGCAGCCACAGCAGATATTTATGTATCATACATAACCAATTTGCAGTGTATACACACCTTTTTGTTATTGTTGGACTGTTAAATACCCGGATTACATGAGTTGATGGAATGCATTCATACAATGAATTAAGTCCAAGTTTTCTGAGGAAACAAATAATCTCCCCCCCCCCCCCTTGAATAACCTCCCCATTAGAGGCATAACTGCCCTGGGGTCTTATTCAGTTTTAGTTTTTTTTAGGTTTATACTTACATAATATACTTCTGAAGTATTTTCACAGCAGGTGTATTACATTCACATTTTGTGCAACAGGTCATAGCACTACTCAGTGATGTGGGCTCATGGTTTGGAATGTGTATTGGTGCATCACTGTTGACTTTGTTAGAGTTTGTTGCATTTCTAGCAGATGTAAGTGCTGTTATCCGCTGTGATAAATAATTGGTAGATGTGTGTTCCAAGCAGGCTTGCCACTCCTGTGATCACATGTCATGATTATCATGATAAATTGACACCACAAAACATTTTTGGCTATCACACAGCCAAAACATATGATGTAAGAGCGTGTTAGTACTGTATTTCTTCTAATAGAGGTGTGCCCTTCTATTTTTCGTCAACTTTTTTACCTGCCCTTCGACTTTTGTCAACTTTCACCCAATCTTTGTCAAGTTATGTCAAGGTTTTTATAGGTGTTACGTCACAGACAGTTCATAGAATGACAATACAAAGAGTTCGTTCAACATTTGATGTTAAACAGCACAAAATCAATGGACCATCAACCTATCGAATCACAGCGTCCACTGATATTTTTACCTATCTTTTATGCATTTGGCACAATTCCAGTACTTTGTAATACTTTCTATTGGAGACGCCCATCTATAAGTAGAAATACGGGAATATAAATAATAATACTCACTCGATATGCAATGTGATTGCATCTCTTCTCAATGTGTGTTCCCAACTAATCATAATATTGCAATGATCACAACATCATAATCCATAATATTGCAATGTTCTTAGCGGTCAAGTCGAGCATCGAATCGTTATGGAAATGAATTGGCATTGTCTCTAATTGCACTTTTCAGCTTGCATGCTATATTCACCTTGTACGCGTGTATAGTATGGTCCAGGGGTATCATGAATTTTGACCCTCCGAGTGGTTGGATAAATAGCTGAGCGGCCTTCGCGATAGATAGATAGCTGGAAAAAGTTGGGGGGGGGGTTGAGGGGGGGGGGTTTGGAGAGGGTTGTGGTGGTTCGATATATAGGCTATTTCAGGGTATAGAAGGAAGAAAAGGGAGAAAAATCGCGAAAAGTAGGGTAAACTAGCTGAAAATGGGTATACAAGAGCTTATAGTACTAAAAATAGCTGAAAATAGGTAAACATAGGGTTGGCCGATGTTTTTTTTTAAACGTTTTTTTTTTTTAAAAACGTTTTAAAAAAACATGACATCCTAAATGTTTTTTTTTTTTTTAAAACATCGGCCGAAATTTTTAGTACTAAGCACTAGGTATTTTGCAAAATTTTTGCGCGCAAGCGCGCAATTTCACACACAAATTGACATTGGTGGTTGTTTTCATTGGTTTTGTTGCATTTTTAGTATCAAAACATCCATTTCTATGTGCTACCATGGGTGAATAAGCCGACATATGTTGCTGTAATATATAATATTGAGGTAATGTGCTTCCATGTACCTCCACAGTGTGTAACTTCACTCCCAAAGTAACAACCTCCTTTTATAACCTTGTTTGATCACCATTCCGTGCCAAACTTTACCTGAAGTCACGAACATTCAACTATAAGGCGATATACAAACGATATGTCGACAAAAAATGGATATTTTTGACACAAATCACCACTTATAGTGCTATCCCATGGCTCCACAGCCATTATATGGTCATATTCAACATCACAGAGTATTGCCAGTGTCTGATATACCTATATATGTTGACACTAGGTCATATCTGGGAGCTTTAAAAAAAAACGTTTTTTATAATAAAAAAACGTTTTTTTTTAAAAAAAAACATCGAGTTAAAAAAAACGTTTTTTTTCCAACCCTAGGTAAACAGGAACAAAAACTAGTATTTTGGAGGTGAAAATCTAAAAAGGTATGAAAAATAGCGATTTTGAGCAAAAATTGGGGGGTAGTTACAAAAAAATCGCTCTAGATAGGTAGATAGCTGAGCGATTTGGGGGGGGGGGGTTAGGGGGTAGTAGCCCAAAATTTTGCCTCTGGGATAGATAGATAGCCGAGCGGCCTCCGGGATAGATAGATAGCTGGGCGGTGTGGGGGGGGGGAGTAACCCCCCATTCGAAACCCCTGGTATGGTCAATATAGCACTGCATAGATGACCGCAGAGCAGAACACTTCCAGTGGGAAATTGACTGCACTACATGAAATTATCACCCAACATATTCACGTTTCATTCGCGAAGTTCGGTGAGCGCTGCGCACATTTCCCAAACAGACGCGCAGCATTAGTCAACAAAGGTAAGATAACTACAGCGTGCTAATAAACACAAACCAAACCAAACTGACCACCTCGATCCAAGTTCTAGCGACTATTCGTATCCATCGTGAGTTTTTTTAAATGTTGTTGTGTCTATTACTCCATGCCAATCTCCAAATCGTGTTGAACGACGGCGCGCGTCAAACGCAAGTCAAATCTACACAAAAGCGCACATAAACCACATAAGCGCACAAAGTTTTAAACTGAAAACATCACAAACATTTGCAGCTCACTTCAAATAAATACAAGCACGCGTGAGCTGGAATAGGAATCGAACGAAATGTAAATATCACATTCGTATCAGAATAGAAGGAATAATGCACATGGATAGGAAAAGTCCCCGTATGACGACTTGGGTACTTGCCAAATTTTTTGACATCGCTTTAAATCAAAATGAAATAGAATAAAATAGGTATATAACCATTTATATATATATATATATATATATATAATGTATATATATATATATATGTATATATATACAAAAGTGGCGATAATAAAGATGAAAATTAGCAAAATGTAGCATATTTTAGCGATATTGAGCAAAATATAAGGGAAAGATCGCTCGGACGTGGACATGGGTCAAATCGCTCATGTAAGTAGTGCACTGGAACAAGTCATCAGACGTGACTCGATCCCATGGATAATGCACATGGATATCAAATCAACTGTTAATTTCATTTCCCGGAGGGCGTCAACAATGATGCAGAAAGCGTAAACAGTCCATTTTAGAAATCTAAACGATATTTTCAACGAGCAGCGGCTTCCTTTCTGTGAAGCTTGGAAATGTTGCTTTGTTCTCCCACCCTGAATGGAAGAGACCTCGTCAAATCGCTTGGGTAACTTGGACATGGGCCAAGATTACATATGTGACCCGATCCGATATTTCCATCCTGAAAGCCTTGCCCCAAAAACTTCTTTGTTTTTTTTCCTGACAGCGTGATTTTGTCATCAGTAAATGTTATACGGACTTCTCAAACATCCCACCATCTGTATGTACTGATCGGGCCGTACACAGTACAAGTATTTTACCGCATTTTGATGAATAGAGTGTTTATTTTGATGAAATATTGGGCGCCAAATTCTCATTTGAATTGAAAGTCGTTTTCGAAATTTTTGGCCGCCTGCCAAGTTCCCAAAAGGTGTATTTCGGTAGCCGGATCGTTCGTATGTATTGTAATCGTAACTACGTGGCGTATGTGTTCCCGATTAATCAATCACGGTAAATAAACGGATCGCGGACGTGATGTGAAGTTGGCATAACTCCAATTTTGTTTTTAGATACAATTTCATATTGTACGAACAAGAGTAAAAGACACAAGATTCCGTTCAAGTCACCGATAATGGCTGCGGAATGCGATAAAGCGACCAAAAATTATCGCTAATGGCGACACACCAGCATGCCGCGCCGGTTCACCATCGTCAATGGCGGTACACAAACGGGTGTATCCAAACATTGTTTTGGAATGTTGCCAACTTCACATAATTTCGCCCCCCCCCCAAAATACAACGTAATATTTTTATACAACGTTGTTGCCGTTGCCGAAGTTTCTTGGCGGTTCAATCGGCGATAACTATTGTAAGTTTTGTAATTTTCACGGGTACCGATTTTCACTGCTCTATATTAATTAGGTGAACAGGCACGATATTGCCAATGATGGCGGCTTCAGGTTCGAACAGTCCATTTTGGCGTGGTGCCAAGAAATTTGAGCCGAACTTTTCGACCGAGCGGTCTTTTGTGCATGAGAAGGTGAGTAATTGTTTCTTTTGCGGATGTATATAATTTTGGCTCATTATTCAGATGGGTTATGGTTGGTTTATATACTAAGTGTGATGTCCACCGAGTATACTTCTTTCTTGCGAGACGTAGGTGCTTGAGCGATGTGGGCGGTTTTGCATGGGCGGTTCGAATTAAGTGGGGTTCTCAGGATTTGGATTCATGATTGGTATTCTCATTGTCGATATGTCGACTGCGACTTTTTCGAAATTTGTCGGCGTTGTGCAGTGCAAAATTTAAATCCTCACTGGTCCACATAATCAGGCGTAAACGGTCATCATCAAGGATGTGTTGAGGGGGGGGGGGGGTGCTGCGCCCTCTTAAATAGCGGAATACTGCGTTCGCACTGGGTCAAGACTAGGGTTCAAACGGGACCGCGGTCCCGGTACATGGTTCGGCGAAAAGTCGGGACTGGGGCTAGGGTTCAAACGATATATCGTATCGAATATCGAATATCGGATATCGACCATTTTTTTATATCGAATATCGAATATCGATATCGAAAATTTTGAAAAAATATCGAATATCGATATCGAAAATTTTGAAAAAATATCGAATATCGATATCGAATATCGACCATATTTTCGATATATCGAACCTGTATAATGTCCTTAATTAAGTTATTATTTTTGTTTTGAGATATTTGTGATTAATTTGATTTGCTTATAGTATCTAATTTGATTTGCTTATAGTATCTAAGTTGATGAGTAAAAGTAAAGTATTTAATGTTATCTTTGTTGGAGTGCTTACTCCACATTTCTTGTATTTGGTTTGGCCACATACCTACTGAACTACCTACCTCATATTTAAAGCCAGAAAATGCTGATATGCTGCTTTTTTGCAACATGCCCTTAAACAATTGGGTTATAAGTATGAATTGTTATATCTACCAATTTTTGTTTGTCTGATACAATTTGATTCGTCATGTTTTTTCTTCGACTTTTTCATTTTGACCATTGTAAACCTTGTTAAAATCAATTGTACTTATCAGTAAAGAGATAATCAACCATGTTTGCAACCATATGAGTAGTGGGTACCAGAGATATCGTACCCACTTTTACCATATTTCTAGAGAATAAGCAACCCACTGAAATTTTTATTTTCATTTTAATAACCGGAAGACCCGAAACCAACGGAACGACCACCGTGGTTGCAACAGGATATATCAACGTTGTGACAGGTGGCATTGGAGAAGCGTTCGCAGATGAGTTGAGCGATTCTATCTCCTTTGCTCACGTGATACCAGTTATTGGAATGATTATATAAAATCACTTTTATTTCACCATCGAAATCTGGATCTATCACACCCCCTCCAACTTCTATTCCGTGAAACATGGAAAGACCGCTACGTGAGGCTAGACGTCCATAACATCCTTCTGGAAATTCAACCCTCAAATCTGTTTTGGCAATCAATCTCTCCTTCGGTGGTATGAAATATTCCTCGGAACTTGCAATGTCGAAACCGGCAGCCTTCGGTGTACATTTTGCTGGCATTTTTGCGCTAATGTTCATCAACTCAAATTTCAATAACTCACCCATCTGCGTCGTTAACGGTCAAATGGTAAATTGTGCAATATTTGTCTTTTCCCATCTTTTTCCAGTAGTGTTACCTCTATGCCATCTCGGTTGGGGTCGAAATTACTATTTGGATAATCAAATAAACATGTTCTTATATATGGATCACGTTTGTAGTAGTTATTCATATTTACATTGTTTATCCATAAAGTGTATGAATATGTTGTTTTATATATATTGTAGTATTTTGTATTTCTTCTATTTTTCTGTTCCAATAATGTAATGCATATTATGTTTTTATATAATATATCATCCATAAATTTATTTATTAGCAAATCTGGCCCGAGGTATTCAGGCCTCTTATATGCCAAGTTTTCATCAATGTAAGATGGTACTGTAATAGGAATATCCGTGTAACCGCTACTACTCAATAGATTATAAATAAAGTCCAGATTGAATGGAATGTGATGCGTCTTACCTACGCATTTTAAAATATCTCTTACGGGTGTATAGAGAGGAATAGAACAGGCATATTTGTATTTCTTACAATATTTCTTGTATATATCTACATTTTCTACAAATTCATTTGTCTTCAAATTACTATATTCAATAGGTAAGCTGTATACATTCAATGATAAATGTTTAATTTTTTCCTTCTTTCTAGTTCCTCCATCCATGGTAGCCTGTAAATATTATATTATTTTTATACCATTCACCCTATCCCTCTCTATCTTCCCAGTAGCGTAATTGCACAAGTTCATTCCATTCAACCATAAACTATACATTGTATCACCCGGGTTAAAATTTCGACTACTACCTAATGCCACTTGTTTATGTATGATGAAATGATACGTTTTATTGCTGTATAATGGATGCACAAAATGTTCTAACCTAATTTTGCTACCCATATTTCTAGCAAACAATTCAACTATAATTAGAGGTATCAATTTCTTACATGCTAATGCACTCATTAGTTCTAATACCTGAGTATCTCCTTTAACTTTATCTTTGAAATCGATTCTTCTTGTGTCCTCATTCTCAAATGTATTTATATTTTCCAAAAAGTCCTCATGCGTCAATACGAATGCACAAAAACTAGTTGTGTAAATTGTAGCTTTCCAACTTGATCGTGTATGATTCCTCTTTATGACGAAACTGTTTGCTAATACTGCATTTTTTCCAAATAGCATCTGAAAATTTTGTTATAGATTTTCTTCAACCATATACGAGTACTCTTCACATGCTTTAATGTCTATCAACTCTACACTTTTAATTACGTATTTTGTTAAAATTAAATATGTATCATTATCACAAGGTTTATCCGCTATACGTCTACAAGCAAAATTAATTGCAGTTGATTTTGTATTAAATTTAATTGTTTTCTGTTTCAAATATTTTTCAAAAATTGAATTTCTTTCGCCTATATCTTTGTCTTTAAAGTCATCCCAATCTATAGTGATCACCGTTCCCTCATAACGTCCATCGTTTTCATGATCACATTTCACATGTCTTTTCAACTCTCGCAAGATTTTTCCGTTTTTCTCCATACCTATATGAAAAAATGGTGCATCATTATACGGCTGTAACGTTAACTTCATCTAGCTTAAATTTGTAGGTAATGTAAAATTTGTGTAATGAATCGCAAATGTCTCCACAATCATTCCTTCTTATGTAATCTAAGGCATCCTTTTCGGTGCAGAATATTTCACTTATAGCATGATCTATGGCCTTGTAACCAGATAAATTTTCGATTTTACATCTATAGTATTTCGAAATGTCTTTGTGCGATATTCCTATACCCCTGGGAAAATACAGCACTGATACGGCATAAAAACATTTTTCGGTCATTAAAATCTTTTTTCTGATTTCTTCCTTCAACTCCTCATCGTTATGTATTCTCTGTATGATTTGACCCATTTGATCTGAAAGTATTATGAAGTATCAATGCTGTTGGGTGAAGTGGATCTTGTTCTGGATGACGCGGTCATTCCACCATCAGATATGTCCGAATCATATTCATCGTCTAACCAAGTGAATACGAATAGCGGATTTCTTAGGTTGAGGTAAAAATTCATATCTTTCACCCAGAAGGAAATAAACGCCATCCTAGCATTATTGTTTTCATTTCGTTTCTCTATATAGAACAACACTTTAACCCTTATCTTCTTATCTTTATACCTACAAGCTTTTAAGATTTTTGATAGCTTGACTCGTCTGACATGTGTCCTTAATAATATGTCCAACTTGATCGAGTTGGGTAATATTTGACAAATGTCTCTGATCTTGGAAGCTAATCTACAGGTGGATATAGATTCTGATACGTTCTTCATACTGTATTTCTCTCTATGGACATTCCCATTTTTGAAAAGATTTTGGTAATCCACGCTACTTATTTGACTGTGTACGAAGGTGTTGTCATTCAATGTCATAAGTTCCACTTCTATATCTTTAAGTCTGCCCATCTGAAAGCCATATACTATGTTATATCCGTAAACGCCAACATGAATATATCTAACCGTTTATTAGTAGCCTCAGTTGCAGGTGCAGAAAGATAGGTGTGGATGTCCTTTTGCTAGATATCTGGCGCAGTTCCTCTGGTGCAGTATTTGTTTCGGTTTCAGCCTAGCAATGTGAAACTAAAATCATTTTTCCCACCCTTTTATACCCGTAATAGTGTAAAGTTGTTTTGGTCATAAAAATTTATTACTTTACCATAAAATATTATGACCAACATAATAAAATTTTATGTACTGTGTAACAATTTTTATGTTCACACTAGGTCCTATAAAATAACCTTGATTCGTGACATACCTTCCATTCAAAATGGATGAACAAGTCAATTATCAATTGGTTGACAGCCCGCCCCCAGAAAAAGGAGCTCAATCTCCCCTTTCTTCATCCACAGACGAGGAAGTAGATGAAGAAAATATTCAACATGAAGAAGGTGCCGAGGACGTCACATTAAATAAACATTATGAATTTATAAAGGATAGCATTAAGGAAATTGAAGATACTGAACCCAAATGGAAAGATTTGTTCGAGATTGAAGAACCGTGGTTAGAGAAAAATGGCAAGTTTTATACAAATTATTACGTGTACAATGTAAAGTTTGTATCAAATTTGGAAGACAAGGTTAGTGATCCCATAACTTTTTTAGAATATGTTTTAACTAAATGCATTGAAAAAGTGTATTTAGATTATTTTTCAGAAAGTGAAGAAAAGAAACGAATTTTTATTGGCATAAAAGTTATGTCAAAGAGTTTTGACAGAGGTTACATTTTGTAAAAAATAACTAATCTTCAGCATGTCTCTGTAGCGTCAATTTTGAACAGAGTTGAAATGATTTTTCAGTCCGCGGGTACGGACAAAAACAATTTATTGAATGGTTTTTCAGTGAATATCACCTCAGTGGAACGTAAAGATATAGTGGCTAAAGGATTCGACTCGCTTACAAAGTTTTTACCAGATGTCCAAAGCAGAATAGCTTATCAAAGAAAAGCTATATACAACCCCCCAAATTTTCCATCATTACCAGATCAGTGTCTTCCCACTTGTTTGTTTATGGGACGTCAAAATATTTTAGCAACTATAAGCAAAAAAAGAAGTTTATTCGTGAAATATAAAAGGAAAAATCGAAAGGGTATTTTTAAGCCGTTGGAAAGAGAGGTTACAAAATTTGTTCACTTTGCCAGGACACATTTCAAGTATGATATGCAGCGTAAAGATCTGTATGGAAATGTTGATATACTTTTGAAGGCGTTGAACAAATTCCCACCCGTTTACAAACACGTGACTTATAGTTGTCGAGTCTGGTCTGTAAGAGATGGTGGTGTGGAAATGATATTTCAAAGTAGCACGGGTAAGAAAAATGCATGTATAGATTTGTTATACGATGACAAGGAAGAACATGTTGTGTTAATCAAATCAATAAGTACTTTGGCCAATTGTTATAGAGTGACTGAATGTTGTAACAAAATAATTTTCAATAAGGATACCCCCTGCAAATGTTCAAAGTCATCTTGTCCTATGTGTTTCGCCCCGGAAATGTGCCCGATAGACAAAGGAAAAAAACTATAGTTTGCGAAAAGTGTAATAGATCATTTTACAGTAACAAGTGTTACGTTAATCATACGGTCAATGTTTTTCCACACAAATCAAATATTTATATTACAAAAGTGTTTGGTGAGTCTGAGGAGTCAGATAGCGATAATGCTCAAATAGATGTTCAAAGTTTGCAATCAACACCTTCACCCCGCATATCGTCTTTCTGTACACCGTCTTCCTGCGCTCCATTGACTGTATGTCAGTGTGTGCAATTTTGTTCAAAGTGCAACAGAAAGATAACTTTAGGTCAAAATCATGACAATTGCGGCTTTACAAAATGTACCTATTGTTCAACTAACGTACCCATAGAAAAGACATTTAGGGGTCACCAGTTTGAGTGTTTTTTTCAGAAACCCATCCCCTACGAAAACAAGTACCCAGGAAGAAAATTTGAATTAGTATTCTATGACACTGAAACATTCCAAAAGCCCATTGTGGAGACACCGCATGAACAAATGGGAAAGGGGACTACTACTGAAAAGGTGTTTCGCAAGGTTCACTCAACTTACGCGGTATTTTGTTTAAAAAGATGTAATGAATGTATTTTACAAGAAAAAGCTTGCCAATCTTGTCTTTCTTGTACTAGGTTTTTCTACGGCTTGAATGCTATATCGGAGTTTTATTATTTTTTAATGGATTACAAGAGACACGTTAACCTAACTGTGATCGCGCATAATTTGAGTTTTGATCTATGTGAAATATTATCTTTGTTTTTAAAAAATGGTCAAATACCGAAATTGTTGCTGTCTAATGCTAGGCGTATATTTTTCATGCGTTTGAATAATAGAATTAGTTTTTTATGTTCATTAAAATATTTTCCCATGAGTTTAGCGCAGGTTGGAAAGGCTTTTAATTGTTCGGTTCGGAAAGGAAATTTTCCACACAGAATTGTAACTCAACACAATTTACATGCAACGTATGAAGTGTTACCTCAATTAGAGTTTTACGATGTAGAAAATATGAAAAATGCGGAGAGGAAGTCATTTTTAGATTGGTATGAGAAAAATAAAAATATGCAATTCAACATAAAGAAAGAATGTTACGAATATATCAAGTCTGATACTATGGTGTTGGAAGAAGCCTTTGTCAAGTTTACAAAAGAAATTTATCACACTTTTAATATTATACCACATCTTAATTCAAAAAGTCTCAGTAGTTTGGCCAATTTTATATGGAAAAGTCAACACGTTGATACATCTGTTATTGTTCACACCCCACCACGTAACAGTTTCAATGTGGGGGATAATCAGAGTAAATGGGGTTTGAAGAGTATAGTCGCATTAGCAAAGTATTATGGTAATAAGTCTATCCAATATTCTAGGTCACAAGAAGGGGAAAAGATTGTGACTTGTTTCGATGAAGGTACCAATATACCTAGAAAGTTCAAGATTGATTGCGTTGTGTACAAAGACGAAAGTAAGATGGAGGTTGATTTTTTTCGAGAACTCTTAGGTTGCGCTGTTCACAGCTGTAAACAGTGTTTTACCGAAAGACACAGGAAATTGAGGCAATCGCATTTATCTCACAAGGAAAACTATGAAAAAACCATGAAGCGAATTGACATGATTGAAAAACAGTTGGGTGTACGTGTAGAAGTTTGGTGGGAATGTGATGTACAAAGATTAAAGAGAGAAAGTTTCAAGTTTAGTAAAATATTTAATGCTGTAAAAGTAAGAGAACCGTTGGACATGAGGTCCGCATATTTTGGAGGGAGGACAGAATTGTTCAAATGTTTTTTTAGCACTAACCCAAATGGAAATCTTTTTGAAGAAAATTTACCTTTAGATTTCAACCTGAGTCAAACTATTAACGCTGTGGATATATGTAGTCAATATCCAGCAGCAATGAAGAAGTTTCCAATGCCTGTCAAACCCCCTAGAGTATTGATGCAAGAACAATTGGAATTTTTGACCGATTTCCCCCATAAAAAGCTACCATTTGTGGCCGGGGTTTTGCATGTTGATATATTACCTCCGAGGGACATTTTGCTTCCTTGTTTACCAACGAAAATAGGTGAGTTTTCAGTTTATGCATTGTGCTATACGTGCGCAAAAAAATATGCATCGGGTAAAGAGAAATTACCCCCTCCGGATGGTTCGTACGTGTGTAACTGTTCGAATAAACAGAGAAAAATGTTTGGAACATGGTCAGTTAATTGTCTAAATATGGCATTAGAGAGAAATTATAAAATACTCCGAGCTTATGAAGCACTTATTTTTGATCACGTATCGGTATGGACTCCGGAAACACCAACGGAAGGTGTATTTAGCACATTTATAGATAAAATTTTTGCTCTCAAAGTTTTGTCAGCTAAACACGATTTCAAAAATGAACAAGAAAAATTTGCATTTTGCAAAAAATTTGACCAAGTTGAAAAGTGTCAGCTAGACCCTAGCAAATTTCAAGAAAATCCAGCCAAGGCGAGAGTATGCAAATTACTACTAAACAGTTCATATGGCCAATTGGGGTTGAATAGTCAAAAGTCGAAATACGTTTTTATTAAGGACCCAGCCAAATTTATGACTACCGTATTCTCACCTATGAATGACATAGATGAAGTTTTTATAATGGATAAAAATATAGCTAGAGTAAAATTGAAGACAGCAAGTGAATATGTTGTAAATTCTACAAACTCTTGTATAATTTTAGCTCTTTACATTACTAGCTATGCTAGATCCATCCTGCAAAGGCTTTTGGAACAATTTCAATATACGCAGTTATTGTATTCAGACACCGACAGTTGTTATTACGTAACTGGTAATAACGAGGGTCAGTTTCACCCCGAACTCAACCCTGGTATTTTGGGTGGTTTAGGAAGCGATGTTCCTGAGGGAGAGTTTATCAGTGAATTTATTGGCATAGCCAATAAGTTCTATTCTCTAACGTATAGGAACAAATGCGACCCTAGAAACGTGTATACAACACTGAGAGCAAAAGGCGTCCGCATGACTAATAAGAATGAACATTCTTTACAGAGTAATGAACTTAAGAAGCAACTGGTATCTTATTTTTCTCCGCAAATATTTAAGCCACATTATATAAGTACCGAAAATCTCCAGTTTCGTCACACACCCAACCTTTTGGCTATAACAACTGAAACAGTTGTTAAACGAGTACATTTTCAACTGAAAAAGAAATATCATTATTGGTTCGATGGTCAACCTTGGAGCATTCCTTGGGGCTACTCTGGAAAAAACCCGCACGAGCTACAATGACTACTACTACTACAACAGAAAAGTACTTTACCGAAAAGGATGTGCAATTAGCCAATTACGGTCAGTCTTATTTGATCATTGGACCCAGTAAGTGCGGTAAAAGTTCGTGGTCACTCAAGTTCATACAATACGCTTTGAGAGGACTGCTCAATTTAGATCAAATTCCAGATAAAGTCTTAATTTGTTCTGGAAGTAATCAACATAATCACCCTGTATACCAACAATTACAGAACGAGTTCCCGCATAAGGTGGAAATACTGGAGCGTAACAAGGTACCTTCTCTAGCATCATTGGAAGACAGTAACTTGGCTCAAATAGTAATTTATGATGATATGCAATTATTATTACCCACTTGGTATACAAGTCGATTGATAACCAATTCCGTTAGTCATTCTAAAAAGTTGATTATATTATTCCAGGTACACGACCCTTACTACAGCCCATCCCTCAAGGTTGTACGTCGTAATTGTACATACTTGGTTTTGTTTAAATACCCAACAGAACAAGTTGTTAATTCATTAGCAACAAGTTGGTTTGGAAAAAGTGAGCAAAAGCGAAAATTTCTTTTAGCATACGGTGACGCTATATCTCAGCCTTACGGATATTTGCTAGTATCATTTCAACACGTCGCAAACCCCATTTTTCAGGCCAGATCCAATATTTTCAATGAAAACCCCCCTGGAGATCAAATCGTATACGATCTGTCCACGAGCTACTACGGTAGCAACAACGTGATCAGTCCATCTAATTTCATTACAGTGTGTGATCAGTGAGAGAGAGTGAGTAATTACAGCATGAAGAAAGTCAACCCCACCCCACGAATCAAGAAGTACCAGAGTGAATTGGAAAGGGCCATTTCTCTGCAGAGTGATAAAAACTTGCGTAACTATTTAAGTAAGGCCAACAAGAACGTGATTTCATCAATTCTAGATGTAGCTTTCAACGTCAGCTATAACAGCGACGTAAAAAATATATTGAGCAAGTATACTAATCGATCACTAGAATATTATTCCCCTGTGATACACGCTTTAGCGAATTGTCAATCTGTCAAGAGTGGCAGACGATTATTAGTTAAGCACGCTTCCATTGCATTGATCAAGTTGTTAATAACTTCAGTCGCTTCAAAGCTATTTTCTTAAGTGGGTGGTGATAGAAGAAATAAACAAAATATGGACAAAAACCGCTCTAATATAAGCGTAAATGATTTCAAATATGTTTTGAAAAAGTTTGTGGATGAACAAGTAGGTAAAGAACAGTTTCAAAAACTCATTGATGAAATATTGAAAAGCAAGCAATTAAGTGATGCACAAAAATATCACCTATTATTGGCAGCGAGAAATAAATTATCTTTAATATTGAATAGCGTTAAAGACGCAGAGTCTAAAAAAGCACCCGTCAAATTATCAAAGCCACTAAATCTCAGCGGAAATACATCTCCCCCGAATCAATCACCTTTATCATCCCCCCCATCCTCTCCACTAGCGCAACAACCCTCTGACACTCCTGAACATAAGGAAACCCCCCACACCGATACTGAACAGTTTTCAACCCCATTTTTCCCAGCTTCTCTTTATGATAATGACCAGAAATTATCATCGTCATCCAAATCACACAATGCCACACCCAAAGCATCCACAAAATCAACTCCCCAGCGTTCCATTCGAAAATCGGAACCTAAACGTAAGCTGCTAAATTTTCAAGACCCGCAAGAAGAAAATGACAATGACGATAACCTAGAAGATGATAGCCCATCCCCAGACTTAGTTCGGACGAAAGGCGTACCCCGCATCCAACATAAAGATAATGACCCGGACATATTGAAGACCAAAATGAGGGAACAACACAGGAGATTTATGCATAGGGCGTGGGTAGATAAACAGAATCGCATTGTTGAGGGGGGTAAGATTGTGAAAGAATCAAATTATTCTGATATCATTAGATACGTGGCCAAAATATCTCTTAAAAATCTCGGCGAACCTCTGTTTCAGCGACGAGATATGAATCAACCGCCAGGGTTTGATGAGTTTTGGAAACACGTTACGATGCTGCGTCATATCACACGCGCAGCTGACAGAAGACAAATGGCACAAATCTTGGGTAAGGGTAAAAAACAAAGGGTAAATAAAAAGCGGAAACAGTTTTATTGGCTTCAGAATACTTGGTGAGTAGTAAGTTAAAATATGAATAGAAACAGAAAAGCTCTGTTGAGATATTTGTGGTATGGAAAATATAAAAAAGGAAAAATAACAGCAAAAAAAATAACGCAAGGATTATTTGCCAGAGCTCAAGTACTTTTTGATGAGGCACGCAAATACGACGCTGACATAAAACGTGGTGATGTCATAGAATGGTTGAAAAAGCAACGGGGCTATGTTTTTTCCAAGCAAACAAAGACATCTAAACGGCATACTAGACCCGTCATAAGTACTGGTCTGTACGACTGTTTAAGTATAGATTTGGCATTTTTAGGACCCCCCAAAACTAACTATGGAAATATAGCGGTTTTTCTAGCAGTTGACACGTTCTCGGATATGATTCATTTTCGAATTTGTAAATCCAAGTCCGCTCCTCATATTACAAAAAAATTCGAAGAAATTTTACGTGAAATAGAGGCTAGGGGAGGTAGCGTGGAAACGGTATTTTGCGACTACGCAGCTGAATTTTTAAGTAAGGAATTCACTGGATTTTTGTCAAATGAAAAGATATCTTTAATTCCATTAGCTAGCTATCAAAAAAATTCACCCGTAGAGAGAATAATTTCTACTATACGTTTGAGATTAGCCAGGTTCTACGCTACCACTAAACATCGAAGGTATTACTTCGCTCTCAAGTCCATAGTGAACGCTATAAATAGAACCCCGCGAAAGTACTTGGGTAATAAAGCACCTATTCAGTTGAATATTTTACATGATCGAGAGATATTCAAATTGAGATTTCAACCAAAATTAGAACGGGGGTCCCTCAAGAATATACCCCTGAAGAAAAGACCCAAACGAAAATTTGCTATTGATGACCCCGTACGCGTAAGAATTCACAAAACTTTTGCTAAATCTACAGATCAAAAGTTTTCTTCAAATATTTACTATATAGCGAAAATAAAAGATACCTTTATACCATATACGTATAAAATTGCTAAAGTGAAAAACGCCTCCGAAGCCCAAATACTCCCAAAAGTGTATTACGCCCAAGATCTTATAAATGTGGAGGAGAACGCGCTCCAAGATGAATCAACAAGCTGAAGATTCGATTGAACCACTAGTATTGTCTCAACAAGTACCCAAGCCCAGTAAGAAATCTGAATACAGGTGCTATTTAAATAAGAAGCTGATCGTTCAAGTAGGTGTAACATTTATACAAATGCTTACCGTGATAACTGTTTTGGTATATATTTCAACACGTTTACCATCTAATGTCATATATGAAAAATCTCCAGATATATTGAGGGCATTTTTGAGAATATTAGACAAAAATTCAGCTCAGGAACACATTTACGATTTAATATTTGCCAACAGCAGAAATACTACTACACGGTAATAATGGAACCAAAGTCTAATGAATATCACATAGACGTAATATTGGAGCCCAACAATGATTGTACGGCTTCGAATATGGTTTACGATTTTCCCAGCAATATACAATTTAATTTGGCTCAAAATTGGGAAATTTGCATGACATCTATTTCTTTTTCTCACGTGGACCGAACACAAGGCGTACTCGAACATAATAGCAAACACGATAAATATCACATGGTATATGACTTCAATTCAAAGTTTTACTACGGTGAAGTAGATTTTTCTAATCTCATGGTTAAAGATAGATTTTTAAAAATACCGAGTGACGAGGACTTACTTAAATGCATCGAGGACACATTCAAAAATGCAACTGAATGTGAGAATTTAAAGGACCTGAAAGAAAAAAATAAGCCGTATTGGCATCACCTTTTCGATTCTATCGAAGCCTATCAAAAAGGACATGAGTATACCGCATCGGGTAGAAAACGGAGACATACGCCGTTTGAAGAGTTAAAACGACACGAAGATGGGATGGTCAATGTTGAAAATTCCTTAATCTTGTTAAAGGACGAAAAATTGAAACCCATATCCACAGTGCAACCAAAAACGTCAAAAGTACAACCATCGTTGAAATTTCAAAAAATTGGAAACCAAGCTTTCATAGCGCAAACAAAGAATGCTTCAATGGTAATTGTATCTGAAGCACTAAAAAATTTGTTGTCACTAAAAAATCATTTAATAACTGATGGAGATTTGGTGTTCCCTAGGTTAGGTATATTTCGAGGGAGCCAAATAGTATATATAGCCGAAGTTTCGTCACTTCAGAAAACTCTTTTTGGTTGCAACAAAGTTTCTCTAGGAAACATTTTCTTGGATAGCTCGAGGATAATTCAAGACGTTGACTATTACCCCAGACAACTAAAGTTTCACCCTTTCGACTCTGTCTACACTAATAGGTTGCAATTTTCTTTGTATCACGAAGACGGCTCTTACGTTAGAGTAGCTCCCCAGACTAGAATATTTTTGTCTCTTATGCTAAGAAAACGTCCAATGTTGCAATAGATGGATCACCCCGATTCAGAAAAAGATTGCGAGAAGGTACATAAATTTAGTAGCGGAGGAGTTTTCAAATATCCAGATGCTTCATTTCATGAAAAAAACATTGAAAAGAATGCAAATTTTTCGGGCTTAGTAGGACTAGGTCCATCAGACATCGTATCTACGAGATCTTTAGCAGAACCCATAGTATCCAGTGAAAGTAGAAATGCAGTACAATCAACAGGCGGGACTGATAAAAAGAAAAGAAAAAAGAGACAGGCCAAGAAAGTTATCGGTAAAGGCAGCAAAAGAACTACCGCCAAGGGTAAGGGTAGACGACGTAGAAGACGTGGAAGAAAAACAGCTCTAGCTATGTTGCGCAAAAACTTTGGTAAAGGGAAAAAAAGACGAACTGGTAAAGGGCGAAAGAGGCGTGGTCGTAAAAAGAAGTTCCCCATTTCTATTCCAGTATTCCCACGCTAATGTCACATACCCACCCATCGTATATATAAGCCATTAATTTAATCACTTTTTACAGTAACCATTATTCTTCAAAATGGCGGCTTCTACATCGAGCAATGCCGGGGCACAAGTTTTTATGCCAGAAACTATTTTGAAACAGAAAGTTGACCCATCATCCACTTTCATAACAGCTGATGAGGTAAATTATTATTCAGCCCCGGCTATAGATTCTACATTTGTACAATCTCAACTTTTGGAAGTACCGTTAACCATACAACATAATGACTATAACACCAGTTGGTCTTGGACAATCGATTCTTCTCAGTATTACATTGACTTGTCGAACATTTACGTTCGCATGAAGTTCAATGTTGTCCAAGAAGATGGTACACCAATACCATCCACTGCTCCCTTGGGAGCGGGGGACGCGGCGACCTCTATAGTAGACAAAGTGGCATTGATACCAGGCTTTGGAAGTACGTGTTGGCGCACGGTAAAACTGTTTAGCAAAGACACACTTTTGTTAGACATTACAGACAATTACGGTTATATGGCTAATATGAGAAACAAATTATTGACAAATATGGATGACGTGTACAAGGAAAAAGAAATTGCAGGCTTTTACAACGAAAACTACACACGGGAAATAGAATCTGCCGAAAATGAAAATTTTAAGCAGAGGGCTGCTCAAATAGGGAGCAGTAAGACGTGCATTACATATTCAAAATTGGCTTTAGATCTATTCACCAGCAAACCTAGATGGCCCGCTGGTTACCCCCTCACTATAGAACTGGTAAAACATGATGACCAGTTTTGTTTGGAATGTTATAACAATGATGTGGCTGATTTAGCAAAAAAATATAAAATAAAAGTGTCAAGAATACAACTATTTGCATTGCATTTGCAACCCAGCGCGGAATGCGCCATCGCCGTGGAACGATCAGTGATAAAAAGACCATTAAAAATTCATTTTCTCAATACCAGAGTAATAAGAGTAAACGTGCTGGGAAATCTGAAACAAACATCTCAACAAGCGATTTACTCTGGTAAATTACCAAACTTTTGTATAGTTCAAATGATAGAAGGAGATCGGTACCTATCTCAAGATGTGAAAAAGTCAAAATTCTGTTTCAAGTCATTCAAGATTGAAAGAGCTGCCATGTTGTTCGGCGCGGCCCGTCATCCAATGGTGCCGTATTATTTCGACAAAGGAGGTTCGGAAGCTACCGATATGGGATACGCTATGGCGTTCTCCGAATTGTATAGATGCTTGAAGAAAAATTTCAATGTAAATAACTGTCTTTCTTTCAGTGAATTCAAACAAAATATGTTTGCTATAAGTTTCGACCCCGTGGTTTGTCCTGTTAGTGCGGAGAAAACTGATCTATTATCGATCGGTTCATTAGGTATAGACTTCTCATTTCACGATGTAACTCCACCTAGCGGCTTGGTTATTTTGGTATATTGTTTTAACATCGCCTCACTTCATTTGCACCCCGATCGCACCATTTTGTCTAACGCTAATTATTAGTGGCTGGCGGTCTGGATGTGGCAGGAGAGGGTTCATGGAAGTGTTAGATATAGAAACCATTATCGGGGGAGATTCAGTGTTAGACAAAAATGGTGCCAGGTGCTTAATTCTAAGCGATGTTGACAACTTGGACAAACAGATTCGAGTGAAACGAGGGGTAATTTGCTTTCTGCAATATCCTGATTTGGCCTGGGGCCATTTCATAGCCATGTATAGAATAACGAGTAATCACTTGTTTATTTTTGATTCGTTAGGAAGGCGAAATTTATCTCGTAGGGTGATTAATGATATTAAAATTCAATTTGAAAGGGAATGCACATTTTCCTTCAATACTATTGTCATTCAGCAAAAAGCCACCGATACGTGTGGCTTATACGCATTGATTTTTTTGAAATTGATGTTTTTATGTCAACCGATAGACAATAAGGACGTTGTTCTACGAATTATATCACTAATTCGTAATCACGACGTGAAATACCTATTTCTAATGTTATTCGGGAAAACTTTGACGACAATTAAGAGTAAATTGTCAAACGCCGCTATGAATGTTATCAAATAAATTGACAAAAAATCATATCTTTTCCCATCCGAGTGAACATTTTTCATCATCGGTCATAAAAGGTTTGTCCCAGGACAGGTACATGTTCCTCTTGGCTTGACGTTTCAAACGGTTGATATCGGGGTTCGTGACGCAATTCTCGAGTGTAGGTTCCATCGGTAAGCAGAATTGTTGGTATGCGGGCCATTTTTTAAATGAATCATCATCGCAGAAGGAAGAAGGGCATTTCGGTGTGTACCATGAACTACCCCATAGATTTTGTCGACTGCGAAAGTCTTTGCCTTGCAATTCCTCGTTATAATTCTCATCGTCTGGGATGTAGGTAGGTAGGTAGGTAGGTACTCGGTCGATATACATCGTTTAACTCACCGGTTGGGATGGGGTGTTTACCACTAGCAAAATCCATCCGAGTTAGGAAATCGTGAAATTCACGCTCTCCATTCGCACTGATACCCTTCATGGGGGCATCGGGTGGTAATTCTACCATTTTCGGTACCACGTATTTGTCCAACACCAAATTAGCAACATGCATTCCTCGAAAAATGTAGAAATGTTGAGTCGACGTGTTCAACAATAGTATGCCGCAATTTCCGCCGGCATCTATGAAATCTGCAGCGGTAACGGGTGGTGGCTTTATTACCACCCCACAAGTAACAGTTTCGCACTCACCATTTATCGATATCACGCCGTAGAATAGAGACAGGCACATCTGATTGGACACCCTCAAATATACCCCCCAAGGGGTTCGAAAGCGCAAGTCCAGCAAGACGTAGCATCTCCCCCCCGGTGGAATGTGGTACTCATACGCAGAGTATACTTTGAATCCAATGTCATCGTAACGATACACAGGTGTGAAAGCATTTTTGGTGATTTTTTGAAAGGCAATTTGCTTGACCCTTTCCCCAAAGAATATGGCGGGGTGGGTTGGTTGCATTTCCATGGTGGACCAAGTTGATGATGATGAAGCTCACTGGTCCAATTGACCTGGCATTAAATATTGCCCCACAGGCAAAGTCGTAAAATTTTACTGTTGGACATAAATTTTATTGTTGGGTCGTAAAATTTGATGACTTTTCAAAAATTTGGCATAAAATTTTTATGACACTTTTGTTGTAATATTTCCCTGATATAAAAGGGCAGTGATTTTTCAGAAATTCTTTCATATGCTATTTCATCAATCCAGCACAACTGATTCAACCCATCCCGACACAGCAGCAGCAGCAGCATCAAAAGTACCCAAATCATGGCACTTAACGTAGCTGGTAGAGTGGCTTCGGCAGCGCACAAACTCGCCGGGGCAACGATTGAGAGAGCGATGGACGATCTCGAGGAGTCCACCCAGATGGCACCCCCTCCACCACCGGGACTAGAAGAAGCAGCTGATGACAAGCAAAACATGCTAATTGATAAACAGAAACAAAATGATGGTGGGTGTGGAGGAATCTATGGGCGTGAGCGCAGAGAAATAGTTTATAAAAGGAGAAAAATGAACTACCCACTCTGTACAATGTATAGTTATAAATTTATAACTTTTGCTTTATGTAGGGTATGCGAAACGCGTACGAAATACTTACCATCCAAGCTGTACAGTGATGACAGTGTAGAAGTGCAAGTCAAGTTGTGTCGCGGGTGCCGTATTAGACACGAAAAAATGATTGACGCGATTCGACACAGACCGACCACAGGAGTCCCCGAAGGGAATGTCAACAACTCAGCAGCAACCCCCGAGAGCGGCTACCATGAAGAAGGCGGCGGCGGCGGCGGACGTTCAACGTCCGGATACCCTGATACCACCCAACCACCCCCAACCGCAAAATATGCCAAAAGACAACTCCTTCAATAAAGGGCCGGTAATTGGACGACTTCTGGAAAAGGTTAAACAAATGGAGGGCACTGTGGACGAAAAACTTGTACTACCTAAAAAAAATGACATGGAAGTTGAGGGAGAAGAGCGGGAGGAGGAGGAGGAGGAGGATCTGTTTGATGATAAGGTCAAGAAGAATATACAAAGTGAGTCGCCGACCAACAACATTCTGCAGCCGTGGGGCATTATTTATCGCTGGAGTGATATAACGGGTGGTGACGGGGACAAAGGAGAATCATTTTGTGAACATACTTGCATTATAGAGCCGCGCCGCTGCGGTGGCTGCCCTTGCGGCGGCGCAGGCGGTCTCACCGTTTCTCACGATAACACCAATAATGACATCAAAAAAATACCTGCCGCTCGCTATGGCAATATAGTTGTAAACATCAATAATAATAAAAAGTGATTTTTCCCTTTTTCGCAGGGACTTTCCCAAAGTTCTGGTTCAATAGAAAGGGTAGAATTTACATGCTGTTCAATCCTAGAGATTTTTATCTTCGAGCCGATACCGCCCCCGGTCAGTTAGACCAGGTGAAGGAACTTATGTATACAGTCGTCAATGAACAACTCAATATAGTCGAAATGAGCCTCAAGAATTTATGGGACATGAATATGGCAACGCACATAGAGTGTTTCCAAGCTTTGCGGCACAAGCGCAGCCCTTACGCCGGCCGTCCCGGTTTTCTGCTCGCTCAGCGCTTTCTCCACCTGCAATACGCCATGAGACCCTTCCAAAATTCCTACTTGATGGGGGCCACGTCACCTCAAGAGCTGCGCTCCATAATAGAGGCGTGGCCTCGTTGCGAGAGCAACTTGCGCACGGCCGCCATTCACGTCCATATGAAATATTCGGCGCTCGGCGAGAACGACTTTGAAAACGGTCTCTATCAAGATTGGCCCAGAGGCGAAATTGGGCCCTGCGATGGTAGAAAAGCCCTGGTAAAAGCTTGGCAGTTGGTGGGCTACGCCTGCCACCCCTTATTCGACAGAACGTTGCCGCATTGTCGCCTCAAAGATGAAGAAGAAAAAATTACGGCAGCCTGCGATGGCGATTGCCTTTGGCACAGAGCCCGTAATTTTTTCTTCATACTTTTTTCTTATTTTTTTGTAAAAAATGTAAAAAATAGGCACCCCGCCCCTAATTTTCCTATTTTTTACTTAAAAAAAACCTAATTTTTACTAAATTTTTCCTAAAAAATTTTCCTAAAAAATTTTCCTAAAAAAAACCCCCTAAATTTTCCTAAAAATTTAAATCTTTTTCTCTTTACTACTGTGTTCCTAAAAATTTAAATCTTTTTTTCTTTACTACTGCGTAGTGAGCCGCGCCGAGGCCTCCTCCCCTGGCGCGTTGCGAATCGCCATCTCAGAACATCGAGGACACAACCCGTGACTGTGATTTTTGTGTCTCTTTTGCTTAGGTACTCACTACTGTACTCACTCTATACTTACTATTATGGTGATGGATATTTGCGCTGGTGATTGAGGTGCACTTTTAAATGTATTCGTTGCCTCCCAACAAAATTTTCAAGTGCCAATAGATTTTCAAATTTTCATTTTTACTCAAACTCGGTCGGCAGGAGATGGCTCAATAAATGATAAAAAATCCAAATGCGTAGTAAATTATAAAAGGGCGGCGGGCGGCTAAATAAGTGACAAAAAATTCAACCCTGTAAATAAAAGTTAAAGCACACAAAAGTACTGATAATGCACGGGTATTTTTTGGGAATGCATAGAATGACTGACATGCACACTTTACATGGAATATTATGTCATTGGTACAAAAATTTGGGGTGAATAATTCCAATGTAAAGTATGCTAAATGAAAAAATCTTGGAAAAATTCTTAGATAAATGACAAGGGATCGTGCTACGCACAGAATGTTACAGCTAGGTGCTACGCAGAATTTCAATGTAACATTTCTGTAGGTGCATGAAAATTTATCCTATTTACTACGTGAAAATACATCCTAATAACTACGTGAAAATACATCCTAATAACTACGTGAAAATACATCCTAATTACCTATGCCGTGAAAATACACCCTAATTACTACACACGCGCTGCGCAACAATCAAAAAGTAGAAACAAAAGGTGACCACGGAGCTTTGCATTACTTAGTTCCATGTTGCATGTCTGAAAAAATGTGACTGTGTGTAAAGCTGTGTGGTCATAAAACTAGCGCTGCGGCTACATGAAAATCAGAAATGCGATTAAAAATACATGCTCAAATAATTCCCTCTTATCATTTTATCAGACATATCGGGGGGGAAAAATATTCAAGGTGTTTATTTCGTCAGACTTTCGGGGAAGGTATTCGAGAGAGAAATTTTTTCAAAGTTTGGGGAATTATTCAAGCAAATGCGGCATGTAAAGTACTCTGTCCAATTTGCAGCACAAAAGAAACTTTGGGTCATGGGTGGGGGTGGGTACGGGATAGCAATTGATATTCATGTGAGCGCATGTAAACTGGACAGGGTGTCAACCAAAATCAGTGGAAATGGATCAACTCCAATGGGGAGACGCACCCCCCTCCCGTAATTCTCCAAATATGTTGACCAAACACATACACGCTTCCTCAACTCTCATCAAAATATGGTATTGAGTACGCGCGCGTCCGCGCGCCGCGTACTCAATACCGTATTTGAAAAATTTACGGGAGGGGTTTTTCTCAAAAAAACGTTGCGGCCGCTGCCGCCGGCGCCCCCAAAAACAGCCACAAAAAACCGACCAACCAAACAGAAATAAAAAAAACGAATCGACAAAATTGCCACGCTGCCGCCGTCACTACCACGCTGCCTCCACGCCGCCGCCGCCACGCTGCCTCCACGCCGCCGCCGCCTCCACGCCGCCCGCCGCCGTCGCCTTCACGCCGCCCTTCTCACCGCCCGCCGACTGCGTGAAAAAAAAAAACTCTGTCCCTGTCATAGTTGGTAGAACCCACGTGTCTCAGCACAAATTCTCACCTGGGCCTTCGCTGCCGTGCTCCCACGCGTCCGTGAATGGGTTCTTGGGGTTGAGGGGCTGCACGTTGGCGTGCTGCGGCTGGACCGACACACCTTGGATGGTCGAGCGACTGAAATTCAGCAAGTCGCTCTGCGGGGCGACGGTGGAGCTGGAGGGCAGGGCGTGGTTGACGGCGACCACCCTGTAGTCACCGTTGAGCCGCTCGAGCAGGTCGCCTATGAAATGGCACACTGAATTGGGCGGCGCGCGGGCGAGTGCCGGTTGACAGCGAATTTTGTCGCGAACTCAGCGCCGTCAACTAGCTACATTAAAATACTGGTTTATCAAAACCAGTTGACGGCGCTGAGTTCGCGACGAAATTCGCTGTCAACCGGCGCGAGAGAGATTTTTAATTTTGTCGCGAACTCAGCGCCATCAACTGGTTTTGATTAACCAGTATTTTAATGTAGTTAGTTGACGGCGCTGAGTTCACTGTAAAACAACGTGAAACCTAAAAAATTATACGCAAACCCCCGCAAAATTCTCAGTTTTCCAAAAAATTCCCAATCCCTGAAAAATCAATCCCACTAACTTTGCATGCGGTGGAACAAATCAAACATGTTCTTCTGGTCTTTGCTCATGGCGTCCATGCGCGCCGACAGCGCGCTGAGATTTTGCTGGTGCTGTGACGGCTGTCGCTGCGGGTGTCGCTGCTGCAGGGGGATCGTGTTGATGCCTAATGCCAATTTCACAAGGGAACCGAGTTCAAAAAAATTTACGCTCGACGCGCGCCCGCGCTACGTCAACTGGATTTGTCAACTGGCTCCATTTCATAGCTATTTTCTGACAAATCCAGTTGACGTAGCGCGGGCGCGCGTCGAGCGTAAATTTTTTTGAACTCGGTTCCCTTGTGAAATTGGCACCGGCTGGGGGGCGGGAAAACACCAAGGTGTCCGAGGCCACGCCGGAGCCGCCGCCATTGCGGCGCGGAGTGCTGCTTCCATCGAGCGGTAGCGAGCCCCTGGACGAGCAGCTCACGCGCTTGCATTTCTGCGATGTCAACTCAGTATTGCTCAGGTGGAAATGTGAACTAATTTTCATGTCAACTTGCACTAGATTTTTTAGATTTAACTAATGTAACTTTTTTTAAATAAATAGCTCAAAATTCGTGCAAGTTGACATGAACCTTCGATTTAAGATCGATACCGGGTGTCAACTAGGTGTCAACTAGGTGTCAACTAGAAAAAATTTCCCCCACAAACCACCATCAAAATTTGGATGCAATATGCGCCAAAAAAAGTCAACAAATTGGCAACAGCTTGGAACGCGCTGTCGGTCGTCTTGTAATACCAGTCTTCGGTATACAGCTCGACATTCTCCACGATGTGCAGAATGCGCTCCACCGTGTGCAGGATGCGGTCCACCTTAAATCGAAAATACTTTTTATTTCATTGTAATCAAGAATGGTGAGCATATAATTTTGACCAATAAAATATGCTCACCCAAATATACCCACCTCTCACAAATAGAATTGGTTGAACTGGATTTCTAATCAAAAATATCAACCAACCCTATCTAGACAACTGAAATCTAATCTAATTCATGCGAAATAATTTCGAATGTACCTTTTCAATGTCCATATCCAAAACCTTTGTTGATTTGGCACTGTGCCTGCGAACCACTGGTGCCACATTAATACCATCAGTGGTAGCAGAATGTGCTGTGGTGTGAGGGGGTGTGGTGGTGGTGGTGGTGGTGGTTATCTCATCACCATTGATAATCTCCATTTCTGTCACAGTGGTAGTAGTGGTAGTAGCTTCAGGTGTGGTAGTGATTTCAGGTGTGGTAGTGGTTTCTGGCATGACAGTGGTAGTTTCAGTTTGTGTGACAGTGGTGGCAAATGTGGCAGTAGTGACAGGAGTGCCAGCAGTGACAGGTCCAGTTTCCCTAAAATTTTACCACAAATTTTAAGACAAATTTTACCAATGACATCACAGAACCCCCAAATTGTTAACAACACAGACAATCAACTCACATTTTCGGTTTTATCCCCAATAGTGATGCACGATGTTCACACAATTGGTCAAGATATGTGGGTGATTCCCAAATCATTTCAGCTGCCTCCATGAATTCGCACTTTGTGGTGGATAGTGGGGGGGTGGTGGGTGGTAGAGGGGTGGTTGGTAGAGGTTTGCCCGGAAACTGATATGCAGTGGTTGTAGCATTTGGAGGTGACGGGGTGATCTAAAACAATGGGTTTTTTAATTTTAGATTTGTTACAAAATTGATTTTTTCACAGTAAAATTTGAATTTTTCACAATTTTCACCATATTAAAACCAAAACACACCCATATTAAATGCGGAGTGCATTTCTCCACCGGTGCACATGGAGATGGAGTGGGGCAGGGGCATTTCTCAGCGCATGCATCACATTGGCATCTATACGACGTAACTACGCATTGCTTGAGCACCCCACTATCAGATTTGTATACCATTTTTCGTGGCCACAATAGCTTTGTCAACTGTGGGCTTGTCTGTGTTGTCAACTCAATGGATGGCACTGTAGATGGCACGGTAGTTGGCACGGTAGATGGCACAGTAGATGGCACGGTAAATGGTACGGTAGTTGGCACGGTAGTTGGTACGGTAGATGGCACGGTAGATGGCACGGTAGATGGCACGGTAGATGGCATGGTAGATGGCACGGTAAATGGTACGGTAGTTGGCACGGTAGTTGGCACGGTAGTTGGCACGGTAAATGAAACGGTAGATGGCACGGTAGATGTCACACTGGATGTCACTGTGGATGGCACTGTAGATGTCACACTGGATGGCATGGTAGATGCCGCCACCACAGTTACTGCCACAGATTTAGCACCAGTCACTGACACGGAATTAGTGGTAGGTATGTCAGTTGTGTGGAAGCCCAATAACTCACCAATTAGCACAGGTGGCTGCATATTGAAATTTTTATGTACTTCCATGAAATAGGTTGATAAATAGGTATTTACTCAAAGTACTACCCCCAAATACTCACTTATTCACATGGTAATGCATTCACTCACTTTTCAAAACTTTTTTATCGCCCACAATAAATACCCAGTAAATACTCGGTAAATACCCAGTAAATACCCAGTAAATACCACCAACAAAGAAAACAAAAAACACAAACACGATTTACACATACGCATACTTTGAAAAAGTTTGGTACTTTTTATAAACCTGAAATTTTCCCCTTGTTACCGTATTTTTTCTAATAGGATGACATGCCTACAATAGAGCATTTTTTTCACGAAAAATAGAACGGTGCCTTCAATATAACGGCATGTTAAAAAAGTGATGAAAAAATAGAAAGGCGCTCTTCTATTAGAAGAAATACGGTATTTCACAGCGACAAAACTACTTCTTACAAACCTTTTCAGCATTTTCCTGCGAAGTGGCCTTCAAATCGTCCATGTTGCCCATCGAACGGTACGCCATGACGGTGCCAGCGGCTTTGGCGTCGGAGTCCTAAAAATGATTTTCCAAATTTAGGACATTTTGTTATTTGATACACGCGGCGCGTGCTGTTACGCCGATTTCGATGTCGCCAAGATTATCCCACTATTATGATCCCAACATTCACCCCACACCTAGGGTTCAAACGGGATTGACTTTTCGGGATCGGGATCGGGATTCACTTTTTGAGGTTTCGGGGTCGGGATCGGGATCGGGATTTCGGGATCGGGGTCGGGATCGGGATTGGTTTTTTTGAGATTTCGGGATCGGGATCGGGATCGGAATAGGGATTTTTCCGGGATCGGGATTGGGTTCTAGGGATAGGGGGTTCATAACTGTTGGATGCCAGAAAAGTTGTGATGAAGCCACCGAAGTCAGCGTCTTCTACCACCGAATCCGGCTGCTTCAAGACCGTAGTGAGAAACGGCCTTTAGAGTGGTTGATTTCCCGTTGTTGCCGAACGTCCACTTGTCGACAGCCGAGTTGAGTTTATTTCGTAGTTGTGTGTTGAAAGGGGGTTCGAATTGTTTCAGGTACTTTATTTCAATCAGATACAGCGTGTTACAAAAGCGCAAAGCCTAGCGAGCTTCCTAGTCGAAGTTTCTATCGCTAGCTTATTTTGTTCACTTGGGGTGGGTCCGCAGACTGAAGTAAAAACTCTCAAAGTAGCTAAGACACGGAAATCACGTATAGAAAAACAGTTACAGTAATTTCCTAATACAAATGCACAAATAAGACATAAATGCAACAAATAAACACATCTAGCCGAAACAGTTGCCTTATACTGCGCGTGCATACATTCAAATAATTATGGTAAAGAAATACCAGGTACAAATTGGGCTAATAGAAAACTATTAATCTTGAGAGGCGCGAAGTCGGCAAACTCGGCCGATTTACTAATTTGCTTCAATTTGTCAGAAAACATTGACGCACATTGGAACTAATAAAATAGGGTTTGAAACTGTAAATAGTAGTGTAAATGTTCCTAATGACATAAATAGAGCAGGGTATATTCGATATAATAATAATAATCACTTCCTGGAAACGTATATTTCATAATTGGCAAATTGGGACTTATTCGAGGTAAATGGGTATATTAATTGAGCAGGGTCTATAATATATTCAGCTTGAGCAAAGTATTATAATTATTAAGTAAATATAAATATAAGTTGTGGACAGGGTTAAACAATTATACCTATGCGAAGGGCTTTGTAAAGTAAATGCTAGTTACACGCAGGGCACCATTTCTCTATTAGGACGCTGGCCTAGATAATTACGCAGCACGTAAATATTTACAAGATTTGACTTTTGTAAACTGCAAGTAAACTATGCAAATGTATGTATAATCATGATCAGAAAATTACGGCGAGTTGAATGAGCCTAATTTTATATTAATACACCTAATAATAACATATTTGACCTTTTAACCTAAATATTCCACATAAACCTATTAATAACTTATAGAACACTTTCCTAATCGAATATTCTCCATGGGTAAATAATATAGTGCAGGAAATACAATTTGCGTGGTAAATTAATATAGTGCATAAATTGTAAATTAGTGCAAATAAGTAAATGTGCAAATATGAGCCTAATTATCAATTCTCTGTATTTCTTTATCCATCCATTTTGCCACGGTCAGCACACTCCGGGCGGAAGATTTGCTGCACCCGTTGTTGCAGCAACGTCACATGCTAGTGGTGGTGGGCGCCAAAGTGATGAGTGGCGTTTCCACAGTCGCCTCGGTGGTGAACGTGGTCGTGCGCGAAGTCGTGGGTGTGCGTGAAGTTGCAGGTCCGGTTGTTGGTGATGCCAACGCCGACCTAGCCTGATGATGAAGCAGGTAGTTGCCCGTGTCGCTTCCTGCGCGTTCGCGTGAGGTGAATTTGCGGATATCAGGCATGTGAACACTGTCTCTGTTCCTGGCTCCGACTTGTCCCTCATCAGCTGAACTTTCATCTGGCTGAACGTATGCTGATAGTGACTTTGCCATTCTGTCCTCTGTTTCTGCTCTCCTGGCAAATCTGACGGACTGTGTTGAGTTGGATCTGGCTCTCCTCTTGATTGCTGGTTTCAACTCTGTCTTGCGCACTTTTCTTTGTGGATAATTGGTCTCTTTCTGAGTTGATTTCTTGATAGTGTATCTGATGGCTCTGAAGCATAGCCATATGCATTTGAATGGACACACTATGCATTTCCATATGCATGTGTATACACATGGTGGGATCACTGGCTTCCCCGTGGCAATTCTCCAATTGTACCACAGGTATCCTGCAGCTACGATTCCAGCTATCAGGATTGTGATCCCCAGCAGCATTGCGATTGTATTGATGATCACTTGAAAGGGTCCTTTCAGCATTCCTCCCATAAAGTTGGTGTACCCTTTTGACACTCCAGATATGTAGTGACCATATGCTTTGCCGATTCCTGCTGCCGTCTGTCCAATTCCAGCTCCAATGCCTTCTATTGAATTTCTGATCACTCTGGGATCCAATGACATATCTGCTGTGTAATCGATCAACTGGTTCTGCACATGCTCCAAATTCTGTAGTCTCTGAATCTGGCCTCTGACATCCATGAAATTGGTCGCTCTGTTGACAATGTTGGTGAACAGGTGAGGCGCGTCAAACGTGAAGGCCTGCCACTGTCCTTTCCATGTCATTTCAATTGGCGTCTCTGTGACATGCACCATTCCATGTGCGGACTTCCACTGTCCATGTTCATTTCTGTACAGGTGCGGTGTGGTGTGGCTGCAATCCTCTTCTGGTGATTTCTCCACCAAGTCTCTGCTGCCTGGGCTTTTGAACCACAAGGGCCCGTCTTTGTCCAATCTCATTGGTGTGTACTTGTAACATGTTTCTCCCACTTTTCCTGTCTGATAAACTATGTATGGTTGCACTTCCTTGCATTCCCAAAACATAATTGCTTCTCCAGCCCATTCTGCATGAACATCCTGTCTTCCCAGCATGGCTCGAATCCCCAGTGTTGGATCGATGCGGAAAAGCTGAGTCAACATGTCCAGCTGGTTCTTGCGAAGTTGACATAATTGATGCCATACAATCGCAAATTGTGCCTGAGTCATCTCTCTGACTACATGTTGCAGGAACTGAAACTTGGAGTTTCTGTCGTCCAATCTGGCATACAATGTTCCACTGATTGTCGACTCTCTTGCCTCCACTATCTTTCCTGGCATTGCCCATTCTACAGGCACATCTTCTCTTCTGTCAAACTGGATGAATACACCTCCTTGATCAGTGTAGTATGTGTCTCCCGGAACACATTCTGAACCAATTGGCCTCTTTGTCTTGTTGCTGTGGGAGTATGCTGCTTGCAATTTTGATACAATAATTGTCTGGCCAGATATCTCTGATTTGAATCTGCCAATTCTCTCATATGCACATTGATGCTTGAAGTTCTCTGTATCCCACACTGTAATTCCATAATTGTGGTCTCTGCAATGTCCCATCATGGCTCTGCACTGGCTGAAATCTTGCAAGTCGCTGATTACAGTCTTTCCATCGAGTGAAGCCACGGTTCCTTCTTCCATGTAGAAGTTACTGATGACATTTTCTTTGTCATGACAACACCATGAATATTCCACATTCAAGGTTTGATTGGTTGTCCACACTCTGGGCTCCATTTCCACCAAAGGTGTTCCTCTAAACATCTTGTGAATTCTTGCATAGTTACAGGCTACCACGCCAACTTGCTGGTATTTCTCAAAATTGCCTGTAATGCCTTTCGCTCCCCAGAAACTGGTGTGTGTGATGATCTCTTTGATTCTGATGTAGCATCTGTATGCTTTCTCTTTCTGTGGAATCTGTCTCTGTGCGTAAAGTGTAACTTTCATTGCCTTGACAAAATTCCTTGGTGGGATATGGCACTGCACTTCTTCAGGAACTGTAAGCGCATGTCCATGTCTTCCACTGGTGCAAATTTGATACTTCTGGCTTTGTGAGCTGATCACCTGTTCCACAGGATGATCTTTGATTGCATCCTTGAATCTCTCATAAGTCTGCATTTCTCTGACAGATTTTGGTGGCCATTCTGAAGGCAAAGGCGGCAATCCATGATGCGCTGCCAATGATGGTGGCCTTACTGTCGAGGTTTCTAGAACGTATGTTCTAGAAAATACTTCGCTGTAAGCCTTGCCGGCTTCTCTCAGCGTTGCTGACTCTGACATGCCTGTCAGCATCAACACCATGCACAGCATTCCAATTACCAGACTGCTGGTGGTTGCTGTGGCTTTCCCTGTTGCACTCCTTAGGACTCTATCTGATGCTGAGTTCCTCTGAGCAGGGTTTTGTACAGAGTTTCTGTTCGAGCTCTGATTTCTGACATGTTTCTGGACAATTGCTGGGTCCAGTAAATTCACTTTGACTGTCACTGCTGTCTCTGGGATATCCATTGTCTTTGAATTGATTTCCAGCGGATACAATTGATTGAGTGGTCTGCTGACCACATTTCTGTTGGCAGTTCTGACTTTTGCTGAGCGAATCTGTCCATCTTTGCTGGGCTCTAACTGCTCGATGCGACCCATCCTCCATGCACCTCTGGGCATGTTCTCTTCATAAATCAGCACAACTTCATTCACTCTGGGTTCTTGAGTCGCTGTCAATCTGCCATGTTTGTGTGTCACCTGAGTCCTTTCCCTCAAGCTCGGGATATACTCTTGATGCCACAAGTCCCAGAACTTATCCAAAGTTTGCTGGGTTGTCTCCCAATATTTCTGCAGTTTCGCTGCATTATCCATTCTGGGCACAAATTCTCCATCTTTGTCTGTGTCAAACTGTGGTGCTCCAATCTGACCTTCCCCTGTCAGGAAGTCTTTCGGCGTCAGCACTCTGAGGCTCTTTACATCACCATAGATGTAAGAGATTGGCCTGCTGTTGATCACTGCCTCGACTTCTGGCAGAAGTGTCAACAATTCTTGCAGGGTTAACATTCTGTGCCCTACAGCTGCCTTGAAATGTTTCTTGGTGATGCCCACCATTCTCTCATAGACTCCTCCCTGCCATGATGCCATAGGAGTAGTCATGTTCCACTGGATTTGTTGCTGTGAGCAGTAAGTCTGTACTGCTCCACTTTCGACCATTTCTGACCATTCCTTTCCAGTATTGATGGCCTTGTCAGTGCTTGTGCTGAGCACTTTCTCTGTCAATTTGAATTGCGTTGCATTGTCTGAAATCACTGCCTCAGGCTTTCCACGCCTGGCGATGAATCTCCTGACTGCGTTCAGGAATTCCTGTGCTGTCATGTCCAGCACACTTTCCAGGTGAACTGCACGTGTCACCATGCATGTGAACAAACAGATCCACATTTTCCTGTGATCTTTGTCCACTTTGTACCAAACTGGTCCCAAATAATCCAAGCCCGTGTACTGGAACGGTCTGGCTCTCTGAACTCTGGTTTCTGGCAAATCTGGCATTGGTGGAAGCTGGTACGGCTTCGCTCCCAATTTCTTACAGGTTGGGCAGGTTCTGGTCACATTGTAGATCACCTGTCTGCCCTGTGTAATCCAGTACTTTTGTCTAATCGCTGCCAATGTGTGTTGCACTCCTGCGTGCATCAACTTCTCATGCTGGTCTCTGACGATCAGTTGAGTCACTGTAGCCGTTGCTGGCAACAGTATGAGTGGCACTATGACCTCCTGTGGGTCTGTATGCTCCATTCTGCCGTGGCACTTCAGGATTCCATCCTGATGCATTTGCACATTGAGCCATTTGATCAACTGCTGGTCTGCAGCTGCTTTCTTGCCATCCTGGCTGCCTTTGCTGTGGCCTGTTGCCAGAATCTTTGCCACTCCTTTGTAATGATTCTGTTGCGTCACTTTGATCCAATATTTCAACGCAATCTCTCTCTCTTCAATACTGATAATTCCCTGTGGTTTTATTGTACCACAGATACTTTTCATGATTTCTGACAATCCATTCTGACTGTCATTTTTGCTGCGCTTTTTGTGCATCTGTCGCACAAATCTCATCACGTATACTGTTGCATCCAGTAATTTCGTCAGTGACGAGAATCTCTGAATCTCAATTCCCAATGGATTGCTTTGCTTGCTTTCGTCAACTTGCACATTGCTGGCATCTGGGTCACTGACCACTTGCTGTGTGGCGCCCAGGTAAATTGGACTGGCTTTTGGGAACTTGAGTTCTTCTTTCTTGATTTCTGCCATTACTTCTGGCGTGACTGGCTCCACTTTTGGCTCTGGCCACTCTCCAGTCATTAGCCATTCTGGCCCCTTCCACCACAGGTTACTGCCTTCCAACTCTGACATATTCATGCCTCTTGTGGCCATGTCAGCTGGGTTCTCCAGTCCTGCGATGTGTCTGATATGCATGTTCTCTGTCTCACTCTGAATTTTCCTGATTTCATCCAATCTGTTCTTGACAAAACATGCCAGTGGCTTCGCTGTTGTCAGCCACTTCAGACAACAGGTTGAATCTGACCATACAACTGTTTGACTGAATTTGACGTCCTTGAGCTCTTTGTGAATAAACTTTGACATTCTGCTACCGATCAACATTGCTAACAATTCCAGCCGTGGAATTGTCACTTCTGGTTTCTTTGGAGCGAGTCTCAATCTGGAGTACAGCAGACTTGACGTACCACTGTCATTTTCTGTTTTCTGGCATATGTATGCCGCTGCGCTGTATGCCATTGCTGAGGCATCAACGAAAATGTGCAGTTGTGCATCTGCACCACTCTGATAATTCAGATTTCTGTTGAACTTGATTTGTCCAACTTTGAGCAATTCTGTCTCTAATTGCTGCCAAATTGCTGTCTGTTCCTCAGACAGGGGTGTGTCCCATTCTTTGGCACTTGGTCCTGAATGCCATAACGTTTGCAAAAATCTCTTTGCTGGCAGTAGGACAGGACTGACGAGTCCCATTGGATCAAAACATCCCGCAGTCACCTTTGCGACTGTCCTTTTCGTGGGAAGTTTGATTTTCTGGTCAGTTTCTGATAACTGTGATTGCTGAACTGTCTTTGGCGTTTTCAGCCACATCTGGTCGCTCTCTGTGTCCCATTTCATTCCTAGGACTGTTGTGACAATTTCCTTGGCCACATCTGACTCTGCCAATTGCCAAGTAAAGTTCTTATTGTTGCTGTTCCATTCTCTCAGATTCATCTGTGCCTCTGTGAACAGCACTTTGGATTCCTGATACAATTCGATTGCTTTCTGCTCTGTATCCACACTGAGGATCAAATTATCCACATACAGATTTTCATCGATCAATTTTGCATTCTCTGTGCCAGCTTGATTCAGGTGGTATCTGACTGTCAACGCTAGCAGCGCTGGGCTGCAGATTATACCAAATGGCACTCTGGCAAATCTGTAAATCTGAATGTTGTCCTCCATGGATGGTTTCGTGGGATCTTTGTACCACAGAAATCTTGTCACATCTCTGTCACTGTCCTGCAGACTAATCTGCAGAAACGCTTTCTCTATGTCTGCGACCAGGGCGATTCCATGCAACCGGAATCGCATCAGCATCCCTACCAGCTGTGGTAGTATCACTGGACCGCGATACATGCACTCATTCAAGCTTGGCATGCCTGGCGGTTTTGCTGAGGCGTCATATACCTCTCTGACCTTTGTGGTAGTTTTCTCTGGCGTTATCACTGGTTGATGAGGCAAAATATGGAATTTTCTGCCATCCATAATATCCTCTTGAACTTTCTCAATCACTCCTTGCTCCTCCTGTGCTTTCATGATTGTCTGAATTTTCTCCAGTAATTCTGGGTCTCTCTTGAGCCTGTTGGTGAGGTACCTGAACCTCTTGAACGCCATTGCTTTGTTGTCTGGAAGTTCATGCAAATTTGGCTTGTACATGAACTTTACAGAGTACCGTCCATCTGGGTTTCTCTGTACACTCTCATTGAATTGCTTGATGGCCTCATCATCCTCGACGAGGTCTGGCTGGTCCATTATGCCAATGGTATCCAGTCTGTCCATGTCTTTGACGTTCGGTACAGGAGCAATTGACAACGGTGCTTCCTCGTACCACTTTTCTTTCTGAATTTGATGCACAATTGTGTTGACCACCACCGAATATGCGCCATCCGTGGTCCATTGATTTCTGTTGCTCGTCAGCTGCCCACCTCCCATCAGCAATCCCAATTCTGATGGAATGACATACAATCCTGATGGAAGTCTGGTGGTGCTGGTGTTTCTGGACATCAAGTCCCAGAAATAATTCAAGCCCACTATAATGTCTGGCTTGAACTTGCACTCTGTCCCTTTTTCCTTGGGAATTCTGTCTGCAAAGTAACTCTCATCCGGGAAGTACTTCTGCAGGTACTTTTCGTCCTGTTCTGACACAGGCACTTTGACTTGTTCTGTGGTCAATGTCGGGACCACATCTGCCACCATTTCCACTTTCTGGCCATTTCTGAGCCGCATTCTGAATTCCACTTGCTGTACTACTTTATAGTGCGGCTTTTCATTTCCGAATGTGTACACCTGGATGTGGTGTTCACCTGTACTCTTCAAATTGAGTTTCTTGGCTACTTTCTCTGACATGTACGTTCCCTGGGATCCTGTGTCCAGGAACGCTTGAATCTGTAGTGGTGGCTTTTCAGGCTCCATCTCTGTATCCATTTCTGAAGCCTCAATCACGGTTCTGGCTGTCATCAACATTGACATATTCCTGTTTACTGACAGGTTCACTGACGTATTCTGTTGCTTTGTATTTGGTTCTGTAACCACTGTGCTGGATATGGTTTCTGTCTCTACCATTTCTGGTCCAGCTTCTTCCACAGTGACACAATTCACTGTAGCCTTTCTCTGTTGGCTCTGTGCTGGTCGACCGGCCGTCGGCACAGACTTTCTGCCATTGTTTGCTGATTGCTGGCCATTCTGTTGAACATTCGCTCTGAACGCTGGAATTTGCCGTCCAGCGTTTCCATTGCCATTGTCACCAAATTTCTCTGGGCATACCGCAGTGTGGTGCCTATTGGACTTGCAATAGAAGCAACTTCTCGTAAATTGACATTGATTCATGTAATGCCCTTTCTGCAGGCATCTCAGGCATCGATCTGCCTTTGACAAAATCACTCTCCTTTCTCTGGCAGTTTTAAACTTTGGACACTTATCATTAAAGTGTAATTGCTGTGTGTCATTACAGAACACACACGGCCTCCCAGGATTCATGAATCCAGCCTGTGGTGCACTCTGACCATTCTGGATCACAGACATGCTCCCTGTGCTGGTCCTTGGGTTCTCTGGCCCTCTGAATCGGTTCCCATTGCCTTGAAACCGATTATTGAATTGCTGTGCGCGGGGATTATTCCCAAATCCTTGGCGCGATTGCTGAACTGGTGCCTCAGTTTGCTGTGCGTGCTGTACAGCCTCACTGAGCGCTAGCTGCTGGCCAAACAGCTTTCTGAATTTTTCCACCGTCAAGGCTTCCTCAGTTCCCTGTTCCTTCTGGATTTCTCTGAGAACCTCGGGTGGCACTTTCTGTTGCAGCTGGCTCAACAGCATTGGATGTTCCACTGATTCGCCCAGTGACTCCAACTGCTGGAGCAGCCTTTCAATTGCATCAAACAAAATTCTCATATCCTGACAGGTATTCCTGGCCTGTCGCAGCTTCATAATATTACTCATCAGCGTGTTTCTGACCACAACTGGCTGGTCATATCTCTTTTTGAGCCTTGCAATTGCGGGTGCATAATTCTCTGCGGTTACACTCAATCCACTGATCATGCCAAATGCTGAACCTTTCAGCAAGCTCCTCAAGTATGAAAACTTGGAAATGTCCTCCAAATCTGTCCGATTGTGAATGTGGGATTCGAACATTTGCCACCATGATCGAAATTTGACAATTTCCCCAGTAAACTGTTCAACTTCCAGTTTCTGCAATTTGACGCTCTTTGCTGTGGTTGCATTGGTTGAACTGGCTCCCGGAGCAGCTCCCTGAGCTGTCAAAGCCATCTGGGCAGCCATCTGCTGTATGAATGCTGTATTGACTTCATACATGGTATTTCCGCTCTGTTGCTGGATCATGTCTTGCAACTCTTCAATGTATACATTCATGGCTACTACTTTCTGTGTCACCAAGTCTGACATATTTGCATATTCCTCATATGAGTCTTGGTATATCTTCTGTTCTTGTTCCATCTGGTCGGGTTCGTCAATGTCTTTGACGATATCCCTCCATGCGTCAAATTGAGTTTTCACTGCATTCATTGCACTTTCCAATTTTGCACCCTCCTGTTTAACAGATGCAATCACTCTTCTCATCTCTGTTCTCTTATCATCCTTTGATGCTTCCGCAAATAGTTCCAGGTCATACTTGGCAAATTCTCTTGCCAATCTACTTTCCACCCTGTGCTTTGCTGGCCCCAGGGTCTTTCTGATGTGACCTGTTGGCGAAACCATTTTTGCTGATGAATTTTTCCTTCACTGTTTCTCTTTATAGTGCGTCGCTTGTGACGCTTGGGACGCTTCTCTGCGTCTTTCTGTGTGGTGCTCTGTGCACCATGGATTTGTTGTGCCACGCACAATACCAATGCAGTCCTACAGGCCCCTGACGTGTTCTCACGCGTTGACCTTTACTGCACTGGCACCAGGTGTGTTCCTAAAGCCCCTGACGTGATTGTTTACACGCGTTGACTTCAACACACCGGTCAAATCCACCTGGACAATAAACAATTTATTTGCCCAGCAGTGTGCGCCCAAAGGGGTCCGTACACACTCTTTCTGAGCGCTCTGGCACTCTTTCTGGCACACCTGTGTGCCTTGTGACCACGCCGGCCACTTGCTTTCCTGAGCGGCTCCTGTGCCGCTGTGCGCAGTGCTGCGCTTGCCGTGTCGCCCGTGACACGTTTCTGTGCACTCTGGTGCACTTTCTGATTCTGGGCAGTGTTTCTGTACACTGCTCTGCAATTGCGCCTGTGCAATGCAGTATTCTGGCACTTTTGTGCTGTCTGATCTGATGGTACCGAGCAGGCACAGCGTGTATATTTGATGGGAGCTCCGCAAAGCCCCTACACGCTACCAAGTATCCTAATACTTGGTTTTCAAATCCACTCTCTGTCAGCTACAGCCCTCTGTCAGCTACAGCCCTTTGTACACTGATACCCCTACTTTTGCACTTCCGAGGTATGAGTCCACTCTTACCCAGTGGAGCGAGGGACCTCCGCGAATGCCCAAAACAGCCCTTTGACTAGCGTGGCTTTGTGGCGATCCTGTCTCCGTCAGGTCACCCTCCCTTGGCATAGGAAGGACGTGCGAGCGGTCACTGGCGTCCGGATGACCAGGAGCGTCCAGCGAAAGTTTGACCACCGTCCGACAATGACTCCTTGTCAAATGCCGGTGCCGCCCAGCGTCTAGCACCTTGCCAGAACACTGGTGAAAGCTGCCTGAAATCCTGACAGGCTTGTCAGAACTCCAGTGTCCTCCGCGCGTGAGCGTAGAACCGCTCCCAGGATGTAGACAGGAGTGCCGTGACTCTGGCACAATGCTGTCTGCAAATCAACAGCCAACGCTCAGCCAAGGCCAATTGATGTTCAGCAGGACTTTTGAAGTTCTGCCAACTGCCGCACAATGTCCGTTCCGGCTTGGTGATAGCACAATGTCATGCAATCACCCTGCTCGCTGCGCCATGTGATGAAGCCACCGAAGTCAGCGTCTTCTACCACCGAATCCGGCTGCTTCAAGACCGTAGTGAGAAACGGCCTTTAGAGTGGTTGATTTCCCGTTGTTGCCGAACGTCCACTTGTCGACAGCCGAGTTGAGTTTATTTCGTAGTTGTGTGTTGAAAGGGGGTTCGAATTGTTTCAGGTACTTTATTTCGATCAGATACAGCGTGTTACAAAAGCGCAAAGCCTAGCGAGCTTCCTAGTCGAAGTTTCTATCGCTAGCTTATTTTGTTCACTTGGGGTGGGTCCGCAGACTGAAGTAAAAACTCTCAAAGTAGCTAAGACACGGAAATCACGTATAGAAAAACAGTTACAGTAATTTCCTAATACAAATGCACAAATAAGACATAAATGCAACAAATAAACACATCTAGCCGAAACAGTTGCCTTATACTGCGCGTGCATACATTCAAATAATTATGGTAAAGAAATACCAGGTACAAATTGGGCTAATAGAAAACTATTAATCTTGAGAGGCGCGAAGTCGGCAAACTCGGCCGATTTACTAATTTGCTTCAATTTGTCAGAAAACATTGACGCACATTGGAACTAATAAAATAGGGTTTGAAACTGTAAATAGTAGTGTAAATGTTCCTAATGACATAAATAGAGCAGGGTATATTCGATATAATAATAATAATCACTTCCTGGAAACGTATATTTCATAATTGGCAAATTGGGACTTATTCGAGGTAAATGGGTATATTAATTGAGCAGGGTCTATAATATATTCAGCTTGAGCAAAGTATTATAATTATTAAGTAAATATAAATATAAGTTGTGGACAGGGTTAAACAATTATACCTATGCGAAGGGCTTTGTAAAGTAAATGCTAGTTACACGCAGGGCACCATTTCTCTATTAGGACGCTGGCCTAGATAATTACGCAGCACGTAAATATTTACAAGATTTGACTTTTGTAAACTGCAAGTAAACTATGCAAATGTATGTATAATCATGATCAGAAAATTACGGCGAGTTGAATGAGCCTAATTTTATATTAATACACCTAATAATAACATATTTGACCTTTTAACCTAAATATTCCACATAAACCTATTAATAACTTATAGAACACTTTCCTAATTGAATATTCTCCATGGGTAAATAATATAGTGCAGGAAATACAATTTGCGTGGTAAATTAATATAGTGCATAAATTGTAAATTAGTGCAAATAAGTAAATGTGCAAATATGAGCCTAATTATCAATTCTCTGTATTTCTTTATCCATCCATTTTGCCACGGTCAGCACAAAAGTGGCATAAAATTGACGCTGGGGGTTTGCATCCACTTTTTGCATGCAAAATTGTCTATATTTCACTTTTTATAATTTCCACTAATTTCGGACTTGGGAGTTTCTCGGGAACGGTATTTGAAAATTTTCGGGATCGGGATTGGTATTTTTGAGATTTCGGGATTGGGATCGGGATTGGGATTGGGGTTTCGGGATTGGGATCGGGGTCGGGACTGGTAAATCCCGGAATTTTACGGGATCCGGGATCGGGATCCCGTTTGAACCCTACCCACACCCAAAGAATAAACTATCCCAAATCTACCAACCTTTGTGTGACACATAAAATGGTCGGCGTTCGGGAACAAATCGTGCACGGCGTCGCACAGGTCGCTGTAGGGGGCCACGACCTTGAGCTTGACCACGTCGTAGTCCAAGCCGTACCTTAGAAAAAATTGCAAAATTAAATTTTATTTCAATTTTATTTAAATTTATTGAAATTTTACTGAAATTTTATCTCAAATTTTGAAAACACTTTTCATTACTGAAAATTTATGGATTTTTCTGATAAAACAACCAACATGGACAAGTCGGATTGTGGCTTCGGGTTGCAGACAGCCTCGGTGCCCACGCAGTCGCAGAGCGCGTTGTCGCAGGGCGACATGGCGACGGCCGCCGCCGCGACGAGCCACAACAAAACCGCCGCGCGAAAAAACATCCTGAAATGGTCCAGAGTTGACAGTGAAATAAATAGTCAACTGCGGAAACATTTTTTTACTTTACTTCGGAATTTTGCGAATTTTTTTCGCATTTCAGTTGCCGAGAGTTCTCCGGTTGACACCTATTTTCGTCAACTCGGTGTCAACTGTTTCGAATAAAAATATGTGAAATTTTTTACTTTACTTCGAAATTTTGCTGGCTAGGGTGCTACGAAAAGAGAACGCCGAGGGCCAAGGGTATCATTTTAATTTGAAACAGTTGACACCGAGTTGACGAAAATAGGTGTCAACCGGAGAACTCTCGGCAACTGAAATGCGAAAAAAATTTGCAAAATTCCGAAGTAAAGTAAAAAATTGTTTCCGCAGTTGACTATTTATTTATCTGTCAACTGCAATACTTTTAAAACACTAACGAAACCAACATTTCAGGGCGCGGTAATTCCCCGGGTGTTGGGTGCTCTTCTAGTAGCGGCGGATCTGGTAAATTTTTTGAGCCGATAAGTGGGTAGGTACAAAATAGAGGGGTTAACTAGTTCCCTAATGCAAAAAATGAGGAAAATTTACATACTCAAACCCTTCGTGAACTGAAATTTCTATTCTCACTGGTATTTTATTAACGACAAAGTGCCGAAAAGTGCGATTTTCAGTCATATATCATTTTGGCACAGTTCCAAATATTGTACAGCTGTAATTTACGAAATTTTACCATCTCCTTTGCTACCTTCCAGCATTTAGCAAAAGTTAGCTAAAAAACTTGATGTCTATAATGTAAAATTTCAGTAAAATGTGGTAAAATTTCGTAAATTACAGCTGTACAATATTTGGAACTGTGCCAAAATTCTCTCAGTAGATTCCTACAATTTTGGTACCTGTTATTCACAAAATGAGTGATAAATTAAGGCCACTTTGCCCGGCAAAAACACCAAGAAAAAATAAAATCTACCTGATAAACCGGAAAAAATCTCTATATTTTGCAGGTTAGAGTCCAAATTTGGGGCAGTTTGGCGTGGCTGTAATGAATAGTAAAACTTTAAATATGTCCAATATTTGGTCGATTTGTGTCAACTCACTTGAAAATTAGTTGACAAAATAAAATCCGCTTTTAGAAAATACTGCAACGGCCCAACGTACCTGTAAAAAGGGGTTTTATACTGTGATTTTGAATTAATCGCGTCTATCGATTGAAATTAAAGCAACTAAAATTGGTTTGTTAGGGTGGTGTTAGAGTTAAATAAGGTGGAAAATTAAGCAAATTTTTCGAACAGATAAGGATTTTCTGGTTCCAATCAAATGTCATGTCTTTTTTTTTGAACATGGAGTATCCACACTCGTACTAGTATCCACACTCGTACTAACTTTATAAAAAAAACGTAAGTCCCTGATTGTGTGATATATTGACGAATGTAAAATAAGAGGCAAAAACGTAAAATTTTAGCCAAAAACAACAGAATTTTAGCATAAGAGAAAACTTTTGCATTAACTGAAAAATCCGTAGGCAAAAATTCCCATTTCAAACCTTTTACATAGTCAATTATTTATTGGGTATTTTAGGGTACAATTTGATATTTTTATATTCGGCATTCATCATACTTAGTATGGAAACCTACCATAACCATCTGAATACTAAAATAGACATGTTTTTCATTCCAATACCTAATAGATATGAAAAGTGATCTGAAAACGTTATTCATTAGATTATGGTAGGATTCTGCACATATTCTGGTGGGTTGTTCAAGGGATCCGGGGGACATTCATGTAAAAGTTTAACCAGACAATGAGAAAATGAATGAATAAGGCGTGTTCTCCGGAGCTTATTTCGAAGAATGCTGTGTACGCGAGACTACGCAATCTTATAGCCCCGTGTGACAAGTTATTCTGACCAGTAAAATTGGTTATAATATATTTGTGTAATTTTGGTGAAAAATCTTTTATAAAATTGTCAATCATATTCCTCACAAATCCTCCAGCAAAACCATCTAATGTCCAAATGTATGTAAAAATCAATTCTCTCAAAGACTTGTTTATGTTGAAATTGTGAACTACATCATATATGTAATTCTGATTGACTAAAGCATGAATATTTCCATTTATAGCCATCATTTTCCCAACACCAAGCATAGATAACAACATGGCAACCAAGTTGCTCATTGCCATCTGTAAAATCGGTTGTTTTTTTAATTTTTTAAAATTTTCTAATTTACTTACTTAACATACATAAACTGCCAGAGTGGCTGCATCATCAATAATTATTTGATTTGATACATTGTGATTCCAGTATTGAAACCTTGCAATTGCGCCTGACCTAACCAACTGCCCAAGAGTCCTGTAAGATATTTAAAAATGTTTGATATATAAAATATATTTTTCATTAAAATAGTACCTAAATTGGCTAAATGTATTGAACTGCCTGACATCCATTCCATTGAGGTATGGGTGAACTTCCAAATTGACCAAATTATTTCCATCAACAGGGTTTGTCATCATTTGGTAGATTGTTTGAAAACAATTAGGCCTTCTCGAAGGTCTATTTTGAAGTCTGCTAGTAAAGACACTTGAATACGAATATGAACATCTATACCTATATAGTAACGAACGTGTTTGTTGGTAAATTTGCATTTACCGATGCTTGTTGTTGAAATGTTGGCACATTCGCATTCAATTGTCTTGGGGGATGGAATTGCCTTAGATTAAAACTTTTGTGTATTATTAAGCTTACTCATTATATAAACACATACTGTTGGGGTTGGGTTGTTTGAAGTAAATTCATTTGATTTTGATGGTTCATTTGGTATACAGGGGGGTTTTGAGTATACACTTGATTTGGAGCAGGGGGTGGAAAAGGTATTGGGTGGCCCATTTGTTGTACTGCATAAGTACCCGCTTGTGTATTATGTGTCTGTGAATTTGGGGTTATGGTATGTTAAACAACAAGAACAATCAACTTGATATTTGCACAAGTTATTAAGGGGAAAAACCTGAGTCACATTCACATTCAGTTGGGTAGGTAATGTAGAAGACATTCTTAATGTGTTCGGATTATTTGGTACCTGAAAATAGTCATTTACTTATCTTATGTTATTTTTTAATACAACTTATCTTATAAATTTAACCTGAATATTTGATGCAGCTTGATGATATTGATTGTTTTGTATTGGCTCCGAGCCAACTACAACAGTATGTACATTGTTGACTTGGGGAGGTGGGTCATTGTTCGGTTGAGTGGGGCACGGATCTCCTACTGGGCCAATGTGAGAATTGTTTTGATTAAATGGGCGCCCATCACCAACAGTGGTCGAACTAGTTGGGACATTTGGGTCATCTGCATTCAAAACTTTAAATGTGTCCTTAGGGTTCAAACGGGATTGACTTTTCGGGATCGGGATCGGGATTGGGGTTTCGGGATCGGGATCGGGATTGGTTTTTTGAGATTTCGGGGTCGGAATCGGGATTGGGATTGGGTGGGATTGGGGTCACGGGATCGGGATCGGAATTGGCATTTTTCCAGGATCGGGATCGGGATCGGGATCGGGACTGGTGAATCCCGGAATTTCATGGGATCCGGGATCGGGATCGGGATCCCGTTTGAACCCTATGTGTCCTTAGTATTCAGTAATTTCAAATATTGAAGAAAAAAATTTGGCATGACAACATAACCTGAATCAAAACGTTGAAAAAAATCACTCAGATTTTCAATATGTTTGTCACCCGGTTTGTTATTTTTCATACAATGGGATGGAAATGTCACAGTTTGCAAAATTAGGAAACTCAAAAAATAATTCATTTTCTATTCACTATATTCAGAATGAATGAGCAAACACGGTGACTTTCCAAAGCTAGAAACAATAAAAATTATGGATATTTTATTATCTGTTGTCAAAGTTTATTGGTTCAACTTTTATTAGCCTTACCGGCCCCAGCTATGCATGAACAATTCAGACATGCAGACTATTTTGGTTATAAAAGTTTTAGGTGTCTAGTCAGCGCACACAGTCTGATTTGGTAACTATAAAAATGTTTACCAGTTAGGTAATAAATATTTCAGTTAGCTGAACACCTACAGCTACGCTCATGCTTACTTTTTTTGTCTGAATAGTTCAGAAAAAAAACGGAAGTGCTACACTAATAAATTTTTGATAGGTGAACGCATAAATTTTATTTTAAAATACATAAATTTTCATGACAAAAATAAATTTTTAATGGGTTTCTAAGTATAAAAGTAATCACAAAATCACATTTCAACATTCACTGGAAAAGCAACTTCATCGAGAAAAAATCACAGATATGGGGGATAAGAAGTGTGATTCAGAAGTTTCAGAAATCCTTTCGAGTACTGCAAACAGTACTGGTGCACTTGAAGAATCTGAAAACGTTGATAAGAAACATTGCAGGCGAGTTTACTGATATTTCGCTACAACTTCTTGACATTTGAAACTTGACACTTTGCATGACATTTGACACTTTGCACGACATTAGACACTTTGCATGACATTTTACACTTTGCATGACACTTTAGTAAGTGTTTAACATTTTTGCATGACATTTGACACTTTGCATGACATTTTAATAGGTTTTTTGACACTTTGCAAAGGCACTTTGCATGACATTTGACACTTTGCATAGTATATAAATTATGATTGAAAATGAATTTTTTATATTACAGGGGGCTAATTTTAACACCGCCACCGTCACCGCCAAAATTGCTGACAAACGAACCGATTGCTAAGAAAGCAAAATTGGTCAACACAACGGTCTCCGTGTCGAAGACCGCGCCCAACAAAATGGCGGCGGTGTCGACCCCCACGCACAACACAGTATCGACCACGATACCCACCTCTTGTTCTCTGATACCAGTGCACATGTACGACACGGCACCGGACACGATGCAGTTGATGGCCACGCGCGACGCGGGGGAGATGGTGCCCGCGTCCGACATGGGGGGGTTGGTGCCCGCGTCCGACGTGGGGGGTTTGGTGCCCTCGCCCGACGCAATGCAGCAGTTGCCGGCAGGTGCAACGGCACAGTTGACACCCTCATCCATCGTCGACACAGCGCGTTTGGTGAGCCCAGGTGACGCAATCACGCTAACCTGCGCGCATTCAAATTCTACACATGACGGGTAAATTGTGTGGCATAAATAATTTCAGTTGACATTTTTACGGTGTAAACAAAATTGAAGGTGAATAAAAACATTTATTACAGGAATATGCCTTTTTTGGAAGCTGACATGGCGAATACAAAGCCTCCTGAGAGCCCACCCCCGGCATTTTTTTTGCCGCCAGTTCGCTTGACATACGAGTATGTAATCTGTATATTAATTATACTTATTAAGTCCCCCTTTATGAGTGTGAGAAAAAACAACCCCCCTCGAATAAGCCCCCTCCCCACTTTGGTAGGTAGAAAGATTTATGTTACCAAATTTACCCCATTTGTGCAGTAAATTAATAATACTGACAGAAAAATAAGTCGCCCTCTAATAACCCCCTCTCGAATAACCCCCCTCTCGAATAACCCCCCTCGAATAACTCCCCTCTCGAATAACTCCCCCTCGGAAACTTCTGACAAAATAATAACTGCCCGGGAGTTACTCATAGATACACGATAATTCAATTACAGAAATCTGATGTCACAAATGGCCGAAGAAAAAAGCACTGAAAATTCACCGAAGTTGACGTTCTATTCAGACAGAAATGGTGGTCTTTTTTACGAGAGGTGTGATGAGCCATTGGAAAGTTCGAGTGAATCAGAAGACAGTTGGATTAGTGGTGAAAATTCAACTGAAGATGGAGATTACGTTATGGATGATGAAAGTGAAACAGACGAAAGTGTAATTAGTAGCATACCTGAGGACAACATGAAAATGAGGATGCGCGGTTCCTTCAAAATTATGAACAAAATTTATGGCAATTTTGGGCTTTTGCTGGAAAATTTGGAAACCGAAAAAAAGGTAATTTCATAATTTTTGCTCCTTGGGTCGCATTTGTGAACCCGTAATAATCTTGTTTCAACCCAAGTCAATGTCGCATATAGAAGTGTTTTTACCCAAGTAATCTAAGGTAAACATGCGCTCAGGAGATTTATCTCAGGGAACGTGTATACTCAAGCATTTCACCTCAATGAAATACTCAAGGTGAACGACATATTTACCTTAGTGTCAGCAAAACAATATATTTTTGAATGGGACTTCATTGAAGTCCCTAAATCACATTTTTTTCAGAATCTGAGCGAAATGGCACTATGTCGGGGGGAATATCTGCCAATTGACCTGAAAATGGATATGATTGAAAAGTGTCGTGCAAAAATGGTGGAATGCGTTAACCAATTGAAAGATATAAGTATGCAAGACATAATGGCTGTAGTTTACACTGGTGAAAGGTTGTGTGACATGGAGGGTATCAGAAATTACCTTCAAACAGAAGTTGGTTCAATAAGGGGGGTATTTTTTGGCATTTCTACAAAATACACTTTACCACTCAGCACAAAACTTTGGAGACGTGGACAAAAGATAGGTTGCAAGAACTGCAACAAAGAATTGATTTTTTTAATGAAAACATTGGGACTTTGGTGAAAGTGAAAGTGGTGCTGAAAAATGGGGGCGATAAACTGATCAATTCTAATTTTCCTGTTTGGAGATTGATGCGATTTGCCAGTGAAGATTCCCTGTCATCAGAGGGGTTCATAAATGAATGCCCGCCAATCCGCTATATACTGGCAAAATGCAAAAAAGAAAGGGGTGATCACAAGAGAGACTTTGAGAATGGTTCTATAAGCTGCGAACAGTGTGCAGCTAACACTGGTGGAAATAAAGGCAGGCGCTGCGAAATTTTGAGTAAAAGTAAGATATTTGTTTAAGATGGTAAATTTTTGAAAAATTTTACAAATATTTTTTTTTAGTTGACAGAAAAGCCACCGATGAAATTGACGAGCACAAAAGATTTGTGTTGACTGGCTACTTCACTTGCGACATTTGTGATTCAAATGAAAACAGCGACATTGAGTTGACAGATAGCAGTGATGATGATAATAACATGGATGAAAACTGATCTGTGAACTTTGTAAACTGGTTAACATGATTGTTTACTAATGGAATAAGCATTTGTCAACTAATTTGGAAAAATATCTGTACTATCGATGACTACATTTGAATTGACACATAGTTGACAAATACTTACCCGTCAACTCGCTACAGTCTATGAGTTATTAAAATAAAAAATAGAACTTGGAAAATTCGATTATTTAGAATGAATAAAATACAAGTTAGAGTTTCAACTCTAACTCTCAAAAGATTATGTGGACTATTGGCCGAGTCCATTGTTTTCTTCCGAGTGGATACTCCGCAGTGTATTATCAAACTACTTTTTAGGCTCATAAAGTGTGAGCATTCGAAATAACAATTTAACGGGTTCACTGCTAATTTCAGCACAAATACACAGCAACTGTTGCCTATTTATAAGTTGACTTGACGTTGAAGCAGAATGCAATATAGCTAAACAGAATACACAAATACAATGTAAATAAAAATAACAGACACTGTAAAACAGGTATTTAGCTTACATGCACGAAACAAAGATATAGTTAGAGCTTTGCGCTCTAACGTCAAAAATAGTTTACAAATGATATCGTCAGCGACGAATACCAATCTACAACACCCAGGGAAGGAAATGCTGTTTTTAAATGAAGCACATTGAAACGTAACTGTTACGGGTGCAGCATAGAAATTTTGAGTCCTAAAATGAAATTAAAAATTTCAGTGGGTTGCTTATTCTCTAGAAATATGGTAAAAGTGGGTACGATATCTCTGGTACCCACTACTCATATGAAAATACAACATGCTGCTTGAAATATGCCTTGCTATACCAAAAGCTAAATATCGAATATCGAAATATCGATATCAAATATCGACCATTTTTTAGTATTGAATGTCGAATATCAATATCGAGGGTCCATATCGTATCGAATATCGATATCGAAAATTTCGAAAAAATATCGAATATCGATATCAAAAATTTTGAAAAAATATCGAATATTGAATATCGATATCGAAAAGTGATATCGTTTGAACCCTAACTGGGGCGGTCCCGGACTCTACACCCCAGTCCCGGTCCTGACATTTGAAAAAAGCCAGTCCCGATCCCGACCACCCAGTTTTCTAGGGGTGGCCGATGTTTTTTTAAACGTTTTTTTTTAATTAAAAAAACATGATGTCCGAAATGTTTTTTTTTATAAAAAAAACATCGGCCGAAATTTTTAGTACTAAGCACTAGGTATTTTGCAAAATTTTTGTGCGCAAGCGCGCAAAAATTTTGCAAAATACCTAGTGCTTAGTACTAAAAATTTCGGCCGATGTTTTTTAAAAAAAAAACATTTCAGACGTCATGTTTTTTTTATTAAAAAAATGTTTTTTTTTTTAAAAAAACGTTTAAAAACAACATCGGCCAACCCTAGTCACGAACATTCAACTATAAGGCGATATACAAACATGTCGACAAAAAATGGATATTTTTGACACAAATCACCATTTATAATGCTATCCCATGGCTCCACAGCCATTATATGGTCATATTTAACATCACAGAGTATTGCCTGCCACTGTAAGTTTTTTTTCACTAAAAAACGTTTTTTTTATATAAAAAAACATGGAGTTCAAAAAACGTTTTTTTTTCCAACCCTAGTTAAGACATTTGGGATCTATATTTGCATTTCGATGGGATCTAATTTGGTCATTCCGCTCTGCAGCGAATTTCACATGCGCTTAAATTCACCACAATTCAGAATGATTATACACTTCGAACCCTGCACACACGCGTCATTTCTTCAGCCAACCTAACTACCAACCAAATCGCAGCCGGTGAACTGCGGCGGGTCGGGTGGTGCGTTTGCGGTGCTCTCAGCTACAGCCACGGTGCGGGTGTTCGTGCAGGCAAATTCTCACGCGGCACAGCTGGTTTGGTACACATTTGGTCGTTTATTTTTTGGTTGATTAAAATTTACCTTGGGTGGGTTCCGTGGGTTGTGAATTTGGATGTCTCTGCGGTCAGATACTGTCTTTGTGGCTGATTTTTTTCATACTTGTACTGAGCCAGGGACGTATCCAGGATTTTTAAGAGGGGGTGTCTGTTTTCAGAGCTCGGATAAAGGGGGCTGAGCCCCTACCTAAATTTTTACCTACCGTGTAGGGTTGGAAAAAAATCGATTTTTTTTAACGACCCCGATTTTTTTTTTTAAAAATCGATTTTTTTTTTAAAAATCGATTTTTTTTTATAAAAATCGCTGGGGTCAAAATTAGCCCCATTTCTGCCTAAAATCGCCTCTGGGGGTAATAAAAGCCATATAAATTGGTTGGGAGTGCACACTTATACTTTCTGTGCTAATATAAGTACAGTAGAGCTTTGGAAAAGCTTGAAAGTCAGTTATTTTTAAGTGTAAATGTAATTAAATTGTTATATTTGTGACGTGAATCACACTTCATCGACAATTTGCAATTTTATTTGCAGAAATAGCATGTTCTTGCTCAGAACAAAATATAAATGATATTGGAAGTGAACATGGATGCATTTTGCATCAATGTTTGATGTGACAACACAAAGCATAACTATGAATACTTCCTAAAATAATTCACAGCCTACCTTACACGCTTAAAAGCACACATAAATGGGTACTACACCCCCCAAATATGTTGTCAAAGCCATGAAAAAAGCAACTTGTGGATTGTTTGCATGAAAGTGCGCGCTTGCGCGCAAATTTTTTGCATTTTACCTAGTGCTTGAGTACCAAAAATTTTTGCCAGCGATTTTTTTTAAAAAAAATCGGTACGGGTGCTGCGATTTTTTTTTAAAAAAATCGCTTAAAAAAATCGCTTGCCAACCCTACTACCGTGTATCCTATAATACGATTTCCGGCGATTTTTTTCAACGGAATATCTAGAAAAAATCGTGCTCAATATATTGTATGATTGGCGCCACGGTACAGGCGCCACGGCAGGACACCATTGTCATTGGCGCTAGCGCCAGGGACTCCTGTATTATTTTTTTGATGTATGTAAACTTTGAAACTTAGAAAACACGCAAATGAAGGGTTACGCCACTGCGGGGCCATCCAGCGCCAGTTACAACTTTGGGGCGCCGTACTGCGAGCTCGGCGCTGGCCGTGTAGCCAAACGACACCACCCTTGTGCCCGATTTGGCGGGCCGCCCGCCAAACGCCGCATAAATCACAGCAGGTTTGTAACGGGTAGATTTATGGCGTGTTTCCGGGACGTCAGGATTTTGACTTGAAGAGTTTTAACCGTCATTTTGAAAGTAAACGCATACATCACCTATTGGTACGTGGTAAATAAATTTATAAGTACCTAGTGAGTCAAGTGAAAAGTAAAAACATTCATTTACAGATTTACTTGTCGGTCACCCAAGGACGTATCCAGGGGGGGGGGGCGGGGGGGGGCTGCAGCCCCCCCCCCCTTCCCGGAATGAGACTTAAAAAGTCCCGGAAAATGCAACTTTTCATGTATATTTTTCTATGTTTCTCAAAAATTTTGCGCGCAAGCGCGCAATGTCTTCCCCATGCATTGTATTTTCAGGGGATCGGTCCCTGTAAACAAAGATCCTCGGAAATTAGCATATTTTTGCGACTTTCGCTGTATATGTATGCATATTTACATACATATAAAGCGATTCCTGGCACTGGCGCCAACGCCAATAACGGCATGGTGTGGCGCCTTTGTATGGCGCTAGCGCCAAAACGCCTTTCCGTCCCTATATAGGGAAAATTTTTAGGGGGGGGGCTGAGCCCCCCCCGTTCGCCGGGCTTCGTAAACAAACAGCCCCCCCCCGCTCAAAAATCCTGGATACGTCCCTGCGGTCACCTATAACCTAACTTAACAACTTCACTTGTCACTTACCAGTTCTCACACCACTTGCCTACACACTTTTTTCCATCATTAGTACCTAATCACATCGCGATTCGCGCAGGGCCTTTGCGTTTCCGCGCGCGCGAAGCGGCCCCGGATCTCTCGTATACTGTCGTTTGTGCGACGTGACGCTCAACTCGCAGTTCCAAGCCGATGAGCACTTTTCTGGCAGGAGGCACCGTGCAAATGCGGCTAGAATGCCCCCGCAGGCGACTATTGATTGTGAGTTTTATTGCCGTTTTTGGGGGGGTTTTCGGTGGCTGAGGCATGGGGGGGGGGGTTGTTGGTGCCAGGTGCTCTCCTAACTGCCTAAATGAATATGCCGAGTTTGGTTCAAACGATATCACTTTTCGTTATCGATATTCGATATATTTCTATCTGAGACTCGATATTCGATATCGATATCTGATATTTTTTCAAAATTTTCGATATCGATATTCGACATAAAACATGGTCGATATATCGTTTGAACCCTAATGCCGAGTAGCTCTTCGTCGCTCATTGTATTTATGCTGAAACGAAATTTTTGATTGCTTCACGTAGGTACGGATGGCCGGCGCTTTATTTTAAAAAAGGGCTTTTTTAAAAAGTGCTTTTTTACTACTCACGCGCTAGGTATTTTTCGAGCCACGCGCGCAAGTCACTGCAATATACACTTTTATATATCACACAGGCCATGTTTACTTTGACATTTCTGGTTCTCGCAAAGTTCATGTGAAACCGGAAGTAAAGGTGGAAGAAATCGACGAATGGTGAAAAAGCACTGCCTATTTATGTCATCACAAGATTTGACGAAATGGGAGGGGTATGCAAATAAATGGATTCTGGAAAAGTTTTATTTTTTCCTGTACAGCTTGTTTTTTGATTGATTTTTCAATGACTCTTTTTGAGCACTGTATATTTAGAGAACATTTCTGCCGTAATTCATCTTACGAGTTTTTGAATTGGTATGGTAACATGAGAAGGCGTCTTTAGATAGATATTTAGATTAAAACAGATGCTTAGCTGTATTTAATATTTACCGCTTTAGCTGTCTTTATTTATTTTCTTATTTAGCTGTCTTTATTTCTTTCATCATTTTGGGGACTTCCGAATTTACCATATGTTCATTAGTGGTGAACTGTCGCCGACATTTTGGGCCCTTCGACGCCATTGGTGTTTCATACCTATCCTGGCGCGATTTTGTGTAATGATGCTGTTGCGTTGCTGCTGTTGGATTGACTCTTTAACGAAGAAAAAAACATCAAAAGTGCCGGAGTCATTGGCGCCACCGGGGGTCTCCTAGATTTTGACCCTCGGGGGGGGGGGGGTGGATGATAGATTGCAATCTATCGAGGGATTGATAGCTGAAAAAAATTGGAGGGGTGTTGCGGGGCTTTTTCAAGATGTAGAAGGAAGAAAAGGGAGAAAAATCGCTAAAAGTGGGTGTAATGTTGCTCAAAATAGGTTTACAAAAACATACGCAGAAAAAATATGGGTGTGTGATGGGTCGGGAAGTGGGTCACTGTTCCACATGCTTCAGCACGCTTCCCCAAGGAGCATCAAATTTGTGGTGAAGTGTGTTCTACACGCTTCACAAATACTTCACGCGCTTCCAAAAGTGTGGAAGACACTCCACGCTGCTTCGCGCCTCCACACGCTTCACCAACATAAAGAAACCAACGTCAGCACCATATTAGGTAACATGTGTAAAGTGTCTCCACGCAAATTTTCAAGGAAGCCTCGGCAAGCGCTGGTGTGGTACGTGAAGCGTCGGGAAGCATCAGCGTGAAGTCACTTCACGACGCTTCACCGCGCGTAGATTACCCATTCTTTGCTGCAGGGACGTAGCCAGGATTTTTGAGCGGGGGGGGCGGATTGTATACGGAGCTCGGCAAACGGGGGGGGCGGCGCCCCCCCCCCCTAAATTTGACCCCTGTGGTAAAGGAATGGCGCCTTGGCGCCAGCGCCATTCGTAGGCGCGACGCCATGGCGCCATTGGCGTTGGCATTGGCGCCAAATAGTGCTGTACTTGTATGTATTTTACATACATATACAGCGACGGGGGCAAATTTTCAGTGCTTTTTTGGTCCTAAACCACAGGTATAACTAAAATATACTGTGCGGCGCCGAAATGCGCGCTTGCGCGCAAATTTTTCCGGACTGGCGACAAAATCGCTTTACGGAAGCACCATTTCTGGTATATTTTCTTGTCCGACCCGGGAAGGGGGGGGGGCGGCCGCCCCCCCCGCCCCCCCCCCTGGCTACGTCCTTGCTTTGCTGTGATATAGATAATAGGTATTTACTAAAGATAGCTGAAGATAGGCAATAAGGAACATATCTAGTGATTTTGTGGGTGAAAATCTATAAAAATTGGAAAACATGAAAATTGGCGGTTTGGGGGAAGGTTACCCCGCCGCCACCCCCCCCCCCAATCGATACCCTTTGGCGCCATAGGATGTCAATTGGTTTCGGTGTCAACTGGATTTATGTTTAATTTCATCGGATAAATGGGCCGACTGGTTTCCATAAAAATTTTAGTTGATAAGTTGCGAAACCATGTAGAGTGGACATTCCTTTTCCCTTTCGTAATTCCTTTTCGTCATTGCTTTTCGTCTCGAATGGGGGGGGGGCTACCTTGATCGATTGATTTTTGAGAAATGTTTCCCAAATGTTGCTCAAAATCGCTACTTTTCGTGCCTTTTTATAGATTTTGACCTCCAAAATAACTAGTTCATGTTTATGTTTGCTTATTTTGGCTATATAAGTACTTAAATATTTTTTTTAGCCATTTTTCACCTACTTTTAGCATTTTTTCTCCATTTTCTTCCTTCTACACCCCGAAAAATCCTATATATTGAACCAGTAAGCTTCAGTGTCTGTGTGTAGCGGCAATGTACATGTCGATGTCATCAATTGCTTCGTACGCATCAATTTCTAGATATTTTTACGCCGCTTGTCTTTAACATGCCACTAGTCGCTCGCAGGCAGGGTTGGCAAAATCTCAGAAAAGAATAAAAATAAAATAAAAATAAAATGGAAAATTGAAGAATAAAATAAAATAAAATAAAATGGAAAATTTCAAAATAAAAATAAAAATTGTATAAAAATTTGAATTTTTGTAAAAATTTTGTAAAATTGTATACAAATTCATATTTTTGTAAAAAATTGTATAAAAATTCATATTTTTTCTAAATTTTTTTTCTGTTGTTTATAGTTCAACCTGTTAATTCGCGGAGCTTGGGCAGTCCCAAGCCATGTAAAGTGTCAAAATGTCATATGAAATGGAATGGAAAGTGTCAATATTCATGAAAATGTTAAGTAAAGTGTCAATTGTCATGACAAATATAAATTAAAGTGGAAACTGTAAAGCAAATTGTATCCAAATCTTATCTTTTGTATCCAACTATTGTTGTTTTTGTAACCAAATCTTATGTGAACATTTGGATACAAAAACATAAGATTTGGATACCAAAATCTAAGGTATGGATACCAAAACATAAGATTCAGATACACAATTTACACTCTGCATGACATTTGTCATGACAATTATACTTTGCTTGACACTTGAGATGCCAATTGACTCTTTACTACATTTGTCATGACAATTGACACTTTGCATGATGTTTTACAAAGTGCCCAGCACACTCCAGTAATCCTTCTACTGAAAATGCAAACCATTCTTATCGATAATTGTAACTTAACACTTGCATGCAACTAGCTAACAATACCTACTGCATGCAACTTTGGCAAAGTAATGGAAAAATTTGTCACACGTTTTTCATGTTTAGGTCTAATCATCACATTTTTCTGACCTTGCATGCAAGATTCTGATTTTTTGTAAAATTTCTGTAAAATTTTTGTAAAATGGTCCATTTTATTATTTTATTATTATTTTGGAATAAAATAAAAAAAAATAAAATGAAACAAGAATAAAATTAAAATAAAATACATTTTTATACAATTTGTATACAAATGATTTTTATAAAACCAACCCTGCTCGCAGGCATTCATTATTTTCCAACGTTATTTCCGTTTATTTTGTGATACGCGCTTGTCTGGAAAGCAGTCCGATCCCAAATCTGCCGTTATTTGACATTCCTTTACATGTTATTTTACCTATTGTGTACCTACCTAAATATCTTTTTTGGTTTGGTCGGTCGTTTTTATATTTTTAATCTACTTTTTTTGTGTAGGCGCACTTTCTGGACACCTGTTTAACATTTCATCAACTAAACTACCCTAAATCCTCGAATAAGACCCCAGGGGAGTTATTTTTTTGTCAGACGTTTTGGAGGGGGGAGTTATTCGAGGGGGGGAGTTATTATTTCCTCAGGAAACTTGGACTTAATTCATTGTATGGATGCAGCATGTAAACTCGTGTAATTCAGGTATTTCACTGTCCAACAACAACAAAACAATGTGTATACACTGCATACACATTATTATCTGCTGTCGCTACTATTCTTCTATAGTTTTGTATTGTATCCTTTTCATCAGAAGTAAGAGTTATTTAAGAGGGGGGAGTTATTCAAGGGGGGAGTTATTTTTTCCTCACCCCGCCAGCAGGGGGGAGTTATTCAAGGGGAGGAGTTATTCGAGGGGGGGGGGGGTCTTATTCGAGGATTTGCGGTATGCTTTACCTATATCCGCGTTTTGCCATATACTATCGGTGTTACCGGTTGTATATTTATGAGCAAATGAAGAAAATTTTATTCACAATTCAATTGGTAATGCGTTTGTGCAAAATACCTGAGGGGAAATATTTATATACAAAACTTCGCTTGTTTTGTCGATTGTTGACGCACGCAGAAGGGTAAATGACCAATAGGCGTAAAAAATCGTATTTATCTAAGTGTTGCGGCTAGTGACGGAAAAGCGCCATGGAAAATGGCGATAATGGTGATGCCGCCCTTTGGCGCCTTTCCATCACTAGTGCCGGCACACAACTTATTGTTTTATTTGATAACGTATTTTATACGTCTGGTTTAGGGATGACCAACAACTTTTTTAACGACCCTGTTTTTAAAAAAACAACGTTTTAAAAAAACGTTTTTTTTATAATTTAGAACAGTTTTTTAAACGCCCCCAGATATGGTTATGGGTCAACATATACAGGTATATCAAACAATTGCCAGCACTTTGTGATGTTATATATAGCCACAGAATGGCTGTGGAGCCATGGGATAGCATTATAAGTGGTGATTTCTGTCAAAAATATCCATTTTTGTCGACTTACGTATATATACGTTACGTATATCGCCTTTTGTCGAATGTTCGTGACTTCAAGTCAAGTTTTGCATGGAATAGCACTTATACAAGGTTATAATACAAGGCTAACCTGTTGACAGTGATGGATCACACTGTAGAAGTATGTGGGAGCACATTGGCTGGATATTGTATGCTACACTAACATATCACGGCTTATTATGACACAATAGCATGAACAAGTGGAAGCTTTCACACAAAAAATGCCTCAAAACTAGGGTGTCAACAAAAACTTTTTGGCGGAAAACGGAAACGGAAACGGAAATTTTTTTGCACTAGCCGGAAAACAGAGACGGAAACAAAAAAATTTTTGCACTTGCCGGAAAACGGAAAAATGAAAGGCCGGAAAACGGAAACGGAAACGGAAAAATTTGCCAAATATATGCCGGAAATGGAAAAAATTGCTGAAATGTTGCCGTAAACGGGAAAAAATTTGCAGAAATTTATCCAGGTATAAAAAAATTTGCAGAAATTTTGCTAAAAATGGGAAAAATTCAGATAATTGAGAGCCTGCATGCATGTTTACCAGTTTGGCTGAAACAGAAAACAAAAAAATGAGCTGGAAAGTGAAAAAAGTTGGAAAAACAGATAATTGAACCGGAAAATGGAAAGAAGGCAGAAAAACCAAAAATTTAGCTGGAAAACGGAAAATGAGCCGGAAAAACGGAAACGGAAACAGAAAACAAATTTGGCAGCCGGAAAACGGAAACGGAAAAAAATTTGCCTGCGGAAAGCGGAAACGGAAAACGGAAAGTTGACACCCTACTCAAAACCAACGAAAACAATCACAAATGGTAAAGTGTATATGAAATTGCGCGCTTGCGCGCAAAAAATGCAAAATACCTAGTACATAGTACAAAATTTTTTGGCTGATGTTTAAAAAAAACGATTTCGATGCCTGTTTAAAAAAAAACAAAGTTTTTTTAAATTAAAAAAAAGGTTGAAGAAACACCGGCCATCCCTAGTCTAATTGTGAAAACTTGAGTTTGGTCAAGATCTCAGTGTAAATAATTCATTAAAAAATTTAAAACCTCATTTATTTCTTGAGTTTATTTATTCTCCGTTGAAAACAGCTCAACTACTACACATGTAAAGTGATCCCATTTAGAGCCACGCCTAAATTCTACCATTTATGAGTGGAAAATACCCTGGGCAAGAATGGACTTTTATATTTACCAGCCTAAAAGTATTTTCCGATAAATGTTCATTAATTCTCAAAAAACACCATCATTAAATGTGTACAAAATATGTGTGTAATAGGTATATCTTATCACTTTGTTCCATCTTTAAACGGGGCATTCAGTGTGATTGCCAAAATGCACTAAGCATGTGGCACATAATCTGGCAGCTTGTGTACAGGGTGCTCCGATGGCGGTATGAGCCAGTAAGTTTTCATCTTGCCTTTACCCTTCAATTGCATGAAAGTTTTTGAAGCTTTTTCCACTTGCATTGTACACAGCAGATGAATGTATACTGTATTTACTAGAATGTTCCCCCATTTGATTAATTCCACTCATGTCAGATGATTGAGGGAAAAAAAATTCCCCACTGGAAAAATCCCCCCCCCCTCAATGATAGAACCTCATACAAATATACAATGGATTGTGAACCATCAATGTAGATATGTAGATGGGACATAATATGTATGTAAATAGTGTGATAGATATGTACATGCTTGAAAATTTGATGAAATAATAAATACTTCACCAACTGAATATCCCCCCCCCTCTCTTGAATAGTTCCCCCTCAAACATGTCTGCGAAAATAATTCCCTGGGGGAATTGTTCAAGTAAATACAGTAGCATCCATGTGCAAATATACAAGTATTGTATAGTACAACTAAACTCACCTTTGCCTCCACCATACCTCTGTAATGCGTTTTGTAATTCTTGTAATGTGCGCCCAGGAGCTCTGTGGTTACTTGTGATAGCTGCGTAGATTGGGCAACATTATATTTGCTGAGTTTTTCTATATTTTTCTCTGCAAACCTGTATTCTCATTGGTTCAGAAGTTGACTCCATTCGTGATGCTGTATTTACTGTATCACCAAAAACACAATATTGTGGCATCTGCGAAAGTGTAGGTGTAGTGTAGCCATTTGTGTGTTTTTAAATGATAAAGATTTTCACATGAACTATTTACCTTTGTTCCAACTACACCTGCAGTCACTGGCCCTGTATTTATACCAATCCTTATTTTCAACTTTTCCTGGGGCATATGCCTCACCTTTAAAATAAGGTGTTTTTGCATTTCCACACTTCTTTTACAAAATAATGTAAAATTTACAGTGTGGTTGATAGTGAGTGTACTTGTGATTTTCAAAAGCTGCCCTTTCAGCCCAAAGGAACACAGCCACATGCCTGACATACTGCAGTTTTAATGGTATGACATTGGCCTGTACCTTATGTTGGTAAAGATCCAATAGACTGATTTGAAACTGGTGGTCATTTTCTAATGACTCATAAATAACAATGACTCAAAGATGCAGACAAGTGGATCGTCAGACCAGGAGTTTTGTAGATTTGGACCCCCGCGGGGGTTCATATAGATAGCAAATCGCTCCTCTGGAGGGATAGATAGCTGAAAAAAAAATATTTTTTGGGGGGGGGGTTTGCGGGGGTTCAATATATAGGGTTTTCCGCGGTAAAGAAGGAAGAAAAGGGGAAAAAATCGCTAAAAGTAGGTGAAAAATGGCTAAAAATAAGTATATAAGCACATATATAGCCAAAATAGGCGATAATGAACATGAACTAGCGATTTTGGAGGCGAAAAACTATAAAAAGGTACGAAAATTGAGAAAATTTTGAGTGAAAATTGGCCAAGAATTTTCAAAAATCGCTCCAGATAGATAGATAGCTGGACGATTTGGGGGGGGGGATAGTAGTTAAAAATTTGCCTCCGGGATAGATAAATAGCTGAGCGGGCCTCCGGGATAGATAGATAGCTGGCGGATTTGGGGGGGTTACCCCACCCCTACTACACCCCTGCGTCAGACAGTTTGGTTTTGTGCCTATTTATGAGGTTTTGATGCTTTTTGTGGCTAAAAATGCATCCATTATCACATGTATCTCAACCACCATGTAAATGTACTGTAAAAAACCTTGAATGTTGTGCAATTCCCTAGCAATGCTAATGCCAAGTCAATTATGTGCTTCACATGTGTAATACCATTTCTGTTTGGCAGCCCAGAGCAGACCATGTAGGCGTCACCTTGGAAGAGATGGTTTTTGTTTTCAAGCCAAATAAGTGGGTGTCTATTCTCTTTTTGTAGAATGTAGAAACGGGGTGTGGTTTTTGTGGTATATTGAGGCCTATTCTAACCAATGGTGTCAACTTTGTACACATCAAACATGCCAATTGTACTGTCAAATGCCACCCAGAGATCATTCAGTAGAACCATCACCTGCATTAGAGAATTTTTATCTCCACAGACTTCAAAATGGCCAACACTTTTCACGCAGTCATTTCAGGCTATTTGATTGTAGTGGTTTTCGATGAAAATCATTTTGTATTTGCACAGTGCATCAATTTATGTGCACTTGATAAAATGTGCATCCATGTCAAAGGTACAATAATTGAAGAAGTATAGCTTGCTTAAATTTATACCAAATGTGTACCAAAAATGTATTGATTTTAGACTTAAAATCAATGAAAAAACAATCCCAAATATTTTTCCAAGTGTAAATATCTAACCTCATTCGGTGTGCTCTTGCTGCTCAAATTTGTGAAGCCAACAATGTCGGAAAAATACACCGTCACCGATTCGAAATATTCTGGAGGTACAGTTTCCCCATTGAACAGTTTGGTGGCTACCTGGGGTGGGAGAACTTCATGCAACAGGTCGCGCATTCTGTCCGTCATCTGAAAAATGTGACATTTGGTTGAAAAAAAAACTTTAAAAAAGGATGTTTTAAAAGACCCGCTGTTAACCTTAGTCGCGACATTTTATAACTGAATAATTATGTGTGTAGGTAATATGAAGGAGGAGTAAAAAAGTCAAAAACTGTATTTGGCGCCAATTTTTGACACCACAATCATGATTTTTACAAATACAGCTAGCATTGGAACCGACCCCTGATAGTTCCTTTGTCCTTTCAGCGACCTTCTGCTCGAGCATTTCCATGTAAGATTCCATGGTCGCCATCATCAGATCCACTATGCCCCTCCTCGATGGTCGATCCTGAAAGAGAAACGGGTGTCCTAGATTTTGACCCCCTTGGGGGGTGGATAGATAGCAAATCGCTCCTACTTGCGGATAGATAGCTGAAAAAGTTTGTTTTTGGGGTGGGGTCAGGGGTAGGGATGGAAAAAAAGCGCTTTTTTTTAACGGCCCCGCTTTTTTTAAAAAAAAAGCGCTTTTTTTTTAAAAAACGCGCTTTTTTCGCTTTTTTTCAAAAATTGTCAAGATGTTACCTAAAAAGCTCCCAAATATGGTCCTGAGTAAATATATACAGGTATATCAGACGAGTGGCAGTACTTGTGATGATATATAACCATAGAATGGCTATGTAATCATCTGATGGCATTATAAGTGCTGATTTCTGCCAAAAAAATCCAATTTTATGTTGACTAATTATGTATATCACTATTTTTGAATGTTTCTTGACTGCAAGTGAAGTTAGGCATGGTATAGTGCTTAAATTTGGCTATAAAAGATGGCTAATACATGACAGTGATGTTTCACACTGTAGAAAGGTGGAAGCACATTGGCTGGATATTTTTAACTACACTGACATATTTCCTCAACTTATTATTACATGATACCATGCAGGAATAGAAGCAATGCCACTAAAATGCTACAAAAGCAATGAAAACAACCACCAATGGCAATTTGCATGTGAAATTATGCGCTTGCGCGCAATATTTTTTGCAAAATACCTAGTGCATGAGTACTAAAATTTTGGCCAGCGCTTTTTTTTAAAAAAAAGCGCTGGGACCCTTGCACTTTTTTTTAAAAAAAGCGGCGTTTTTTAAAAAAAGCGCTTAAAAAAAAGCGCTTGCCATCCCTAGTCAGGGGTCTCCAGGATTTTGGCCCTCGCGGGGGCTGGATAGATAGCAAATCGCTCCTCCGGAGGGATAGATAGCTGAAAAAATTTTCTGGGGGGGGGGGGCTGGGGGGGGCTTGGGGGTAGGGTTCAAACGGGATTGACTTTTCGGGATCGGGATCGGGATTCACTTTTTGAGATTTCGGGATCGGGATTGGGGTTTCGGGATCGGGATCGGGATTGGTTTTTTGAGATTTCGGGATCGGGATTGGCCGGGATTGGGGTCACAGGATCGGGATCGGGATTCGGATTGGCATTTTTCCGGGATCGGGATTGGGTTCTAGGGATAGAGATTTTGGCCATTTTTCTGGCATTCACAGTTGTTCATAAAGGTCTCAAAACACTGTTGGATGCCAGAAAAGTGGCATAAAATTGACACTGGGGGTTTGCATCCACTTTTTGCATGCAAAAACGTCATTATTTCACGTTTTATGATTTCCACTAATTTTTCCGGGATCGGGATCCCGGACTTGGGAGGTTCTCGGGATCGGGATCGGGATTTGAAAATTTTCGGGATCGGGATCGGGATTGGTATTTTTGGATTTCGGGATCGGGATCGGGATTGGGGTTTCGGGATTGGGATCGGGACTGGTAAATCCGAGAATTTCATGGGATCCGGGATCGGGATCCCGTTTGAACCCTACTTGGGGGGGGGGCTGGCGGGGGCACAATATATAGGCTTTTTCAAGGTTAAGAAGGCAGAAAGGGGAAAAAATCGCTAATAATCAGTTAAAAGTAGCCAAAAGTAGGTATAAAATGGCTAAAAATAGGTATATAACCATGTATATAGCTGGAAAGCATGATTTTGAATGTGAAAAACTATAAAAAGGTGCGAAAATTGGGGATTTTGAGCGAAAATCGGGGCAAAATTTCTCAAAAACCACTCCAGGTAGATAGATACCTGAGCTATTTGGGGGGGGGGGTCTTTTGGGGTAGTAGCCGAAAATTTTGCCTCGGGATAGATAGATAGCTGAGCGGCCTCCGGGATAGATAGATAGCTGGCCGATTTGGGGGGGGGGGCAGCCCCCCCCCCCCAGCCCCCCCCCCCTAGGAGACCCCTGGGTGGGGTGTCGGGGGGGGTTCAAAAGATAGGATTTTTCAAGCAGAACGAAAACAGGAAAAATTGCTTAAAAATGGGAAAATATAGCTAATAATATGTATACAAACAAATAGCCAAAAAATAATAGGAGAAAATGGCAAAAAGGAACATGAACTAATGAGAAGAGAGATTGAGCAAAAAGTGTGAAAATTAGTGATTTTGAGCAAGAATTTGATCAAAGTTTCTCAAGAATCACTCCAGCTTAATAATAATAGTAGTGACAAACAATCATAAAACTGAACCAGACCCAAACCGACTGCATTGAGCACAGCAACCACCTGTTCCATAGGTGGTCTGCTGACCTTTGCTCCAATGCACCTGCGGCACTCGCAGACCCTGTAAAATGCGCTATAAAGTGTCAAATGCCATACAAAGTGTCTAAAGTCATGTAAAATCTCCTGGGAAATTGTGAACTTCTTTGCCATTTTCCAGGGGATTTTATATTACCCTTGACACTTTGCATGACATTTGACAGGGCTTTTTACATGATAACTATTAGACCTAGACACTTCGCATGACATTTGACATTTTACGTGGTATTTTGCAGGGTCTGCGAGTGGCACCTGCATGCCAGTTTGACAATGCTGTGCGGAAGTGACTTCTCTAGGTCATTTATACATGGAATCAGGCTCTTCTCTGAGGTTGAGTTGAATTTCGCCTTTAGAATTTGAGCATAGGTTGTTTCTCTGCGGTTCACCTCTGAGAGGGAGGATTTAAGTTGGGTCCCTTGAGATTTTCAATCAGTTTCATCAAATTCTGATACCTACTTGTTTATATTTTTGTCAAGTATATTTCTTGTGTGAGACAAACACAAAGTTCAACAAAACATTCCAAAAATTATTTGCAACTTCATACCCACACAATAACTTGTAAACTAGATTAATTTTCTTCTTTGCATGAGTGAAACGAAAGAATGAATGAATGGAAAACTGAGGTGATGGAACCCAAGTTAAGATGGTCCAGCACATAAGTGAAGTATTCTGTGCTGTTGATATTATTAAATTAGACATTACTTTTGAGGGTGGATTCAGGTGACCAGACCACATTCACTTACCTTCAAAAAATGGTAGTTTTGTTGTAAAAACCTCTACAAAGGCCATGCCAACAGAGTAGACATCGTACTCTGGCCTGTATAAGCACTGTATGTCTGGGTCCACATACAACAGTTGGATAAGTTTCTGGGTAAAAATTTCTTAGTTTTTATCCAGATGTTACTTCACTCATTCTGAAAAAAAACATCACGTAAATTTATTTACCTTTGGAGTAATGTCAGCTTCTCCAGTGTATGTAAGATCAGTGACAAATTGTTCAGGTTTCTGCCTCATGTAGATGGCATGCATGGGCCAGTGCACTATTTTGATTGTCCAAGTTGCATCCACTAGGCATGTGATTGTTGACAACTGACCATGCACTAAACGCTTCCTGTGTTTTTTGTCCATGGCATTGTTCCAAACCATTTAAAATTTGACATAAATTTGTATGGCGATATGTATTACCGTGTTTCCTCGAAATACCCCCAGGGGATCACACAAAATTGGGACACTTTTCAGCAACTTTGTTAGAAACTTATAAAATGCCCGGGGTGTTAAGTCATTGAGTTGCATTATGCATCGCAAATTTTTGTGTGGATGTTTCATTACTGTGCATCTTCATTTTTCAGGTGGATATTTCAACTCCCATATTTCAACTCCCCTAATATTTTTGAAACCAAGTCTAGAACACCAGGGACACTATAAAACTGCGTAATGCTCCAGGCTTATGCATGGGGGGCGGTTTGCACAGTGAATCAAGGATTTGATAGCTACACAAACTGTGTAGCTGTGATGCAAATTGGCTGCAATTAATATATCATGCACATCGCATTGCTTTTTCCAGATGGGGGTATTTTGACGGGGGGGGGGGGGCTTTTCTCAGCTCTCTACAGCCTGGGGTTAATTGGAGTGTGGGTTTTTTGAGGGAATACGGTAGATGAATGTTACCTGTGTAGAAATGCCATGCCAGCTGCAATGTTCAATGCAATGTTGTATTTTACCACTTTGTCAAGTCGGTATTTTGTTGAAGATAAAACATAATGCAATGTCCCCTTTGATGCAAAACTGTACACAAGACAAGCTGATGTACCTAAACTCTGTAAATACATGAATAAATACAACAAATTTATTATTTTAAAAAATTTCCCATGAAGAAGTCACCTTCGAACCAACCGTAACTCCAATTAAATTGAGAATATTTTCCTGATTAATTTCATCCCTTAACTTGTTCAGCAATATCTTTGTTTCCATCTTCCAAAACATTGGATCTGAGTTGAATTGGCCACTTTAAATTTACCTATAGTAAACTATTCGAACAAATTGGGGATTAATCAGGGTCCAGCGAACCAGCTAAAGAAAGTGGGCCCAAGTAAACTGGAGCTCGGTCATATTCAGCAGCTGTGGTGCAGAATTTCAACTGGGTCATCGATTTCGAACGGAGTATGTAATTGTCGATGGCGCTCTGAATGGGTATCCAGTGAGTTATGAAAGGTGCCAATGCCAAATACCGTATTCACTCTGTTAATTCCCCCTGGGGCTTATTTATCCTAGGCAAGGACGATACCAGGGGGGGGGCGGGCGGCCGCCAGAATTGGCACTTCCAGAAGACGATTTTGTCACAGTTAGGAAAAATTTTGCGCGCAAGCGCGCATTTTACCGTCACACAACGTATATTTTCGGCCGACTAGTCTCCGCAGCCTCAAATCCATTGAAAACCTATATTGCTGTCCATTTCGCTGTATATACCTGTAGGATACAGACATATACAGCTGTTTTGGCGCCAAAGCCAACGCCACTGGTGCCATGGCGTCACGCCTATGAATGGCGCCAGCGCCATAGCGCTATTCCCTTACTACAGGGGCAAAATTTTCGCCGGGCTCCGTATACAATCCCCCCCCCGCTCAAAAATCCTGGCTGCGTCCCTGATCCTAGGAAATATTCGTAGGGAATTTTTATCCAAGGGAAACTACGTATTCCTTAATACTGAAGAGGTGAGGGGCTATTTGAGCAAATACAGTATTATTTCAAAGTGAATGCAAACTTGCTGGATCATTTGTTTCTGCCGCTGCGTTCATAACCATTAGGGACACGGAGTTTGTGTTCGAAAATGTCTTGGTGGCAATAGATTCCAATTTTCCCACAAAGTCTCTCATGTCCTGATTTTCTGCTGGCACATTGCCATTTCCCAATTGCTTAAGGCTACCACCTGCACTGCTGTCACTGCCTCTGAAAAAGTTGTTGCAAAATGTATTGAAATCCTACTTATTAGAACTCCTACTTACTGTCAATCCTCGAATAAGTTACCCCTCGAAAGAACCCCCCCCCCCTCCCCCCACTCGAATAAGTTACCCCTCGAATGACCCCCCCCTCACTCGAATAACTGCCCCTGTTATCCGTGTGATGTAAAATAACTCCTCACCTCAAACAACTCCCCATTTTGACGGATGAGAAAGACGCTTTAGCGACTAGCGAGTGCCACATGTAAATAAAGAAATGTTTTATGTATGTATTTATGTAGTCTGAAAAATATGTACTATTTTGCAGCTGATGCTCACTAGTATTGATATTTTTCTTTCAATTATGGAATTTGTTTTACAACTTATGATTTATGAATCTCATTTCGACCCATTTCGCATTCGCCCGAATAACTGCCCCACTTGAATAACACCCCCACTTGAATAACACCCCCACTAGAATAACCTCCTAATCGAGAAATAACTCCCCATGGTCTTATTGGAGGATTTACGGTTCATTTGAATCTACCTACTTATGTGTATAGATGTGTTTTCACATGATTTTCTCTTTGAGCCCACATTTGTGCATTTTACCAACCCCATTATCGAGATGCTGTTTGGTATACTATCCTTCCTCGGTGGTGCGGGACTTTTCGGTTTGATTCTGTGGTTCCTCCACGATACGTTCTTATCAACCTTTTGTTTCTTATCCGCCGCTGCGTTAATTTCATCGTCTTTAGTTTCGACCGCAGTGTCGTCTGCCGTCCATGCCGTTTTGCTTATCTGCAAATCATCTACAATTTGTTAATCATTGATAAATGAACATGCATGTGTGGAATGTGGACCAGTGTGGTTGTATTTATACTCCGCGGACTTGATACTCTGCCTCGCTCTGATTTTTATGTTTTTGGCTGGCAGACTGCCTACCGAAAACTTATGAACTTACTTTTGCAATAAAAAATAAATGCATACCAACCCTACAATACATTTTATTTCCAGAAGACAAAAATATTTTTGGCTTTACCAAGTATTTAATTCTATCTTGATTGATTTATTATTTAACGCAACTGATGAAAACTCAGCCAGCTGAATTGAACATCAATGGTTTGATTAGAGAACATTGTACCCAAAACTGCAAAGTGTATCCACACATTAATTGGCGCATGGCCAAAATTTACTACAATGACGACATTATGCCAGTGGTAGGAAAGGGGGATTTCCCCAAACCTGGAGGCTCCTCTGATCTATCTATCTCTGAGGAATTTTTTTGGCTACTATCCCCTGAAACCCCAAATTAGCCAGCTGTCTATCTGCCTGGCGCGATTTTTTTTAACTTCACCCCAATTTTTGCGCAAAATCATTCATTTTTATACCTTTTTCATAGATTTTCACCTTCAAAATGACCTATTCATGTTCCTTATTTCCTATTTTCAGCTAATTTTGCCTGTAATGTGCTTGCACCTGCAGTGCGCGCAGATATTTTGATGCGCACCGCCGCTCTGAGTAGGCTCCGCCCACTTTTGTGTTTTCGCGCGGTTCAAAAGGTTCGTAAAAATCATGAGTTTGTATAGGGAAAACGGCGCGCGTGGCCGAGTCAAAATTCGCGTACAGTTTAATGATGTAGGCTGGCGCCAGTGCGCGGAGTAACAGTGGCACATGGCTCGGTGCCAATACGCACAGGTATTTCTGCGCGCACTGTAGGGTGGGTTTGAAGAAACAGAGTTTTGAACATGAAGTCGAAAATGTTAAAAAATACATGTTTCGGTGACCTATTTGTCATTTTAAATTTAATTCTTCGGAAAACTAATTCTATTTATCTTCACATCTAACTCAAAGTTAACCTGCTGCAAGGGAATTTCATTGCTGTTGCCGCTGTCCATGCTGCTCGCGTCTAAATCATCGGAACGGTCGTGCGAAATTGGCGACAGGTGCGAAACTGACTTCGACCCCCAATCATCTGTAGATGCAACTTTTATCCTATTACGGTTACAGGCATGATATGTTAGTGTATTTTTTTAAATAAAGGGTCAGCCTGTGCTTCCACATGATTTTGAAGTGTGACAGTATGTCCAATGTGTACGTAAACATCTAAGCTTCTTTAAGCACTATTCCATGTCCAATGGCATTGTTGAAGTCACAAACATTTTATGAAGATGATAAAGGTACAACAAATTAATCAAAATGAGCCAACAAAATTTTTTTTGCAAAAATCGCTGTTCATAATGCTTCCATAAGGCTTCATGGCCATTATATGTCCATAGTAGACGATAACAATGCATTATTTATTAAAAAAACATTAGTTTCCAACCCTAGCCACACATGCTGCAAGGTTTGCGTAATTTGGTTTCCGCATCATATCTCAAAATTGTTTAAACTTATTGCTAAAAAAGTTCATAATAGATCTACCCTACTGACCTTCTCTCATGGTGATAGTAGCCGGGTTTATGTACATGGTCTCACTCAAAACTACACGGTGGACAAGTCCGAAAATTGAATCATTGTTTGAATTTTACATCGAGCTGTAATCGCAGCTTATTGAATGGCGACCAGGGGCCAGATTTAATTATCCCTACAGATTTGTAGGGTAGGGCGTACGCCCGATAGATTTTTTAAAGTTCAGCCGCACCGAGAGCAAGGCGGTTTGTAAAATATACGAAACCATCCCTTAAGGTCGCCAATATTGCAATATGACATAAACACCTTCCCGGACAAGTTCACCACCCATTTTTTTATTTCACTACAAATGCAATATCTCCACCCATGGCTGTGTTATAAAGCTGAAACTTTGTATATATAAAGTTGTAAGACCCCTCTACTCCCCAACAATGGGGGAGGTGCGGCGACTCACTACAGGGTGGGTCGCCCTAGATGCAACAATTTTTTTGGCGTTTTTGGTGTCCCAAACAAGTTCACCACCCACTTGATTGGCTACACTACGAGAGCCATATCTCCAGCTGTGATGGCGGTATAAAGCTGAAATTTGGGGGATGTCTTGCCAACAACCCCCTTCACGATCCACCAGTGGGGTGGCTGCCAACGACCCACTAAAGCATGGGTCACTGCATATAAAGTTAACCATTTTCTAAAAACAGCCCAAGTGTCCCAAAACAAGTTCATCACCCAACTGCATAAAAAAAATGTTGCAACAACATACCTAATATAAAAATGAATCGGGTTGGAACACTATTTCAGCCAAAAAAAAATTTTTTTCAGTAGGGCACCCACCCTGTCCCAAAAACAGCCAACAGAAAATTCCACTTAAAACCAATTTTTTGTGTCACACTTGAAAAGTTGGTTTACAAAGTTCACTAGGGGAGGGTTTAAGGTTCAAAGTTATGTAAACAATGTAACCTCTAAAATGCTCCCATAAGGAAATTTACTTGGGGTGAATTCTATGATGTCAAAATGATGTCATTTCAGGAACAAAATTTGACACAATTTTCACTTTTTCATTCACCCCAAATAAATTTCCTTATGGAAGCATTTTAGAGGTTATGTTGTTTACATAACTTTGAACCTTAGACCCTCCCCTAGTGAACTTTGTAAACCAACTTTTTAAGTGTGATACAAAAAATTGGTTTAAAGTGAAATTTTCAATCTGCTGTTTATGGGACAGGGTGGGTGCCCTACTGGAAGAATTTGTATGAGCAGAACTAGGGTTCATATCTGATTCAATTTTATATCAGGTATGTTCTCACAACATTTTTTTATAATGCAGTTGGGTGGCAAACTTGTTTGGGACACTTGGGTTGTTCTTAAAAAAATTATCAAATTTATATGCAGTGACCCATGCTTTAGTGGGTCGTCGGCAGCCGCCCCACTGGTGTATTGTGAGGGGGGTTGTTGGCAAGACATCCCCCAAATTTCAGCTTTCTACCGCCCTCACAGCTGGAGATATAGCCTTCAAAGTGTAGCTAATCAAGTGGGTGGTGAACTTGCTTGGGACACAAAAAACGCCACAAATTTTTTTCGCATATAGGGCGACCCACCCTGTAGTGAGTCGCCGCACCATCCCCCATTGTTGGGGAGTAAGGGAGTCTTACAACTTAATATATACAAAGTTTCAGCCTTATAACACCCCCATGGACGGAGATATTGCATTTGAAGTGAAATAAAAAAGTGGGTGGTGAACTTGTCCGGGAAGGTGTTTATATCGCTTCGATTTGGCCCGGAAATCACTATTTCGTCATTTATTGACCGTCGGCCAATTCGTTTTCTTTATTTTGTCGGGCGGGTTACTCGCATAAGTCGCGCTTTTGTATAGTCACGTGGTCACTTTTTTAGTGTTCACTGTCTGCAACCGAAACCATGAGGGCAGCGACAAGAAAGAAATGCATGCACGAGCATACAAAAGCGAGTAACCCACGCGCCCGACAAAATAAAATAAAAAGGGATTTAGCAGATGGCCAAGAAATGACGAAATAGTAATTACCGGGCCAAAATTGAAACGATATACATCATATTGCAATATCGGCAACCTTAAGGGATGGTTTCGTATATTTTACAAACCGCCTTGCTCTTGGTGCATGTGCGTCAATGTGGCTGAACTTTAAAAAATCTATCGGGTGTATGCCCTACCCTACAAATCTGTAGGGAGAATCAAATCTGGCCCCAGGGATGTGCAAAGTTTTTGAAAAAAATTTTACATACCGTATTTCCTCGAAATACCACCTGGGGCCAGATTAAACTCTGCGTACAGATTTGTAGGGTAGGGCATATGCCCAATAGATTTTTTTAAGTTCAGCCGCATCGACGCACATGCACCGAGAGCAAGGCGGTTTGTAAAATATACGAAACCATCCTCTAAGGTCGCCGATATTGCAATATGATGTATATCGCTTTTATTTTGGCCCGGAAATCACTATTTCGTCATTTCTGGCCGTCCGCCAATTCGCTTTTTATTTTATTTTGTCAGGCGGGTTACTCGCATAAGTCACGCTTTTGTACGCTTGTGCATGCATTTCTTTCTTGTCGCTGCCCTCATGGTTTCGGTTGGAGACAGTGAACACTAAAAAAGTGACCACCTAATTACACAAAAGCGCGACTTATGCTAGTAACCCACCCGACAAAATAAAATAAAAAACGAATTGGCAGACGGCCAAGAAATGACGAAATTGTCTTACATCCTATCCTCAGTTCTAGGGCGCTCCAGAGGCTGAAACTTGGGGGAGATATTGGCGCAACCCCCCTCTACTTCGCATGAATTGGGGGGTTGCTGCGACCCCTCTCAGGGTGGGTCGCCCTAAGTGCAAAATTTTTTTTGGCTTTTTTGGTGTCCCACAGCAGGTCCGGCACCCGCTGATTTCTGAGCTGTGGGAGAAGTATAATTCTAAAATTTTGGGGATGTGTTACCAACACCACTGCCGTACTGTACACTATTCAAAAATGTGAAATTTATGCGAAAAATTTCTCAAAAATTCGCTTATTCTCTAAAAAAAACACCACTGCCCAATAGATGGATGACAAAAAAATAACTTTTTGGAACTTTTTTATGTGACACTTGAAGAGATGGTTTACGATACTTTAAAGGGAAGGGTTTGATGTTTAAAGTTACGTAAAGAACCCTACCTCTAAAATGTCTGCGTTGCAAAATTTACTTGGGGGGAAATTTCAAAGTGTAAATTTTGTAAATTTTTGTTCCTGCAATGATGTCATTATGATGTCATAAAATTCGCCTTAAGTAAATTTTGTAATGCAGGGATTTTAGAGGTATGGTTCTTTACAAAACTTAAAACATCAAACCGTTCCCTTTAAAGTATCGTAAACCATCTCTTCAAGTGTCTAATAAAAAAGTTCCAAAAAGTGAATTTTTTGTCATCCATCTATTGGGGAGTGGTGTTTTTTTAGAGAATAAGTGAATTTTTGAGAAATTTTTCACATTTATTTCACATTATTGAATAGTGTATAGTAGGGAAGTGGTGTAGGTAACACATCTCCAAAATTTTAGATTTATACCTCTCCCACAGCTCAGAAATCAGCGGGTGCCGGACCTGCTGTGGGACACCAAAAAAGCCGAAAAAATGTTTGCACTTACCGGGCGACCCACGCTGAGAGGGGTCGCAGCGACCCCCCAAATTCGTGCAAAGTAGAGGGGGGTTGCGCCAATATCTCCCCCAAGTTTTAGCCTCTGGGGTGCCCTAGAACTGGGGATAGGATGTGAGAATTAAAATCAAAAAATGGGTGCCGGACATGACCGGGAAAGTGTTTACGTCATATTGTAATATCGGCGACCTTAAGGGATGGTTTCGTATATTTTACAAACCGCCTTGCTCTCGGTGCATGTGCGTCAATGCTGCTGAACTTAAAAAAATCTATCGGGCATACGCCCAACCCTACAAATCTGTAGGGAGAATTAAATCTGGCCCCAGGGGTTTTTTTTCAGTGTGTAAATTTTGACGGGGTATTTGCAGGGGGGTTATTATTTCGCCAGAAATTTTCGTGAAATAGGAATACTTTCTAGGTACTTTACTAATTAATTTTCAGCGCAAGCACGCAAATTAACCCATTTAAAAATTAATATCGCTGGTTGTTTTCATTAGTTTTGTGCCATTTTTAGCGTCAAAGCTTATTATCTACCGTATTTCCTCGAAATACCCCCAGGGGGTTTATTTTTTTAGAGTGAGAATTTTGAGGGGGTATTTCGAGGGGGGGGGTTATTATTTCGCCAGAAATTTTTTGAACACCCAGTACTAATAATGTACGCAGACGTAGGAAAATGCAACAAAACCATGTATAAGAGTCTACAACCTTTTAAAAGTATGTAGATGGTATAAACCATGTTCTTACGTAACACAATCATTGTTTTTAACGTGTTATGCATTGCCCGGGTCATCAACCGCAGCTTTTGTCATTGACGTTCTCTTTACACCCAATTTGAGGGGTATGTCGAGGGGGGGTTATTTATTCATAGTGCCCATTTTGAGGGGGGTAATTCGAGGAAATACGGTAGTTCATCAGACACAGGTGAGTTGTAAATAACAGAAACTTCCACGGGTCCGCGCGCGTACTTTTGACTCAGACCGAGTACCAACGAGTGATCTGCGACATGCGCTGCACCTTGTGCTTGTACCACATGGCCGTGCCGATGGCCATGGAGATGAGCGCCAGCGTGACCAGCGCCGCCGTCAGCACGTAGATCAGCTGCGGGGATGGGTGTTTGTTGTGGTAACGGTGCGTGATAGATGCAGGGGTCTCCAACGCGGGGGCTGGGGGGAGGCTGCCCCCCCCCAAATCCGCCAGCTATCTATCCCGGAGGGCGCTCAGCTATCAGTCTATCCTGAAACAAAATTTTTGGCTACAACCCCATGAGTCCCCCCCCCCCAAATCACTCAGCTACCCATCTATCTGGAGCGATTTCTGCAAAATTTGACCTCAATTTTCGCCTAAAATCCCTGATTTTCCTACTTTTTTTATAGTTTTCACCTTCAAAATCGCAGTTTTCGGCCATATATATATATATATATATATATATATATATATATCGTTATATACCTATTTTTAGCCCATTTGTGGCTTCTTTTAACATATTTTAGCGATTTTTACCTCTTGCTGCCTTCTATACCTTGAAAAAGCCTATATATTTTGCCCCCGCGAGTACTTCCCCCCCCCCCACCAGAAAAAGTTTTTGCTATCTATCCGTCCGGAGGAGCGATTTGGTATACAGCCCGCGCGAGGGCCAACATCTTAGAGAGCCCTGGATGGATGTTGTGTGCCAACTGAGGGTTTCTGTAAAAAAATTTTACATCCTGATGCGAGATACTGTAGGTAAATACTGTAGTTCAGTGCGCGATAATTTAGTAATTTTGCGTACATTAATATCTGTTGCCATATTTTAAAGTGAGCTGTCGCTAGGTTATTGCATGATGATATTATTTTAATAAGGTTGAAGGGCGTACTTGAGAGTTGAGTCAACACCGAATTTTACCCGGGATACTTAGTCTGGACATACATATTTGCTATATTTCCTCGAAATACCCCTGGGGTGATTGTTTCAATGAAAATTTTGAGGGGGGGGGGTTAAACGAGGTGAGGGTTTATATATTCATAGTGCCCATTTTGAGGGTGGAATATTTCGAGGAAATACGGTACATGGGTAAACATTTTTACTCCTGGTGGTAGTCCCGCACCCTGTAAAGTGTTAAATGTCATGCAAAATGTCAAAACTTCAGCAGTAATTTTTTTTTCTATATTGACATTTTTCCATGACGCATGGCATGACGCTTAACTTGACGCATTACAGGTTGCGGGACCCTGCACATCAGAAAATGTAAACTCACAGCCTCATTTTTATCCTGCACAATGAGTGTTTCCATAAAAGCATCCGGTACACTTTGATCCAAACAAGTCATTTTATTGGCGATTTGCAATACGCGCATTTTCGCCGTGCTACTCAACGGTACCAATGAGTATTTGTCATATGTGGCAATTAAATATTGATCATTACTGAGTAGATAATTTATTAGACCGAAGAGCTCCTGTTTGGGTGGATTTTTATTTATTATGAGTGCATTACCATATTTTCTCAATGGTCCCCCTCAAATAAATCTCACTCTTAGATACCCCCCCCTGTTAAACGAGTGAGGAAATATAATTCCCACTTCAAATAATTCCCCCGCTAAGCAAGTAAATACTTGATGTTGAGTGCAAGTGCCAGTGGCGATTTGGCAAACTGGCGCCAATGGTCACACGTTCCGCGCAGCATTTACACAACTGGAAGTAAAAAAATGGGTCCATCGATAAATTGAGGAACAAAAAGCGCCACGGCGCTTGGCGCTATTTGCGCCTTGCGCTAGGGGTGGGAAAAGCGCCATGGTGCCAAAGTCCTGGCATATTTCAAATCACTACACACGTTCACCTTCCCTTTCAATTGAATTTGCATCCCGCTGTCCGCCATGGTGTTCAACCCCCCAACCCCCCCAACCCCCCCATCCAAAACGCTCCCAGCAAAGAGACAAACCATGCTCTGGCAACAGTCGACCGCGGGGTGCGTGCTAACGTTCAGTATCATGTAGCTGAAGCTAGCCAAGGGGTAGGCATCTTGACCAGGGGCCACGTTCAAACTGAACGTCAACGGTTCCTTCTTGGATTTGGTGGCGATCAGAGCGTCCATCGCTTGTTGTATACTGTATCTAGTCGGTTCGGTGGCCTCGCCCAGCGAGTTGATCAGTTTGGCGTACTGCCAGTTTTGGGGGGTGGGGAAAATTGCTCACGGGGGTACGATGGGGTGAAAATGAATTTGTAAATTTGGGATGTTTGGGTTTAATGATTTATTGAGGCACATTATTCCGGTTTAGTTTAGATACAGATTCCGGCTTAAGATCTGGGCGAATTGCCGGTATTGCTGCAATGACGTACACGTGAACGATATGCGTTCACAAAATTTTCGACATGGAATGTTTGTTCGGTGTATAAACAGTCCCACGCGGTTAAAGCGATGCTAAAAACGTATTTTTGATGAGATTTCTACCCACAAGAAAGAAATCGGTCTAAATGTTTCTTCCACGTGTATCCTACCATTCATGCGAGAGTATCCAAAATCATTCAAAACGTGACAAACACCACCATTAGGTATCATACAGGGGTGGGCATTTTCAGTTACCGCTGGAAAAACGCGATAGCTTGAGCTACGGTTGAGCTATCACAATTAAATTTTAACACAATAGAGTAGACTCCATAGGACACCTATTCTGAAGTTTTCAACCCAAACGGCCACATTTTGAGTGAGTTATAGAACACACAGTTTTTAGTGTCATTTTGTGACTTGACCCCCCTTATCTCGGGACTGGGGGACTATTCGAGAAAAAAAATTTGGTCGTAGCTCCGACCCCAAACCCCAACATACTCAAAGGGCATCCAAATCGGCCAATGTACGACAGAATGGGACGACACCAAATACCGGTGACCCCCCCCCCCCCTAAAATGCCACTCTCGATTTATCCTATGGGTGACGCCAAGTCACAAAATTACACCAAAAACTGTTTGTTCCAGAACTCACCCGAAATGTGGCCGTTTGGGTTGCAAACTTCAGAATAGGTGTCCTATGGAGTCTACTCTATTGTGTTAAAATTTCATTGTGATAGCTCAACCGTAGCTCAAGCTATCGCGTTTTTCCAGCGGTAACTGAAAATGCCCACCCCTGTATTTATTTAGTTCAACCGACCGGAATCTCATACTCGTGCACGTTGGCGAGTGCCGCGTAGCCGATCGTATACTTGATGGAACCGATAATTCCAATCATTCCAGTCACTCGATCGGCGTAGAATTCCACGCTGCTCGAGTTTGCCCAGCGGCGGGAGTCGCAGCAGATTTTGCCCGAGAAACTGCGTTTTGGCATCTAACTTGTTAGTAAGCCGCCTCCGCTTTGAATACCCCAATGTAAGAGACGAGAGTTTGGAAACTTCTTGTAGAAAAACTCCCTTATCAAATTTGAGTCACGTAACACGATCGTGTGCATAAAAATTAAATTCAGAAAAGAGTAGGGATGGCGGCGTTTTTCAAGAAATCGTTTTAACGAAAAACTTCTTTTAATGACACGAGCATCGAGAACGTCTTTTTAAAAGATGTCAGCCAACTTGAAATTTTAGAGTGTGGTGGAAGCATGTAATTTCAGACACAAATTGACATACCTAGGTGGTTGTTCTTATTCGTTGGTTTCATGGCATTTTAATGTAAAAGCTTGCTTTTTTGCATGCTGCCTAAGGGTCACGTAGGGGTGTTCTTTATTTTGAACCTTCCAGGGTTGGATAGATTGAAGGGTTGAAGGTTGTTGTTTTGAAAGTGCAAATAGGTAAACAAGATTTTGAGCAAAAATTGGGGTAAAATTTCCCAAAAAAACCCTCCCAGATAAAGATTTTTTTCAGCTTTCAAAAATTTTCAGCTATCTATCCAACCCCCAGAGGGTCAAATTCAAGATACCCCTGGTTCCTTCCACTTACAAAACCCAACACTCACTCTGGCTCACTAAACGGTTCTCCAAATTGTGTTTTCCACTCCTCCCCAGCCGCCTGAAACATGGCATCAGTGAAAATGCCAGTGTCCCCTGAGCTGTCCGCGCGCACCGTTGGACGGATTCGCTCGTATGGCAGTGTGATTGTGGGATTTAACTGTGCGGGTAAAATATCTACATACCCTAAATCCTCGAATAAGACCCCAGGGGAGTAATTTTTTCCTCAGACGTTTTGGAGGGGGGAGTTATTCAAGGGGGGGAGTTATTCGAGGGGGGCAGTTATTTTTTCCTCATAAAACTTGGACTTAATTCATTGTATGGGTGCAGTCTGTAAACTCATGTAATTCAGGTATATAATAGTGCAACAACAACAAAAAGATATGTATACACTGCATACACATGATGTATCTGCTGTCGCTGCTGTAGGATAATATTCTTTTGTATTGTATTGTTTTCATACAGAGGGGGAAGTTATTCAAGAGGGGGGAGTTATTCGAGGGGGGAGTTATTTTTTCCTCACCTCGCCAACAGGGGGCAGTTATTCGAGGGAGGGGTCTTATTCGAGGATTTGCGGTAGGTATTATGGTTTGTGACCACTAACGATGGCAAAAAAAGATTCGAAAATTCGAAAACATTTTCGAATTTTCGAATTTTTTCATAATTTTCGAATTTTTATTCCACCCCTGGAAAAAACACTTAAAAATCGATTTATTTTTCAAAAAATTCGAAAATTCGAAAATTCGAAAATAGTTTTCGAATTTTTCAGGGAATTCTAGGTGACAAAACACACTCTTAAGTTCAGCGTGCAAAATAAAGCGACAATTGATATGTGGTGGGTCTTAAAAAGACTGATGTAATAGAAAAAAAACCATAAAACATTGAAATGGGGTCCGCGGGAACAGCAGCGGACCCGACACATATATTGAGGAATGCACTGAGCCGTGCCGTGAACAATTAGAACCGCGGCGCAGAAACGGGGACGCAGGTCCATCAAAAAGTCCGAGGGGCAGTTACCGTATTTCTTCGATTTTATTGACTGTCAATGTATTCTTCAGATGCCCTCCAAACCCATCAAAGTAATCGAGCATGGCCATGTAAATGAACTCTCAATAAAATCGAAGAAATACGGTATATACACAAGCGGTTTTTTTTGGAAGGCGTTCAGAAATGGTGCAAAATCACAGTGAAATTAAGGTTAAAAGGGGTTCCAAACATGAAAACAGTCCAAGTACTGTGTTTTAAGCTCAAAATTCAACATTTTGTGAAAAAGATTCGAAAATTGACAAAAAAGATTCGAAAATTCAAAAATTCGAAAATTAAATTCGAAATTCGAAAATTCATTCGGGAAAAAATTCAAAAATTCGAAAATTCATTTAGGAAAAAACACTTAAAAATTTAAATACTTTTTTTCGGGTGGTTTGCCATCGTTAGTGACCACTGTCTAGTGATGTAAATCGCCATGGTGGTTTTACAGTAATTATTCTGCTACAGCAAAAAGTGAGTTTGTGAAATGTATGGTGCTGGGCTGGATACGCGTTTGATGGCCATTTGATCAATTTACCAGCCTTAAACTGGTATTTATGGTATTTAAGTGCTTTATATCAGTAAATCGTGCGAACTCACATTTTGAATCATGCTGTCATTCCAGTGTGTCACTGATCCGATGTAAATTTTACCAATGGTGTTCAGATCAAGTGTCAGTTGTCTGTTCTGCAGTGACGCTTCGGGAACATTGTATATTATTACAAGTGCCCTGTTTGAGAGTAAAAAATGGCATTACATTAATGCATATCGTACGGTCTCATAGGGTTCTCCAATTGTGCCCCCCCCCCTTCACCGCCCAGCAGGGGTCTCCTAGGGGGGGGGGGCTGGGGGGGGGGGGCTGCCCCCCCCCAAATCCGCCAGCTATCTATCTATCCCGGAGGCCGCTCAGCTATCTATCTATCCCGAGGCAAAATTTTTGGCTACTACCCCCAAAGACCCCCCCCCCAAATCGCTCAGCTATCTATCTATCTGGAGTGGTTTTTGAGAAATTTTCCCCCAATTTTCGCTCAAAATCACTAATTTTCGCACCTTTTTATAGTTTTTCACCTTCAAAATCGTGCTCTCCAGCTATATGCATGGTTATATGCCTGTTTTTAGCCATTTTAAACCTACTTTTAGCCACTTTTAACCAATTACCAGCGATTTTTTCTCCTTTTAGCCTTCTATGCACTGAACAAGCCTGTAAGAGCTGTAATATGTATGGATATCAACCTTCTTGACTTGCTGCAGCTACATTTTATAATCTGAGCCAGCCTATCAATAGGTTCCCCTATACTCAACATATTACAGCACTTTTCTTCACAGCAGTCAGTGTTTAACTCTCTAAGGAATTTATTGCGCCAGTATATTATGGCCATATCCTGACAACCGTACAAGTAATGCGAAAGTGTAGGCCAAAAATCGTGACCATACTTTACGCATGGCTTACACCTAGACCATTTTTCCCCCTACTACTCAGCGCAAATTGTATTGTCTTCTGAAATAGTCCATGTTGTGCAAATACCCATGGCATTTCTTCTGAGTAAATTTTATATGTATTAAGGGGTTCTATATTGGATTCCCGGTAACGTTCCATACGTGTGCGTGACAGATACACTTTACCTAGTGAACTATCACCCCACGCATTTTGCTTAGCAATTTGTTTGATACTCTTTAAACCCAGTGATGGGTCAATACTCGCATCACGCAATAGCGCTGCCGACCTCCCTAAGGGACTTTGGCGTCGTGGCAGGTTTACCTTTGTCCTACCCCAAAGATCAAACGCCTGTTTGGTCGTACTGCTAACATTATTGCTTTGCAAGTACCGGCAATGGCCTACAATGATTTGTGTATACCAAGCTTTCATTGTAGTCACATCTCCATCTATAGCAAGACATCTGCTTGATAGATGCTGAGGCGTGCGGCATACATTTCTATATACAGACATTTGTATGCCAACTAGCTTTGCTAGGGTTTGCTTTGGTAGGCCAAAAATTTCCATGCCATAAAAAACTTTTGTCATAGCATAAAGTGTCCACAGTCTGTTCACTGCCCAAAACGGACGCAATGACATTGATGCTAATTCTCCAACCATAACAGCAGCAGTTTGTGCTCGCTGGAGAAGTAGCTGGCGTTGCTTACCAAACATATCGTTAGCTGACGTAAGTGTTAGACCTAAATATTTTATCTCATCAACTTCCGAAATGTACTGTAATATCCCATCTTTATCTCTGCCCAATGTCCAAGTACGTGTTGGGTTGGATTTACAACGGAAATGCAATATTTTACTTTTATCCGGGTGTATTGCGACCCCCCACCTCCATGACCACTCTGTGAATTTATCCATTATGGCCTGGAGGTCATGTGATGTATTAGTTAATAATGCAATATCATTGACAAAAAATACTGCTGGCACTTTGGATGAACCAAGTTGTGCCCCCATCTTTAAGCTCTCCAGATCAGTACGTAAGTCCGCTAAGTATAAAACATACAGACTTGGTGACAGACAACACCCTTGTCGTACACCTAGCGTATACGTGAACTCGTCACTGTATGTCGAGCCGTACTGTATTACACAGCGCAGATCGTCATACGTACTGGATATTGAGCTAACAAATTTCGATGGGTACCCGTAATCTAGCAGCTTATGCCACAATTTCTCACGGGGAACCCGATCGAAGGCCTTAACAGCATCCACAAAACATGCTGAAACACACTTGTTTCCGCTCAGACAGCCTTGTATGATAACATGGTTATCTGTAGTGCGTCGCTTTTTCCGAAAGCCACCCTGCATACTTCCGAAACCGTCCACACTCTCAAAGGCTGATAACAGCCTATGATTCAATACAGAGCAGTATAGTTTCAGAATGTTGCATTGTAAACCTATTGATCGATAGTTGTCGACGCACGATTTAGACCCCTTTTTATGCAAAAGGGATATCTTACATGTTTTTGCTGTATGAGGAATTGGATTTCCATCAAACCACGTATTAAACAGCAATGTAAGAACCCTAATTAACTGACTACCACTGCCGCGTAGCATTTCATGATACACCAGTGGTACCCGGCGATTTACCCAGTTTTAACCTCTTAATAGCTAATTTTATTTCTGCTGAGGTTATCCTCTCCTCGAGGCTGCACCTAAGTGTGCCGGATATAACGCCTGACAGACTTGTTTTACAGGAATCTGAATCTAAGCTCATAGGATTTGACATTTGAACTTTATTCCAGAATCCTTCTAGCACTTTCGATATCTTATCTTTTGTATCCGCCAAGCCAGACTCTGATCTTAGCATTGGATACAGTATGCCACCCTCTTTATACCGGCGGGCCATACTATAGAGATCAGTTTTTGTGCTACTTGATTGCAACTCAATATCAAGTCGTTTGCGCTTGATATCCAGCTCATAGTCATGCTCACACGCACGTATTTTATTACGTAGAGCCGCGACAAGAGCTTTGTACTCTGAATACAGAATTACATTCAAGTGTAGTTTTCGCCGTAGTTTTTGTATCTCAGCTTTCAGACGACGTATGCGTAAAGTCACACACATTGTCTGACTTTTCATTACCTTTATAGGATACCGCCTAGAGGCCACACATTGAAGATGATTTAGAATGTTTTCATATGTGCATTCACCATCGACAAGTGTAGTTAACGATTCCTCTAGCCATTTTGAAAATGGTTCAATGACATCTTCTCCCTTCACCACCCATCGGTGCCTATACTTATCATCCGCGGGTGCAACGAGTTGTATGTTATTGGCTATTACCTTTAAGTGTAGAGAGCAGTGGTCTGAACCGATTGACATATCACTGGTTGGACTGAAGTGAGAAATTTCACTAGTCCATTCAGCGGTAGTGTCAAATAGAGCTAGATCTAACAATGAGCGTGTTAAACCGGCTTCATATGACCACCATATGTCAGTGACAGAGGTACCGACATTTAAGTCGTTTACTCTTATAAATGAGTTCACTAGCCTACCTGTGTCATTTATTACGTGACTATTCCGATCAAGTCCCGGGTGGTAGTTCCCTATATGACCGTTAAAATCACCTATTAATAGGGATGGGTTACCATTCACAGTATTCTCAGATACTTGTTTTGAGAGATTGGAAAGGATAGTTTCGTTTTGCTGCATATAGTCCCTATTCCGTGCTACTTTTCCAGCATCAAATAGATAAACTATAGCGAGCATTACGAATGTGGATGATTTGTGACATCGTAAGGTCAGCCACAAAACATTTTCACAAGTTTCCCAATAATCACCTCCCAAGACAGAGCATTCAATGGTACTTTTTGTGTATACCGCTATTCCACCATTGCCATTAACCGGCTTCATGATGGCATTTAGTGTATACCCAGGAATATCAGGCAAATGCACCTTATGTACTGCATTTGTCTCACACAAGGCGATGCAATCATACCCCTTTGAACCTATATTTTGGAGTTGTGCATGTTTGTGCCTGATTGAGTTTACATTTTGATAAAATACTGTAAACTCAGTACCCGACCTTATATTCGAGTCCCTAGAGGGCCAGACATGTAATGGAATACCCAATAAATGGTTACCATTTTGTGTCATATCGGTTTGTAGAGTATCGACATGTGACACATAATTGCACTGTGAGATGCCATCTCCACTCAATGTTGTCTTACCCCCAACCTTGTCCGTGCGTTCATTATATACTGGCCTCTTTGTATAATACTTGTATTCAAAGAACGCCAAAAATCGACCTTGAGCGGCCACACATGCAAGATAACACGCGTCATAAAACACGCTTAAAGGCAGGAGTTTTCGAATCGAGCTGAATGTATGGCAAAACATATGGAAACTGTGTCCTAAAAATATGAATCGATATACTCTACCGAATCGAAAGTAAGTTAAGAAGCACCTTAAATGTCTGAAAGATCTGGCAATGTAATTTAATCTATATATTAAAGCCACTTCCCCTTTCTGTTCGATTCTTCTCACTAGACGCCAGTGCAATCGCATTAACCGAACACACAGTGCCAAATACTTCAAACACAGACGCAAGGCACTGTATGGCGAGACCTCACACAGGTAGGCATTAATTAATATATTATATGTGATTACTGTAATGCCCTTTTGTAATGTAGCATCAAAACAGTTTGCCAATTTCCCGTGTGGTGTCACGCCATAATTAAATTTGGAGGAAATTAAACAAAAAACAATCACCACCCCGCAGCCGGAACAAAGTAGGTGTAGCAGTTCACACCTTCTGAAACAGAGGTGCACCTGCCTACCCGCCCTAAGCAACAGATCACCTAATGGCCACACTGCTGGCCCCCTTTTTATTCGCGCTAGAAGTACCAGCATTTGCTGCTGCCGCCCGGCGGACCTCCTGGTGGGCCCCCACTTCGGCCGCCGCGACCACGGCCGCCGTGCGCTCCGCGATTTTGACCGGCATTGGCTGCCGCGGCACCCAGGTCGGAGCTGTGATAGTTGGGAAGATATTTTTTGTTGTTGTTGGTGCTGGATTGATTGTGAAACCAGCATACAAAATATACAACTGAATATGCAAAACACAATTAACCCCGCAAAACCGTGCCCACCTGGACCGGTTATTCTGCTGCAGGCTTCCTCGGCGCTCGGATCCACTTCCAACCGAGCTATTTCGGCTGCCGCCGGCGCCACGAATTTGCGCCGCACCGCCAGCTCCGCGCCCGTACGGGAGTCCACGAGCACCGCGTCCACGTTTTTTCGAACTTCCTGTAAAAGTATGTATTCTTGTGTGGACGCATCACCAGATTCTATACTATCGTTACAAGTCATTAAAATGACAGACCTCCTTCGCCCTGTTGAACAGGTCCGCCAGCAGCCTTTGCCCCTCTTTGCAGAGGTCGGGATCGGTCGACCCGCACATCTGGCGCCACCTGAGGTGAGGATAATAATGATGATGCGATCAAAAAAACATACGTATGACCTGCAACATCTATCTCTAGCGCCAATGAGCGCTATACTCTGTTTCGCCCACCTGGCTAGCGTTGGAGCGCTGTAACCTTCCAGCGCCAGTACGCAATCCCGGGCCAATAGGCGACCCAAAAACGTCTCCCCGTACTTGCTCAGATGGATGCCGTCCGTGCCTACAATCCCTTCATATAGGCGCATTGTGTCCACACCCACTAGGTGCGGAATAATTGCGGATTTTTTGTTGCGCAGCATGTAGTTCAGAGGTTGGGTGATGGTTACACCAGGTATGTTGGCGCAAACCCGTGACAATGCTGATTCAATGTCTCTACCCAGCCTCCAAAGCACAGCCTCTGCGTACGCGTTGTGTGCGACTCCCTCTTGCGCCGGAAAAAACGGCTGGGTTACGCAACACACAATCGGAATGTGCGGCAAGCCTTGGTCAAACAGAATGAAACGTAGTTGTAACAGCGCCACGTAAACATTCCGCACGAATTGGCAAATGCCTTCTGATTCCCCCGATTTAGCTATGCAAAACGCGGTGTCAATGTAGTCCAGTATAGATTTCCAGACCACAATTTTCACCTCGCTAAAATCTGCCAGGGCACACGCACCTTTCATAGTCGCCATTCTACACCCTGTGTAGCAGGTCGCTATGGTTGACACAGACACCATATTGGGCAAGTGCGCCGCCTCCGTGTGGACGACACTTTTACGTAAACAGTCCAGGAGTGGCACTCTCACCGATTTAGCAGTGCTGTCGCCTAGCAACCACACGCGCAACGGTACGAAAGCGACCGACACGCCTAGCCACCCATCCCGCGGTCCCGTATGGTCCTGGCCATACTTGTCGTCTCGCGAGAACTTATCAGAAAAGAAGTTTGTGGGTAGCGGCATTAAAGACCATACAGGCGCTTGCCAGGTCACCGGACGCTTCACATCCCGTTGCAGGTATGGCTGCCATTCGCACGGGTCGTGGTCAAATGAGCGCAATAGATCCCTAATGGTAAACCATCCACAACCGGAGACAAATACTTTATCCTCCCAGTTTACAGTCCCGCCCATGGCGTCGGTAGTGACCGCCATTTTGGCAGCACTGATGGCTGCCGGCGAGTGTATGTCTACCGTTTTAGGGGTCAAATTGCCGCTCTTTTCCGCAAACTTGCCCGCCCACAACCGTAAAGGGTTGTCCTCATAGTCAAGATGAAAACGCTGAATCACCTCGTTCTCCATGTCCACCACGCCGTCATCTGCGGCCTCACCCGCACCTTCCACGGGCACTACCACAGCAGCCGCCGCGCCGGCGGAACTGGAGGAAGACTTCCCCTTGTTGCGCTTGTTGATCGTCTGGTTCCACTGGTTGACTGTAATGGAGGGTACATGTTGAGATAGCATGGATAGTGATGATCGGGAATGGCGAAGTGGTTCAGGACATATTGTATAGCGTTTAATAACGCTCTCCTTGACCACATACTCTACTATTTCCCCATCTTCTATCTCCGATTCTTTGATACCAAATTCAATATATTGTTGAATATTACGTATCGTTTTCCCCCATTTTGCATTGTTCCCTCGGGAACTATGCCAGCCACCCAGCCTACCTTGGTGCATGGCCTTCGCCCTTTCTTTGTGCGCCTCTAGCCCTGTGCCCACGGTCCACATCTGGTCCGACTCGAACACCACGAACTCGGCATTATAGGCCTGCTCTTCTTCTGACGTAAATGTCAGCGAGGCCATCTCCGGGGAGGCGCGCACTTCCTCGAGAGCCAGACCGTACATATTCATGTTCCGGCCGTCGCTTGACTTCGTCACGCCATCCCACGAAGTTTTATTATAGCCGTTGCCGAGATAGCGATGCGCGCGCGCCGCATTGTGAATCTGCCGCGTCCCCGTGAGTTTCAAATACATGGCAAAGGCTTTGTTCCCCTTGATGCACATTTGCAAAACTGACACGAGGGAGCGGTAGGCAGGTGTACTGCGCATCCGAGCAGAATCGTCGGAAATTGTCTTATCATACCATGTGACGGCCTGATTGTCGTCGGTATTGTTGTAATACAATTTCCACTGCTCGTTGCGCCACTCCGCCCAGCACTTGGCCATAACACTGGGGGCCATCGGATCATATTCAATATACGATATGTTGTACCGTATGGCTTCTTCTTTGAGAGCCGGCACGCCCAGCGTTTCACCTTTGTGCCAGAGCAGCGCGCACATAATGCACTTCCAGCGTATGCCAAAGGCCAGGAAGTCAGTCCGATGAAAAAAGGACATTGGATCCTGTGGCTCGGTGCTACTCAACATAAGAATGTTGTTCACATCGGCCGTCAGGTCCACTCCCTTGGCCTGCAAGCTGAGTTGCACTCGCTCGACCATCTCGCGCTGCACTTTTAATTCATCCCATAATTGGGTTTGCATGCGCTGAGATTCGAGTTGCATCGTCTCAACGATCATGGCCTGCCCCAAGTCGATCTGCCCACTTAAATAAATGGCATGCTGTAATTTAGCAAAGATCTCCTTGGATTGGCCCGTGAACGCACCCAGGGATTCGGCCTGCACGGGAGTAAGAAAATAATATTTATTATGCATAGCTAATAAATTCCACAATGGGTTAGTCATAGCTTTTTTGCACATTTCATAATTCTCCTTCACAACCCGTAACATCAACGTAATTATATCTAAGTTAGCATACATTGGTATAAAACAAGCCGAAATAATAACCCCGGTGACATTTTCAGGATTTTCATCGTGTATATTACGATACAACTCAAAGTAATCCTGTAACGGTGGCACCAAAGAAATAGTAAAAAACAATTCCCCCATGCCACTCACATTGATCGGACCTTTGGCCAGCAAATCATCCATCAGGCTCATTTGCTCAGTGAGCTCAGCGTATTTCCCGGACCGCGACTCGACCAGAGTGTTGACGAACGTGACGCGCTCACGTGGCGTCATGGTGCCAAACTTTGTCTTCATCGCCACCGTATCCGCCGCCGTCATTGCCGGTGACGTGGTCAAGCCCTCCGACTCCGTGTCCATGTCGGAACGATTTGCGATGAAACTTTTTTCGCGCTTCGTTTTGTGCGACAAAGCCTGCGTTATTGCGATTTGGTAATATAACACCCTATCTACAGGCCGACTTGGCTCAAAAATAACTTCGCAATGCTGCAATAAGTTAAACCACATGCGAACTACTAGTGAGAGCTCTAACGCTTTAATTTGCACCATAAACGTAGCTGTAAATTTCAACGGAAATTTACCTTGAGTTGGGTTATTTGTGTTTTTAAGAACGCACTCCTGAGCGTGGATTGCACCATTGCGAATTAGACAGACCACAATATCAAATTTGCAAATGAAACCACTCTCATAATTAAAACCCAAACCCAACATTATCTGACAACTGGAACTGACAATATAATGCCCCTCACCAGAAGCCAGATAAAAATCCCACGGCCCCACTAACCGTTGTTGCTGTGCGCTTTTTCGGACCTCCGCCCTGCACCGTGCACCCTTTACTCGCCAGGACAGGAAAACTGCCCGATTTACGCCCCGACCGATGCAGCGGCTGCGATTTTGTGCCCTCAGGGTCTTGGGAATCTTGAGAGGTGTCAACGAAACCGTCGTTTTCGTTTTCCACCTCTTCAACGAGCGCCATGTATTCCTATATAAGTAAAAACCGTAATATGTCAGAATTCGGCCATCTCGATTCAGTATACAAAAGTAAAATTTCCGAAATTTTCGATATCGTGATATAAGTACATCACATGAGTCATCGGAATTTTTTGGATCCACAATTTTATTGTTACACGCCAATATTTTTACATCCATTAAAATTAATCTGCATAAATATTTACATACGTATGCTTTAAGCCAGTTCACGTTCCCTTCTGGGTTCTGCATTATATGACCCGAGGTATGTGAAGCGGCTTTTTGGACCTATAGAATGCTTCCCAACCGACGATTCCCTTCGGACTCACCAGTTCGAACGTGATGAACCGCCGAAATTTCCTCGACTTTCAACCAGAGCACTCGACGTTTAATTCCTTTTCTGCGACGATCTGGAATATATACACCAGAAGTCGAAATTCGATACGGAATTCTAATCGAAAACCTCTGCTTGTAATTAAAGTGCCGCATTGCGACACTGCGTAAACACTGATCGTCATAGAATAACTCTTTTACAGTGTTTAAGTCGATGTTACTTAAGCTAGCAATCGACTTTTTCACATTACGTGATAAAGAGAATGTATCACTTTCAGATACATTGTAACTTCCAAGGTATGCACCACACTCGTACATATCTGCCAAGGTATGCACCACACTCGTACGTATCTGCCAAGATTATGGTAATAATTGCGTACGTGCATAGTTGAAGTATACCTTGCCAAAAAATGGCGAGTTACGGGGTGTCATATAAGTGCAACGACAGATTTAAAGTCGCAATACATGACATATGAATCATTGCGTTATGACATAACATGGGATTTTAACTTCCACATGTAAATAGTCAGCAGTGTCATGTGTATTAAGTATGCACAAGAACACACCCGATTCTCATATAAAACTACGAGTATTTTAGGTAAATCCAGGGCCCTGGTA
>OZ038451.1:21846785-22107539 GCA_964036195.1 Sphaerolaimus hirsutus | reverse complement strand
TAACTGAAAATAACTTAATAGTACTTCGTTTTAAATGCATACTGTTTGGACTTGTCTGCAGCCCAGCAATTTTGGGAGCAGTCATAAAATACCATTCAAATGTGACAATAAACAACATGAATGAATATGAAGAAAATGAAGGGGAACGAAACCAGTTGGCAATGATAATAAACAACATTTACGTTGATAACTTCATCATGAGTGTCACGAATGAAGTTGAAGCTTTAGAACTATATTACAAAGTCAAGGCTTTATTTAACCAATGTTCTATGAACATGAGGGAATGGCTGTCAAACTCCAGATCAGTCATGAATGAAATAGCAGAAAACGACAGGAGTCCAAAGGTGAATAAAATTGTTGCAGTAATGGGCATGAAATAAAATCACCGAACGGACATGCTGGCAATATCAACACCAAAATTGCAAATTGACAGCATCACAACACCAACCAGACAAAACTTGAATAAATTATTGGTGTCAGCATATGACCCAATTGGGTTCACAGCACCTGTTTCACTGACCCTGAAATCCCAGTTGTCAATGCTCCTCCAAGAGACAAAAACAACACAATGGGATGAGCCAATTGAAGATAAATAGAGATTGGAAAAACAATGGAAAATGCCAGAAAACTGTAAATCAAGCCAGAAAATGGAAAAATGGCCTGGTATAACGGAAACGGAAAGGTAAAAATTTTTCAGCCGGAAAACGGAAAAATGGGCCGGAAAAACGGAAACGGAAAGGTAAAAAATTTTCAGCTGCCGGAAAACGGAAAACGGAAAGGTAAAAATTTTTCGGCTGCCGGAAAACGGAAAACGGAAAGGTAAAAATTTTTCGGGTGCCGGAAAACGGAAAACGGAAAGGTAAAAATTTTTCCTGCGGAAAGGCGGAAACGGAAAACGGAAACGGAAATTTGACACCCTACTCCCCACTACCTAGCGGCCAGATATATCTACCTATCTGGAGCGATTTTTCAGAAATTATGCCCAATTTTTTGCTTCAAATCGCCAATTTTCATACTTTTTATAGGTTTTCACCTCCAAAATCACCAGTTCATGTGTCTAACTGCATATTTTCTAGTCCTTATGTACCTATCTTGAGCTACCTATATTTTTCTCACTACTTTATACGAGTTTTCTACCTTCTACACCCTAGAAAGCCTATAGATGGTGAACCCCCGCAACCCTTCACCCCGAAAAAAATGCAGCCATCTATCCCCCTGGAGGAGCGAATTGCTAAATATCTATCCAACCCACGGAGGTCAAAATCTAGGATACCCCTGTCCCCTGAGTAATAAATACCCCATTTTACGACATAAACAAACCCAGCAAGTATGGGAAAAGTGACCAGATTTGGATACATTTGCACCTGCTCAGCAGTCATGGTGCCTTCACTGGCTGCAAAATTGACTGGGTCACTTTCGTCGTCTTCTTCAAATGTGATCCTCCTTCTACCGTAACCGGAATTCACGCGGATGAAGGAGAAATCCACTTTTCTGAGGTGTGATGTGTTTTTGAACAATAAATGGTCCCGAGCTAAATATTTATGTACATAAATACTTATTTACATTGATTTTTCGCCTCGCCGTAGCAACTGGTTCTCTTTTTGGTCTTCTACAGGTCGAAAAAGTCCATACATTTTTAGCAACCCATCACAGCAAAAATGAGTTTGTGGATGCGCGGTGAAGCGTCATGAAATGTCTTCACGCCGACACTTCCTGAAGCTTATCCAAGCTGAATCTTCCACACATGTTACAACAATCTGCGTGAAGACACTTCACGCTGCTTAAAATGGCACTGGCATGCAAATCTATATCTTAGTGAAGCCTGTGAAGTGTGAAAGTGCCAGCCAACATTCTGGAATGTTTTCCACAAAAATGGAAGCATCCAAATAGCATGGTGAAGCTATGTAAGGCGTGTGGAAGACACTCAACCCGAAATTTCGTGATGCTTGTGGAAGCGTTCACTTCACTGCATTCACTTCACTTCCACGCGCTTCACGAATCAATTTTTTGCCGTGTATAAAAATGATCACAATTTCAAACAACCTGGCGAAAACGATCCTGGACGCGGCGTATTTTGCGCCCAATTCCGCGTAAATCGGCGCCGGAAAAGCTGACCCGGCGCCGGTGATTTTAGTTATCTGATTTGTGTTTTCGCACATTTCGCTCGACACTGCGCTGTTATCGCCTATCAGCATCGCAATGTGCAGGATCAGTAAACTTTTGATTGACATTTTTGGATGGATTTATTTATTTATTAGCATCGGCCGTTGCGCATCGCGTGCGGTAAGGTGTGGTCTGCGTGTTGACATTTTAGACATCGATGGATGTTTATAATGGCGGCCCACTAGCAGTTGACACTCGTGTACTCAACTGGTCTGTGTTAACTGGCCTATGTCAACTCAGATTTCGGCTACACGTGTCGCAGAGCGATCATCCAATGCACTTGCCGTACCATTTATTTTTCAACATTACCCCATGTGCATTTGGAGATCGCCCTGCGACACGTGAACCCGAAATCTGAGTTGACACGTACCAGTTGACACGTGTGTCAACTAGTGTGTAGACCGCCAATGTTATTATTTAGGTATTTCGAAAGTTATGAGAAGGGCTGTGAGGTCTAGACTCTACATTAAAGGTTAGCTGAATGCGATGTAGAATGAGGTTGTACTGTACAAAACCTTTGACTCTATTTATAGAATTAGAATACCTGCTTAGCCCATACAGCTGAAATCGTATACTCAAATACATCTACATGGTCCGGCTGAAAAGTCCCCGGGCAGTGCTCGCCATTCACGCTAGGGGTAAGCTAAGGTGATAAAATTTTAACACGTTAATAGATCAGGTGTTTTGAGTTTTCACCCAAAATTTCACCCTTCTAGCACCACCCACTGTGGAACTGTGGGGGTTACAATTTCGGTCATTTTGTACTGATGTACAAATGGTGCTCTAGCTCAATGCTGCTTCAAGTTGTGATCATGGAACTTTGCCTAGTGTAAGCCACCAGTGTTGGTAATGTGCTGATAATATTCAACACTTTTATCAACTCCATTTCTATTAAGGTAAAATTAATATGCAGATCAGGGTGATGTGCAAGAAACGTGGGAACTGTGATGGATGTTTTTGGTGATCATCTGAGATCATGTTGTATTGCAGTGATTTTAATGTTATGTTGAAATGTGCAGTAAGTGAGTGATGTGTTTTAAAAATTTCCCTATGTTTCATTACTAATATGTAGCGGACACATTACCTGTGTTCAACAGCAGTGTGCATGCAAAATGCATCCTGTATTAACCACTTTTTGTGGTTTATGATGAATTCTGTAGTGAGAGTAGTGACAGTAATGACAATATTGACTCGGCTTATGATATCATAGCTAATGTTGGTTAGTGCTGGCACATTGCCAACACTGGTGGCTTACACTAGCCAAAGTTTCTTCATCACAACTTAAAGCAGCGTTTAGCTAGAGCACCATTTGTACATGAGTACATAATGACCGAAATTGTAACCCCCACAGTTCCGCAGTTGGTGGAGCTAGAGCGGTGAAATTTTGGGTGAAAACTCAAAACACCTCATATATTAACGTGTTGAAATTTTATGACCGTAGCTTACCCCTAGCGTGAATGGCGAGCACTGCCCGTGGACTTTTCAGCCGGACCACGTAGTTATATGGAAGTTTTTGATTTCGTTCTGGAACTATCTACACATCTCTGGATCATCACAACTAAAATAGACGTGAGTTTTTTTCAATCGTTCTTATGAATATAAAGTGTGACACGCTTCCGCGCGCTTCCAGATGCGTCAACAAGCAGCCTGAGAATACCGTATTTGCTTGAATAGGTAATTCCACTGGGGAAATATTTTTCGTCAGCTTTTTTTTTGGGGGGGGGAACTACTCAAGTGGGGATTGTTACTTCATCAAAATATGCTATTATTTTTGGCAACTGATTTCACTAAATATGCTCTATTTACAAAATGACATGTCAATTTTGTTCAAATTAAATACAACAAATTGATCGCATCCATAAAGGGTGGAATAATTCAAGGGAGTAATTTTTTCTCTCAGTCGTATAACAGGGGGGAATTATTCAAGCAAAAACGGTATAAACAGTTATAGAATAAGAATAAAAAAGAATAAAACTTATACTAATTAAATATAACTTTAGATGAAATGCCTTCCACAAATTTCTATCAAATCAATATCGCCACTGATCACTGATGCTTCACACGCCACCAAAATTGTTGACTTGTCTTGTGTGAACTATGGCGCTTTCACGTATAGTGATGTAAAAGCGCAATGGCGCTTTTGGCGCTTGCCGCTAATCAGTTTTCCCCGCAAAGTTTTGGCGCTTTTTACATCACTACTGATGTCATTGTGACGGTAGTGACATTAGTAAATGACGTGAAGTGTCTTCGAATATTTTTGGGGAAGCACTGTGAAGCTCTGATCTATCTGTGAAGGGTTATGCACCGTAAACGTGTATAAACTTTCTTCGTGAACAAACGAACCGGCAGCAACACCATTCTGTGTCAACTTGTATTAGGCCTGGTTCCAGTTCCGCAAGTTGAGAAGTGGGAAGTAAAACGGCATAAGCGAAGTGTAGTGGCAAAAGCGGGGTAAAATGAAATATGAATTGGCACTTAAAAAGTAAGAATTTAAAAGTAACGTAAAAAGTAGCGTTTTTGAGCGCTATCTTTATATTATACATTGCTATATTTTGATCGTATAATATGCAACTTGGACATGGACCAAATTTACATGTGACCCGATCAATTTCACGGATACAAATATATGCTGGCTTGTTATCAACAATATTTGCATACGATATTTTTTGAACCAACATATACAAAAAATAATTTCGGTCAATAATAACTTTTTACTTACCATTTCACTTCTCATTTTACTTCTCAATTCACTTCTCATTTTACTTCGCTTTTGCCACTTCACTTCGCTTTTGCCATTTCACTTCTCAATTTGCGGAACTGGCCCCTGGTTCATCATTTTGTTACATTAATTCCACTTCAATAAAATAAATTGCGTTGTTGTTCAGTGTTGGTCAAGTGTTTGCAAAATCTGGCGAAACTAATTGAAGGTACCCTCTAATATAACGTACCGTATTTCTTTGATTTTATTGAAATACATATGTAAATATGATTTTTGACATGAACGTGAGCAATTCAATCCAGAAAGTTAGGTACATTACTTATTCATATTTACCGTATTTCCTCGAAATACCCCCCGGGAGGTGATTGTTTCATAGTGCTCCCGAGAGGGGGGGGTATTTCGAGGGGGGTTATTATTTCGCCAGAAATTTTTTGAAATGGTAATACAAAATCGTTGTTTGTGATGTGCCCTGGGGCCAGATTTAATACTCCCTACAGATTTGTAGGGAGTATTAAATCTGGCCCCTGGGGTAGAAAAAGGCATCAATAACTGACTCCTGTATACTAATATTAGTACGTAGATGGTATACACACTGCTCTCACGTGATTCCGACATTGTTTTAACGTGTGTTCTGCACTACGCAGAACACAAACTGCACCATTTGTCATGTACGTTCTCTTTACACTCAATCTGGGGGGGTATTTCGAGGGGGGGTGATTGTTTCATAGTGGTCTCGAGAGGGGCGGGGGTATTGCGAGGAAATACGGTATATTGATGTTATGGTCCACTTTTATTTCATGTACTTTATCATATGTAAATTGACTGGTTTGAATTGCTGTTGCATGACGTAATGCAACATAAATCAGTTGATTGCCTGGGTAACTTTGAATCCGGTTAATTAAATTGTTCATGGATATCAAATACCTATTTAGGTCTTATGGAAAAAACATCTTATGCACGCTATGCATTTTTCAGAAAGAAACACCATGATGACGGCATCGTTAATGAAGCAATACCGTTCAAAAAATAATTTCCGGAATAAAAAATCATCGTTTGTATGCAACTCCGCTTTCTCACATCGTTTTTTTTTGTCAAAGTGTAGGCATAAAGGTGGAGTTACAGCATAACACGACAAATAAAAGGTGAGACAATAATATCCGTTTTGGCAAGTTACAAATACACAAGAACGCTTAGAGATATCAATCCCTAAATTGACATGTTGCAATAACGAACTGATATCTATATTGTGTCCAAAAGTTATCCAAAAAGCTCCAGTGGTTCTTGGGATATAAATTTTAAATCAAAATTTCGCTTTGTCAACTACTCCATCGAAAAACGAAGTCGACAGATAGCGAAATTTTTATATTATATTTTTAGCTCAAGAACCACTGGAGCGTTTTGTATAATTTTTAGGCTCAGTTATTCAGTGTTTGTATATCGGTTAGTGCTTAATGTCAATTTAGTGTCAATTTAGCCAATGTCATGATATCTCCACGCGTTCTTGTGTATTTGTAATTGCCGAGACGGAATTTACTATTTATCGTTATGCTGCCGCAACTCGGGCTTAAGTGTCCTGCTCAGGCGTTATCCACTTAACATAAGTAATTTGTATATGAGAAATTATGCACCAATTGGTTCTTTGATTACACAAACAGTGAACGTTTAATTACAGTAATGCTGAGTTGGCTCAAGTAATGAACTTTTTTCCAAGGTAAATGGAAATGTAAACTCTTCTTTTTACTCACTCCTTAGTACAGAAAATGTAAAGTAATGTTTTTACTTTTACACTACGTATAAGTTGAGTAAAATGCTCGTTTGTCATGGAAAACGTAAAAGTGAGTATTTCTCAATTTTTACTCTAGATGACATCAAAGATATGTTTTTTCTCTTGATAAGTATTTGAAGAGTGGATAAGTGCTGAAATATAAAATTGAACTTCACCATAAAAATTGATTACATAAGAATGGATAAGTTTACGTTATGGCAGTAGATACGTTTTCTGTACTTCAGTACGTTTTTTCAAAGTAAATGTAAACGTAAAATATTTTTATTGTACTCACCGCTGAGTGCAGAAAACGTAAAGCAATTTTTTTACTTTTATGCTGCGCAAAAGGTGAGTTAACGAAAATACCAGTATTTTTACTCAGTCAAAGTGTAAAACTAAAAATGTTTTCGATTTTGTACCTAGGAAGACGTAAAATGAGTAAAAGTAAAAGCGAGAGTCATCGCTTTACCTAACTATCGCAACTTCTATCATTCCCGTTGCCATTTTTTGCAGCCGTTTCAATTCCTTTGAGTGGTTTTTGCTTTTTATGCACCCCAAAGCTCCTCAATTTTGATAACTCAAAACACAGAAAGTGTTTTTTAAAGAAAACTCACCCATCGTTGGTCCCTTCCTGTATGGTTGGTTCCTGGTTCCACTTTTATGTAAATAATTGAATTTACAGTGAAATTTTACACATGAATTGTGTGAAAATGTGAGACCTTGTGTATTTACCTTTTCGCGTATTCCCCATTTGTAATAAACTAGCAGGATTCTCTCCGACCTTCGGTCGGGTTTTGTGGTTCTCTACAATTAATACCATTGGAGAAAATATGATACTTTAGTTAAGTTTGCCCACATGCTATGCATGTGTTTTGAAATGCAGTATGTAATGTACCAACAATAACAAGACCAATACCAAAGATGCAATGTTTTGGAATGGATTTTTGTAAACTTGGTTGGTAAAATGTAAAACTGTTAACTGTAAAATGGTTGGGCATGAAACTCAGTAGTAAAATGTGGACAGTTTGCGATTTGGTATGATGGTGTGCAGTGTGCATTCTGTGTGGTATCGGTTTTGTGATATGATAGTGTGGTTTTTGCAAGGTGTCAAACTTTGTTGTAATCTTCAATTGGTTACATTTGTGCTTTGCTGTTCTTTTTGTGTTTGTAAATCCTTGTGGTATTAATTGTAGAGAACCACAAAACCCAACTGAAGGTTAGAGAGAATCCTGCTATAGGTACCCACTACTCAGAGGCTTGCAAAAACTGACACCCCAATGGGGACCCCCCTCCAAATGGCACCCCCCGGGGAACCCCCCAAAAGTGGCACCCCCTGGGAACCGCCCAAAAATGAGACCCCCTAGGGCCCCACAAATATGGCACCCCCTGAGGACCACCGAAAAATGGCACCCCTTAGGGACCCCCCAAAAATGGCACCCCCTTGGGACCCCCCAAAATAGCACCCCCTGGGGACCCCCCAAACATGGCACCCCCTAGGAACCCCCACAAAAATGGCACCCCCTGGGGACCCACCCAAAGTTGGCTCCCCCTGGGGACTCTCCAAAAATGGCACCCCCTGGGGACCACCCCAAAATGGCACCCCCTTAGGACCCCCCTGCAAAAAAAATATAGCACCCCCCTGAGGACCACCAAAAAATGGCACCCCTGGGGACCACCCAAAAAATGGCACCCTATGTGGACCCCCTTGAAATGGCACCCCCATATGTACCTCCAGAAAATGGCATCCCCTGGAGACCCCCCAAAAATGGCACCCCATGGGGACCCCCTCTAAATCCTGTAAACACAGCCCCTAGTTTGGAAACTCCTGTAAACTCAGCCCCTAATTTGGAAACTCCTATAAACTCAGCCCCTAACTTGCAAACTCTCGTAAACTCAGCCCCTAACTTGCAAACTCCCATAAACTCATTTTCAGGTTTATGGTAATGTAGTGTGAAAATGGTATGAATATTTCAAAAAATCACTATCATCAATCCACAAATGCATCAATTCACAATTTTCAATTTTTTAGCCCCAAGGGTTAGACTCAAAAGGTTATGGTAATGTAGAGTAGAAATGGAGTGCACATCTCAAATCACTGCAATAAAAAACCCACAAACGCATCATTTCACAAATTGAAAGTTTTTGTGCCCAGGGGTTCATTATCAGGGTTTTAGTAATGTGGTGTCAAAATGGAGTGCATATTTGAAATCACTACAATCAGAAACCCACAAACACATCATTTTATGATTTGAAAATTTTTGGCCCTGGGGGTTCATTTTCAGGGTTATGGTAATGTAGTGTCAAAATGAAGTGCATATTTCAAATCAAGGCAATCAAAAAGCCACAAATGCATCATTTCACAATTTCTAACTTATTAGCCCCATGGGTTCAATTTAAGGCTTACAGTAATGTAGAGTTGAAATTGAGTCATTTCAAATCAGTGCAATAATAAACCTGCAAAATGCATCATTTTACAATTAGAAATTTTTGGGTCTAGGGGTTCAATTTCAGAGTTTTAGTAATGTAGTGTCAAAATGGAGTGCATATTTGAAATCGCTACAATCAGAAACCCACAAATGCATCATTTTATGATTTGAAAGTTTTTGGCTTAGGGGGTTCATTTTTATGGTTATGGTAATGTAGTGTCAAAATGAAGTGCATATTTCAAATGAGTGCAATCAGAAACCTGAAAATGAATGATTTCACAAATTGAAAGTTTTTGGCTCCAGAGGTTCATTTTCAGGGTTATGTAGTGTCAAAATGGATTGCATATTTCAAATCAGTGCAATTAGAAACCCACATCAAATCATTTCACAATTTCTAATTTTTTAAGCCCTGGGCATATTTGAAATAGCTACACTCTGAAACCCACAAATCCATCATTTTATGGTTTGAAAGTTTTTGGCCCAGGGGGTTCATTTTTAGGGTTATGGTAATGTAGTGTCAAAATGAAGTGCATATTTCAAATGAGTGCTATCAGAAACCCGAAAATGCATCATTTCTCAAATTGAAAGTATTTGGCCCCATGGGTTCATTTTTAGGGTTATGGTAATGTAGTGTCAAAATGGATTGCATATTTCAAATAAGTGCAATTAGAAACCCACATCGAATCATTTCACAATTTCTAATTTTTTAAGCCCTGGGCATATTTGAAATAGCTACACTCTGAAACCCACAAATCCATCATTTTATGGTTTGAAAGTATTTGGCCCCATGGGTTCATTTTTAGGGTTATGGTAATGTAGTGTCAAAATGGAGTGCATATATCAAATTGTGCAATCATAGACCCAAATTTGAAATCAGTGCAATCAGAAACCCAAAAATGAATGATTTCACAAATTGAAAGTTTTTGGCTCCAGAGGTTCATTTTCAGGGTTATGGTTATGTAGTTTTCAGGGTTATGTAGTGTCAAAACGGAGTGCATATTTCAAATCAGTGCAATTAGAAACCCACATTGAATCATTTCACAATTTCTAATTTTTTAAGCCCTGGGCATATTTGAAATCACTACACTCAGAAACTCACAAATCCATCATTTTATGATTTGAAAGTTTTTGGCCCAGGGAGTTCATTTTAGGGTTATGGTAATGTAGTGTCAAAATGAAGTGCATATTTCAGATGAGTGCAATCAGAAACCCGAAAATGCATCATTTCTCAAATTGAAAGTATTTAACCCCATGGGTCCATTTTGAGGGTTATGGTAATGTAGTGTCAAAATGGAGTGCATATATCAAATCAGTGCAATCAGAAACCCAAATTTGAAATCAGTGCAATCAGAAACCCAAAAATGCATCATTTCACAAATTGAAATTTTTTGGCCCCAGTGGTTCATTTTCAGGGTTATGGTAATGTAGTGTCAAAATGAAGTGCATATTTCAAATGAGTGCAATCAGAAACCTGAAAATGCATCATTTCTCAAATTGAAAGTATTTGGCCCCATGGGTTCATTTTTTGGGTTATGGTAATGTAGTGTCAATGGAGTGCATATATCAAATCAGTGCAATCAGAAACCTAAATTTGAAATCAGTGCAACCAGAAACCCAAAAATGCATCATTTCACAAATTGAAAGTTTTTGGCCCCAGTGGTTCATTTTCAGGGTTATGGTAATGTAGTGTCAAAATGGAGTGCATATATCAAATTGGTGCAATCATAGACCCAAATTTGAAATCAGTGCAATCAGAAACCCAAAAATGAATGATTTCACAAATTGAAAGTTTTTGGCTCCAGCGGTTCATTTTCAGGGTTATGGTTATGTAGTTTTCAGGGTTATGTAGTGTCAAAATGGAGTGCATATTTCAAATCAGTGTAATCAGAAACCCACATTGAATCATTTCACAATTTCTAATTTTTGAAGCCCTGGGCATATTTGAAATCGTTACACTCAGAAACCCACAAATCCATCATTTTATGATTTGAAAGTTTTTGGCCCAGGGGGTTCATTTTTAGGGTTATGGTAATGTAGTGTCAAAATGAAGTGCATATTTCAAATGAGTGCTATCAGAAACCCGGAAAATGCATCATTTCTCAAATTGAAAGTATTTGGCCCCATGGGTTCATTTTTAGGGTTATGGTAATGTAGTGTCAAAATGGAGTGCATATATCAAATCGGTGCAATCATAGACCCAAATTTGAAATCAGTGCAATCAGAAACCCAAAAATGAATGATTTCACAAATTGAAAGTTTTTGGCTCCAGAGGTTCATTTTCAGGGTTATGGTTATGTAGTTTTCAGGGTTATGTAGTGTCAAAATGGAGTGCATATTTCAAATCAGTGCAATTAGAAACCCACATTGAATCATTTCACAATTTCTAATTTTTTAAGCCCTGGGCATATTTGAAATCACTACACTCAGAAACTCACAAATCCATCATTTTATGATTTGAAAGTTTTTGGCCCAGGGGGTTCATTTTAGGGTTATGGTAATGTAGTGTCAAAATGAATTGCATATTTCAGATGAGTGCAATCAGAAACCCGAAAATGCATCATTTCTCAAATTGAAAGTATTTAACCCCATGGGTCCATTTTGAGGGTTGTGGTAATGTAGTGTCAAAATGGAGTGCATATATCAAATCAGTGCAATCAGAAACCCAAATTTGAAATCAGTGCAATCAGAAACCCAAAAATGCATCATTTCACAAATTGAAATTTTTTGGCCCCAGTGGTTCATTTTCAGGGTTATGGTAATGTAGTGTCAAAATGAAGTGCATGCTTCAAATGAGTGCAATCAGAAACCTGAAAATGCATCATTTCTCAAATTGAAAGTATTTGGCCCCATGGGTTCATTTTTTGGGTTATGGTAATGTAGTGTCAATGGAGTGCATATATCAAATCAGTGCAATCAGAAACCTAAATTTGAAATCAGTGCAACCAGAAACCCAAAAATGCATCATTTTACAAATTGAAAGTTTTTGGCCCCAGTGGTTCATTTTCAGGGTTATGGTAATGTAGTGTCAAAATGGAGTGCATTATATATCAAATCAGTACTGTTGTGTGCACGGGAAACAGGGCTCACAGCGTACTGAGTCCGTGGCGCACAGGCAGTGATTCGCAGTTGAGTTGATGAATTGGCAAGTGGACCTTGAACAATAGGCGAAGCCAAGTCCACAGTGCCAACAACCAAGGATGGAGAAATTGCGTTTGAGATGTGGTGTCATTGCGTTTTGTGTGTAACGTTGCTCGGCGACACGGGTCTCAAAGTCTTAGCATCTCATATTCATAGATGGTCACCCCCCGAAGGGGACATGAATAATGAGGGAAATGAGTCAATGAACATCAACTGACCTAAACACCCAAGTGGTCACTACTCAAGATTGGTTGAAACATAAAAGTTAACGGTTCAGACCAATCACTCCAAACCTATCCAACCATAGGAATGCAAGTGTATATAATGTAGTAGACTCTGACTACAACAGTCCCCCCCAAGTTCACCCTACAGGGGGAACTGACAGAAAAACAATAATCAAATTCATACAAAAATCACAACAAACACCAATTACAATAGAATAACAACATTCACCCAATAAACAGAAATGTCACCATTGTGCATGATCACTTAGCCTTGGGGTGTTCCTTGTCTTTCCTGTAGTTCCTCTATCCCTTGAATGCCATCACTGGTGCACTGACTGCTGGTTGCTGGTTGGGTGGTATGTTGAATGGGTGATATGGCTGATCTGGATTCTGGTACTTGGTGATTTGATAAACTGGTTGGGGATGTCAGGGGAGATGTTGGGAGGATTTTACTTGGTGGTGGGTGTCCTCTGTTTTGATGGTTGGGTGTGTGGGTTCTGCTGGTGTTGCCGATTGACAGCCAGGGTATGTTTGGGTTCCTGGCATTGCTGATTATTAGCCAGAGATGTGTTTTTATTTACCAGTGTCACTGATTGACACACGGCACGATGGTTCGGGTTTCCAGTGTTGCTGCTTGACAACTGGGATGGTTAGGCTGTCAGTGTCGCTGCTTGACATCTGACCTGTTTGCCTCAGTTCCTGGTGTTTGACAACTGGGGGTTTTAGGCTGTCGGTGTCTCTGTCGGACAGCCGACCTGTTTGCCTCTGTTGCCAGTGTCTCTGCTTGCCGACCAGGGTTTTTGGGCTGTCGGGGGTTGCAACCGCTGCTGGGTTGCTGTTTGCAGTGTTGGACATCATTGTGTCCCTGCTTACGCTCAATTGGCGTCATATGCTCGTCGCTTGCTCTGGACGGCAGAAAGTGTGGGGACCGCTGTTGCTAGCGGCGCTACCACGGGCCGGAAGGTGTGGGGACCGCTGTTGCTAGCGGCGCTACCACAGGGCCGGAAGGCGTGGGGACCGCTGCTGCTAGCGGCGCTACCACGGGCCGGAAGGCGTGGGGACCGCTGTTGCTAGCGGCGCTACCACGGGCCGGAAGACGTGGGGACCGCTGTTGCTAGCGGCGCTACCACAGGGCTGGAAGGCCGGGAGGGTGCTGCCGATGTCACCGGGGGATGATCGGTGGCGGGTTTGTATGGCTTGAGATGTTTCAAGCCAGTGTGGTCACCATGTTGTGTGCACGGGAAACAGGGCTCACAGCGTACTGAGTCCGTGGCGCACAGGCAGTGATTCGCAGTTGAGTTGATGAATTGGCAAGTGGACCTTGAACAATAGGCGAAGCCAAGTCCACAGTGCCAACAACCAAGGATGGAGAAATTGCGTTTGAGATGTGGTGTCATTGCGTTTTGTGTGTAACGTTGCTCGGCGACACGGGTCTCAAAGTCTTAGCATCTCATATTCATAGATGGTCACCCCCCGAAGGGGACATGAATAATGAGGGAAATGAGTCAATGAACATCAACTGACCTAAACACCCAAGTGGTCACTACTCAAGATTGGTTGAAACATAAAAGTTAACGGTTCAGACCAATCACTCCAAACCTATCCAACCATAGGAATGCAAGTGTATATAATGTAGTAGACTCTGACTACAACAGTACAATTAGAAACCCACAATGCATCATTTCACAATTTGAAAATTTTGGCCCCATTTTGGGTTCAATTTCAGGGTTATTGTAATGTACTGTCAGAATGGAGTGCATATTTCAAATCATTGTAATCAGTAACCCACAAATGCATTATATCACAATTTATATTTTTTAGCCCCGGGGGCCTCACTTAAGGATTATGGTAATGTTATTGTTAACTCCCATAAACTCAGCCCCTAATTTGGCAAACACCCATCAACTCAACTCCCATAAACTCAGCCTCTAATTTTTAAGCTTGTGTCAACAGCCCCTTATCTTTAAACTTCTGTCAACTCAACCCTAATTTATCAACACCCATCAACTCAACCCTGAATTGTAAACTCAGCCCCTAAAAACTCAAGTCAACCCCCTATACATGTGCAATTGCATTCTTGGGAAGCAACTTTGCCATCTACTAACCCTGTTTGTCAAGATTGTGGATCGTGTTTGTAAAGGGCATTTGTACTAATAAATAGTGACTGCATTGTGTGCAAAAACACACACGAATCGGGCACAATGAGGCCTGTGATTGTGCCTCCTATCTTTTGCATTGAAGCATCCTTAGCGTGCAGTTCTCTCGAAATTGTATAGGTGGAGATGTACCTTAATCTCTGGTGCATTTAATAAAACAAATATTTAACATTGATGGGTAAGATTCCCCATCACATGGAATGCATTTACCCCGAGGGTGAGTTTCAAGTGGCACAAATTTACCATTGTGTGCGTGGATTCCCCCTCATGGGGAGGATCCAATGAAACATGTAAGCGCACGAAACATTTTGTATCATGACACACGCACACGCGCCCATGAAACACGTTGTATCATTACACACGCCCATGCGCTCATGAAACACGCCGGTTTGCCCATGAAACACGCACGCGCGCGGTGTCATAGCAATGCGTGAGTGCGCAATCTGTGTACTGATAATTTGTTAAGTAGTGTCGATAATTACTCTGATTGGCAAGGCATGAATGCGCGGCTGGCAGCATGGATAATTTGAATGTGCCCAATATTGATTACCGTGAGCATGTGCATAGTGTAAATCTGTTCATACGTCAGTTGAAAAAATCTCATAAATTCATTTTTCTTGCGTAATGGCCGACTTTGGCCGGTGTGTTAGTGAGGATGAACATTTTTTATACAGATTATCTATTGTACACATTTTTGGTTGGATATTTGCTGTGTTAATGTTGATTGAATCACTCCAATGAATTAAATGCTTATTTTGACACAATTAACACATCTAACAAATGTATACTGTGCACGTTTAGCTCAAACGCAATTTAGCACGCATGTAAATATCACAGGCATCAAACGCAATTTAGCACGCATGTAAGTAGGTAATATAGAGCGCTGAAAACAGTTGATTATACTTACAAAAAATAATTAAATGTGACGCGCGCACATACATTGCTATGACACCGCGCGCGTGCGTGTTTCATGGGCAAACCGGCGTGTTTCATGAGCGCATGGGCGTGTGTAATGATACAACGTGTTTCATGGGCGCGTGTGCGTGTGTCATGATACAAAATGTTTCGTGCGCTTACATGTTTCGAGTAGCACACTCATGTTATGGCTGGTGTGCATAAATTTTACTTTGTGTGAGGGTAAATATAGAGTATGTTATGGCTGGTGTGCATAAATTTTACTTTGTGTGAGGGTAAATATATACCCCAATTGAGGGTGAATATTCTTTTGCGAGGGTGAATCTTATGTCCACAGGGTAGATTTTTCACAAAGGTAAAATAATTAGCAGGGTAAAAACACCCCAAAGGTAAGAGAGCATTCTCCCAATATTACATCTAGTTGCAATCGCCGCTTAATAACTGAATTAAAACATTTGAGTAGATACCCTCAGCCCTAGCAACGGGTGTTGATTGGAGCTGTGTATTCATATAAATACCTGTGTCTTATTGGTGCTAGATTGAAGTGTTCACCGGGCGTGAAGTGATGTTTATTAGTCCCTTTCAAGTGTTTGGCTCGCTTCGCCTATTTTGCGGGTGGTTACTGTTTTGTATATAATGTTACAGTTGATAGCCTCGTTTTGAATGTAACGCTTTTTAAATAATAGATTTGATTTTTATATCAAACGAGAGGCAGGTAGGGTGAAAAATCGGTTGTTCTGATGCCAGTTCCGCAAGTGGAGAAGTGAAAGCGCAAACGGCAAAAGCAAGTGAAATGGCAAGTACCTAAATTGGCAAACGCGAAGTAAAATGGTAAGTGCGAAGTGCCATGGCACTTTTGTTTTTTAACTTGACTTGCCATTTTATTTCGCTTTTGCCAACTTGCCACTTACTTCGTTTTTGCCCTTTCACTTATCCACTTGCGGAACTGGCCCCTGTTTGGAAGATTTATTCAGCGGACTCAGTTGGACGATACTTAAAAGATCGATTACAGCTCAAAGATTCTTTCGTAAAATTATGATGTAAAATGTGTGTGTAAAATATACATTTTACACATAAAATTACAGGGGGATTATAAACAAACACGGTATTTCAAATGTGTAAAATAAAACGAACGATCGAGCTCACTGTCAGAATTTTCAGGCATGTTTCTCTCAACTAAGTTTACAGAATATGTATGATTAGCTGAATAATATACCATTTTTGATCAAATTTGACACAAAAATTGATCATATATTTACCTAATGGGGGACATATTCAAGGGGAGGTGAGATTTTTACTCACTACTCTAACAGGGGCGGGGAATTTTTCAAGATGGATAATTTTATTTGAAGGAGGCAATTATTCAAGCAAATACAGTACAACATCACCTTCATTGCTGGAATATCGCCGAGACCGCACAACGTGAATATGGTAAATTTACTAATTATTGCTTGCAATTAAGGAGGTATTTATTATATACTGTCTAGTCTGAATAGGTATTCAATCAGTTCGACATTTCAAAACAATTTGTAGTGTTTACTCTCGGTGGAAAGTTGCACAGAGATCACGCGAACTTCAATCAACATTCGAATTTTTGTATCGGTTTTTATTATTTCAAATTTGAACCATGAAAACTAGCTTGTGTGGCGCCATTACTCCTTCAATACGAAGCTATGACTTTGAAACTGATTTCGTGACACGCAACAATTAAACAATCGTTGGTTAATTGCGAGATGACAAAAATGCAATTGAAAGTAAATACCGAATTTCATGAATAAACCTCCCCACTCCCTTGAAATGACCCCCTCGAAATAGATCTTGAGAAGAGGTCTCGGAAACTTGGTGAGATAATAACCGCCCCTTGAAATACCCCCACCCAAAGTCAGTGTAAAGAGAATATATAGGTAAATATATGTGAAGAGAATACCTAAAACCACCAAGGTATGATAAAATAACTTGCATTAACGACCGTTTTTTTAGTAAACGTGTCGGTAAGGGCCAATCCCAGAACCTGTAAAGCCAGTGCCAAATGTAATGTACTCTACATTTGTCACGACACTTCACACTTTGCATGACATTTTACATGGCGTTTGACACTTTATTTTTAACTATACATGGTCCGGTACTGGCCCTATCTTGAAAGTGAATGAGCGAATATTATCGTCGTTAGATAGATGTGTTTTCTGTGTTTTTCTGTTATCTCCAACAGAAATTCAGATCATATCAGATCATCCGATTAGCTGACCTGAAAACAAATATTCCAATAATCTCTTGGAAATAGTATTTTTTCATAAAGATACTTTATTCAAGTCATATATCCAAATTCATTTTAGCGCACGTTCATAAGTTTCTACATTTATTAATGATATGGCATGCAAAAACGATGTAAGCAAATGTAGATGAAAACTTAATTAAAAGTGACATTTTGTCTCTCATTGTAAAAAAGGCAAAAGCCACGTGTTCCAATTGGGGGGGGGTATCTATTACGTTGTTGACACGATAAAAAGTAAATATCAAATTCATTCCACCTTAAAGAAAATTTTGTCAAAAATAGTTACCGATTTTAATAAGTCTGCAAAATTTGAGTACCGTATTTCCTCGAATTACCTCCCGGGGGTTTATTTTTTCAGAGTGAATATTTTGAGAGAAAAACGTGAAAAATGCAGCAATAGCCACCATTTATAAGTTTTTACAGCCTTATATAAGGATGTAGATGGTATAAACGATGTTCTAACGTAACACAGTAAAAGTGTTGTGAACGTCTGTTATGCATTTCCCGGACCACAAATTCATAGTGCCCATTATGAGGGGGGGGGGTATTTCGAGGAAATACGGTAACTCCGCGGTTAAAATTTGGTGTCCGATAAAGTCAACTCCCCCGGGTGCGTAATTAGGAATGTGGTGCACCTATTGTCTCTATGCAAGAAAAGACAACCCATAAAAGTGCAAATCTACCTAGGTATGTAATTCGAGAAAATGTTGAGTGTAAAACTGTACTGTACAAAAAAATTGTAATTGTGGGCACAAACTACACCATGCTAAGATGGAAGGTAAATTACTGTAAACCTGATAATAGGAAATCACACACAAAGCGCTGAGTCCGGGGCCAGACTGAGTTTTGAATGGCATGCAACTGTACTACCGTATTTCTTCTAACACAATGGGATATTTACCTCCAATAGCGGGTTTTAGCTTTTAGCTTTACCTAGTTTCACCCGCGAAAGGATGATAACCGCAGCCTCTAGCAAAACGGCAGGTAGAAACTATATTGGAAGAGTGCCAAAACACAAAAATTTGCCAAAAACGTTCAACGTGTTCAGCTCTACATGTTTTAATGTTTTCTTAAGTGGGCCCGATATTAAAATGTTGCTTTAGTTTCATTAAAAAATATCAATTTAATTCTAATGAAAAATGTGTGAACTAAATTAGTGAAATAAATGGAACGGTAGCCTCCGATAAAAGGCCACCTCCAATAGAACGGCATGTAAAAAAGTTGACGGAAAAGAATGGCGCTCTTCATATCAGAAGAAATACGGTATCTAGGTACATTCGCTATCTTCTGACTATTATTGACTACCGGAGTGTTTCGAAAAGCAGCATAAAATGAATCAATTTCATATTTATAAATACCGTATTTGCTTGAATAATCCCCCTGGGGGGTTATTATTTCGTCAGACTTTTTAGAAGGGGGAACTAATCGAGGGGGGGGTGAATTATTCGAGGGGGGAATTATTTTTTCGTCAACAATTTCAACCATGTTTCCATCAACTCATTTGATGAAATATGCTTTATTCACACAAAACGTGCCATTTTTGTTCAAATTGGGCACTATAAATTGAGCAAATCTCTTGAGGGGGGGATTATTCGAGGGGGGAATAATTATTTCCTCACTCGTCTTACAGGGGGGAATTATTTAAGGGGGAACTATTCAAGCAAATACGGTACATGTGAAATAGGCACTCCCCAAATTTTCCCATCTCAAAGCTGTCATCAGCAAAATGCAAGCAAAACTGAAGAAAAACGACGGAATGGGGGCGAAACCCTTACGTTTTTGGTATGTGTGAATGAAATAAATGCCGATTGGTAATGGCTGGCGATATAAAGCACCAAAGTGAGTACAAGACAATTTTAAAATACAGATATTTGAACTGTTCAATGTAAAAGTAAGGGAAGACACAACGCAAGGCAACTGAATGTAAAAAATACACAACAAACAGGTAGGTTGTGTGAAAAATGCATACTTGTGGACACTGAGAAGGAGCACCAATGCTGCCGAAAATCTAAAGCTGCTACTGTGGTAAAACTAAGTATCTGCAAATTGTAAACTCGAGTGACCTGACACCATATTTACGATATTCCGGGGGAAACAGCCCAACAAATCAGTGCTTAGTGATCATTGCCGTGACGCATCACAAACGAATTCGGCATTAGCAAAATACTTATGTGAAGTGTGTGTAGCATTCGAAAAATAACCCGTGATTTATATTTTTGAAAATCACAATAAATATAAATAACCCGTGATTTATATATATTTATATTTTTTGCAAATTCTGAGTGATATATTTATATATATTTTTCAAATTCAAAAAAAATCACTGAGAAAATCACTCATACTAGATACATTGTGGTGCAAGTATTGCGCTTCATGACTAAAATATGTAATTTGTGCAAGAGAATTTTGAATTTTGCAAGAGAATTTTCTCCTGAAAATCTCTCATCTGCTCATGTAGAGCATTATTGAGTTAAAATAGTGTTTGAAGCAGGTAAATGTTGTGCCTACTCACACTAGTTTTCACCATGACTTTTTTGAAAACTGAAATGGCCAAAAATGGTGACATGTCACCATCCAGTTTTCCACAATAGAAAGCTGTATATGTTCAGTTTTCACAAATAGCGTGAATTTCAGTGGGGTTGTTTTGGCAGGTCACTAGTTTGCCACTGTGTTTACCTAATGTGAAAACTCAAATGATGACAAATGGTGATATCACCATCACTTCATTATGTGTGTGACAATGATGTAAACTGTTTTAGTAACTTCTTATGTCATCCTGCTTTGAATTGAATTGTCACGTTTTAGTGTATAAAGCATCACTCTATCTTATAACATACTTTTCTGAAATAAAACATAACATTGAATCAAAAATACCTGCTTGATGTCATCAAAAATGATCTATAGTAATTGAAAACTCACTTCACCACTTTTGAAAGCTGGCAACACTTGGTGACATCCACCAATGTTGCCAGTTATCAAATATGGGGGACAACTGTGGAAAACTGTCACCATGGTGTCACCAAAATGTCACCAAAATTTTGCGAAACATGTAGCCGTGTGCCCTGAGTTTTCACAGCTCACCACTGTTGAAAAAGTAGCTCTTTAAAACACTAGATGATTGCATGAACTACTGCATTTCCTCTAAATACCCCCCCCCTCAAAATGGACACTATGAATTTATAACCCCCCTGGTTTAACCCCCTCCAAATTCTCACTCTGAAAAAATAAACCCCCTGGGGGTATTTCGAGGAAATATGGTAAGTGAATTTGCACTAAACTTCCTCGGCATACCTGGCACTGCTGCAAGTACTAAGCACCTATTTAGTCAAACATCACTGCCACAACCAGGCACTATAGGTTCAGTGCAACATGTTTGCAGTGCAAAATGTTTTTGATGTTGTCATTGACGTTGTAGGTTGAATTTTTCTGTTGTGATATTTGCGTGATATTTTCACTTGTCAATATTGTGGCCACACAAGCTAGTTTTCAATGTTCCTTTTTGAAAACTTGAAAATCAGCATTGAACGCATTGAGTTTTCTAGAATGAGTCATTTTTACTCTCCGTCAACTGTAGATGACGGGCACCTCATTCTAGAAAACTTAAATGCATTCAATGCAGATCTACAAGTTTTCAAAATTTTGGTTGAAAACTAACTTGTGTGGCGCCATTGTATGAAATGAATACTGCTTGTGAAACAATAATAAATAGAATGTGGGATGTTAGAGTACATTTTTGTGCTTGCAAATGGTAAATTAAGCCTGCAATAGCCCACAATTTTGCTTGTAATTGAAATAAACCGCAAGTGATTTTTTGTGATTTTTTTTGAGCTTAGAGTTATTTATTCAGTGATTTAATTATATTTTCTGAAGGCCTTGAGTGATTTATATATATTTATATTTTTTCCAAGTTTGGGGTGATATATTTATATATATTTTCCAAACAATTGGTGATTTTTTTGAATGCTAAGTGTGTGGAAGTGGGCTGGATTCCTCTGAAGACATTATTCTACACGCTTCACGCGAGTCGAGGTGAAGTGTCTTGCACACGCCTCACGTGGCTTGTGAAGAATCTAGAGGCACGGTGAAGTGGCTTCACGCTCACAAATCAGTGTACGACACTTCACACATCGCACACCCATTTTTTCTGTGTTTGCAAAGACATTGACTGCAAAGTAGACATGATTGCAGGCTTAACTTAGAAATAAATGAAACCACATGATGAAAATTAAATGAAACCACTTGATGAAACTTAATTAACCCGCATTTTTGTTTTGTACATACAGCTTGCTAGGGTTGTTGTGGAATTTTTTTGGTCATTTCACAAAATTACATTGTATCCGTTTAGCTAAGAAGATATTTATCTACCCAACTTCCTGATTTTGTAAAATAACAAGTCACTCCAGTTTACTAAACATTCCTACCAAACTAATGAATTTCTATAAATCCCTCTCCAGATTATCATCATAATTATGAAAGAAGTGGTAGTGTTGAATTCCTTTGGTAGGCACACGTTCAAGCATTCATTTTCTGTTGATTGAGAATTCTGGCCCTCTCAGCTTTTGGAATGTGCCTCTTCATGTGAAGTTGCAGGTGGTCAGATCTGAAAATTACGATATATGCGAGATATGCTAAGAATTGAAAAATAAAACATCTACTTCTAAAAGGTGATAACCCCCAAAAAATTGATTTCGTAGAAAAAGAATTTATGTTTCATTTCCAATTCTCTGCCCGTGATGCAAAACACATGAATACATACAAAAAAATTGCAGATCTCCGCCTCAAATAAAAAGAATGGAGTAACGTTGAATGCAATAGCAAATGATATTCTTGGAAAAATTCTCTAACTTTCCAGGGTCTCATTAAAGAATTTACAGTAATTGATACAATATGTTCCGTTATGATCGTTGAATAAACGCGGTGTCGTTTTGCATAGTCGCATCGTAGAAAAAACACGCCAATTTCACCGACAATGAATTTTTCGGGGCTCGACATTCGCAAGCCGTTTTCGTTTTTCAAACGAAAATACTTGGGCATTACCGGGAAACATCCCAACCCAAACTTCCGCTGGGGGCACTCCTTTCAAATGTCAAATGTCATGCAATGTGTCAAAGTGTTCGCCATTTTCCAGGGCATTTTACTTGACTTTTGACACTTTGAATGACTTTTGACATTTTCCAGGGTCCGGGACTGGCCCCAGTACCCCCAACCCCCCAACAAATTGCAACTTCCAAAATGGCAAAATTGCAAAAAAGCGCCGCAAACCTGGCGAATGCCCTGTGACATGCCTGGCACAGAAACGGTCTGGCGCCAGTGTGCTTCCTGTAATGTCTGGTTAGTTCGTCGCTGCGAGCAAAGCGCCAGGTGCACAGCGGCCACTCGCAGAGGTAGGGTTTTTCGCCTGGGCGGATTTTTGTGTAGTGTGGGTGTTCGTAATAGCGTTGCGAAGATACTACCCTATTTCTTCTAATAGAACGGCGTCGTTTCAATTTTTTTGTCAACTTTTTTACCTGCCGTTTTATTGGTCATGCACACACTAGTTGACATCGACACCAAATGTCAACTGATTCCGATCCCAATTCAAGGCTTGCAGACGAGACGACGAACGACAGTCAAACGCAAACTTTGAATTGGGATCGGAACCAGTTGAAATTTGGTGTCGATGTCAACTAGTGTGTTTGTGGGTGCCATTGGAGTTGTAGGTGCCGTTCTATTTGAGGTATGCCGTTCTGTTAGAGGAAACAGGGTATTTATACTTTTGGAAAATGTATCTAGTCTGCAAATGCTAGTGTTTGTGTGTCCATTTCACTACACCAGAGTTGTTAAAAGTACTGAACATTTTTCAAAGTAAATATAAACGTAAAGTATTTTTATTTTACTCAGGCTGAGTACAGAAAACGTAAAGTAATTTTGTTTTTACTGTTACACTGCGTAAAACGTGAGTAAAATACGTTTTCCAGAGAAAACGTAAAAGTGGGTATTTTTTATCACAGAAAACGTAAAAATTGGTATTTTTCTTCACACAAAATTTATAAGCGAGTATCTTCTCTTACAGAAAACGTAACAGTAACTATTTTTTTTCAATTTTACTCTAGAATACATTAAATATGTGTGCTTTTTCCATGATAAGTATTTCTCAGAAAAATATCTATGTTTGTCACTTTCTGTCTGTCAACCCCCATGATTAAGCTCCCGCTGGAATTAACCCCCTCTAAATTTTCTGGCGAAATATTAACCCCCTGGGTATATTCTGAAGAAATACGGTAAATTGGCATAGCATTCGATGAATTATTCAGTAATAAATAAATTTTTAAAAATCATTTAAATATAATATATTTTTTCCCCTTACGAATAAATCATTTATTCATTCCGTACTTATTACTTATCCTTACTTTTTAATAATTTGCACTCTTATTTATTGCTTACGTATTTCATTTGCAATTCTAACAAAATTTTAGTGCTTTAGCTTAGCACCAACTCTTTATTTATTCTACCTATTAACCTAGTTCGAAGGCAGACGTAATGAATGCAACCGCTGAAAAGGAAATAAAAGAGATCATAAAATTCTCATTTCTGAAAATGTTTGATGTGTGAAAATAAACAGCTGCATAAATGCCCAGTCATTTTACCACTTTTTCTTTAAACAGGTGAAAAATAAATGTGAAACAAACCGGTGTGTATTCTCTGGTGCGCCTTCAGGTGGGAACTTTTTGTGTACACTTTACGGCAGCCTGTCAAATTGAGAGAATTTGTGATGATAGAATTTTCAGTGAGAAGATAAAAAAGTTGTTAAGGAACTCGCTACAAACGTGTTAAAATATTTACGTTTCTATACGTGAATGATTAATAACGCAATTAAATGCCACTATAGCTTCCGACGGTTTTGACCGCTAGATTTTGAATGGCCCCTTGTAGAAATTGTCACCTACAGAAGAGCTTTTTCCAAAAACTCGCATGGAGCACCAGCCACCAAGGGTTGGGCCAGTCCCGAAAAGTGACACTTGCACTTTACTTATCACTTGAAATGGCACTTCGGGCTTTTACACAACATTTCCGTGCATCACAAAGCTTGTATGAAATTTGTCTAGAGATGCACGAGGAACTTGGCAGTGAGTGCGGTGTTAGCCCCTGCGCCAATTCCCAGGTGCCACTCTCAGACCCTGTAAAATGTCAAATGTCATGTAAAGTGTCAATCAGCTTTCCCATCGCAAACACTGACGTCATATTTACATTAGTAATAACTTCCCAAAACTCACCATCGAAATCACACCTATGAACCCGCCTCAATTCCAATTCGGCGTTGTTTCCGCAATTTCTTTTTCCCGCGATCTTGACTCCGCCTATTTGCGATCGGACGATTTTCACCCACGGTCGAGGCTTGCACGCCGACGGCGGGAAGAAAACTTTGGCTTCGATTTCCGGCGGCAGTTTGTGATTTTGGGGCGGCGGCCAGGAATTTTGACCGGAAAGTTGGGCTACTGGAGGCGTGCTGGGGGTCTGCAAAGGGAATGTGAATAATGTTGGGGAAGTGAAAGAGCCGATCGATTGTTGGCATCATGCCAGAATAAGGCAATTGCGCTGTTTACTTGGCTATTTTGTTTCTCCCAAAAAATCAGACACAAATCAAGGGACAATCCCAGACCCTGTAAAATGTTGTGTAAAATGTCAAATGTCATGCAAACTGTCAAAGGTCGTGTAAAGTGCACTGGAAAATGACAACAGTTTGCATTTTACAGGGTTTACATGGCATTTGACATTTTATGCGGCATTTTACATGCTCTGGAAATGGCACCAACTCCCACGTCCACCCAAACCGACCTGGCACAAACTCTTGCTGGGTCTGCCCCTCCTAGTGCCCTTTACTCTATCACCAGTTTCACACTGTGCCAAATTGCCGCAGCCCTCAGCCGGCCACCACTGACCATCCATCGAGGCAGTGCCAGTGGCAACCATATGCTGCTGCATGGAACTGCACGGCTGGCCAGCTAGTTGGCTCATGGCCAAGCCCGTGCTAGAGTCCGGGCTGACTGTGATTGTGGTGGTGTTGGATTGTGGCTGGTTTGGCGGGTGATCGTTGGATGTTGTACTTGTGTGATGATGAGCTGTGGGATTGGGGGGTATTTTAAGTGGGTTTTTTAATTGTGGATTTGGGGGTTGTGATTTGCGATGTGAGAAACATCAAAAATACATTCGCTGGCAGGCATTCCTGGACTGGGGGTCTTTTCAAGAGGTTATTCATGATCACTGGGCTGTTTTTTAACACATTCCACCGTGTTACTGGGTGGGACGGCTATTTTCCCTCACACGGCTGACCGAAAAGTTATTATACTTGGCGGACTTCATACTCTGCAAACGCACTGATTTATGTCTCACGCTGGAAGCGTGCCAATGATGATTAGAGCACACGAATTTTCTAAAAAAGTGACAAATTTTCATTGTTGCGAATACGTGAAAGTATAACGTTACACACCAATGGCTTTTTATCAAAATCGCTCAAAAAACACCATTGGCACGGGTCCAACGTGAACCACCAGTGCAAGGTGTAAATTCACTGGAGTATACATACAGTGTGGGGTCTAATCAAGGTGCCTTATAAAGTGATAATCTAACAACTCGATTTGTATTTAGTTCTCTCAGAACACTAACCGTTCGCATCCTCATCACACATGTCATCCCCATTGAAACAGCCGGAATCCGGGCTCAATTTTCTGCTCGAATAGCAAAAATTCGACGCATTTAAATCGGACGAATTTTCCGCGTTTCCACAGTATCCGTCGATATTTCCACCAATAAATGGAGCGTTCAAAAGTTGCGGCTGCTGCAGCGATGTCGAGGGAAATTGGGAATGCTGGTCGTAAGTCTGGCCCATGGCGCACGCGCCTGTGGGATGTGTGAAATTACAAATTTGAGTATTGTGAAACCACTGAATGTTGAGTTTTTCAAGTGGAAAAAAATGATGAAAATTGTGCGCGTGCTTTTTCTGGTGCAGATGTTTCACTTGACGTTTCCATGCACCATTTTCATGCATGCACATAGTGTTGAATGTATAATTTCAATAGCGAATTATAAATATCAGTAGAAAAACAGCAAATACATGAGTGAATATGATGGTTCGCATTCTAGCGCCCTTAATAACTTAAATTTACCGTATTTTCTTCAATAATTCCCCTTGAATGATTCCCACGTGTTAGACGAGTGAGGAAAAATTAATCCCCCCATGAAAAGTTCCCCCTCAAAAAGTCTGACAACAAAATAATTCCCCAGGGGAATTATTCAAGCAAACGCGGTAAAGCCTCATATCAACCATTACGTCATTTAAACGCGTGAAAAAAACAGCTGGAAGACAAAACACGCTTAACACTTCCATAAAACGCACCAAACCGGCCAGCCGCGTCTGCGGCGGCAGCTCCAAACTGACACTGCGACTGCGACTGTTGTTGCTGACAGCTGTCCCAAAACGCCTGGCTCTGGTGCTGGTGCTGTTGCGCCGCGGCGCCGACGTGCATGGTCTCCAGCTTGGTGCAGCTCGCGTCCGGCATGGACCACGACACGCTCGCCGCGTGGCTCACGCCTGTGCGTGCAATTAGATTTGAACGGTATTTGTACCTGCTTTTTGGGTAAGCAATGCCGCTGGATGGATGTATTGGACGACCTTTAATTAATCAGGATAACCTAGTAAACACCTTCCCGGTCACGTCCGGCACCCTATTTTTGATTTTACATGTGATATCCTATCTCCAGTTCTAGGGCGCGCCAGAAGCTGAAACTTGGAGGAGGTATTGGCGCAACCCCCCTCTACTTCGCATGAATTGGTGGGGTCGTGGCGACCCTTTACAGGGTGAGTCACGCTAATTGCAAAAAATTTATTGGCTGTTTTGGTGTCCCGCACAGGTCCGGCACCCACTGATTTCTGAGCTGTGGGAGGGATATAAATCTAAAATTTTGGGGATGTGTTACCAACACCCCTCCCCCACTATACACTATCAATAATGTGAGATTAATGTGAAAAATTTCTAAAAAATTATCTTATTCTCTAAAAAAACACCACCTCCCAATAGATGGATGACAAAAAATTCACTTTTTGGAACTTTTTTATTAGACACTTTAAATGCTGGTTTACAATACAAACAGGGTTTGATGTTAAAAGTTATGTAAAGAACGATACCTCTAAAATGCGAGCATTGCAAAATTTACTTGGGGGGAATTTTATGACATCACAATGACATCATTGCAGGAACGAAAATTTACACAATTTACACTTTGAAATTCCCCCTAAGCCAACTTTGCAATCCAGGCATTTTGGAGGTAAGGTTCTTTACATAACTTTAAACATCAAACCTGTCCCTTTAAAGTATTGTAAACCAGCTCTTAAAGTGTCTAATAAAAAGATCCAAAAAGTTAATTTTTTGTCATCTATCTATTCGGAGGTGGTGTTTTTTAGAAAATAAAATAATTTTTTAGAAATTTATCACATTAATCTTACATTATTGAATGGTGTATAGTAGGGGAGGGGTGTTGGTAACACATCCCCAAAATTTTTAGATTTATACCCCTCCCAGAGCTCAAAAATCAGTGGGTGCCAGACCTGTGCGGGACACCAAAAAAGCCAATAAAACGTTTGCACTTAGCGCGACCCACCCTGTAAGGGGTCGCCGCGACCCCCCAATTCATGCGAAGTAGAGGGGGGTTGCGCCAATACCTCCCCCAAGTTTCAGCTTCTGGCGCGCCCTAGAACTGGGGATAGGATATCACAAGTAAAATAAAAAATAGGGTGCCGGACGTGACCAGGAAGATGTTTACATACTTCTTCTCTATTTGTTTAACTTTTTTTGGGACGCAAGTGCGCAATTTCACATACAAGTTGACATTGGTGGCTGTTTCCATTGGTGGCTGTTTCCATTGGTTTTGTCTAAAATTTTAGTTTTATACTGTCAAGTTGCCATTACTGCCATAATAACCCACAATATGTTAGTGTAGTATTAATATAATATACAGCAGACATGCTTCTAAAGTAAGAAACATCCATTTAAATGGCCTACTCTTCCACCACAATGGCTCCGGCACTATTCCATGCCCAATTTCACTTGGTCGCAAACATTTGAAAAACGATATACTTTGAAAAACGCTTGGCGCCAAAGTTCTGGGGCTTTTCACATCACTAGTGAATATTCATCATAAAAATGCACTTCTTATTAGAGATTAGCACTTATATTTCCATCCCATACTTTAATCATATAAATATAACATCACAAACTACTGGCACGCGTCTGACATGTTGACTCTTAACCATATTTGGGAGATTTTGAAAAACATTTTATGAAAAGGAATGTTCGTTTGTTTTGAGAAAAAAATGGGGACATTTGAAAAATAACGCTTATTCCACCCCCAGCAACGAGAAACCAACTCACCGCCAAAGCCATCAAAAAAGCTGCTACTAAACGGCGGCGGGTGCCAAAAACCATTTGATTCCAGCCCGATGCCAATTTCGTTCTGCAACATGCTGGAAGTTCCCGCCATTTGGCAACTGTCCAAATTTGGTGGGTATAGGGTGTTTGTGGTAGAATCGGCGGCGACTGATAAAACCGTCGCCGTGTGGTCCATTTTTAATTACTGAAAAATATTGATTGATAGTAAAGGTGTCGTGGTCTAAATATTTCTGAAGTGTGGAATGAGTATTGTTACTTGTTAGTTCATCGTTACTCTGCGTCCTCCAATAGGAATACTCCAATAGAACGGCAGGTAGAAATTACGTAGGAGAAGTGCCAAAACACAAAAAAAGGATGAAAAAACGGATGGTGGAGGCGAGAAAAAAAACAGAACGCCCCTCTTCTATTAGAAGAAAAATTGTATATGATTTCGGATATACTCGGCGAACTTGATACTCTACACTCGCACTGATATATGCCAAACATTGGAAGCGTGCCAATGGTAATTAGGTAAAGCAGGCAATTTTTGTTAAAATATGAGAAAATTTAATGCTGTGAATGTCTCAACATATAACGTTACTGTATTTATTGTAATAGAACGGTATACCTCCAATAGAACGGCAGGTTTTGGCACATTTTTGCACTCACGAAAACAATAGAACGGCAGCCTCGAATAGAGCGGCACCTCCAATAGAACGGCAGGTAGAAATAACGTTGGAAGAGTGCCAAAATATTAAAATATTAGAAAAATGGATGGTGAGAACATACAAGGTGTTCAGAACTATGAGTCAGGGTTGTTTTCACATTTGGTATTGTTTGAATTGATACTCTCATATTAAAATATTGTTCATGTTACGTTCAAAACACTATTTTCAAACGAAAAATGTCTGATAAAGTATGGTGAAAACAATAGAACGGCAGCCTCCAATAGAACGGCACCAAGGACGTAGCCAGGGGGGGGGGGCGGGGGGGGCGGCCGCCCCCCCCCCTTCCCGGGCCGGACCAAAAAATGTGCCAGAAATGGCACTTTCAGACGACGATTTTGTGGACAGTTTGTAAAATTTTTGCGCGCAAGCGCGCATTCTCCCTTCACAACATATTTTTTGGCTGACCAGTCTCCGCGGCCTAAAAGCCAGTGAAAATGGACTCAATTTCTGTCCATGTCGCTGTATATGCCTGTAAAATACAGACGTATACTCCTGTTTTGGCGCCAATGCCAGCGCCAGTGGCGCCATGGCGTGGCGCCTACGAATGGCGCCAGCGCCATGGCGCCATTCCCCTACAACAGGGGTAAAATTTTAGGGGGGGGGCGCCGCCCCCCCCCGTTCGCCGGGCTCCGTATACAATCCGCCCCCCCCCGCTCAAAAATCCTGGCTACGTCCCTGAACGGCACCTCCAATAGAACGGCAGGTAAAAATGTTGACGAAAAAAATAGCACGGCGCTCTTCTATTAGAAGAAACACGGTAAACGGCAATGGATTTTTTCAACTATTGCTTAAAATTGCTTGCGTTAAATATCATTGGCACGCTTCCAGCGCGAACCACGCGTGCAAGGTGTAAAGTCACTGGAGTATATCTGCCGATATTTTCGCCCATATATATGAAGACCTTCTGATAATTATGAATATATATATTTACGGTAGCTTCAAACATGGTATATTTATCTATGTAAATAGGTACGTAAACATTACCCACAATAATGTAGCGCCCTCTAGTTGAACGGCAGGTAGAAATTACGCTGTGAGTGTGCCAAAACACAAAAATGGATGGTGACACTGTTCAAAGCATTAAAATAAATATTAGACTCCAAATTGATGCTGTAATATTAAAATATTACTCAAGCTTCATTCAAAAATAAGGCTAGGTATGTACAAATAAGAAATGTCTAAAAAATGGTTGAGAAAATAGAGCGGCATATACTGCAATAGAATGGCAGGTGAAAAAGTTGACGAAAAACAAAAACGGCGCTCTTCTATTACAAAAATACGGTAAGCGCATGAAATTGTGCACACTCACGTTTCGGGCTTCGAATTGAATTTGGGCCCAGGTGATTGCTAGCAATTAAAATTGTTCTAGCATCATAAGAAAAAAAAAGTACTTTTCAAGCATGGCACAGTGACAAAAATAGTTTGAGCTGACAATATGTGCGTTTTCTCCACAAGTTTTGTAGATATTTATTCATTGTATAACCATTTTGTTCTTGCTCCAAAAATTTCCAAAAAAATCAGCTTCAATGAAAAAAAAAGTGCCAAAATAAACCAGTTAATCCATCAGAAAAAACGCTGCAATCACATATACATCTATAAAAATTGTTAAACTTGGCAAAAAGTAGAAGCTTGAATACCTAATGCGGGATGCCACATGCGCCGCGGGCCAAAAACCAGAATTTCCATCAAAATTTCAACTTTTACTATCCCGCTGCGCGTCCGCGGTTCGTCTGGCTGGCGCGGGCGGAAAATATTCATGAAAATTTACCTATTTGAACGGATCGAGTCGTGTTTTTGCTTGATTTAATATTTTTACACTACCAAAAAATTGATCGAATTGGTCAAACTTTCGAATTTCCTCGAAATACCACCTCGAAATACCCCCTCGAAATAGCCCATCGAAACCACCCCCTTTGAAATACCCCTCTCGTTTAACCCCCCTCGTTTAACCCCCCCCCACGCTCAAAATTTCCACTCTGAAAAAGTAACCCCCGGGGAGGTAATTCGAAAAAATACGACATAACAAATCTTACCATCTGACAACATTCAAAATGCGAATTTGGTTAAGAAATTTTCCGCCCAAATCGCAATTGGCACATTCAGAACACTAGCGCACAAAAGGCAAAGGTGCCTTTAAAGACCCAATTTTCATACCTAATACACGTTATACATATTTTGTAATTGTGTAAAAATTTGACGACTTTCCACACAGGTAAACTTGAGAATGCAGGAATACAGGGCGCCGGGTATGAAAACCAGTTTTTGGGAACGACCGCGGTAAAACTCGACTTGCTAATCAGAATCAGATATTTAGATACTTAAGTTGCGGAATTACTTTAGAAGCATTTTTAGTGGCACTCGCAATTTTTGCGTTAACATAATTTGACGCGGTTCGGTTCGGTTAGATATTGGGATGGGATTTCTAAATATGAATTATATTTAGGTACTTAGTCTAATTTTTGGTTAAACGAGCGCGTGAATTTTCATGATTAGAGACTATAACATACGACAAACAGAAAAGTTCATAAAACATATAGCTTGAAGTTGCAAGAAACAACGGAAAAAAACCCGCATGACTTCTCCGATCGGTTGTTTCACACTCGGTTGTATCGGCTCTCGGGACAAATTTGATTAACCCGACACGTTTTTCGGGTATCCCGATTGAGTGCACCTGAAATCACTACACTGCATCGGGCAATGTATAATTACATAGGTATGCAATGTGTCGGGTTGCCCGACGAAAACGTGTAGGGTTAAATAAATTTCGCGCCATGTCTGGCACAAACAACATCGGGTGCTGCAACACTTTTGTCACTTTTGTCACTCGCATTATCTACCGCAAATAAAAAATATGTATAACATTTTACACGGTGGTTCAATTCTACATGAGCACTTTCTTTAACTTTTCTCGTAATCAACGTATCAACATTCCGTGAAAAACGTCCAAAAATAACACTAGATGCGCGTTAAATCGTTACGTGACATTTTTACAGCCACCGTGTAAATACTGTATCCAATTGGCGACATAAACAGGGGCAGTAGGCAAAAAAGTACAAAAGCCATGTTTACAAAAGTCACGGTCACTCGGCCGGCGCGCGTGTGACACTTTTGTATGCGTGATTCCAGTTTCCTGAATGAGTGAAAACACAATTGCGGCCTGGCAAAAGATCAAAATGGTCAAAACGAAGATCATTTTTACAGTGTGTCACTTTTAGTTTAGTGTAAATTTTTTTGTTGGCCGTGGTCAATAAATTGTTTTAGGCCTTTTCGAAATGATGTTTTTCATATGAAAATGGTGCCGCGAGTGCGGTGCATAGTGATGAAACCGTAAAATTGCGGTCTAAATTCGGGGAAAAAATCATAAATTTATTGTTTGGTTTTATTCATTTTAGAGTAAACCGAAAGAAGCAGGGGAAAAATGAACATTCGCAAAAATGAACAGTGCCAAAGAAACTAGGTAGGTAATTTTCCAATGAACTCGATTAGCAAAATGATGCACGTTTTACCACAAACAGAAGCGCAAGTTCCATTTTCTCGTTATGCAACCATGAAACTTGATCCGGTGGTTGCAAAAATCCCCGATTTTGTTCCACTAATAGCCCGTCTCATCACACGCTTCTGTTCAAGCCAAAAATCGTCTGCAAACATGCATTTGATTGACACATTACACATATTTAGCCTATCGTTTGCATGAGAAAATCTCTATTTATCCAGCCAATTTTTGTTTGAACTGTACACAACACCCATTTCGATGCAATTTGCAAGGTCAAGGTGCAAAAATGGGCGGTGAAAGTTGCGATGATTCATGCATTTTGCATCTTGATAAGCATGGAGAAGTTTTTATAAATATTTGATATATCACTTCATGGCCATTTTAAACTTTTCATTGCGTTCAAAAGTGTTGGGTGTCTGCGGACTCAGTAAACCGTTTTTTTTCCTGCGACCAGAAATTTCAGTTGCCAGAAAAAAATCAGTTGACAGAGGAAGCTCACGCAAGCACTAAATCGCGAATATCGGTGCACCTGTAGTAATACAGGTCCTGTATTACAAAAAACAACAACAATAGTACGGTAGTTAAAATGAGTTGACACGGGCACTCAGTGAGTTCCCATGAATGCGTGTCAATCGACGGTCGATTAATCCGATCAGATAAATGGGATAAATTTGTGAGTCAACAAGAATTAGGTAAATACGACCAGCGTAAAGACATCGAAAACCCGTCGAAAATTGAAAAACAGGTGAAGGGTATTCTAATTCTAAATAGAACAGGCATTCTTCTAAACCAGAGCAATTTGGCAATGACCGGAAGTGAATATAAATACAAAAGTAGCCTTAAATTGTCTCTCAATTACAAGGCAAACACGCTTTTTGTGTGTCCAGTTTCATTGGTCTGTTTATCTTGGGGTCATTGTAATATGTTCAAAGATTTTTTTTATCGAAATTTTGGGAGAAATAATAACCAGTTTTAAAATGGTAAAGTTAAGTGAGTGCTCATGCTCAAGTATATGGAGGAGTTACTTACACCAGGTACCAATAAAACAAAAGTGAAGTGAGTGTAATAACAAGAAAAAAACCCTATTTTCCTCATTGCCTAATATTTCCTGTCTGAATGTTATAATCGCGACAAACTAACAAACAACCGTATAAAAATGCAACAGGCATAAAAATTGGGCCAGAAATTGCTCGCATAGCGGCACGCATCAAAGCGAAATTGCTTTGTGCACTCCAGAGTCTGAAACAGTCATGTCCAAAGTGTGACACTTTATACAATCTCACCTATCAAAGATGCGCCGCGCGAAATGTCGAGCAGAAGCTTTAAAACGGGAACGTTTTCGTGTGTGGACGACGCCCACAATCAGAATAAAGAGCTTTTAAAAAAATAGAAGTGTAAACGAGTTGTAAGAAGACACTGATTCATCATTTTTAAACATATTTACCTGGACTATAAGCTCATTCATAATCAGCTCATGAATGATTGTGAGCGACATAATGACGATGCGTACACTAACTTAATTTTTGTTTCAGTAAACTAAACAACTTAGTAAACTCATGTGTCAACTATGAATAGAATTTGAGTTGAATGGGATTAGGTGTTTGTCAACTACAGTTGACGGAGATTGAAAAAAACTCATTCCGGTCAACTCAAATGCGTACTTTTTTATCAGTTCACAAAATTTTTAACATTTCAATGGTAAATTGTGTGCAGCGACAATAACGCCAACGCGCTGTGGCGCCTACGCCATTTAGTAGGGCTCGAAACTCGATTTTTTTAAACTCTAGTTCGAGTTGCAACCCCAAAATTTTTCCGGTCAAGTCGGCGAGGTGAAGTAGTTAGTGAAAAGTCAAGTCGAGTCAGTCAAAAATCTCGAGTCTTGAGTTGAGTCGGATGCGTTACATTTTGGAATGACGCTTGCAGAAATTTCAGATACTGGTTACTCTACCAAAGTTTATTTTGGTATCAAGATAAAGCAAAACTATAACTTTTTGTCACATTTTCACTCTCTTGATGTTGCCACAAAAAAGTTGCATAAAAAACCAGCCTGGCAATGGAAAAACAACATATTTTATTGACCTGGTTTTTATAATAAGTACAATTTTTTTAAGAAAACCATTAAAAAAATTACATCCCTAAACCAGGCAGCAAATTACATGTAAAGCCAATTTCAGGCAAGGAATGGAAACTAATTTCCTTTGTAAGAAACACATATTTTTTGCATTTTCATGAAGAAGACAGGGATCATATCATATGAAGATCACCAGCAACAACCAGAGATTTATCCATTTTTTTGAATGGGGTGTTTGTATACAGAGTCTGGTGAATGGTGGGGATTCACTCACACCATGCAACACCACCTAGAAAAGGTGACTAAGACACATACTGTCCAAACATTGTCATATTCATATTCATTTATTCATTCAAAACCAAAAAAATGAAGTTAATTCAACTATAATACATATTGTAGGATTGTGATGCCAACATTGTACAATGTATTTGAGATGGTGTGTGTTTCATTCTGTAGAATTGCATAGCAATCAGAAACTCAACTTTAGACATCATTAAATGCATACAGCAAGCCAATTAATGATATATTTTGCATTCGGCGTCAAAATGTGTGATTGCACACAGAATTTTTTTTGAAAATTATGTTTAAAGATTCATATTAAATTAGATATCTTTTACATGATTCAATGGTGAACCCCAACTCGAGATTTGCCAAAATTTTTTGAGTCTAGTCAGGCCAAAACCTTGAGTCTCGAGTTTGGGCCATATTTTTCCTGTCGAGTCGAGTCGGTACCCAATTTTACCCTCGAGTCACGAGTCGAGTCGAGTCGAGTCGAGTTCGAGCCCTACCATTCACATTTCCCGCCGCCTTGCTGCATATTATTGCTTTGAATTTCGTTGAGGCAAGGTACCAGTGAGATCGTACCCAGCGAAAATTTCTGGAAATCCATGTTTCATCGACATTTTTCCACCACCCTGTACATCTGTGCTGTTCGTTCATTCTCAAACAATTCTGTACACCAACCAACTGTATCCTGCGCTTACTTCCATGGCGCTGCGTTACGTTGGCGTTCAACTAAACCTGTACCATGGCGTGGCGTGACGCTGGTGTCAATGAGTACAAACCACTTCTAATCATGCACACTTCACATCAAGCCTAAGTGCATTACATCTAATCGGGAACTGCCTCACTTCACATCAAAACATCTAAATAGCATTTCTGCTTCACTTCTAATCTAGTAATGCCTCATTTCTAATCAAAAATGCTTCACTTCACATCAAAACTTTCAATCGAGTTACTGACCCACTTCTAACTAAGAACTGCATCAGTTCTAATCAAATATTTTCTACCCTCAATATTTCTCATCCATATTTGAGTGTTTGATTAGAAGTGAGGCAGAAACGCTTGATAAAGTTTTGATGTGAAGTGAAGCAGTTCTTGATTAGATGTGATGCACCTGGGGCTTGATGTGAAGTGTGCATGATTAGAAGTAACGACAAGATAATTAGAAGAATTGACGAGTCTATATCTGAAAGTTGATAAGTTGTTCATCACAAAAAGTAAAGAATGACTAGCGATGTTAAAAATCTTAAAAAGTTGCAAACGATGGAATTTGGTTGTTCATTTCTATTGCATTCATTCTTTACAACAGTCATCTTTATCAGTTAGCAGAGTACATATTTATTTATGTACCTGCATACCTATACCAAAACTATCTCGGCTATTTTGTTTTACTATCGTATAGTACACATCATGCAGACAATATTTAATTTCCAAAAACGTGTAAAACAAACACCATATCAGAGTTGTTAAAAGTACTTATCCTTTTTCGGAGTGAACGTATACGTAAAGTATTTTTTACTCACGTAAAATGTTTTTACACTTTGCCAAAGGTGAGTAAAATACTTTTTTGGTGGAAAACGTAAAAGTGAGTATTTTTCTCACACAAAATGTAGCAATACTGTTTTCCCTCAGAAATTGTCAAAGTGGCTATTTTTTCTGTAAAAAGCATAAAAGTGAGTATTTTTCAATTACCCTGGAATACATCAAACATATATTTTTTCTGCTGATAGGTATTTGGTACGAAATGCCAGTCACTTTCTATGTCCCACTTTTTACATACTTTGTAAATACGTTCTATGTACCACAAGATTTCTCTGAAGCCCAAGTTACAGCATAATGAAAAATAGCACTGAAATGAACACTGCCACAAAATTCATTACATGGATAGGGGATAAAGGTATGTCCCTGAAATTTCTTATGAACCAAGTGGCAACTATTATACTCGTTGTGTCCAAAAATCAGCATAATTTGTCCAAGTTTTGGGGAGATATAAATTCTACTGTAATTTCATTCAATTTTTATCTTGCATTAGGCCGGAATTAGAGCTCAGCCTCGATTCGACGCGAAATGATGACGTGAAATGTTTTCGTGAAATTAATTACACGAGTGTGGATCATGCTACGGGTCTACAATTTTCTAAGGATAATATATGAATCAATACCTTAATCGTGTCCAATACTGAGTGTTATCAGCCACAACTAGAGCGAATTGAAAAATTCAATTTTTATCATTCCACGTCATCATTTTACGTCAGGGAACAACTTGACATTTCACGTCAGACTATTGCAAGCAATAGTCTGACGTGAAATGTCAAGTTGTTCCCTGACACTGTGACGTGAAATGATGATGACGTGGAATGATAAAAATTGAATTTTCAATTCGCTCTAGTTGTGGCTGATAACACTCAGTATTGGACACGATTAAGGTATTGATTCATATATTATCCTTAGAAAATTGTAGACCCGTAGCATGATCCACACTCGTGTAATTAATTTCACGAAAACATTTCACGTCATCATTTCGCGTCGAATCGACGCTGAGCTCTAATTCCCGCTTTACAGGTAGCAATGTAAAATCACGATGTAAGATTAATTGAAATCACTGAAAAATTTATAAATGTCTCCCTGAAACTTGTACAATGTATGCTGATTTTTGCAACACAATATGTAATCAAATTTACAGTGGAGTTAGATTTTTGCTTCAGCACTTTTTGTTGTTATGCTGCTTAAAATATGTTTTCTGTACTTGTGTACTTTCAGAAATTACACGTAAATGTATGTACATGTATTTTTTCCAGAGGAAATGTAAACGTTTATTTTCAGTACTTGAGTACCGTATTTCCTCGAATTACCCCCCCCCCCCTCCCTTGAATTAACCCCCCTCGAAATACCCCCATCTGGAATGATATAGATCATGTATGCAATGTACATGATGTATTTATTGATGCCAATTTGCATCGCAGATACACATATACGTTAATATGTGTACAGATGTACGTCTAAATACCGGATATTTATGTCCCGATATATCCTATTTACCCACTTTTATTACCGGATTTGGGTATGAAAATGCATACTGTTTACTATGAATTTCATGAAAATTTCTGAAAATGAAAATAATAAACTGTACTGTTTACTAAGAAAATGAAAATAATAACCCCCCCCCTCGAATAAGCCCCCCTCGAAATACCCCCCTCAAAATTTCCACTCTGAAAAAATAAACCCCCTGGGGGTATTTCGAGGAAATACGGTATATTTATTTGTTTTTGAGTAAACGTAAATACGTTTTGACAACTATCCACCACTCTGAGAAAGTCATGAAGAAACTGGGTCACACTTCACAAGCTTTTATAAGTGCTTTCGTTTTGTATAGAAAAAAGCTTGATATCACAAGAAGTAAATACCGTCGTAGAAAGAATCTTTGCGATTATTGCATTACTGAAAATGTGTCATTCACGGGGGTGGGGCATAAGCTGCTTTGCAGACATTTAAAAGTAATTTATTTTGTATTTTAGCTATGAATGGAATTTCAAAATTTTGAGTCAAGCGATTTCGATGAATGCGCAGAATCATCAATCATCAATAACCTTTCGCCAACTTGTGAGGTTACAAGAAATGAAACATATACAAATTTTTGACACCAAATCCTGTATCACTTTCAGCCTTGTAGCTGTAGAAATTTTTTGAAAACGTCATCGCAGTTTTTCATCTTTTAAAAAAATCACAAATTTCCGTTGACAAACTCGACCACCGTGTAACCGGAAATGACACACTAATCCAACAACAAAGTGCCGCGTGCAAACAAAATCAAAGGGGGGGGGGGCGAAAACAATACGAGAGCCACTCAAGTGGGCGGAGTTAAACAAACCGCGCATCTTCTCAACGGTTCAGTGAAATCTTTTACGCAAACAATTGAGTTCGCGCTTCATTACTTTGACTGGATGTCAAGTGAACTGAACGCAGTTTGAAGTGATAGAATTTTGTGTAGGTGAACTGACAGAGGAAATTGTCCAAAAATATATAAAGGGAGTGTGCTTACAGAGTAATGAAAAATCCACGAAGTTACTTGTTCTTCATTCAATAATACCTAACATGGACAAAATACGTAGAAGAGTAATGCAGAGAAAAATCAAATAGGTTTTTTTAAATACACTTATCTATAATTCGTATGACTGAACCTTCACGTGAAGCAACTGCAAAAAAACACAGATTCACTGTGGCCGTTCATTATTTTGTGATAATATTGTAATGATTGAAGTCTAGTTGAATAGTTCACATTGAGCGGCTCGGCCTGGGATCATTTCACAATTGTGAAAACATTTACCTTTATCCAAAAATTATAGTTCCAGTTACCTTTTCCAAAAGTGCACTCAATTACTGAGAAATAAGTAAATACCGTATTTCCTCGAATTACCCCCCGGGGGTGATTGTTTCATAGTGGTCTCGAGAGGGGGGGGGGGGTAGAACGAGGGGGGGGGGGTTATTATTTCACAAGAAATTTTTTTAACTCCCAGTACGAAATTGTCGTCTGAAACGTACGCAGACGTCGAAAAATACAACAAAAACCGCCATTTATAAGGTTATGTAGACTAATATTAGTATGTAGATGGTATAAACACCGTTCTAACGTGATTCCGACATTGTTTTAACGTGTGTTCTGCACTACGCAGAACACAAACTGCAGTATTTGGCATGTACGTTCTCTTTACACTCAATCTGGGGGGGGGGTATTTCGAGGGGGGGGGGGGGTGATTGTTTCATAGTGGTCTCGAGAGGGGGGGGGGGTCAAACGAGGGGGGGGGGGTATTTCGAGGAAATACGGTATGTTTACATTTCATCCCATGATCCCATAAACGTTCCCGTACTCACCTTTACATATACTTTCTGAAAGTATCTGAGTATAGAAAAAGTATTTGAGAAATATCAATGTGGGACATAAAAGTGTCTGCACTAGGGTGTCAAATTTCCGTTTCCGTTTTCTGCAGGCAATTTTTTCTGTTTTCCGGCTGCTGAAATTTTTTTTCCGTTCCGTTTTCCGGCCACCCAATTTTCCGTTTTTCCGGCTCATTTTCCGTTTTCCAGCAAAATTTTCAGTTTTCTGCCTTTTGCCATTTTCAGGCTCAATTTCCAGTTTTTCCAATTTTATTCCATTTCCCACCTCAATTTTCTGTTTTTTTTCCGCTTCATTTTACCTTTTGCTGGCTCAACTTTCTGTTTTCTGTTCCAGCCAAACTGGTAAACATTCATGCAGATTGTCAATTATGTGAATTTTTTCTGTTTCCAGCAAAATTTCTACAAATTTTTTTCCACTTTCGGCAAAATTTCGGCAAATTTTTTCTGTTTTCTGGCAAAATTTCGGCAAATCTTTCCGTTTCTGTGCAAATTTCATTTTTCCATTTCCGTTTTTCTGGCCCCTTTTTCCGTTTTCCGGCCACTGAAAATTTTTTCCCGTTTCTGTTTTCCGCCAAGTGCAAAAATTTTTCCGTTTTCCAGCCGCTGAAATTTTTTTCCATTTCCGTTTCCGTTTTCCGCAAAAAAATGTTTTTGACACCCTAGTCTGCACTGTTGTGGTGTATTGACCAAGATTCTTTGTGGGAAGGAAACAAAGATATACAAATGCTGCCTAGACATTTGCATTATTGTATTCAGTTAACTTAATTTCCATTTTTTCATTTAAACCTTTGCACCTGAAGTTAATTTTACCGCATTACATCCGTTGCATTAATGCCGGGGAGTAGTGATGGAATGGCGCCATTTGATGGCGCCAAAGGGCGCCGCGCCATGGCGCCATTGGCGCTTGGCTCCCTTTTTTTGTGGCGCCTATGGCGCCTGGCGCCCACATTCTGAAAGGCGCCATGGCGCCCTTGGCGCTTGGCGCCCTTTTTACCTGGCGCCCTTGGCGCCTGGCGCCCTGCTTTAAAAGGGTGCCAAAAAGGCGCCAGCAGGGTTTCAAGGTGAGTGCTGTCCTGCTGTGTGAATGAAAAAAAATGAAAAACGTATCCGTGGATGATCTAAATTTGCCAGAAAAATGGACGAAGTGGTGTGAATTGGTGGAAATCTTTCATCCAACGATTCGTCAGATGTGTCTGACAGATCAGAAGACAAGAATGATGAACCGTCGAACTTACCTTACAGTTAGTGATGGAATGGCGCCATGGCGCTGGCGCCCTTTAATGGCGCCAAAGGGCGCCAGCGCTGTGGCGCCCTTTTTTCTGGCACCATCTGGCCCCTGGCGCCATTATTTTGAATGGCGCCATGGCGCCCATGCCGCTTGGCGCCATTTTCGCTGGCGCCAATTTGGCGCGCGGCGCCATTGTTTTGGATGGCGCCAGAAATAGCGCCAAAATTCCGCTAATAAATGTGACCAAATAGGACATTTTTGGACATGTTATTGTAGGTCGTTACACAAAGCAGTCCTATGTACAATATGTATACTCGGCGGACATGATACTCTCATCGGCCATCTCACTCATTTATGGCTCACGTTGGATGTGTGCCAATGATTGTAAAGGATGCGATTTTTGTGTAAAAGACGAAAAAATCATTGTTGTGAATGAGTTAGCTAGCGTATAGCGTTATAACAGCGATGACTTTTTTTGACTTGGTATGAAAATAGCATGCCTAAAAATCGTTGGCACGCTTCCAGCGAGAACCACGCGTGCAGGGTGTAAAGTGACTGGAGTATACCATATTTCCTCGAAATACCCCCTCGAATTAACCCCCACCCTAGGGCTCGAACTCGACTCGACTCGACTTGACTCGTGACTCGAGGGTAAAATTGGGTACCGACTCGACTCGCCCGACTCGACCGGAAAAATATGCCCCTGACTCGAGACTCGAGGTTTTTGCCCGACTCGACTCGAAATTTTGGCAAAATTCGAGTCGGGGTTCCCATTGAAAAATGTCCAAAAATTTCAGTTTTGATATGAATTTTTAAACATATTTTTCAAAAAATTTGCGCACAAGTGCGCATTTCCACACCATGTGCATGATACCGTATTTCCTTGAAATACCCCCTTGAATTAACCCCCCTCGAAATACGCCCATGTGTTTTTGAGCTGAGGAAAAAATACCCCCCCCCCCTCGAAGTACCCCATCTGGAATATCATCATCAGGTACATCATGTATGCAATATACATGATGTATTAATAGAGGCCAATTTACACCGCAGCTACACTCCTGATTTGTGTAGTAATGTACGTTGATATGTCCTTATATAGCCTATTTAGTCATGTTTTTTACCAGTTTTGGGTATGTAAAGGCCCATTCTTTACTACAATCTTTACGAATATTTCTGGCGGAATAAGAAACCCCCCCTCAAACTACCCCCCTCAAAATTTCCACTCTAAAAAATAATTTAGACTTCATAAAGTGTGTGTGAGAAAATCGGTAGAGAAACCAGTATCTGAAATTTCTGCCAGAATCATGCAAAAAAGTATTGCATCCGACTCGACTCGAGACTCGAGATTTTTGCCTGACTCGACTCGAATTTTCACTGACTCGCACGACTCGACTCGCCGACTCGACCGGAAAAATTTTGGGGTTGCGACTCGAACTCGAGTTTGAAAAAAATCGAGTTTCGAGCCCTACCCCACCCCCTCGAAATACTTCCAGGTTTTTTCGAGCTGAGTAAGAAATTACACCCCTCGAAATACCCCCGTCTGGAATAAGGTACATCATGTACACAATGTACATGATGTATTAATCGATGCCAATATGCATCACAGCCACACATAATAAGGCTAGTTTGTGTGGCCATCTACATTGATACATATAACAATATCCTGTTTTGTACCTTTTTTACCAGTTTTGGGTAGGTAAAAGTCCATTTTTACTACAGTCTGTCTCGAAAATGTCTGAGGAAATAATACAGCCACCACTCGAATAAACCCCACCGTCCCCTCAACATGCCCCCTCTAAATTTGCACTCTAAAAAATAAACCCCCTATGGGTAATTCGACGAAATAGGGGTTAGCTGCGGCGATGTAGATTGGCTGGCAGCCATTAAAACATCATGTTCACTGCAAACAAGATCTACTTTATTTCAGAGGGGGTGTCGAGTGGGGGTTATTTTTTCCCCAGCTCGCTCAGACCTGGGCGTATTGCGAAGGGGAATTAATTCAAGGGGTATTTGGAGGATATACGGTAACATATTGCTCTTCTAAGCTTCTAAGCTTCTATTCTAAGCTTCTGTTACGATATATGTGCTAAAATAGTGTATTTTATCGTTGGCGCCATTTTGGCGCCCGGCGCCAATTTGGCGCCCGGCGCCAATTTTTCTGGCGCCCTTTGGCGCCCGGCGCCATTTTTTTGGATGGCGCCGTGGCGCCATTGGCGCCTGGCGCCATTTTCTCTGGCGCCCTTTGGCGCCCGGCGCCATTAATATGAATGGCGCCATGGCGCCATTTTTCCTGGCGCTTTTCCATCACTACTTACCGTCGAAATAAATACCTAAACGGATTCAAATCGTTGCAATTCCGTTTTTGTCTATTTCAAGGAAACATTGATTGGAAAGTATAATTGAAGTAAATGGATTGTTGTGAAATGACAATTTCATTGTGTTTAAATTCGTCATGTGGATTTTATTTAAAAATTTTTTTTGCTAGTCTTGCTTTTTTGTACATTATTGGGCTGTCGGAAAAGTTCGTTCCGTTTTAGCATCGTCTTCCATTGGATCGTCTTGGACGAACCTAGTGGGTTTCAGTCGGAGTATATAAGCTGGATTTAATTCAAGCGTATCATTTTACAGCAAAATTGATTGCATATAAGTGGATCCAGTACTAATCTATCTCTTAATTGAGTCCAAAACTTGACATGCACCATCCAACGCTACTGGGGTTATCGATTTTTCAACGATATCTCGATGTAAAATCAGTTGGAAACATAAAGTTGGAGACATGTAGTAACATCCACTTTTGTGTAATTATTTTTGCGGTAAATATTTTTTCTTCAATTTTTCGTTGAGCTGTAATTCCAGCTCATATACCCGCGCTGAAAACTCGCGATCCAATGGGAGACGATGCGGAAACGGAACGAACTTTCCCGACAGACCAATACATCCTGCAGAACGCGAATTAAGAAGGTGTATGCGTGTATTACGGTGCTGTAGAACATTTTTAGCACACACAGGGTGTTGTAAGCATTTATTTATCCTAACGCCCTTGGCGCCTGGCGCCCTATTTTTCAAATGGCGTCATGGCGCCCTTGGCGCCTGGCGCCCACTTTCCGAATGGCGCCCTTGGCGCCTGGCGCCCTTTTTTCTGGCGCTTTTCCATCACTACCGGGGAGTAATAATCTCCCTCAACATTGAAGTTTTCCAGAAAAGTGAGGTCCAGAAAATTCTCATTTTTTTCCCAAAATTGCTTCTATAGTTACTCGTTCAAGGATTATTCAGCGCGGTGTGTACGGTTAGATTTCAAATGTTTCAGGGTTTGTTCTCAAATCGCTTATGCAACGTCCATCATATTTTTTCAAAATGTGGTGCTCCATTCAGCGTGATCGTGATCTCCAAGTGAAGTGTGACAACAAAAACATTTCAAATATTCAAATTGAATAAATACCGGCCGCTCCAATACCAAAACGATGGCATCAGACTTGGGTTCCATCGCGCGCATGCACTCCATGTGCGTTTCCATTGGCATCAAATTGTCGCCATGGAGCCGGTGCACATGCGACCGGAGTATCATGCATCACCAGGGGCCAGATCCATTTGGAACTAAGGTGCGCATAAGGCGCCGCTGACGCGAGTGAGTTGCTGTGCTCGCATAATTTCATGCTCCTGGGTAGTGATGCAAAAAGCGCCAGAACTTTGGCGCCAAGCGCCAAAAGCGCCATGGCGCTTTTCCGACCCTTAGCGCCAAGCGCCAATGGCGCCAGAGCAAAACGGCGCCAAGCGCCAGAAGCGCCATGGCGCTTTTTGCTTTGGCGCTAGCGCCAAGCGCCAGCGCCAGGCATTTTGTTCCTGGCGCCAGCCAAAAATAGCGCCAAGCGCCAAAAGCGCCATGGCGCTTTTCACAGGTATGGCGCCAAGCGCCAATGGCGCCACAGGAAAATAGCGCCAAGCGCCAAAAGCGCCATGGCGCTTTTTGCTTTGGCGCTAGCGCCAGGCGCCAGCGCCATGGCGCTTTTACATCACTACTCCTGGGGCAAATCGCAGACATGTCAAGTGTAAAGTAAAGTGTCAAATGTCATGTAAAATGCCATACAAAGTGTAAATTGTCATGACACATGTAAAGTAATGTGTCAATTGCTATGCAAAGTTCAGTAATAAAATCTTTTCTTTTTTGTTTTGATACAAGACATTTTACATGGCGTTTGACACTTTACTTTACACTTACCAGGGTCTGGGACTGCCCAATGCTCGCGTTATAGCGCCTTACTTGCGCCTTACGTTCAAATTGAATCTGGGCCTAAGAGTTACCTATCAGCTATCACGCTCGCACGATGGAACTGCCTGACTTGCGGTTAGCTGTGTGATACCAAAGCGAAGTGAACCAACATTGATGGGTCCCCAGAGACATTGTATTCATTTTTCATTCATATTCATAATTTTTTGCCAACTTATCGACTAGGAGTGGTATCCGCACCTATTATAATGATGACTCTCATCAACAACATTTTCCCGATCACACTATTTTATGGTGAGGGGGGGTTAAACGAGGGTGGGGGTATTTCGAGGGGTTATTTAACTCATAGTGGACATTTTGAGGCGGGGTATTTCGAGGGGGGGTGGGTATATCGAGGAAATACGGTAAGTGTTCTTTCTTTATAATTCTAGGTAAATGCACGATCATTACTACACTTTTCAGGTTACTTGGTCATATCGTTGACAACTGCATTGGAATGCTACAAGTGCATGGGATTGAACATTGCAAATGCAACACTCCAAGATTTCATACTGGTACATATGCATTGCGTTAATTTATTTTTTTTAAATGCCCCAAAAACGCTGGAAATTTGGCTCCATGTCTATGTATGCTTGAAAAATCCCCCTTGAATAGTTCCCCTTTGAAAGACAACCGATGAAAGATAATTCCCACCCATGAATGATTCCCCCTCAATGTAAATATATGATAAATTTGTTGTGTCCAATTTGAACAAAAACGGCATGTTATTGTATTAATCAAGCATATTTCGTGGATTCAGTGGATAGACACATGCTTGAAAACGTTGCCAAAATAATACTCCCTCTCCTGAAAAATCACCCACCCAGGAATAGTTCCCTTCCCCCTCAAAGACACTGGCGGCAAAACAATTCCCCAGGGGGATTATTCAAGCAAATACGGTAAGTATGCAATAACCAAACCAAAATTTCCCCCATGCAGAGTCAAGTAGCCGACAGCATTCCGGAAGGAATCATGGAACAGGTCAAGTTGAACTTGTCATCGAATAATGTTTTCAATGACAAGTGTTTCGCTGACGCAGCAAATGTAGAAACTGATCAGTGTGACGGTGTTTGTGTTTCCGTGCTGGCGGCTGTGAATTTGACCAAGTTGTTTAGTTGGTTATGTTTTCTTAGCTTATTCATTGCGAAATCTTCAGCGTTCATTTAGCTCTCTTTTTAGTGTAAATATGTTAAAATCTTTTCTATATTAAAAGTATGCCTTGAAACTTCATATCAAACACACTATCCAGTGTTTGTGCTGTGAAAATATATGACTAGGGGAAAAACGACTGTCACATTTGAAATGAAAATTTATGGCAGGATAAAATTTTAATTTTGACAGATGAACGCATCAGTCGGAGTCATCGATAGTCACTTAATTTAAACAACTACCGTAAACTTCCGAATAAAAACACACGCAGTCCAAACACCGCTACCGTACGATTTGAAATCACTTGAAACGGTGAAACTCGCCGTGCGAATGTGCAGCCCAGTTGGCGATGTGGACCAAATAAAGGACAGTGTTCCAGAAGATATCAAACCACTGGAAAATATAAATTCAATATTTAGTCGAGACGATCCGGACAAAAGTGGTCAGTTTTGGTGGGTTTTTGGTTGTTTTTAGTCTGAAATGTTTTCTTTGTGCCGATTTCTCTGGATAAGTGTTTCAAATTCAAAAAATTCAAAAAGAGACTGAGACGGAAACAGCAAATTTTTGCACTTCTCAGAAAACGGAAATATTAAATTGCAAGAATTTTGCTGGAAATGGGAAAAAATCTGCAAAAATTTTTGCTTGAAATAGAAAAAAATTCAGAACTTTTGCTGGAAACAGATAAAATTTGCAGAAACTTTGCTGGTATTTTAACAAAATAAACGTGCCTAATTGATAAACCTACATGAGGGTTTACAGTGTGACTGAAACAGAAAACCTTTTAATTTAGAAAACAAGTTAAGCCGAAAAATGGAAAAATGGGGCAGAAAAAAACCCAAAAATTTACCAGGTGCCGGTTCCGCAAGGGAACAAGTTAAGAGTTAAAACATAAGAATTGAGTAAAATGACAAATGGCAAGTTAAGAAAGAGTCAAGTTAAATGATAAATGATAAGTTAAGAGATAAGAGTAAAGTTAAATGACAAACGATTAGTTAAGAGATAAGAGTAAAGTTAAGAGTCAAGCAAGTGTATTCAAATCTTATTTTTTTGTATCCAAATATTATTTTCTGTATCCAAATCTTATGTCAAAAAAAAAGATTTGGATACAACAACATAAGATCTGGATACAAAAAAATAAGATTTGGATACACTTGCTTGACTTTTAACTTTACTTTTATCTCTTAACTAATCATTTGTCATTTAACTTTACTCTTAAATTTACTCTTGTCTCTTAACTCATCATTTATCATTTAACTTTACTCTTAACTTGCCATTTGTCATTTTACTCAACTCTTAACTTTTAACTCTTCACTTTTCCACTTGCGGAACTGGCCCCTGAACATAGAAAATGAGGTAGGAAAAAAACACAAAAAATTTGCCAAAAAAATAGAAAATGAGCCAGAAAAAATGGAAACAGAAATTGAAAAAAAATCTGCCAACGGAAAATAAAAACGGAAAAAATCTTCCTTCTGAAAGTGGAAACAGAAAAAGGGAAAGTTGACACCCTACTCTGTACTGTCAACACACCAATTACACAACACACAAGTGTTCCCCCTCTCAGTGTGCTTCAAAGCGCACGGGTCCATGCTGGCGGCGGACGTGCTCATGCACACGTGCGTGTGCCTTGACGCGAAGTGCAACTCGGCGCCCATGCCGCAGTTGCACATATCCGCGCCGCTCGCGTCTCCAGACGACGCAAAATATACTCGTTGGTGGATTGGGGTATTGAGGGGTTTGGGGTTTTGTGTGATGTGTTGGATGTATGGTGAGAAAGAGTCGGTTTTGGTGTTGAAATCGTGGGTAGTTATACCCATTACTGTACTCAAGTACTCAGAGTCGCAAAAACAGCCGGTTTTCCGTCTTAAAAAGGAAAATAAAAAAAGAAAAGCTAAAAAATGAGATTATAAACAACCCAGGGGCCAGTTCCGCAAGTGGAAAAGTTAAGAGTTAAAACTTAAGAGTTGAGTAAAATGACAAATGACAAGTTATGAGTAAAGTTAAGAGTTAAGAGTTGAGTGAAACGGCAAATGATTTTACTCAACTCTTAACTTTTAACTTTACTCTTAACTAATCATTTGTCATTTTACTCAACTCTTAACTTTTCCACTTGCGGAACCGGCACCAGAATATTCATATATTTTTGTCGCAATTTCGCATTTTACGTTTCGTTTCTTCTGGTCCATGATTTCGAGTGAAAAATTGCTATATTTTTCTCTGCCCACCGGAATGAGGATTGAGTCAACTAGGTACTGGTAACCGAGATCAAAATTGTATCATCCCAGAAAAAAAATTCAACAAAAATCCCCCCCCCCCCCCTCCTCAGCCACGTGTCCCCACAACGACAAGGCGCAAACGCAGTGTCCACTGGACACGACCCCCTCAACGTGTGACAATCACACAGTTTGCAGCACCGTGTCAAACGTGTCCGCGGAACACGTGTGCTGCATGTATTGGAAGCACGTGTTAGACGCGAGTATTAATGAGACGAGACCGGAATGCGATCGAAAATGTCAGGCGCCTTTTTACTCGCGTGGTCTGTTTTTGTTGTTGGCATTTTTGTACTGTGTAGTTTTGTCACAGTGTCATTTGGTCACATATCAAGTAAAATGATTGGGATGCGATTTTCTTTCAAGTGGCAGTCAGGGAAGACATTTTGAAGACACTTAGCCGATATCTACATCGTGTCCAAAAATTATTCAAAACGCTCCAGTGGTTCTTGAGATATCAATGAAAAACAAAAATTTCGCTATTTGTCGGCAATCTCAATGAGAAATGCTGCAGACAAATCGCGAAATTTTCGTTTTGCATTGATATCTCAAGGACCACTGGAGCGTTTTGTATAATTTTTGGACACGATGTAGATATCGGTTAGTGCTTTCAACAAGTCAATTTAGGCATAGATATCTTCAAGCGTTCTTGAGTAATCGAATTTGCGACGACATGTATTTGTCGCTTCACCTTCTATTTATCGTTATGCTGTAACTCCGGCTTTATAACAGTGCTTGAAGTTTGACCAAATGAAGTTTGATGATATTGGCTTTGTTTTGTATAGGATCAAAAGTTTTGTATGGGACCAAATGCTTTGTACCCTATGGTTTCACTGCAAGTCACTCTGAATGAATCTTTTCAGATACATTTGGCAGTCACAACTGCATGCAGACAAACTTCACCAATAAGAAACTTATGCAGGTAGAGCAATCCACTGAAAATCGTCATTTTTTCATTTTGCTATGAATTTTATAAAAAATTGGTAAAAATTCATTACAGTTGGCAGAGGAAAACCTAGCAGATACCAAATCGAATATTGGAATACCAGAAACTGGCGACTGCATGCAAGCGCCCACCTCTGCACTTGTAGATTGCAATACTGTAGGGATGGAAGCCCTGATACATTTGAATGTAAATTTTTAGTGGCGATTTACCATGAACATTTGGGACATTAGCATTTTTGATTTTTGTAAATTGAAGAAAATATAAAATATATTTAATAGGTAGTTATATTTTTATACGATATTATATTTTTGAGAGATATTATATTTTTGAGAGATTTTCTGCGATCCTCAGAATATCACAAATTAAAAAGGTTTTTTCAAATAACCACCCATTTAGTTATGTTTTTTTGTGGTTTCTCCATGAGAGATTTTCATTTGAGAAATTGTCTTATATTTATTATTGTTATCCGATACCATTATGAAAATCACCCACTGTGTGTAAATGGCCCCAATGTAGTTGACATCGGCGCAAATGTCAACTGGCTCCGATCCCCATTCCAAGCTTGCACTTGAAAGTCGTTCGTTGGCTCCCCAGCAAGCTTTGAATTGGGATCGGAACCAGTTGACGTTTGTGTCGATGTCAACTAGCGTGTGTGGGGCCATTCTAAAAATGCCAAAATCATCAATCATAAATCAATTTTCCGCAAATACACCACTAAATGCAGGTCACTGGCTATGCTGGGAAAAATCTTACAATCATTGAACATATCCTTCGAAATCAAAGCCTCGGTGACTCACTGAGCGATCTTGGAGAAATGAGCGCTGTTTTTAGGATGTGTTTGGACAAAGAAATGCCAGATATGAGAATGCCCGAATTTCCAAAGTTGCCTGATGGATACAGGGAATGTGTGAGATTGGAAACAGTCAAATTCCTGGGCATGGATTTCAATGGTGTGTTTGAGGTGGAGTTTGAATAGATAAATACCGTATTTCTGCTAATAAATAGAAAGGTGCTGTTCTATTTATCTTATCAACTTTTTACCTGCCGTTCTATCGGTGGTGCCGTTCTACTGTAGGTATGCTATTCTATTGGAAGAAATACGGTAAATCTGCTCTACTCCTGGCTATCCTTTGGCAAGTTACGCGAAGTGAGAAGTGAAATGGCAAAGGCGAAGTAAAAGCGCAAAGGCGAAGTGAAACGGCAAGTGAATTGGCAAAAGCGAAGTAAAAAAGAAAAAGTCATTTCTCTTCGCTTTCACCATTTCACTTGCCAATTCACTTGCCGTTTCACTGCGGTGAGGCGTGAAATTTTATACTGCCAGACTCTTTAAAATGTAAAATGTCATGCAAAGTGTCAAAAGTCATGTAAGATGCCCTAAAATATTGCAAACTAGTTTGCCATTTTGCTTCATGACTTTTAACACTTTGTATGACATATGACATTTTACGGGCATTTTACAGGGCATTTTACAAGGTCTTGGAATGGCACTTGCACAAATTGAAAAGTCATCATCTCAAAAAAGCTCACTCACTAGTAATTTTATTCGCTCGCAGCACGCGTGTGCGCTTGTAGCGGCGCCAGCTGCAATGGAGTGCCCATGAGTGAAAGTTTCAATGCGCCAGGTAAGTGAATGTGATCACAGTTAGAGTTAGCATTGAAAAAATCATCAATTTTTGGAAAATATAATTAAATACAATCTCAGAAAATCTCTCAATAATAAAATATAATTAAATCTTTCTCATAAAACCTGGAAAAAAATATAAATATCAGAATCTGAGAGATTTTCTGATATTTAAAAAATCTCAGAAAATCTCTCAAAATGAAAATATAATTAAATATCTCCGGAAAATTGTGGAAAAAATATAAATCTTATATTTTCTGAGGTTTTTCAATGCTAATCGCAGTGACGCGTACATTTTCTGTAGGAGTGGAGTAAATTGATTGATTGTTAAACTAACACCATATATAATTGCAATAAATACCGTATTACCTCGAAATACCCCCATATTATTTCCCCAGCCCATTTTGAGGGGGGGTTTATTCGAGGGGGGCGGGTTAATTCAAGGGGGGGGGGGATAATTCGAGGTAATACGGTAGCATATTTGCTCAAATTATTCCCCTGAGAGTTATATTTTTCATGATACTTTTTTGAAGGGAAGGATCACCTACTCCAGGGGGAATTATTATTTCATAAAAAATTTTGTCCAGCATGTCTTCATCTACTCATTTCATGAAATAAGCGTTATCAACAAAATAACATGCCATTTATGTTCAATGCCTAAGGGGAAATTATTCGAGGGGAACTCATTTCTTCCTCATTCTAACAGGGGGGGTATTATTCAAGTTGGGATCCATACTCAATCAAACACAGCACCCCCCCCCCCCCATTTACCAGTGAACGGCGCGTGGGGGGCGTGGCACGACGCGACCCACTGCTGCGAGTCGACGGGCGCCGTGAAAACGGTGGTACGCAAGCGACTGTGCGACAATCCGCCGCCAGCCAATGGGGGCGTGGCTTGTTCTTTGGGAGGTGGCGAGTATGGACACAGTCAGATGAAAGAGGAGACTTGCAGCTGTAAGTTGGGGATTGGTTTGAGGGAAAATGTCTACCTATTTATGTAGTTCTTTTGTATATTTTGATAATGGAGACTTTTTGTTATGTCTTTCTTTTGAGTTCTGGTTTGGAGTGAATATGACATTTAATCACGTTTTATCCTAAGGAGAATCCTGCTAGCTCCGTGCCACTTCAAAGCTCCGCAAAGACATATACCGTATTTCCTCGAAATACCCCCACCCCTCAAAATTGGCACTATGAATTTGTGGTCCGGGAAATGCATAACAGACATTCAAAACACTTACTGTGTTACGTTAGAACATCGTTTATACCATCTACATCCTTATATAAGGCTGTAAAAACTTATAAATGGTGGTTATTGTTGCATTTTTCACGTTTTTCTCTCAAAATTTGCACTCTGAAAAAATAAACCCCCCGGGGGTAATACAAGGAAATACGGTATATATATATATATACATATATATATGTATATATATATATATATAAATACGTCATAAACATTACAAACAACAAATCAGTACTGGGAGTTCAAAAAAATTTTGGCGAAATAATAAGCCCCCCTCGAAATACCGCCCCCCCCCCCTCATTGAACCCCCTCAAAATTCTCACTCTGAAACAAGGAAACGATTTCGAGGAAATACCGTACCTACACTTCTGTAGGCAACCCAACACACGGCGGCTGGTCAGAATGGGAACCGCACAAGTACAAAGGCACCTGCTGTGAAGAAGGCGGAGTCACGTGGATGGTAAGGCTCTATTGCTATTTGCCACGTTGATTAGTAGGTCAATTGCTCCACTGTGCAGATACGCTACTGTCGCAATCCGGAGCCAAAGTGGGGAGGTTCTTTGTGCGTCAAGCGAAATTTAACAAATCGTCCTGTTTTTTATGGAACCGTGCAAGAAAGGGCGGTGGAATGCATTTGTAAGTTTCTGTGTTTGTGGAATATCAAATTGAAATCAAATTCGCTGTTAAAATACATTGATCATACTTATCTCATTTTCCCAAAAATCTTAGGCAGCCCAATGAAAGAGGCGAAACAAAAAGCTTTTGCCGCATGGAATGCTGATCCTGACAGCCACGCTGGTGCAAATGGAATATTCTCAAATTTTGGCATTGTTCTTGGCATGTTGATTGTGGTGGTGAAGTTGATGCAAAATTGGATGAATGTGTGATTTGAAGCTGATTTGAAAGAAATGGATACATTTCCCCAGATTTTATGTTTGGATTTCATTATGTATTTAACTGCACATAAATATTTGGATACATGTACAATATTGCTGTTCCCTTTGAAACTTTTTCATAATTGTTTTATCCCCAGTATCACCAAGAACATCTAATGTTATTCTTACCGTATTTCCTCGAAATACCCCCCCCCTCGAAATACCCCCCCCCTCGTTTGACCCCCCCCCTCTCGAGACCACTATGAAACAATCACCCCCCCCCCTCGAAATACCCCCCCCCCCCCTCGAAATACCCCCCCCCCAAATTGAGTGTAAAGAGAACGTACATGACAAATACGGCAGTTTGTGTTCTACGTAGTGCAGAACACACGTTAAAACAATGTCGGAATCACGTTAGAACAGTGTACATACCATCTACATACTAATATTAGTCTACAGAACCTTATAAATGGCGGTTTTTGTTGCATTTTTCGACGTCTGCGTACGTTTCAGACGACAATTTTGTACTTGGTTTTCAAAATTTTTCTTGTGAAACAATCACCCCCCCCCTCGAAATACCCCCCCCCCCTCGTTTAACCCCCCCCCCTCTCGGGACCACTATGAAACAATCACCCCCCGGGGGGTATTTCGAGGAAATACGGTAGTTATTTCAGCGCGATATTTTAGCATGACAATTTTATCAGTTAGAAGTTCTAATTTAGAACTTATTCTACAACATGCATGAACATATTTTGAATGTGTAATTGAATGCATTGCCATGAAATGAAGCGTCCCGCCCATTCATTGCTAAGTTGTTAATACAGAAATTATCGTAGCATGAACAAATGCATTTATGTTTAATGACAAAACTTCAGCTGAAACAGTCCTATTTATGTCACTTCGAGTTTGACATATTCACGAGGAATTTCAATAGGAACCACATAACAATGTCAAACTCTACAACAACAACAACAACAACATTCACCACTGAACCAAGCAGAGCATGTGACAAATAAAATCTGTGCATTCCGCTCAATGCTTTTACATCTTGAACAACTTCGTTTACCCATTTACCACGGCCAAGATAATGACCTACCGTATTACCTCGAAATACCTCCATGAGGGTTTATTATTTCGCCAGCAAAATTTGAGGGGGGGGGGGGTTAATTCGAGGGGGGTTTATTCGAGGGGGGGATTATTATTTCGTCAGAAATTTTCGTAAGGATCGTAGTAAAAAGTAGGCATTTGCGTACCCAAAACAGGTAATAAATGTGTCCAAACAGTACATATTTGGACATAAAAACGTAGATAGCTACACAAACTAGTCTATGTGTAGCTGCAATGCAAAGTAGCAGTAATAAATACATGTACACTGCTTGATGTACATCATTCCGGGGGGGGGGGGTATTTCGACGGGGGGGTATTATTTCCCCAGCCCATTTTGATGGGGGATAATTCGAGGGGGGATAATTCGAGGTAATACGGTAACTGTAGATGAAATTAAACCGAAAAAAGCAAAAATCAAATAAAACCCCAAAGTTCTTTTAGGTAATTAACCGTTTCTAGATTCTATCTGTCACCCACTGCACCACCACTGGCGTGCCGCCAAAGGGCGCCTTCACTGAAGCTTCAACTGAAGAAACTGACACGTCATTGTTTGGGCAGATTAAGGCAAGCTTTGACAGCTTGCTGGGAGATACAGTGCTGCTCATTTTGGTTGGGCTAATTTTACTGTGTGGCGCCATTGTTGCCCTGTTGATATGCTGCCACTCAATGGTCAGAAAAAGGGTTAGTACAAAACTATATATACCTATTTGGTTTCCATTGTGTTTGACTACCGTATTTGTTCAAATAATTCCCTGGGGGAGACTATTCGGGGAGGGATTTTTTGTGATAATTCTTCAAGAGAGGGAATTATTCAAGGGGGGATTTTTATTCAAGCGCATACGGTATACATTCACACACGACCACTTCCATACTTGTGTCGATGAAGTTTGTTAGCATGCGAATTCGTTTGCTAGGTTGCGCTTACATCAGATTCCTGCATGGGCACAGAGAGGGCTCACGACAATTTCCAACGCACAACAAACTTGTGTCGTGCAGTTTTTTGCGCGACACAAGTTTGTTGCGCAGGTAATGATAGCGCCATTTAAGGGCGCCAAAGGGTGTTGTTGTGCCATGGCACCACTTGCGCACGACACACTTTTTGTCGCGCAGTTTTTGTGCAACTAAAGTTTGTTGTGCAGGAGACAACGCTGGTGATGGAATGCCGCAATAGCCCATAATGGTGCCAGGCCAGCACTATGGCACCATTCCATCACTACATGCGTAACAAACGTGTGTCGTTCAAAAACTATGCGACACCATTTTGTTGTGCGTTGGAACGTGTTCCGGCCGCAGAGAGAACGTGTGCATGCAAATGCGCGCGGAAAGTGGTGCAATCCCTACATCTCCACATGGCACCAACCATGTATCTATCTTCACATTGTTGTTGTGTTGGGACTAGTGATGGAAAAAGCGCCAGCACTTTGGCGCCAAGCGCCAAAAGCGCCATGGCGCTTTTCCGAACATCCGTGCCAAGCGCCAATGGTGCCAAAGCAATATGGCGCCAAGCGCTAGAAGCGCCATGGCCAATGGCGCCACAGCAAAATAGCGCCAAGCGCCAAAAGCGCCATGGCGCTTTTTCCTTTGGCGCTAGCGCCAGGCGCCAGCGCCATGGCGCTTTTCCACCACTAGTTGGGACATTGTGTTTTTTGCACTATTTTGTTTCATTAGTTACTCCGGTACTTTTCCACCATGACAAAATGTCATTAAAAAATGTCCTTAAAACATTACAGAAGGAGAAAAAGTCAAAGGAGGGAATCACCAAAATCGTGAAGCCAGCCGCTAATCCGAACAGCAAATGGGCAATTGTGAGGAAAAAGATGATCAAAAAGAAGCGAGATTTGAACAGGGTGAAAACAAGTGCAAAGGTTGAACAAAAGCAGAGTAAGTGGAATAAGATAAGAAAATTACCAGTGCCAGATCCCAACAATCCGTTTAGTTTTAACCAGCCCCCTGGATACTATCATTAATGTTTTGATCAGTCCTTTTTTTGATAATTTTACCTGTTGTGTGATATAAATAATATTGACATTCAATGCTTTGTGAGCTGATAGAGTGTATTTTACCATATTTTACATACATAATGGATCACAGACAATTATTTGCAACATCCAATACAACACCAATTAAACAGTAGCATTCATTTTTATGGACATGTCAATTTCAATTTCATTACCTCCTTGGGATGGAAATTTGAGGTGTCTTATTTGCATCAATTGAAAATATATTATACTAGGTATATATTTAGTGAGTTACATTCATTCACTGTTGCCACCCACTTTTGTGTTAGCAAATAACTGACAGTTATCTGCAAAGTCCACCTGTCTGCCTAGTGCCTACATGCATTATCTGACATCAGCTGAACAAAATTTGTCATCAGTTTCATGAAAGGCATCATTTTCTTCAAATGGGTCACAGTCCCTGCAATCTGGAGGCAGTCCCAAGCCCTGTAAATTGTAAAGCAAAGTGTCAAATGTAAAGTCAAATGCAACATCAAAGGGAGGAAAACCCGATATTTAACCACAGCGGTTCGTAACCCTTCCATTCGTAAGCCAAACTATGTCGGTTGTAAAGCCAAAGTACCTCGTTTGTAAAGCTTCAAAACATTTTTATTTTTCATTCGTTTCGTAACCCATAGTGGGTCGTTATTTAACCCTACCGTACCGATATTAAAGCTATTATGCCGCAATTATTTAGTTCATACTTGTTCACATCAATACATGCCAACCAGTACTGTATTGCTCTTTGCAATGTATTTTTATGATGACTGAATCTCAGGTAACAGGGCCAAACATTGCAGTGGTAATAATCAAAAATATGTAAATAAAATACTGTATATCCTCGAATAAGACCCCACCCTCAAATACTCCCCCCTCAAAAACTCTGACGAAAAACTAACTCCCCTGTGGTTTCATTCAAGGATATATGGTATATCAAAATTCATACACGCCTATGTGTCATTTGCACTCAAACTAAGGCAAAATATAAAATTTCAATCAAACTTTTGTGCAATGTTTGCACCAGCAAAATAAATCACATCAATAATTACCACATGTCAAAAATATCTATAATCCACTTGATCGTCACATTCAGAAATTTCCACACGTGTCCATACCAGACGCACATTTGATCCAAAAAACGTCTGGCACTGCTTCTATTTATCTTCAAATTTATGTATTGGCTTACGAAATGACACATTGGCTTTTTTACCGACACACAAAGGGTTCAATATCGATGCACTTTTTAAAGCTCAATGCGGCTTTATTAACGACATACTTTGGCTTACGAACTGAGGTACTTTGGCTTTAGAACCGATGGGTGAAATATCGGGTAGGTTAAATATCGCTATACTCTCAGTCAAAGGTCAATTGTCATGCAAAGTGTCACATGTAAACTTAAGTGTAAAGTGTCAATTGTGTATCCAAATCTTATTTTTCGTATCCAAATCTTATGTTTTTGTATCCAAATCTGATGTCGAAAAATAAGATTTGGATATGAAAACATAATATTTGGATACAAAAAATATTATTTGGATACACATTTGACACTTTACTTTACATTTGACACTTTTCTTTACATTTGACTTTGCATTTGACTTCGCATTTGACTTTGCATTTGACTTTACATTTGACTTTACATATGACACTTTACTTTACATTTGACTTTGCATTTGACTTTACATTTGACTTTACATATGACACTTTACTTTACATTTGACTTTGCATTTGACTTTACATTTGACACTTTACACTTTACAGGGCTTGGGAATGCCACCTGTAAAGTGTCATGACAAATGTCAAATGTAATGCAAAATATCAATTTTTAAAAATACAGAACTTTTAACATTATGCATTCTGCATGACATTTTACAAATTTGTATGACATTTTTCATGACACTTGACACTTTTCATGACACTTTACTGGGCACATGGTGGCTGCCACCCAGTTTTATTCTTCAATTGATTGGCATGGTACAGACTAAAAATCACATAATTTGGCATTTTATGTTAATACATAATTATTAATCAGAAATATTCACACATATTGTAAAAACGAATCAACTAGATAAATCAGATGATGTAAATATAGCTTATTTACTTATCAGAAAAAGTCCATTAAAAATTTATCACCAATCATCTCTTGGCAGCATAGGATACCTTGTGATTATCAGCATCAACAGTTCTGTGCTCAGCTTCAGACCACACTCTGAGCATAAAGTCACCCTCAACACCCTGTTCCCATGTGCTGCACACTATCACATACCTGGGGATAGAGTCAACTCAACCATGAGGTGCACATAAATATATTGTATTTGCTCAAATAATTCCCCCTTGAATACTTCCTCCCTCTTGAATAATGCCAAAAATGAAATTTAATTTGTTAATAAAGCATATTTTGTGAAATGAGTTGATAGAAATATGCTTGAAAATTTCAACAAAACAAATAATTCACTCCTTGAATAATTTTTCCCCTTGAATAGTCCCCCCTCAAAAAAGTGATGTTGGTTCCCACTGAGAAAAATTTAAATGTGAGCATACCTTCCAGGGGGCAGCATGAATCTCTTGGACACTGATCTCAAATTCACATAGTAGTCCACAGACCCTACCCGCTGCCGTTTTTGAAAGAACTCTCTGTCACATGGCAATTGGTCACCATTTTGCATCTGAGAGATTTTTAGCCAGTTCAATTTGCAGCAAATTTGCAATTGCAAGCAACAACAAATTTGCAATCGCAGCGACAAAAGCGTGAACAAGAATTGACAAAAAAAATGACACTCATTCAGACCTCATAAATGACAAATCCAACATTGAGATTCTGCATTTTTGGATCGTGTCTTCTGTACTTTTGCATCAATTCCACCAGCAGGGACGCACTTTGATCCTTATCATTAGCACTATCCATGAGAAAGACCTCGATTTGTGGGTTGTGGTGAAACGTTTCTGCGGAGAAAAAAATTACCTATGCTTTTTTTGTGAAACTTTTAAAAATCGTCAATTTCCTAACCGGCAAATTTTGCTCTGCCCCCAGCGCTGCGTCCTTTCCACGATTTTTGGTGCACGCTGGATTTCCATTGAATTGCGTTTTGTTGTCTCTGAGTTAGAGTTTCGAGTTTATAAACAAAAATGCGAGATACCGTATTTCTTCTAATAAAACGGCATACCTCCAATAGAAAGGCACTTCCAATAGAACAGCAGGTTTTTGCAGGATTTTGCACTCACAAAAACAATAGAATGGCAGCCTCCAATAGAACGGCAGGTAAAGTTGACGAAAAAACCAGAATAGCACTCTTCTATTGAAATACCATGGTATTTGTGTACCAACTAAGATGTTTTCCAGCAAGGAAAGTCCCCTGTCTTCTTCATATTGTGGTTGTTGATTGAACCGTTCAATCAATGTCTAAATATATAAGTATGTCATTCGCAAAAAGGCATCATAATTCATTTATGCGATACATCAACTTTTGCATCGATCATGAGGGGGAGTAAATCGATGGAGGTTTTATTTGAAAATTTACAGTACATTAATCCTCTAGACAATAAAATTATTATTCGCGATTTCAAAACAATACGTGCGAAGGTAAACATAAAAACCAACATGTAGTTCATCAGGTACCAAATGGCAAACATCCACATCATCAAAGTTTCTCGAAAAGTCTTTATATTCCATCCAAAATTCACCGTCATCTTTGAGACTGTGCTTCAACTGATCAGCTAAACCATTCGGGATGTCCTTCCAAACACTGGATCTGCAAAAAGTTAATCCACATCATTAGCATAAGTTTTGTCGTAAACAGCCTTATTGGTCGCACTTAACACACACTACTTAGTTCACGGCCTTGATTTTCGAAACTCATAAATAAATCATCTTTGAACGTATTTGAGTTTCCTGGAATAGTAGTCTACTACTGACGGACTACGGAGATCGAAAATGATCCATCTTGTTTAACTCAAATGTGTATAGTACAGATTTATTTTACCATAAATATTTAATGAAATGTGGGTCCACAATGAAAGAATGCCAATAGAACGGCGTCTCCAATAGAAGCACCTGTAAAATCTTAACGGAAAAATAGAAGGGCGCCCTAATATTAGATAAATATGACATCAGGGTTTCTGCCGTAAACTGAGTGAGTAGTGATGGAAAAAGCGCCAGAAAAAGGGCGCCAGGCGGCATGGCACCATCCAAAAACCAGCACCAGGCGCCAGGGAAACCTGAAACACAGAACGCACTTGTCACTCCACTTTCCGTTCCACTCGTTGCCGGCGCCCCAGGGATTTCTGACCCGGACCAGTATTGTCGGAGACGCACCGCGGTACAAACGTACCTGCGTATTTTTTCCCGATTTTTCCTGGTAGGCTTTACTAATTGAAAAAAATAGCACGGGTGGGAGGGGCGGAGGTCATGATCATGATCAGTGGATGATTAATTGGTTTGCATGTGCAAATTGCGATCTTAAAGCGTGATGATTGCTTGTATTTTAAGTTCACGCGCAAATTGACTTCTACACTTTCCCCCGGGGTAAAACGTGTGTAAAAAGCCATTGAAGTCAAAGTTACGCAAAATTCTTAAAAACCATCCCAAAAATCGAAAATTCACAAATGGCTCGCGCAAAAATCGATCTACCCACGCGCGCTGTGTGATGGATTGTCCACGAAAAATCAATCGTTTGAAAATGATCCATTTTTGGCGTTGCTTTGGATGAGACAGCGCGCATTGGAGCGGGAAAAAGCGATCTATCCATATTGCGGCGCGCTTCAAACACATTTTTATTGCATTTGGAGTTATAAATAGCAAAGTGTCAGAAATCGTTTATGAATATTTGTTGAAATATAGGTAGCTATAACGTCAAATGCACAAAAAGAAAGAATTTCACAAATAAGTTCACACTGACACATTTTACTCTCATTACTCTCATACATACAGAATAATAGATTACACATTTACCTATAATAAATTGCCCCCCTTCTGGCAAATAAGAACCGACTCCAACAAATGAAATTATTTGTAAATGTCTTTAGATTACGTAAATAAGTTATTGTTATTGTCAAAGACAAACAATTCCCACAATATCAGTGCTTATTGTATCCAAAAGTATATTAGCATTGGTAATCAAGGCAAACCTTTGCAACGTCGGATATGGTGTAAGCGTGGCCAGCCACCAATCCATTGCTTAGTGTTTCCTCATTGACAGTTCCGCGACTCTGCACAAAACATAGACAGGTATTTTCGTGACTGAAGCCTAGTATACATCTAAACCCATTACACATCTAAACCCGCCACCCATCTAATTCTACCCATCACACACCTAGGATCACGGAATTAGCGTAATATTTGACACGCCCACTTTACAGTGGCCGACAAACACAAAGGCATAGACCTCTACGCCTTTATGTTTACCACCACCTGTCCACTGTCCACTAATATCACAATCATGCAACAAAATTTGGGCTCGCTGACGATGGAAACAATGCATGCTGCCAGCGCCACTGAATAATGAACTAGGTATGTTTGATTGAATGAGACCTTTATCGATACAACATGTAGATAGTCGCTGTGTCTTTCCGCAGACTCCGTCTAGATGTGTAATGGGTTTAGATGTGTACCGGCACAGGGCCGTGTTCATTATGACACACTCATTATACCAAATTTTCTACAACACAAAAACTGCAAATCTATCATTTCATTTCAACCCCACAGCTCTGGAGAATTGTCCCCGAAATTGTGAATCACGCATAATTTAAAACCAACTAAACATAACATACCCAAATTCCAGTGCACAAAAGCGCCCCCCTTCTGGCAGCTCTTTGCAGCCATTCAGCCAAGTCAATGTCCCCACCAGAGTTTACATAATTGTTGCTGGATTTGAGCAGGTAAGTTTCACAGACACCTGCACAGGGGAAATGAATCTAGCTTATTTAAACTGACTACATATTTTCAAATTAGTGCCTACCCCCAGTCAAGTCTGTCAGTGCATCGCCACACACGCCACCTTTCAGTGCCTCGTAACAGCCGAACAGCCTGGTAAATATGTAAACTTGGAACGGCAAAAGTAAATTTTTCTTGAGAAGATAATGGCGGCCGCCAAACTAGTTGACGCACGTTTGTCAACTGGTGTGTGTCAACACAGATTTTGGCAGAGCGATCTTTCAATGCACTTGCCGTACGAAATATTTTTCAACATTGCTTCATGTGCTTTTGGAGATCGCTCTGCTACACGTGGAGTCAAAATCTGAGTTGGCACAGACCAGTTGACACACACACGTGTCAACTAGTGTGCGCGCTGCCTATGCATGTAAATATGTACAGGAATGAAAGACCCACTTAGCATATGCCTTCTCCAGTAAGGCAGCCCAGAACTCATGTTTGTCACTTGAATGAACCATTATCAATCTGCCCTGGTAAGTAGGCAAGCGATCGTCGATGCACACCTCCAGCCATTCATTGTACACAAAGAATCTAAATCTGCAAGCAAATATGGCATGTTATTTGTGAAATTTGAATGTGTTGTGTGTTTTATATTTATGAGCTACAAAACCACCTGAAAACCCCACAATATCCCGTTTTGGTGTCAAACCCATCTCCTTCAGTTTTCAAATACTTCCTGTGGTCTGGAATGATTTTTCCAACTAATTCATCCCTGTCTGCAACTGCTCCAGCCGCAGCTAATAACCAACAGTCACCTATGCATCAAGGTGGACAAATTGATCAAAAATAAGTAGCTGTTGGCATGTAATTTTTATAATGACAACAATAATTAAATTTGAAATTGACTGACCAAGGTCCCCCTGGACCAAGTCAAAGCGAGAGGCACCAGAAACATAAAATGAGGCAGTATTTGTGATTTCCTGGAATTAAGGTTCATTTTGAGCTAATAATTTATATGTATGTCATGATCCAATTCAAAAATAATTAAAACTGACCCCTGGCCGCATCCAGGTAATTTTGAATGGTGCATTTCCATTCACATAAATGGCACTATCATTTGCTAGAAACAGTGGATCTCTCCACAATTGTTTGTCTTGGCTGCACTCTTGAATAATTGATGAATAGTTCTGGGAAAAGTATGGAAATAACTACCTAACTCATCATTTATGACCTATAATAATTTTTCTAACAAATTTTACCTGTTTTCTTAAAGCATTCAACCAAGTTCTGGCTTTTGAACTTCCACTGCTGTATTCTGAAATGCCAGCCCTGTAACTACTATCTGTATCCTGGTTCAATTTCTGATTTTTTACATTTCTATTTTTGGACAATAGCGGGGATGTTTGCCCTTTATTTCTGCCATTTGGATAATCTTGTCGCCGTTTTTGTTGTCTTCTGTTTGTGTTTTCTGAACTTGCAGAATCTACACTCACTCCGTTACCCATTTTACCAATAATGGGGTGGACGAGAAATGTAAATGTTCAGCTGTTTCAGGTAATCAAAATGAGTAGGCTCTAAATATTTCAAGCATATCATGTATATTGGCAGTGTGCCAGCCCGTTTGCATACGGCTTTTTACTATCTACTGGCCATGTTATGAAGTTTTTGCACAGGCGGGTAATTTGCCAGAATCTTGTTCAAAATATTTTCCTGATTTTATGTCCCAGTTTGTACCTACAGTCTCCTCATCAACTGCTGATCAATTCTTTTGTGTAATTTGTTGGGGGTCAAGTGAATTTGCAAGTGATCAGAAAGAGTTACAAGTAAAAGTTGCCGATTGTTCACAAAGTTGTCACTTGTAACTTGTAACTACTGTATCTGTGTTTGAGTACTATTTACTTCCATGTTACGGGTTTATGTTTTTTAATTTCACTTGTATTTGACTTCGCATTTCACTTACATTTGACATTTGATTTCAGTCTGAGACAAAATTAAAAATGAAATTGAAACCACAACATTTGCACATGGTTTCTCATCAAATCATTTAGCTATAGTAAATAATAGCGTTTCACAGAAGCCCCTTCGACGCCAATGCACAGTGGATGCACCTGTGGCTGTGTCGTGTGCCTTTACCCCCGCTGTTTTGTGTTGCCATAGATACTACACTGTGCCTTTATGTATTGTTTTGTGGCTAAACACAAATAATGATAAATGTTGCCATCACGGCTATCAGATAGATAAGTTTGTCGATCAAAGTATCAATGTAAAATTTCATCAAAAAATGATGTAGCTCCAAATTGAGCAAGGGATGGAATGCCAGGGGAAAAACGACAGAACAAGACCAATGAATGATAAATATAGAACAACCACAAAAATTCCACAAAACATAACAAAACATGCCTAAGTAAAGTGGTAATATTTACACCCCGTCCCTTGACTGTGAAATGACATTTTTTTGTTTCACTGTCTGTCTTTTGGTGGCTTCCTACGTTGCCCAGAATAATTAGAAGTCTATCCGACAGTTGTACTATTTATACGTAAATATTTTTCAAACAGAACCTGTGATCGTCTAAAAATGCCTCCCTGCAAGCAAAATAGCATTTGTCTGGTGGCTATATTGCCCTGGAATAGAAACTCGTCAATGGGAAATCAAAGGTTCGCTGCTCGTTCACTTTACCGCCAACACTTGTTTACCGAATAGACTGCCGTATTACTTCTAATTAGTGATGCGAAAGGGCCATGGCGCTGGCGCCTGGCGCTAGCGCCTGGTGCTAGCGCCTGAGCGAAAAGCGCCATAGTGCTTTTGGCGCTTGGCGCTATTTTGCTGTGGCGTCATTGGCGCTTGGCGATAGGCCCATGAAAAGCGCCATGACGCTATTATAGATAACGATGGCAAACCCTCCAAAAAAAAGTATTTAAATTTTTAAGTGTTTTTCCAAAATGAATTTTCGAATTTTCGAATTTTTCCTGACATTAATTTTCGAATTTCGAATTTAATTTTCGAATTTTTGAATTTTCGAATCTTTTTTGGCAATTTTCGAATTTTTTGGGCTATTTTTCGAATTTTTTCAAATAATTTTCGAATTTTTTTGGAAAAATATTGAATCTGAAGCTTTAAATGCAGAATTTGGACTGTTTTGGAAGTGGGTGACACACTGAGTGTACTCAGTGCATACAGTGCTCACTTCACAAGATATGGGTACTTCTCAAACCAATACTCGAAACCACTCTTATACTCGAGTGACATTACACTTTACAATGCAATCTACCATATCCCATCTGAATAAAAGGACAAACATAACATTTTTAAAATTATATTTATCACGCTGCTTTGATAAATATGATGAATTTTTTTAAAATTTTGGTTCTTTTATTCAGATGGGATATGGTAGATTTCATTGTAAGGTGTGATGTGGCTGGAGTATATCTTTGATCATATCCCTTTTACTTATAAATATGTGCAGTTCCTATGGGCAGTCCCAGACACTTGTAAAATGCTCTGTGAAATGTCAAGTGTTATGCACATTGTCTAAAGTCATGGAAATGCTTTGGAAAATTTCAAATATGTTAGCCATTTTCCAGGGCATTTTCATAACTTTTGACACTTGTAAGACATTTCACATTTTACATTTCAACATTTTTGGACGTTTTTTTTGTTTTGTTTCGCTTTTTCATACGCAACGCGTATCATTTGTCATTTTATTTAGCACGTTGAACCTATGAGTGCGTTTTTTGCCTTGAATTCCCTAAAAAATTCGAAAAGTATTTTCGAATTTTCGAATTTTTGAATTTTCGAATTTTTTGAAAAATAAATCGATTTTTAAGTGTTTTTTTCTAGGGGTAAAATAAAAATTCGAAAATTCCGAAAAAATTCGAATTTTCGAATCTTTTTTTGCCATCGTTAATTATAGAGCGCCGCCAGGAACAAAACGCCTGGCGCTGGCGCTTGGCGGCACTTGGCTCTGGAGCCATTGGCGCTTAGCACTGGGAGTCGTAACAGCGCCATGGCGCTTTTCACATCACTACTTATAATAGAAAAGCGCCAATTCTATTGTTTCGTCAACATTTTACCTGCTATTATATTTTTCCCACCAATTTTTTCCAACACATTCTTCATTTGAGCATAGTTTTATTTTTTTATGAAGCTCGAGCAATAGTCATTCTAATATCAGAGCCTCAAATATTACCGTGTTTAATATAAGTTTACCGTGTTTTGACATTCTCCCAACCCGCTGTTCTATTTGAGACCGCCGTTCAATTGAAGGATGCCGTTCTATGGTTTTCGTGGATTCAAAAAGTATGGGTTTTAAAGTTTTATTGGGTGTATTCCGTTGTATTTATTAGAAGAAATACGTCGTATTAGGCTAAGTTCAGGTGGCAGTCCCAAGCCCTGTAAAGTGCAAAGTAAAGTGTCAAATGTAAAGTCAAATGTCAATTGTCATGCAAAGTTCAGTAATAAAATCTTTATTTTTTTGTTTTGATTGACACTTTACTTTGCATTTGACTTTACATTTGACACTTTACTTTACACTTTACAGGGCTTGGGACTGCCCCCAGAAGAAACAGTCGGCACAAAAACGAGCGCACCCCAACAAAAAAGCCCGTTCAGTGACCGCCGGCTACTCGACCAGCGCGGTCAGTGAGGTGCGACGGAAATTTGGGCATTGTAAAATGCAAATTTGTGTGCTTTTGCTAGTGATGTAGAAGCTTCACTCGGATTGTCATAGATCGATCGATCCCCATTAATTTGGCTTATAATTGTAAAAAGCACCGCTGTTTGCCAGCGCTATTTACACTCCGCCTTTTATTTATTTCTGCACATTTATTCACCGCCAGAAAAATTTGCCTGCCAAACTCAATTTTGCAACTTTGCGGTGAAGCGACCAAAGGAATAAACAAACGATTTGAACTTTGAAAAAGATGGATGGAAACAGTCAAGAACTCGTGTGCGCTCACCTGGAGAAGGTTTGGAGCTCTGAGAGAATGGTTGGATTTTACATTTATAATATTTTTGTATTTAATATACTTTAAGAGTTTGATAAAGCTTTTCACACATGCCGAGCCGATCCTGGATTGGGTGCACGTTATGCTGCCAAACTTGCTTGAATCTAATAATATCTAGGTATACCGAGAGACATTCTAAATATGAGCACAGTTTATGTCAATTGTCACACGCAAACAAGTTGAAAATCTGTCACCTTTTGCAAAGCTATGCAATGCAGTTGTCAATTTCCACTTGAAAATCTCAATATCATTTTGACGCTTATCCTTTTGTTTTTCAATTGTTGAAGTTCCTCCATCCACATGATTTTTTTGATTCAGTGGATTTCTAAATGATTGAGATGGGTGTTTAATACCAAAATGCGAACTGCGGCAATTAGTGGTGGTTCTGATTGGAAGCTCGGCTGCAGTGCCAATCACGATCGCGTCGAAACGGGAATATTTTTCAAATTTAGATGCGACAAATCAAGCTTCCAGAAGTTTTTCGGAACAATTAATTTTTCTACATCCTTTTCAAGTATCAAATCGAGAAGATCCGAAGGAAGCACGCCCGTCAACTGGCACGTCAACTGAAGAAATCGCTGCGGAAATGCAGACAGAAGCTCTGTGAGACAGCTGCGGAACGAAATCAGGCCAATGCGCAGATAAAGAAACTGGAGAATGAGGTAAATATTGATTTTGAATGCCTACACATTTTGGGTGCAAAGATTGAGGGGTGGGGTATTTCTAGGGGCGCTTATTCGAGGGGGTTTAGTTTTCCACAGAAATTTTCGAGACGCATCGTAATAAAAATGGGCTTTCACATACCCAAAACTGGTAATAAACGCGATAAAATGGGATACATTTAGACATATCGTAGATGGCTTCAGAAACTAGTTTAGGTATGTGTGGCTGCGTTGCCATTGCGTACATGATGAACCTTATTCCAGATGGGGGGGGGGGTATTTCGAGGGGGTATTTTTTCCTCAGCTCTTAAAAACTTAGGGGGTTTTCGAGGCGGGGGGGGGGTTTATTTCAAGGGGGTATTTCGAGGAAATACGGTAAATCTACATCCTCAACAGAAAATCCAATTTCAGCTAGCCAAACTGCACGAAACCGAGCAGCGGCCGCCTTCGGACAATCCAGCGCCATCTAACATCAAGCCGTGTTTCGACATTGTGCATCAAAAGCGCTCCGCCCCAACTAGGGGCGTTTTGGTCATGGCAAACAAGCAGCCTTAGCTGATGTGCGGTGCGAATGACTGCGCTGCAGCTTTTTTTAATCGATTTTTTTTGGTGGTGGGGCTATATATACCTAGTTGTTTGAACTTGAACTGTGTATACTCTGCGGACGTCACAATTATTATGGAAACCAACCATAACCCATTTGAATGATGAACTAAAAATCATACAGTTTTTTCATCATAATATTCCGTTTTTACTATGGAATACCGTATTACCTCTAATATAAGGTATACCTTATATTGTTTTCGTCAGATTTTTCGAGCCAAAAGTGATGCCTTATAATAGAGGGTACCTTATATTAGAGGGTACCTTCAATTATTTTCACCAGATTTTAAAGAAATTTTACCAACAGTGAACAACGATACAATTCATTTTCTCAAATTTAAATGTACGAAATAGGTGGTACAGTATCACTACAAAATGGCAGAAGTCGACGAAGGGTTTTCGCAGTGCCCTTCGGCACCATTTTCCGCCATGTTTGGCGACCGTTTTTATTATTTTGCGCGTTTTGGCACGCAGCCAGCTGTGCCTTATATTAGAGGTATGCCTTATATTAGAGGGTACCTTTTATTTATTTTGTCGCGTTCAAAATAGGCAAAAGTTATACCTTATATTAGAGGGTACCTTATATTAGAGGGATGCCTTATATTGGAGGTAATACGGTAATTAAATACAAAATTTCTCACAAGATTACCGTATTTGCTTGAATAGTCCCCCCTTGAATAATCCCCCCTGTAAGACGGGAGAGGAAATAATAATTCCCCCCTTGAATAATCCCCTCCTTTAAAGATTTGATTAATTTGTTCTACCTAATTTTAACAAAAATGGCACGTTATTGTGTTTATAAGGCAGGTTTCGGGAAACGAGTTGATGGAAACATGCTTAAAAATTTTGACGAAATAATAATTGCCCCCTTGAATAATTCCAACCCTTGAATAGTTCCCCACTCAAAAATGTCTGACGAAATAATAATCCCCCAGGGGAATTATTCAAGCAAATACGGTATATTCATTAAATTATGGTAGGATTCTGCAATTACTTTGCGGTCCGTCGAGTATACCTATTTATAGTGCGCTTCGATATTGTTTTAATCATGGTAAATATTATTGTCATGTTTGTATGGTATGTAGCAAAATCACATTTTTCAACGTCATGCAAAATGCACAGTGAAAGGTAGCTCTCTGACAACTCTCCTACAACTCACTTCCAACTAGCTGACAACGATTTGTTTACTGTTGGCAGCGAGTTGGAACATAGTTGTCAGCGAGTGGCAGCGAGTTGGAACACAGTTGTCAGCGAGTGGCAGAAAGTTGGGGTGCATTTTCCCAGCAACTGCACAGCTGGCAGCGAGTTGTCAGCAAGTTGAATGTAATTTGCACCACATGCCCTTTATGGAAGTGTGTACAAATCTTTTTGACCCATAAAATGTATAATCAAACATGAGTGCAGAAAATGAATGAATCTGAGACATAAAATCAATGCATCAAAATGTTGCTATTGGGTGGTGATCTTCTATTCCGCTAAAACGAATGAGCATAATCAACAGACACATCACTTTGGTCGATATTCGACCAGTGTTGGTGAATGTTGAGAGAATCTTTCTCAACATTATTCCGATGGTCACTTTTCAATATGTCCACTTAATATTTTTAAAAATTCTACAAGTTCGTGATGTTTTTGTCTAGAAAAGTCAGTCAATCTGCATTCAAATACCTACGTTTTCTGTACTCATATTTTTACAGTATACATAAAAGCGTATAAAGGTACTTTTTGCGATGAAACGGGAACGAATTTAGACAGTACTCGAGTATGTATTTATACATGTGTAAATACATCTTGTATAAAAGTAAATACCGTATTTCCTCGAAATACCCCCCGTGAGGTGATTGTTTCAGAGTGAGAATTTTGAGGGGGGGGTATTTCGAGGAAATACGGTAATTTTTTCTCACTATCCGGACAAGTGTAATTAGGTAAACCTGCGTAAGAGTTATAGCTACAGTATGACTTTAAATAAACTTTTTTTCAAAAATTACTTTGTGGTCGAACGGACCGCATTTTGCAAACTACTGTGCGGCATTTCTCATATTTACGATCGAAAGTAAAAGAGTGAATAAACAAGGTAATAAATCAAATACAGTACTGGCATAAGCAGACGCTCTTTCGGGGTTGTTTTCCTGTCATTATGTAATTAATTTAAGCCGTCAACTGGTGTATTTTACAACCCAAATATGGACAGCTTACACCGGCATTCATCAAAATCCCGTTCACAATGAGAATATTCAAATGTGCTCATCGATGCATTCGAAAATTTATCGCATGTGAACTGGAAAAAACGATCCCTTTAGCACAATCCTGTACAGACTCATTTTCTTCACGATAAATTTTTTCAGTTGACCGCTGGTCAACGCTCAACTTTTTTTATGCAGCGCCATTGTTACGTTCATGCAAAGTTCATGTGCAAACAGAGGTAGTCTGATCCGCGTTCACATCAGAGAACTTGCCGCGGCGGCGATTCGCTTTTGAAGCGTAGCGCCAAAAACCTTAAATGGGGCGGAGCCTAATCGACATCAATAGCTACAAGCAAACGATTTACCGTATTTCTTCTAATAGAAGAGCGCCGTTCAATTTTTTCGTCAACTATTTTACCTACCGTCCTACTGGAGGCCGCCGTTCTATTTTTTTCACATTTGTTACACGTTTTTTTCATTTGAGTATGGTTTAATCTTTTATGAAACTAGAGCAATATTTTTATATCAGATAATTAATCTGAAATTTAATTGTATTTGAATGCTTTGAACGTTCTTGCCATGCACTTTTTATATTTTAGTGTTTCCGCACTATTCCAACGTAATTTCTACCTGCCGTTCTATTGGAGGCTGCCGGTCTATTGTTCTCGTGAGTGCAAAAACATGCCAAAACCTGCCGTTCTATTGGAGGTGCCCTTCTATTGAAGGTATGCCATTCTATTAGAAGAAATACGGTATGTAGCTTAACAGCTCCAACAATTTCACAATCGGCGAGGTAAAAGCGTCATGGGATTGCACCACTGTCACTAAAACATTACTTTTGCACGTCCGAACCTGCCGGCTTTTTCTCCCACTTTTTGAAATTCAGTGAAAAAAGTAATTTCATAACTCCGCCCACTTTCAGAGCGAAAAGTATAGCACGTGAAGGATAGTGAAATGCGCTCACTGCGCGAATGCACCAGCAAAAGCATTTTGCACTTAGGTACCCTTATTTACGCCGCTATTTTCCCATTTTTTTTACACACTGGAGAAAGGTTTGCGAACACACCGACAGAAGTTAATTATTTACTTGCATTTTGATGAAATCTAGCCTTATGTTCTGATAAGAGATCAATAGAATCAACGCGAAATGGATCAGTAATTGATTCAGTTCAACCTCTTCGACAATATTTATTTTCACTTAAATTATATGCCAGCCAGTTCTAAGCATAGTCTGAACACTTACGTGCATACCCTTCATAGTCATAAATGGTGACGTTAAGCAAGCGCCATGTCGCTTTTGGTGTTTTTGGACGAAATATTTCTATGGCATCCAGTATCATGGCGTCTGGCGCTAGCGCTTCGCACCATTTTTTCCGTGGCGCCAATAGCACTTGACAGTTGACACAAGACCTGTAAAAAGCGACATGGCTACACCAAAGTTGTGGCGCTTTTTACACCAGTTATAAATAGCATAAACCAGGTGGCAGACCCATGCCCTCAAAAGTAAAGTCAAATGCAAAGTCAAATGTCAATTGTCATTCAAAGTGTCAAATGTAAAGACAAATGTAAAGTAAAGCGTCAAAAGTAAAGTCAAATGCAATATCATGTATCAATTGTCATGCAAAGTGTCAAATGTAAAGTAAAATGTTAACTGTGTATCCTGATCTTATTTTTTGTATACAAATCTTTTGTTGTTTATTTGTATCCTAATCTTATTATTCCACATAAGATTTGGATACAAAAAAAAGATTTGGATACACAGTTGACACTTTACTTTACATTTAACACTGCATGACAATTGACATTTTACTTTGAAATTGAGTTTAAATTTGACACTTTACTTTACATTTGACACTTTGCATGACAATTGACATTTGACGCATTTGACTTTGCATTTGGCAGTTTACTTTACAGTTTACAGGGCTTCGGACTGCCCCTAGATGTAGCTCTGTATTGCGTGTAACAAGTAAGGTGTGAACTTTCCATTTTCTGAAGGCAAAATTTTCACCTTTCCGCATTCTGTTATCCGACAGCTGAAAATTTGTTACCTTTCCTTTCTGTGGCTGCTTTTAATTTTTTTACCTTTCCACGTTCTTTTTTATAGCGAGTGAAACATTTTTACCTTCCTGTTTACCATTTTCCATAAGATTGCTTTTTTACATCCTAGCAATATGTAACTATTTAAATGTATAAAACTTTTTGCTGGACAAAAACGCTTCTCGCAGCACTACAAAACTACGTCAGAAAATGACCACTAAAATCGAAGGCGAAATCGAAGGCGAAATCAAATTCGAACTAGAGCCCCCCGACGACGGGAATCACATAGCAGAAATCGTTTTGCCACAGAAACAGTTGAATTACAGTGAAAATGACAGATTCGAGCAGCTGGTGCCATTCTCAGACCCTGTAAAATGCCATGTAAAATGTAGAATGTCATGCAAAGTGTCAATAGTCACGTAAAATGCTCTCGAAAATGCCATACGAGTTTGCCATTTTCCAGAGCATTTTACATGATAACGTTTGACATTTGCTTGACATTTTACATTTTACATGGCATTTTACTGGGTCTGAGACTGCCCCCAGGAAGATGATACGCTGCTGTTTGAAACGATCGATTTTTTACACGAAAGGGAAAGCGAAGATGCGAGGCGAAAAAGTGACGAAAAAATTGATAAGCTAGAAAGCAATCTGAGAAAAGAGAAAGATGACAAGAAAAAAATCGCCGCGCACTACGAGAAAAGGATCGCAGCAAAAACGGTGGAAATAGATGATTTGAAGGCACATGTGTGTTGTGAACTATTTATGTACCGTATTTTTTCGAAATACCACCCTCAAAATGGCCCCTATGAGTTTATAACCCCCATTGAACCACCTCCCCCCATTGAGTGTAAACATCAATCGACAAAAGCTGCGGTCTGTGGTCCGGGCAAGGCAGAACACACGCTGAAAACAATGACTGTGTTACGTTAGAACAGAGTTTATACAATCTACATACCGTATTACCTCGAAATACCCCCATGGGGGTTTATTATTTCGCCAGCAAAATTTGAGAGGGGGGGTTAAATCGAGGGGGGTTTATTCGAGGGGGGGTTTATTATTTCGTCAGAAATTTTCATAACGATCGTAGCAAAAAGTAGGAATTTGCGTACCCAAAACACGTAATAAATCTGTCCCAACGGGGTATATTTGGACATAAAAACGTAGATAGCTACACAAACTAGTCTATGTGTAGTTGCAATGCAAATAAGCAGTAATATACATCATCTACATTGTATACATGACGTATTTATTACGTACATGATGTAAATACATCATTCTGAAGGGGTGGGGGGTATTTCGAGGGGGGATTTATTATTTCCCCAGCCCATTTTGAGAGGGGGGGGGTTATTCGAGGGGGGATAATTCGAGGTAATACGGTACTTATATAAGTCTACAGACGCTTAGACATGGTGCTTATTGTTGCATTTTTCTACGTCTGCGTACGTTACAAACAACAAATTAGTACTGTCAGTTCAAAAAAATTCTGGCGAAATACCCCCCCCCCCCTCGAAATACCCTCCATCAAAATTCTCACTCTGAAAAAATAAATCCCCGGGAGAATCAAAATACCCTCACTCCTTAGAGAGTGATCAAGAAAAAAACGGCAAGGCTCATGATTGTGTGCTAGATATTTGGCCATCAAATGGTGTTCAAAAGACTTTGTTAACCACTCTACTTCGCCAGATACCAGAAAAGGGACTTTTACAGCTTGACAAAAAATAGAGCTGAAATTAAACATTTAACTTCCGATAAAATTGATTCAAATCAGTGAAAAATCGATACATCCGCTAAAAGTGCTGACGTTTGGGCTCGATTAAGAAGTCGGTTGCAACTAGGGTGTCAAAAAAAATTTTTCCTGTGGAATCACGGAAATGGAAAACGGAAACCGAAAAATGTACCGGAAACACATAAAGGAAAAATATTTCAGCTGCTGGAAAGGTGAAATTTTTCGGCTGTCGGAGCACATCAAATGAAAAGCAAAAATTTTCAGCTACCGGAAAACACAAAGGCAAAATGTTTAAAAAAAATTCCTGCGTAAAGACGGAAACGGAAAACGGAAAGTTGACGCCCTAGTTGCAACTTAATCCAAGACAAGCTTCGTCGTAAAATGAGAACAAAATGAGAAACATAAATACAGGTATTCTAAAATTTCAGAAATCCGAACTTGGGAAAGAAATGGCCATACTGCGACTCGATCATCGCAAACAGATGGACATTGTCAACGAAAAATTGAATCAAAAGGAACAAAGCTTAACTGAACAGATGGAGCAAAGTGTAAAACAACAAGATCTCATACAGCAGGTAACTTTTTTGACATTTTTAGACAATATTTATTTGGAGCAGGGGTCTCTAGGTAAGATTTTTTCTCTGGGGGTCGTGGTTCGGTATTGAATACATTTATTTCTTGTGGTGGAGGCAAAAAGTCGAAAAATCTCTAAAAAAGTGGTGTAACTAGCCAAAATGGATACATTTAACGGCAGCTTAAAAAGAGCGTTAAAATTGTTTTTGTTACACACTACCATGCAGAATAGACCCTAGGGAAATGGTGGACTGGGCGACCACACTTTGCTATCTTCCTGTTTTGTTGTACCTTGCCCAATTTTGGAACTGTCCATGTATGTTGGGATTTGGGGATGTGGCTACAACCAAACAAACTTTTCCTCAATATTCCCCATGTCCCAAGATAAGAATATATATACACATAAATACGAATATCCTTGGCACATGAAACCAAACAGGACTTGTACAGGATTTGTGTTAGCTCAGATAGGCTTTGAATTACCTAGTTACCAACATTTTAAAAGCCGTTTTCCAAACTATGAAATGACCTTCGCAGCTGCAGTCCGAAAAAGCGTCGTTCACAGAGGAGCTCACCGAACTTCAACGATCTTGGCTGAAAATCTCACTGAACGTACGGAACACGGGGAGAATCTCGCTTTCAGTCGCGGCGGTGGAAGGAGATTCGCCGCAGACAGGAGTTACTGTCGCGCGGCACGATTCAGCTGCAGTCGCAGCTGGGCAGAACGGTCCAGCGACAGATGCAATTTTTCAACACGGCGCGCGTGCAGCGGAAGCTGTGCAAAGCCAGTCGCGTGAGGATACGGTAGACGTGGCGCAGCAGGATTCACATGCCGTTCAAGCGGCGCGGCACGATTCACCTAGCCATGCAGCTGTGCGCGTGCAGTGCAATTCGACCGCTGCTCAAGCCGCGCGGCACGATCCACATGCCGTTCAAGTCGCGCGGCACGATTCACATGCCGTTCCAGTGGCGCGGCACGATTCACCTAGCCATGCAGCTGTGCGCGTGCAGTACAATTCGACCGCCGCTCAAGCCGCGCAGCAGGATTCACATGCTGCTCAAGCCGCGCGGCACGATTCACATGCTGCTCAAGCCGCGCGGCACGATTCACATGCCGTTCAAGTCGCGCGGCACGATTCACCTGGTCATGAAACAGCGCAGCAAAACATTTGTGCAGCAAAAGCTGCGCAGCGGCATTCACCAGCACCAAAACCAAGGCGACGCCATCGAGTAGCTGACGGAGCAGCGCGGCAACATTCACGTGCCGCTGAAGACTCGCGGCACAATTCAAGTGCAATTTCACCCGCAGTTGGCGCCGCGCTGCACTGCGCAAAAGAGCCAGGCACACCTGAAGGCGTCGTGCGAACTGCCGCAAAGCCTGATGTTGATGCAGCACCTTCTACCGAGTTGACCAATGCGGCGAATGAAAAGCGAATGGCTAGGAAGCGCTCCAGCACCGAGAATGGTGTGAAGCTTCCGAAATTCAAACGTAGAAAGAATGATGAATATAAAATGGAGGGTTCAACGGTGAGTTCCATGCTTGAAACACGCTTACAAATAGCAACGTGCTGCACATGCTTCTTTGGCACCGTTGGCGCCATCAATAGGCGCTAGCGCCATTTCGCCATTCCATCACTATTACTCTACCCCCCCCCTAATGGGGAGGTAGCCCCTTCCAAAGGCTCCACCATGGTGCAATTCAAAACAATGTGCAAGTACCATAAGCAGTGGTAGCAGATAAAAATAAATGCTGCTATTAATTTAATTTAATGCTACAATAATGTATCGTTTCTGGTGCAATGTTGAGTGGGTGCTGTGCCCATAGTGATGGCACCAGATGCCATTGCTGTGTGCGCCACAGAACTATGGCACCAGGTGTAGGGTTCAAACGGGATTGACTTTTCGGGATAGGGATTGTTTTTTTTAAGATTCGGGATCAGGATCGGGATTTGGGTCACGGGATCGGGATCGGGATTTGGGTCACGGGATCGGGATCGGAATTGCGATTTTGAAAAATGTTCTACTATTGAGGGTTTCTCTCTAAATTTTCACTAAAAAGGTCAAAAAACACAGTTGCTGAAGACATGGCATAAACTGCTTCACTGGATGTTTCCATTCACATTCCCTGGTACAAAAAAAGTCATTTGGCAAATTTGGAGAGAAAAAATTCAGGATCGGGATTAAGGAAATGTTTTTGGGATCGGGATTGATTTTTCAAATGTTTCGGGGTCGGGATCGGGATTGGCTTTTCAGAGATTTCAGGATCGGGATCGGGCCTGCCAAATCCCGAAATTTCTCACGATTCGGGATCGGTACCCCGTTTGAACCCTTATCAGGTGCCAATGGCTTCGGCACCCTCAAATTTGCACCAGCGTCAGCGAGCACAAAGAAAGGCAATTGAATAGTGTCACATTCACATTAACAGGCGCCGTTCCGCCAATTCAACCATCCGTCCAGTGGCGCGCAAATCCGAAAGCGGAGTTCCGATCAATTTCGTCATGCGCATAACAATCGGGTACGTCTATTTTACAAGAATTTATATGAAGCGTCCACTCCTAAAAGTTGATATAGGTATCCAAAACATGGTTACCAGAACATGGCATTTCAAGTTTAATTTCCAATTCTTTGCTGGTGATGTGTGGCCAATGAGCGTGCTCAGGGGTCTCCTAGATTTTGACCCTCCGGGGGTTGCATAGATAGCTGAGTGGCATCCGGAATAGATAGATAGCTGGATAAGATTGGGGGGGTTGCGGGGGGTTCGATATAAAGGCTTTTCAGGGTGTAGACGGGAGAAAAGGGTGAAAAATCACTAAAATTAGGTGAAAAAAGCTCAAAATAGGTATATCTTACAAGAACATATCGAACAGAACGCTCTCAGGAGCGGACGCCTCATATTTCAAAAACCTTGAAGTTCTTAGTTTTTCACAAACAAACACGATCGATTTCCAGTCGCCGCGCCAACTGAATCTCGTTCGTCCGGGAAACAAGAGATGCTGCGTGTGCAACGCGTGGACGGATCACGAAACCAAGGACTGTAGATCATGCTTGTTCTGCCGGAAGCCCGGACACAGGTCTGACAGAAAAGGGGGCCAGTTCCGCAAATTGAGAAGTGAGAAGTAAAATGCGAAGTGAAATGAGAAGTGAATTGAATTGAGAAGAAAATTGGCAAAAGCGATCGGAAATTACTTTTTATTTTATTTTTTACTTCGCTCTTGCCAATTTACTTGCCATTTCACTTCGCTTTTGCCAATTTTCTTCTCAATTCACTTCCTGGCCATCAAACTGGCCCCAGAATGCCCCAGAAGGGGTATTCTAGATTCCGACCCTCCGGGGGTTGGATAGATAGCTGAGCGGCCTCCGAGATAGATAGATAGCTGGAAAAAATTTGGGGGGTAGGAGGTGCGGACGGGGGTTGCCGGGAGGGGTTGCGGGGGTACGATATATAGGCTTTTTCAAGGTATATATATAAGGAAGAAAAGGGAGAAAAATCGCTAAAAGTAGGTGAAAATGGCTAAAAATGGGTATATAAGCACATATACTACTAAAAATAGCTGAAAACAGGCAGTTAGACGCATGAACTAGTGATGAACTATTGAAACACTATTGAAAAAAAAACACTTTTTGCCATCCTTATGAATGCTGTAGATCTAATCAATCCCAGGGCCCAGATCACCATTCCCAAATTTTTTGGTGCTTTTGCTCAATTTTTACTCAAAATCTTTATTGAAGATACGACAAATGCTACACGGCGCTGATGGGCGGACCGCGGACAATTTACATGCAGCAACATATGGGTTACGATATAAAGGCAGTGAAACAAAGATTGAACCAAACGCAATGTTCAGTTTGCTATGATGACATGCATTGGTGGGGAATTTGCCCCCATCGGGCGAAACATGAAAGGGTCAGTTTTGTCATCGGGTGCCAGTCCCGAACTCCGTAGAGTTTAAAGTCAAATGTCAAATATCATGTAAATGTCATATAAATTTGTCAAATATCAGGCAAAGTGTCACAATTTCAGAAATAAAATCTTTTCTCTTTTTGTTTCTATTGTCATTTTACATAGCATTTGACACTTGACTTTGCGCTTTACAGGGTTCGGGGGTGCCTTTTGACATTTACTTGATATTTTGTGTCAATGAAATTTACTACTTAAAGTATTTATACTACCGTATTTCCTCGAAATACCCCCCGGGGGGTGATTGTTTCATAGTGGTCCCGAGAGGGGGGGGGGGTCAAACGAGGGGGGGGGTATTTCGAGGGGGGGGTTATTGTTTCACAAGAAAATTTTTGAAAACCAAGTACGAAATTGTCGTCTGAAACGTACGCAGACGTCGAAAAATGCAACAAAAACCGCCATTTATAAGGTTCTGTAGACTAATATTAGTATGTAGATGGTATGTACACTGTTCTAACGTGACACCGACATTGTTTTAACGTGTGTTCTGCAGTACACTGAACACAAACTATAGTTATTGTCATGTACGTTCCCTTTACACTCAATTTGGGGGGGGTATTTCGAGGGGGGGGTGATTGTTTCACAGTGGTCTCGAGAGGGGGAGGGGTCAAACGAGGGGGGGGGTATTTCAAGGGGGGGGGGGGGTATTTCGAGGAAATACGGTAATTTGGATATACCTTTTCGCTTTTCAGACACCAGTGCGCTGCGGCGGGTGCGTTCCTTGCAGACTAGATGGCTGTTTGAGAAAGGAATAGATAAATATTTTGTCAAAATATGCTATTGTTGTAAGCCAGTAAGGTCAATCCTTCCCAACATACTTTCGTTGTGTTTTTGATGTGTAATATTCGGTATCTATGAAGACTGGCGTGGGATTTGGAAATTGGCATTGGATTTGGATTCATTTGCTTAAGTTTCATATGTTTGTAAATATTTATATTGTTAGAATTATTATGTATTTTATGTTAATAAATAACAGAGACTTAGTCTGTCTGAAATCAAGCCACGCAAAAAAAACGTCAGTGGCAATAAGACGACAGCTGCAAAGAGCAAACAAAAATTTGATATCACGATGTGGTGTCGTTCAAACGGGATTGACTTTTCGGGACCGGGATCGGGATCGGATTGTTTTTTTCAGGGTTTTTTCCTGATTTTCTTTTCGCAGCGGCATGCCTAAATGGCACGCCCGCCATGCGTATTTCGAGGGGTGGGGGTTAATTCAAGGGGGGTATTTCGAGGAAATACGGTATTTGGGGACTTCCGTTCCAAAAGTTCACAAGCGCCAAATCCAGAAAAATCGAGTTAGCTGTGGCATCGACATCCACGTATAATTCTGCCCATTTTGGTAAAAAAATCAGTGTTATAGTCCATTTCGTTCCCGAGATACGGTGGTACCGTTTTTCAGAAAAATCACGATTTTCATATCGAAAGTGCACATATCCATCTCAGATCCCCTATGAAAAACAGGACTTTCATTTCGTAAGTGCACATATCCATGACGGACCACCGGAGTTTCATTTCATAAGTGCACATATCCAAAAAATAGTTTCATTTCCAAAAGTGCACGCGTGCTCCGGATCGCTCGCGAAGAGCCGGCCGGATTTCCCATACAAAATTAAGTTTCATTTGCAAATGTGCATACGTGAATTTCCAAATTTATTTTGCTCTATAAATCGAGTACGGGTATAAATATAGATATGAAAATTTAGGTTTGTGTACTTCTCGAAAAGGGCTTCTCAGTGGTGTAATTGGTTTTGCCCTGCGATCCACCGTTAGGAAGTTATTTACATTTCAAGTTCAAAACTTCAAATTTACTCCTTATTTTGGGTGGTTTACAAAATATGACATAACTCCCAAAATATTTACCAGCCGACAAAATTTAGTGACACAAAAATTGTAGACAAATGTCCGAGATATCTGAAAAGTGCAGGGCAAGCTTTGTCGCCCAAACATGGCGCTGCCGGGCCAGCGCCAATCTTTAAAATGCGATTTTGAAAAATCGAAAAATTTGGATATGTTAACTTTTGGAATGAAAGTCCCCATTTATGAATGAGTTTATTTATGAATATTACCACACAAAATGTTGCCGAAAAAGCCAGAGTTAAACTGTTAAAAGTTTAAAACTTTCCCACGAAAAAACGCCAATTTTACTTTGACAAAATGCCAAATGCGCAGTGACCGAAAGCGATTATTTAAAAAAATGAATGAAAAAATAAAAATTGAAAATGAAAAACGAATACGGCTATAAAAGTAAAAAAATAAAAAGGTATATAAAGTAAAAAAAATTGGATTATGAAACAAACAACCAGGTTTGCGCAAATACACAGCGTCTCGGGACATTACATTAATTAGAAAAAAATCTCTCGCCGGACTGCCAGACAAAGGGGACAGAAAACGCCAAAACTGTTGCGTGTTGCAGTTTGTTCATGATTTCGCAATCCTTCGTTATGTAAGTTTAGAGAAAGTTACGTGTACCTTCTTAATTCAGGCCAAAAATTTGGTTTTAATACAATCTATGCGTATGACGCTACGCTTTTCGAGGAACAGAACCTGTTTTCAAATAAAACACGTTATCATCGCATCATTTTTACATCACAATGTACTATCTATGACGTAATAAATAAAAGTCGCAGTTTTACTCCGGAATCCTTCACTCGTACCAGGTGATATTAACAAAAAAGGAAATTCTCGTCGACGGTGCTGTTTATCGATTTTGAACAATCTCACAATGAAAATTGATCAACCGACGGCGGACCATCTGCAGAAATGGCTGACTTCCGCCCTGCAAAAAGTGTCCGTTTTCTTCGACAGTTCAAAAGTTTTTTTCTGAAATTGGAGAGTCGTTTAAAATGTATTATGCTGCTCGCTCTTTTGATATTGCATTGAAATTCATTGCTTATGGGTCATAATCTGTGCCCATCCCATATGAGACTCTTTTCTGAACCTACACATCATCACTATTGTCATCAAGACAAGAACGTGTGAACGCCGCTTAATTAGGAGACACCTAATTAGATAGAAATGCACTTTGCAGGTGCGACGCGGACCCGGGCGCCCTGGCGCGTTACGTGATGGCTCTGTTGCGCAAAGACAAGGCCGAGAACGAACTAAAGTCGTTCTGCGTTGACCAACTCGATGTTTTCTTGCAACAGGGTGCGTTTGATCGATTGTATATGGTTGGAGTTCTAACCGATTATAGAGATCACTTCAGTTGGAGTTGGAAGGAACTTTCTTTCCAACCTAATAAATGCGGATGCGGGGTCTCCAATGGGGGGCAGGTCAGGTGGGAGGGGGGGTAACCCAAATCTAAGCTATCTATCTATGCCGGCGGCGATTTTTTGGCTACAACCCCCGCCCCCCTACCCACCCCAGCCTAGAAATGCATTAAATAGCCTAGTAAAACCCCAATTTTGTCATTTTCAGAAACGGTCCCTTTCGTGGATCGTTTATTCGACGTCATCAGCGACAAATCCTACCTGCCAGCCGATTTTAAAGTCGATTCTACGTCTGGTGATGAAATTGCCGCGCCGGGTACGCAGAACAATGAAAATGAACCCAGAAGACAAGGGGCTGATGTAAAGAAGGAGAAAAAAGGAGGTTTGTATGGGACAATTTTTGACGTATTTTGATATACTTACATATTTTTGTTGAAATAAAGACTGATATATTTTTGGTTAAGGTTAAGGTTAAGGACAAAAATTAAGGTTGATAACTTGTCCAACTATTGGAAATATTGACTGCCTGGGAGGCTTTTTCGGAAATAAAAATGTCGTTTTTATCATTATATTGGGACAAAATGCAAATTGCGCGAAGAATTACAAATTCCATCAAACTCTTTTTCAAACCTTTATTTAAAAATCACGGGTTTTTCAACAACATCGCACGCGCAGCACCAAAAACGTTGTACAAAATGTCTCAATAGGCGTGCCGTTCTAAAACACCTAATTTTTCTCGCAGAACATGAACGTGATCGCGATGACCGTGATCCCCGTGAGGCGCGCGCAGGGCGCCGCGACAGCGACAAAGAAAAACCGAAAGATAGGGTGCGTAGGGTTTCGGTTTGGTCGATTTTTGTTTTCCGTTTGTCTGGCTGGAATTTCTGTGTAACCTCATTTTTACTGGATTTTTTCTTGCCGAATTTGGAAAATAATTACGCCCAAAAACTCAGTTGAAAAGAAATCCGGGTTCAATTCGCTTTTAATGATCCAAAATATTTGATTATTTCACAGAGGATCCACCAAATTCGAAAACTGTTTCCAACTTTCGAAAAGTCTGCAGATTTCGAAAGTGTACGTGTTGTTGCATGCTTTCCAACCCTATTGAGATCTATCGAAATCTGTCTTGTTCAGTGGGCGGCGGAATTGATTCGCACCATCGACATTGGCGGGAAATCGCGTTGCAGCGGCGCCTTTTTGCACTTTTTTCACGTGATTATTGTCAATATTATTCTTCACGTGTTTTCCCATGGGTTGAAAAATTTGGTAGAAACTAGTGGTCAGAAAAGAATATTGTCTGCGATTTTGATCAGATGAAAAAAATATTAAAACATGGTGCCTTGTAAATTACAAGGTACCATCCTGTACTGATCATATCGTGGCGGAAAAGTGACCACAAAAGATTATCTGCGATGAAAAAATAATGCATCGCGTGAAAGTTGAAATGGAACAGTGAAGCTTACTGCGACGAAAAAATTATCGATCGCATTTTATGTTATTTTATTTTTTGGGGGTCGGCTGTCATCAGACTTTCTGCCTACACCAGCATTCTGGAGATGCGGCGCTGCGGCGTGAATATTTGTGGTCGGAACATGAGCTCTCACATTTACTTCGCTTTTTCCATGGTCTTTGTCTATTGAATATACGAAAATTTCACATGACACTTGAAATCTCAGCTTCTGAAATCTTATATAGCTGTAAATCCGTCAACTCAAAAGACATTCTCCATGTAAAAAGTCAACTGTTTTCCATTTACCAGTTGCCGGACTTTGCGATTTGCAGGCCTCCAGCGGCGGGCGGCACGCCGTCAAACATCAAAGCAAGCAAGAACCGGACGATGCGCCGCCGCCCAAAGTTTGTTGTTGCAGTTGCGATGTTTTTTGCTCAAGTCATCTATTTTTGCACAGTGTTCAATTGGGCACACGCTAGTTGACATCGTAAATTTATGTCAACTAAATAACACAAAAAATTAACAACATCACACTTAACAGTAACGGTGAAAATTAAGTGTCGCGACAGAAATTCGTCTAGGCTCTATCGCATAGGAAATTTGAAAGTTGAAATCACATAATTAACCAAAATTTAGTAAACTCGAATTTTAATGTCAACCATGACATTTGGCCCATTGAAGCTATGAATTAGCGAAATAGTATGGGTGCCATGAGACTTCGCTGCAACACGTTGTTGCGAGATTTGTGTCAACATTTTTAAAACTTTGTCTTATAGAATCAAAACTTCATAACCAAAATGTGGGTCGAAAAAGCAGAACTATGCAATGTCATGAGTAGTCGATTGGATGAAAATCGGTACAAATTACTTCAGAAATCTCCCTACCCCTTTCAATCTGCAACCCCCAGACCCAAACATCACCCCCATATGAATAAATAGTCCCACATGCAGTGTTCAAACTTCAAAAACGCAGGCGGCTCGCAAACGCATCTCGCCGCCGGCGCCCAAACCGCAGCCGGCCGCCTCGCCCACCCGAAAACAGGGCCGCGAGCACCGCTCCCATAGCAGGTTTGAGGCGTGGAAATTGAGGGAGAAAAATAACGTGTTTTTTGGTTGGAACAGCTCCGTGTAGGCTAGGGTTCATACGGGTACCCCATCCCGCAACCCGAAAAAATTCCGGTATTTAGTGGAGTTTTGGATAGTTGTGGGGGTTCATGTTATAAACTTTTCAAGGTGTTAAAAGCAAAAAAATTGATAAAAATACCCAGCAATTGGTCAAACGTACCTATAAATATCAATCAACAGTTACCAATTGACTTACCAATCTAAAACCCACATCCCCCCTTCCAGGGACGACCGCACATCTCGCGTATCCCGCCGCGAGCGGGACCGCCGCCGCGCCGAATCGTCGCACGGGTCGAATCGACGCCGCGACAACCCGTCGCCGCCGCGGCCAGTCGCCCCGCCGCAGGTTGAGAAGAGTTCCAAAGTTGCTGAGAGGATCAAAAGCCGGTCGCCGAAGGAACGCGTCGGCGAGACGGCTAAGGTGTTTGTGCCGCCGCCGAGACCTACGGCTGGGGGTGGGTGGATTTATTGTTTGTTTTTTTGAGCCCTTGGGGAGTTCCGCACCCTGTAAAGTCGAGTGTTAAATTTTATGCAAAATTTCAATTGAAATAAAAAAAGAACTTGACATCTAACAAATGTATATGACATTTTAAATTACATTTGACACCTTTTTTGCTTTACACAGGGTGCGCGACTTCCGCGTATGGTTCGGAAAATGGAATTTTCTTTTCGCGTGTTTGCTATGCCTAAACAGTGCGAAACTATTCAAATCGTCACAAACGCATTTACTTTTCTCACCCAATCAATCACGCGACAATTCAGCCCCAAAATCATAAAATCGCGCCCCCCCCCCCCAGGCGGCAGCACTCGCGAAGTGATTGTAGCCCGACGCGACCCTCTAAGCGGCGCGGTGCGCCCTACACCCGGCCCGCCCTCGCCCGCCAGCCCTACGAGCAGCGGGGGGTTGAGGTCACCCCCCGATTCAGATGACGACTCGAGCGGCGGTTCGGACACGCCAAACTTCGACGGGCCGCGCGCCGCCCGCGGCAGGGAAAAGTGCGCTGATTATGAAGAGAAGGGCTACTGTATGAGGGGGGATAACTGCCCCTATGATCATGGACCCGACCCGGTGGTGGTGGAGGACCCCGTGTGCCTGCAGAACATGATGCCCAGCAGCACCGGGTCCCAGGTGGTCGGCATGCCCAATTTGAGGTCTGTTCTGGTGCCGATCCGCGTAATCTGTCAAATGTCAGGCAAAGTGGCAAAAGTCATTTAAAATGTCCTGCAAAATGGCAAGCGTATTTACGTTACGTGGATTTTACATGACTTTTTCCAATTTGCATGGCATTTTACAGGCCCCATGCTGTTTTTGAAACTTGGTTGGCGTTTCTCAATCTCTCAGTCCAATCGGCACTTGTTTTTTCAGCGTGCCGCCTCCCGGATTCAGTATGCCTGCCAATCCCCCTGTACCCGGATTGGAACCATCCGCTGCCGGCTACGCGTCCGTAACTCGCCTGCCACCCCCAGCTGATGGTGCGTGCGCTTTTTTTGCATTTTTTGTAACGATGGCTCAAAATGCGGAAAAAATCGAAATTTGGGAATTTTAAAATTTTGTAAAAAGAAACTGAAAAATGGTGATTTTTTATTTTTCCAATTGATTGACACTTGCTTCTTGCAATTCATTAAAAATCTTATTTCAATGTAAAAAGTCAATTTAAAAAAGATTCCTAAAAAACCCAAGGCGTTTGAAAAAATTGGGTTTCCCCCCCCCCATCGTTGTTGAAACCACGTCAATCTCCCACCCCGCCTTCAAAACCATCCACCCGCCCAGGTCTCGCCTACAACCCCGAACAGCCGTCGCTCTCAGCGGGCGGGGGGACCCCGTTCAGCGTGCCGCCGCCCGGCCACATGTCCATGCCGCCGCCCAACATGCAGCAGTCGGCGGTCAACTGGCCCGGGTACCCGGGAGGGCCGCCGCCGCCGCGCGGCATGTACCCGCCCACCACGGTCAGACTGGTAGGGCAGAAGAGGCACCTTGTGCAGGGAGGAGAGTACTCACAGTGGGGGGCTGGGGCGCACGTGAAGAGGGGCAGGTGCCAGTTTCGGACCTTGTGAAATGACCTGTAAAATGTCAAGTGTCACGCAAAGTGTCAAAAGTCGCGTAAAATGCCCTGCAAAATGGCAACGCGGTCGCCATTTTGCAGGTTATTTTACGTGACTTTTGACACTTAACGTGACGTTTGACATTCGACATGGAATTTTACAGGGTCCGGGACTGCCCCAGGGGTGCGTTAACCGGACGTCTGGGCCCAGTAAGGATGACCGGCCCCGGTGGGGATAGCTACGCTCAGAGTAACACCACTTTGCAAGTGCGCAAGATACCCATGCAGTTTTGCAACATCAGCAAGTTGAACGAGCACTTTGGCAAATTTGGCCCGATTTCTAATATTCAGGTGAGGTCGATGGTAGAGTATTTTTCATAAAAAGGCGTTCACATATAATCTATGTGATGACAATGCTTAAGTTGAGATAATAGATGAAATTGTCGCTATATAAGTCCATTTGGGATAAAAATAGTTGTGTGAATGCCAATGCCAAGCCCCCATTGCGCAGTGCCTAAATGCCACTAGCGCCATGAATCCATACCATTGTCTCAGGATGCCAATTTTATAAAACTTTTCTGACATCCGGTTGAACCATTTTGTGAAAGATCAGAGGAAAAAAACCCTGAAAACCAGATTTTTTAGGCCAAAACCCCCACCCGTAAAATGCCATTCCCGATCCCGAAAGGCCAATCCCGATCCCGAAATCTAAAAAAAACAATCCTTATCCCGAAAAGTCAATCCCGTTTGAAACATATCCACTACTGTACTACTGTACGTACAATGCGTTGGACTCTCCATAGACATAAGTCATATAAGTCAGGTCGATGTCTTAAACACCATCAGAATATACTCCAACCACCGCAGGTGGGCATCGACGGCGACTGCGAGGCGGCGCTGGTGACCTACGCGAGCAAGGGCGACGCGATCAAGGCGTACAGGTCCACCGAGCCGATCCTGAACAACCGCTTCATCAAGGTGTTCTGGCACGGCAGCCAGCTGCACCCCGGCAACGGCGCCCCGGGCAGGACGGTTGAACGCAGCGATAATCCGGTGCGCTTTTTTGGATGGGCGATTTGATGGGGGGGGGGGTTGTTTGGATGGAGAGATGTTGACGTTTTTTTAAATTTATTGTAATTTGAAAAAAGGACATACCTCACGGGATTATTACGCCAGCAAACGATTTTTAGAGGAAATTATCTTTCAAATCATGCAGCTAAAAATAAATATTCTTTCCGATTTTCATGCCTATTTTTTATCACTTTGCAAATTACAGGCGATCGTGCAAGCGACCGTGAGCGGAAGTGTTTCGAAGACTTTCTATAATCCGGCCGCGATGAAGATTTATCATAGTCACAAGACCGAGCCAGAGACGGCCGCTGATGGGGCCGGCGGACCAACGGCAATGGTGAGAATTTTCCGTTTTCTGGCCGATTGTAAAGAGAAGTATCAACGAGAAGTATCAAGTTTCATTTCAAATAACATTCACGTTTGTCAGATGTCAAAAAATGTCAAAAGTTGGGTAATAAAATCTTTTCTTTCAATTGACACATGACATTAGATTTGACACTTTACTTTACGGGATGCGGCGCGTTTTCACGACTGTAATATATTTATACAATGCTATGTTAATTGACACCTATTTATTCTAACCTTTAATTTGAACCTATAAACTCCGTGGAAATTATTTAACCCAAAATCAAAACTCCGCCAAAATACAGCCGAGTAAAAACCAATCCAAAAACGGCGATCCCACCTAGGAATGGCCGAAAAAGTTATTTTTTTGCAACGACCTCGTTTTTTAAAAAAGGGCTTTTTTATTTTAAAAACGTTTTTTCAACTTTGAAAAACACCCTCAACCATCCCTACTCCCACCTCAGCCAGCCTCCGTCACCGGCCCACCAGCTCAATTCGTCGCGTCGGGCGCCGCGGTGGCCGCTTCGGAAGCCCGCGACGCGTACATCGCCGCGCGGCGCCGCCTCAAAGAGAACCGCGACAGGAAGCAGCAGTACGTGCAGTTGCGGCAGAAGAAGGTCGCCCTCATGAGTACGGCCTTGGAGCAGCAGAAGACTCTGATCGCCAGGATGCACAAGTGCACCGATGCGCAGAGGAAACAATATGTCCAGGTATGGGGGGGGGGATTAATAGGGGGTTTTGAAGGTTGGCCCATTTGGGGGGTTAGTTCAGATAGTTAAGCGCTTATCTGGAGGCATAAATAACTGCAAAAAAATTGAGGGGTGCGGGGGCAAAGTTTTCAAGGTGTTGTCGGTACAAGGGAGGAGAATCGTTAAAAGTAAGTGGAAAATGTCTCATAAATAGGTGAAATTTGGAAATATGAAATGAACGATTTTGAATGTGGAAATTGGAAAAACGCTTTAAAAATTACAGTGACAATTATGGCAATTTCGGTTAAAATTTCTCCATAGCCATGGATACCCGGGCAATTTGGACGGATGGGTTCACGCAATTTTGGCAAAATAAAAACCCGAACATGCCCCATTTCACCCCCCTCACACCCCTCAGATGTTCGAAACGATGACCAACACGATCAAAGAGTACAAACTAGAAATCGACGAGATCACCAAGAAAATCCAAGGCCTGGACAAAAAACACTCAACATCTGGCGGGGGGGTGGCCGCCGCCGCGGCGGCCGCTCAAAACGCCGAGCGAGCTGCCAAAATCGCCGGCGTGCAGGCGGAAATGAAGCAATTGCAGACGCAGCTGCAGCAGCAGAAAGAGTCGGGCACTGATGTGACGCAGGTGATGCAGAGAATTGCCGTGTTGAAGAGCGAATTGACTGCGTTGGCTAATATGCGTCGGTTTGGGGGTTTGATGGGTTTTTTCTGGGTGGGGGGGGGTTCGTTGTGTGATTCTGGTGGTAAATTTCCAAGTGGCTTTGGTTAATTTTGGGGTAAAATCGCTCAAAATTTGCTCCACGTGATAGATAGATGGATGAGTTGGGAGAGCGGTTCAGGGGGTGGTCGCATCGGGACAGACAGATAGCTGATGCGCCTCTGTGGTAATTAGATATATAGATATATAAATAGATAGCTGGAATATACCGAGTAAATTTCACTGTAAATTGTGCATTTAGTATTTAAAGTCTTTATAATTAAACTTTCTTAATATTAATTAATAGGTAAATATTAATTATTAATTAATATAATACAGCGCGCGGCACCCGGCCGCGCCGAAATTCGTATCAGCAGCGACGCGCCGTTCGCGGTGCGCCGCCCGCGTCCGCGAATTTGGACCGGCGGCCGAAAAAGTTGCTCGTGGCTGGATTTGATGAGGACAACAAAGATCAGGTGCTGCAGGCGGCGCAGGTGAAAAATTTGCTTGTTTTTTGTTGTGTTTCGATGGATTTGATATTTTATTGGATCAAACTGGGGTGTCGCCGATCCGCTTCCTTTTTCGAAGGAAAATTTTCATTCTTCCGCTTTCCGGCAAGTGAAATTTTTTTCCTTTCCGCTTTCCTCCAGCTGAAAAATGTTTACCCTTCCGTTTTTCGTAAAAGTCAATGTTTACACCCTTCAAACTGCACTGCCGTTGTAGCGCTACGCGAAAGTGACCGATTTCTCGTTCGACGCGGCGGCCGATGGCGCGCAAAAATTGGCCGTGGAATTTGCCACCCGACGCGAGGCTGAGCAGGTGAAATGGCCGAAATACTGCAAAAATTATTGAATTTAATTTGAGATCTATCCATGGATAAATATTCTAGATTTTAACCCTCCGGGGGTTGGATAGATAGCAAATAGCTCCTCCGGATAGATAGATAGATAGATAGATCGATAGATAGATAGATAGATAGATAGATAGCTAATAAAAATTTGGAGAGGAGGTTGCGGGGGTTCGATATAGACTTTTTCAAGGTGTAGAAGGTGTAGAAGAAATAAAAAAGAGAAAAATCGCTTCAGATAGGTATTTAGATAGTTGGGCGATTTGGGGGGTGGTTCAAGGGTAGCCAAAAAAAATTACCTCCGGTTTTAGCTGAGCGGCCTCCGAGATAGGTAGATAGCTGGGCAGGTTTACCCCCCCAACCCCCGGCCTCTTTCCTACCCCCGGATCTATCTCTCACACTTAAATTTCACTTCGCAGGTGCGCGAGCTGCTGCCGGACTGCATCGACGGGCGCACGCTGACAGTCGAATGGGGGCCTAGTCCAGTCAAACGGACGCTGTCGAAATCAAACTCTGTGCAGAATGGTGAGCCTGGCTGGATTTGATGCATTTGCATCGTTTTACTGTGTTTGATAATTGAGGTGTAGGTGAGGCGGGGTCTAGTGTGGGAACGTTGTGTGTGGCAACCCCCCTCCCCAAAAAATTCCAGCTATATATGTGCTTGTATAAATATTTTATCTATATTTCCTCTATTTTTAGTAATTTTTACCCCCTTCCTGCTTTCTACACCTTAAAAGAATATATTTATACATATATTTTTCATCGAAATACCATCGGGTCTGAGCAAGGTTATCAAAAAATTAACCACCTAGGGTATATAAACAGGAAAAATTTGCCGCTCGTTTTGTCCATTTTCACCTCAATCCAGCTCCGATCCGAATAGAAAAGAACGCCCGGGGGGGAGAACCCGACGATTTTCAATTCTCTGTCACTATCCAGGCGCCGAAAACGGTGTCAAAGACGAACCGGGCGACGAGACGTCCGAAATACCCGCCAACGTGAAAACCGAAGAACCGGACACCAGCGGCGAGATACCCGACCCGGAAAACGATCAGGCGACCGGCTCGAAAACCGACCGTAATCCACCACCGAAACAAGAGATAACGGTACCCAAAGTGGACGCGCAAGAAGCCGACGCGGAAGAAATAGACGAAGACGATCTGTTGGGCTTGGATGATAGCAGCGAGGTGGGCAGCAGGCGCAGCGCCGCGAGCAGACAGATGAGCGCCACTGAGATGTTGGATGCCCTGGGGGAAGGGCCCGATGTGAGTCGGGTTTTTTGGCACGGCGCCAACTGCCTACGTGGCTGGGTTGGGATTTTCGAATTATCTTTTTGGAAATTTTTGAATGAATCTGGGAAAGGTCCTGCAATCGGTTATACACTCTTTTTGGCAAGATTGAATTGTTTGAGCAGTTTTTATTTATTATTTATTCATAAGCTGATTCATGATTAAGTTTATTTTGTAACTTTAGTTAGCACAAGTGCATACTACTTTGCTGGGGCGCCTTTCGCAGCAGCTAAATCGTGGGAATTGGTCAAGATTGGCTATTTGCCTTTTGTTCGAAAATCAATGAAAAAGTTTCAAGTACTCCACTTTTTTGCTCGGCCTGTGGACTGTGTTCTAGCAAAATAAAAAATATAAAAAAATTGCTAAGTTCAAAATTTTCCAATTAGAGGCGCCCAATTTTATGTTGAAATCGTTTCAATCATATGAATCCTTTTTCAACCAATTTTTGCAGGATTCCGACGAGAATGGCTCAGACAAGAGTGATGGCGATCAGGCATTCGCACAATAGTCATCCTTTTGAAATGTTTCTAAGTAGCTATGGATGTACAAAAATTACTACTTGAAATTGATATGATAGATATTGTTACCAGTCAGTGCGTTGATGCTATATGCGTTTTTAAGTTCAAAAAAATTTATTTCACACCACAAGATGATACTCAAGCAGATTCAATAGATAGATTGCGAAAAATCTAAATAACTTGGTGTGTTTTTCACCCATTTGTACCTCTGCGTTTGTTGTTTTAGGCGGTGTTGTTTTATTGTTTGTCCCACAAATTTCGCTCGCATGGTTGTACAATTTTGATTGTCGATTGAACGTTTTTTGCGATTGTTCTTAATTTGGTTTACTGATTTGGTCGGTTCGAGAATCATGAACGTTTAATGATGTTTTTTTGTTGACGATTCGAACGTTGTCTGTGAAATGCTGGCACACATTTGCGTGGACTAAATTTAATGGGCCCGAAACGTTGTTTTTCTTTCGGGTAACCCGATTAAGTTTTTCATTGGCAGCTTAGACATTGGATCTGGCGGTGTAAAACTTTTACCGTATTCTAATAGAACGGTGTACCTCCAATAGAAGGGCACCTATAATTGAACGGCTGGTTAAAACGTTGACGAAAGAATATAAGGGCGCTCTCCATTAGAAGAAAGATGGTATATTATACTCATTCGGGTAGCCCGAAAAAAAATGTTGGGCTAATTAAATTTCGCCCCAGGTGGGCTTTGTTCAATCAGCTTTTCATACAGCAAACGCGTGTCCGTGTGTTTGTAGGTAAGTAAGCCTAAATACCTGAAAGCTCTAAAAGGTATACCTATGCACATATCTCTCTTACACTTTCGCTCTGCACGCGAGTATTTGTTCGTCTGAAACGTCATACCGCCCGGGTGCCACTTCCGGACACTGTAAAATGTCATGTTATGTCTGTAAAATGTAAAATGTTATGCAAAAGTGTCAAAAGTTTTGAAATGCCATGCAAAGTGTCAAAACTCATGAAAAAGTCCCTCTAAAATGTAGCCATTTCACGTGACATTTTACATGACTTTTGACACTGCATGACATTTGCCATTTTCCAGGTCATTTTACATGACTTTTGACACAACCTGACATTTGCCATTTTCCATGACATTTTACATGACTTTTGACATTTTGCAGAGTTTGGAGAATTGTCCCAGGTTTCGCATCCGTGTTTTCAGCAGCCCGCAGCTGGAACTCTTTTTGCGCATTTTGCGTTCGTCTATGTATCGCGTGCAAGGTTGCACATGAAAAACCCGCCCACATTAGGTTGTTATCGGGCGAAAATTATCATGTTTATGCCTATCAAAAGGTTAGGATAGTAAACAAACCGTCTGCGCTAAAGGTTGGAGAAATTAAAATTTGTATTTTTTTCGGATCCCGGGTTTTGTTTGCCCGGCTGCCGTTTTGTCCAGAATTTATTTGTTCTTAGGTCGGCACATTTCTTTTTTATTCTTGTGATATGCATCTGATACTTTACGGTTTCTGCTATCACCTTGCAAGCGAAGATGGTAAATAATCCGGCGGGGGGCATTTGATCTTTGTAAATTTAGGGGTTTATTTTTTGTTAGGCGTTCAAATGCTCGAAAATTTATTCGTATGCAACATTAAATTCGGAGATCAGGGGCCAGTGAGAAATGAGAAGTAAAATGGCAAATGGCAAAAGCTAAGTGAATTGATAGGTAAAATGGCAAAAGCGAAGATAAATTACTTTTTATTTTTTACTGCCAAATTACTTGCCACTTCACTTTTGCCATATCACTTCTCAATTTGCTGAACTGGCACAAGGTGCTCAATTCCTCCAGTGTTCATCCCATCTTTTAATCACAATAATAGCCCGACTACCACCCCCGCCAAAGCTGAAAAATATTTTAAAAACTTCATTTAAAAAAAATACATTCAAGCATTCTTTCCCATCATTTCTTGCGAGCAACGTGAAACGGGCAGCCAGCTGTTTTCCTTCGCGCTGTCTTCTGCGCAGGAAACAAGCGATCTTTCGCTCGAACTGAACCCGGCGCGCACCTGCGGTCAGTGTTTACCTGGTGCCATTCCCAGAGCCTGTAAAATGGCAAGTGTCGTGTAAATTGGCTGGGAAAGTGGCAAACGGAGTTACCTAGTTTGCCATTTTTCAGGGTTTTTGACACTGCATGTCATTTGTCAGTTTCTAGGCATTTTACATGGCTTTTGACACTGCATGACATTTGACATTTTCATCTGTATTTTACATTGCTTTGACACTGCATGGCGTTGGACAGGTGATTTTACATGACTTTTGACACTCCATGAGATTTGACATTTTACATTACTTTTGACGCTGCCATAACATTTGACATTTTAAAGGGCATTTTACAGGCCCGGCTGTGGCCCCTGCGGTCGGTGTTTACCCGAATCGCTTGTCTGTATGAATGGTCGCCCGGCAACCTAATATGCCATCAAGCAAATTTGCATGCACACTGTATTTTATTCATACTGCGCAGCGGCGCGGGCATGAGTTTTGCGGCAATTTTCATTGATTGAAACCCGCAGCTGTCGCCGCCGACGTGCCGCGGCGCCCGGACTTTTTTTTTGTCCGTTGAAATGCGGATGGTGGCCTAGTTCCGGCGCGGTTTTTCCTTGATTTGCAACCTGTTTGCTTTGCATTGTAAATATTATAAATGTGATGATGGCCGTTTGTAGGAACTGAACCTGGAGCCTTTGGCGCCTGTAAGCTCAAACTGCAAACGTTGCGTAAAAGCGACGTGGCGCCGCCGCACAAGGCGAAGTGCTTGGCGCCGGTGCAGCGACCGGAACTTAGCGCTGCTCGTGGCATCACATCATTATCACGAGTACTTCAACCAGGGGGCAGTCCCAAGCCCTGTAAATGGTAAAGTCAAGTGTCAAATGTTATTGAAGATGTCAATCAAAACAACAAAAGAAAAATATATTTTTACCTTTATTTTGACACTTTTCATGATAGTTGAAGCATTTGTATGACATTTGTCATGACAATTGACAAATTTGTATGAAATTTGTCATGACAATTGACAAACTTGTATGACATTTGATACTCGACTTAACACTTTACAGGTCACCTGACAAGTTGCGCCAGCACCAGCAGTAAAAACAGCCTCGACGAGACCAAACAACTCCACCCCATTCCCTCGAACAGAACCCATAAGCCAACTTACCAAAACCCAGATCTCCACCCGCCAAAAACCTCCACTATCCAGTCCAACATGCCCACCAGCGCCAATCACAACGTGCTGTCCGACGACGAACAAGAGTGCTACCGTTGTTTCCGATTCTCCCCCTGTCTAGTCTGCCACAGTTGCGGGCGGCAGGCGTGTAAAAGGAGGCCCTCCCTACCCGGGAGCAGTGCCTGCGCGGGTTTACTCTACCCTACTGGGAGGGAGGCTAATTGGTCGGGGCAAGCGCAGAGTAGGGCTGGGGAGGGCAGGAAGGAGTTGCCCAAATGTGAGTGGCTGTGTGTGGATTGCGGTACCTGATGGCGGCGCGCACTAGTTTACTGGCAGTAAACTAGATTGCTGGTAAACTCATAAATCGGCTTTGAACGTATTTGAGTTCACAAGAATGAAGCGTCTGTCAACTGCATTTGACTAAGATTTCAATTAACACATTCCGGTAAACTCGAACACGTTCAAAGCTGATTTGTGTGCGCCTAATTTGAGTTTAAGTACTTCCGTTAGTAAACTAAGTTTGTGCGGCAAGACTGTGTTCAATGCCTGTACCTGTGGTGATTGAATTATCAATATTTACACCCCAAGATGTTTCGCATTTGAAAATAAGTACTGTGCCGTTTTCATTGGCTGCACAGGTGCAAAGATGATAAAATAAAAATTCAAAATAGACACTGCTTGTCTGCAAACCAAGTGACGTGAAAAAGCTGTGTGTTCCATCCGCACATGGGAGCAGTCTCGCACCCTGTAGTGTCAAATGTCACGGAAAATAATATATTTTTTGTTTTAAATAACAAAAAATGTCCAAAGTTCAGTAATAAAAATTTCTATTTTTAGGTATTAAAATTGTCATTTTACACTACACTTGACACCTAGATGGTGCGATACTAGGTACCCCGCATCTATCAATCACTCACCATATAGTCCCCCCCCCCATCCACAGGGGTCGCCTCACAGCAAGCGTTCATCGAGTCGCACTGGTGCTGCAGCGGGCGATGTTTCGATCGCGCATTCGGCTCCAAACTGCGCGCCGACGCGGCCAAAACCAAGGCGAAACGGCCGCGCGGCGCGCTCAAACTGCTCCTGGTGCCACTGCCAGACCCTGTAAAATGCCATGTAAAGTGTTAAATGTCATGCAAGTGTCAAAGTCATGTAAAATGCCCTGTAAAATGGCGAACGAGTTTGCCATTTTGCGGAGCATTTTACATGACTTTTGACTCTCTGCGTGACATTTTACATGGCATTTTACATGACATTTGACATGTTGCATGACATTTGCCATTTTACATGGCATTTTACAGGGTCTGTGAGTGCCCCTGGCCAATGTGGGCGGGCTGTGCACGTCCAAGTTGAACGCGTGGACCGCCATGGCCACCTACGACGCCGACGTGTTCGTCATGACCGGCGTTAAGAAGGGTGAACGGTAAGTGCCATAATGGTGCTACAGGCACTATTTAGGTTGTTGATGGCAGAAATCTCCGAAGTTGATGAATCTGTTCTGAACACATTTAGGTTTACCAGAATCAGGATGTCTGTCTATTAGTGGTTGGGGATCTAAGGTAAGTTAAGTTAATCGTTATGGTAAAGTTAACTAAGTTAATCGTTGTGGTAAAAAATAAACTCAACCAATATATTGATAATTGTGTTTTTAATAGTATAATACATTATCATTTTTCCCAAACTCGGGTCCGGTATTTTCATGACATTCCACTTACTGGAAACTCCAACTACCGTAAATCCACGATTAGTTTCTTTCGTGTGAATAGTTCCCCCCTCGAGTAGTTCCCCACTGCCTACCGATGAAGAATAATTCATCAGCTTTGATAATACTCCCTTGGATAGTTCCCCCCAAACAAAATAACGTGCTATTTTTGTTCAAATTGTACACAACAAATTTGTCATATGCCTAGGTAATGGGGGAATTGGGGGAGGATGGTTATTTTTTCCCTAACTCGTCTAACGGGGGAGGGGGTTATTCAAGGCGGGGGTATTATTAAGCCCCATACCTAATACACTACCTCAAGTGCCATAAATCGCGCCAACTTTTCCCTCTCAAACCGCAGGACGACCGCGGGCGCCTACCCCGGCTACGAGCTGTTCGGCTTCGACTACTCCGACGTGCTCATTTACGCCAAGGAGTCGCTGCGGCCGCAGCAGCTGTATTTCCTGCGCCCGCTGCCGAAACCCGGCCGAAGTCATTATAAGGACGATTTGGGTGAGCGGTACTCGCTCCTGCGCGATGCCAATGCCATGGATAAAGGTTGGGTGTGGTATATACCGTATATCCTCGATCGAATAAGACCCCTCCCCCTCGAATAACTCCTCCCCTTGAATAACTCCCCCCTCGAATAACGCCCCCCTCTTGAATAAGTCCCCCCTCTGGGTGAAAAATATGCTGTAAAATTTACAAAAATAAGCGATGAAAATACAAAAGAATGTTAATGTATGGCAGCGACATCAGATACATGACATGTACGCAGTGTATAAACACCTTTTTGTTGCTGTTGAACTGTTAAATTGCATGGATTACATGAGTTGACAGAATGCATTCATACGATGAATTCAATCCTGAGAAGAATCGATGAAGTTTCTGAGGAAAAAATAACTCCCTCCCTTGAATAACTCCTCCCCCTTGAATAAGTCCCCCTCAAAACTCTGACGAAAAAATAACTCCCCTGGGGTCTTATTCGAGGATATACGGTAGTGATGAAATTGCGCCAAGGCGCTGGCGTCTGGCGCTATTTGTCTCTGGCGTCATTGGCGCTTGACGCCAAGGTCCTGCGGCGCTATTTTCATCACTATTTGTGGCATTCCCTTTTATTTGTAAAGAAATGTTTACTGCCGACTTTTTTGGTCAAAATCACAGAGGCTCTTTGATAAACTTGTTACATTTTGTTAAATATTTTTTCCTAAAATGAGTTTGAATTTCGGGTTTTCCCCTAAAAATTGTGTCCGAACTTCGTTCCCGAATTTTTCTGAATACTCGTTTTTAATTGTCGAATTTTTCCGCTACATTCTGAAATTTCAAATATTTTAACCAGTTTTTGATGGTTGGATTATGTTGAGCGGCTTTCAATCTGTTGCCGCTGGCCCAATTTCCATTTTTTTCACAAATACACCCAGCAGGTGAAATAGTGTATTTTTATTGTGGTGCCGCACACAAAATGTTGAACTTTATTCAAATTTCTGAATTTGAAGTAAAGAAAAAAGTGTATTTTGACCAAAATAATTTTCATTCTGCGAGAAAACCTTACAATGCCTACTTAAACTTGCCTATGTACAGGGGTGGGCATCTTCAGTTACCGCTGGGAAAATGCGATAGATTGAGCTACGGTTGAGCTATCAGAATGAAATTTTAACACAATGGAGAAGACTCCATAGGACACCTATTCTGAAGTTTGCAACCCAAACGGCCACATTTTGGGTGAGTTGTGGAACACACGGTTTTTAGTGTAATTTTGTGACTTGGCGTCACCCATAGGATAAATCGAGGGTGGCATTTGAGGGGGGGGGGGGTCATCGGTTGTTGGTGTCGTCCCATTCTGTCGTACATCGGCCGATTTTGATGCCCTTTGAGTATGTTGTGGTCGCGCCTACTACCAAATTCTTTTTTTACTCGAATAGTCCCCCAGTCCCGAGATAAGGGGGGTGAAGTCACAAAATTACACTAAAAACTGTGTGTTCCACAACTCCTCCAAACTGTGGCCGTTTGGGTTGCAAACTTCAGCATAGGTGTCCTATGGAGTCTACTCTATTGTGTTAAAATTTCATTGTGATAGCTCAACTGTAGCTCAAGCTATCGCGTTTTTCCAGCGGTAACTGAAGATGCCCACCCCTGTATGTGCTCAAATTTGGCCCTGGATGAATCACAAAGTCGTATGAAAAACACTTACAATAAAAAAGCGGTCGACCGACACTGCCAGTGGCAATCTTTGTGGCTACAAACATAAATATCAACCATTAACCACACCCCCTACCCCACAGGAAACAGTTATCTGGGCATCAAGCTACACAATGGTCTAACAGTCCTAGCAGTATTCTATCCGCTGGACAATGGTCAAGAAACATTCGTGTCCCACTTGCAGCACACCGTCATGCGCCGCGGCTGCGACATCGCCGCGTTAAGCGCCGACGGACAGCGCTACACGCACTTTAAGATAGACCCGGTGCCATTCCCAGACCCTGGAAAATGCCCCTGTCAAATGTCAAATGTCGTGCAAAGTGTCAAAAGTTATTAAAATGCCCCGTCAAATGTCATGCAAAGTGTCGAAAGTCATGTAAAATGGTAAACGTTCTTTTTTCATTCTCCATGACATTTTAGGTACTCAAATGACTTTTGACATTTTGCATCACATTTGACATTTAACAGGGCATTTTACAGGGTCTGGCATTGCCCCCAGGCCAAATTAGTAGTACTGGGCGACTTCAACTTGGATTACATGAACGAGGCGGATAGATCCGTTTGTGAGAAAAGATTGTCGAATGAGAATAACTGCAATTTGGAACAGATCGTCGACGAGGCTACCTTTGAAGACAGCGAATATAAGATTTGCACCGATCACATTTGGGTGGGTGAGAAAGTGGAGGTTTTGAGTGTCGCAGTTGACGACCCCGTCAATCCTGGACCTAGGTTTGTCAACTCAAACTTGGCAACTGTCCAATTATGTACAATCAATACCCTATCAAACTCCCCCCCCCAGAGCGCACAAACTGGTCACATCAAACATCCGCGTTAGCGGCGCCGGTTCACGAAAAGCTTCTCTGGCTGGACGCACGTCGCTGCCGCTGAAAACACGAACACATAGTCAGACATCGTTAAATCGAAATGGCTCTGGGAACAGGTACAGAAGTGTGAGCATAGCTACACCTGGTTTGCTCAGATGGGGCGCACATCTAGAAGAGAACGATTTTGAAGACTTGAAGCCATTGAAGTGTTCTATATGCCACATCCAGTTGGACAAACATGATGGCAGTGGATGTGGAAAGAAAATGGAAGATTCGAGTGGGTGTGCGCTGGGAAATTCGTTGGACACGAGCCAATTGAGGGACTTGCGGAAGAATATGGGTGATTGTCATTTTTTAAACATATTGCTGTTTTTTATCCAATTATTTTCGTTGCGCAATCATTTCAGAACAAGATGAAGGAACACCATCGTTTTTGATTGTTTGCGCCGCCTGCAAAACCAAAGTCAGGAACACTATGGAACTGGTGCCACAATTGGAGGCGCGCATCGACGTGCTTGAATTGAACCAACTTGTACTCCTCAAATTACTCCACGGTGTAAGTTTCTGCATCACTCGAATTTCTTCAACGAAATGTCTATTCAAGTCGTAAAAAATTCTCCAATCACTCAATTTTTAGCACCACAGCAACCTGTCTGCACCCGAGGCGGCAGCACCTCCAGGTGCAAATCCCAGACCCTGTCAAGTGTAAGGTCAAGTGTCAAATGTAATGTAAAATGTCATGCAAAGTGTCAATTGTCACGACAAATGTAAAGTAAAGTGACAATTGTCATGTAAAGTTCAGTAATAAATTATTTTTTTTGTTTCGATTGACATTTTACATGACATTCGGCACTTTACTTTACACTTTACAGGGTCTGGGACTACCTCCAGGCCACCTGCAAGTTGAGCCCGGACGCATTCCACCCGCCCCGCCGTGTACAAGCAGACAGACTGACAGGTGGTCACTTGACAATGGCGGTGACAATGTCTTTGACAACACGGGGACATGGACTAATGGGCATATGAGCGGCAGCACTGTCAGCAACTTGTCACCTTTGGGCAGTGGGTGATGTGTTGATAAAAATGGTAGATGGCTGTTCTCAAATGTACCATATTTCCTCGAAATACCCCCAGGGTTTTTTTTTCAGAGTGGAAATTTTGAGGGGGGTATTTCGAGGAAATACGGTATTATCTTTGGATACAATCATATTTTCACTATTTATTGTTCATACTCAAAACTTCCCACCCCACTAATTTGCTTGTGTTTATGAAAAGATATTCACCTTTAATTTTATTACAGAATATAGTTTTAGTTTTGTCACTATTAATACCTGCACGGACCAACGTTGATAGAGTTTTGGTGGTGGTAAAGCACATAGGTAAACGTGTTTGACATATTTATTTGCCATATTTCTTCTAACAGAATGGCATACCCCCAATAGAAGGGCACCTCCAATGGAACGGCAGCCTCTATCAGAAGAACCTTTTGTTATGTAGTTTACTAAGTCTCAATATGATTGAGTATTATTTATTATTGATCACTAATAAGGAATAAATAACACAACCTGAATGAATTGGTGATGCTGTTTCTTCAGATAAAATGAACGTGTTTTGTCGGACAAAACTGTGCCAAATGCAAAATTTTTTGTCGTGATGCAAGTGTCACACTCTTATTTACAGTTTACACATTTATGACTGGACAACTTGAGGGAGTGTGGGTTTTTATTTCATCGACTGATTTAGAATAGCGTATGACCAGTTAGTTAAGAAAATCAAGTGGATACCACATTATGGTGTCCCTCAAACAGGAGTCTATTTGGGTATTGCCAACATGACCAACATCAGCAACATATTACCACATTACCAGAGTATTTTTAAAATGGTAAAATATTAGATTATAGGTAAATACATCAATATAAAACCAGATTAGAAACCTACCACATACCACACTGAACCACAAAACCAGCAGTTAGTGTGTCAATCAACCTAGAATACAAGTTCATATGGATTTTACAAATGTAATAGCACTTAGGATAACAAATATTCCTAATCCAACCAAGATGTTGTACCAACATTCATTATAAAACAGTTTGCCACACATTTGAGACTGTCAAGGACAAACTGATCTCATCATAAAAACACATTAAATCGTCATTACAATTAACAAAATTATTGGTGGGAAATCCATTTGGTCACTGCTTATACAGAAAAATGCAACCCAAGTGTATTACAGTTAGCAGTGACATCACATTTTGTTATGCATGGGTTTCCCTGTCATTACAGCAATTAGTAAATAATGGGTGTAAGCACAATGTGCACTTTGTTCAAAGGAAAGCTACAATAAGTTGCAGTTCCAGCCCTAAACCATTTTGTTGCAAAATATCTACCATTAAAACAAAACAGAAGAATACCCGTCTCCATAAGATCATTGGGATTTTAAAAGGCATTCTGTAATAAACATGCTTTTGAGCTGTTCTGCTCAACCTTAAAAGAAAAATAGTGAAAAGCAAGCACACTAAAAAAGAAAACATCAAATGATGAACATTGAAATGGCAAGACAGCAGGAAGAATCTCAATGCAAATTAATCATCATGATAGAACACAGAAAAGAATATCTTGCAATTGCAGGAGTCGTCTGAAGTTCTAGCAACACTTATCAAAAACATTATTATATACAGAATATTGGGGTGCAACTGCACCTACATTTGTCAAAAACACTGCGTAAAAATGGGCACCATTTCAAAAGTATGCACAGTTTTAGCATGAAACCAAAGTCCCTGCCATGATGAAACTAAAAAGGTTACTTTGACAAAATCAGGATCTCCTCAATTTGTGCTGCTTGTGTACAAACTCTCTGATTTTTGAGAATATGTCATTGACAAATAGCTGGTCTGAAGCTGCTTTCAACTGGTTTGGATGTATTGCTGGTTTGGGCCATGCTGTGGGATTGAATGTTTTCATGTTCTTGAGCAAAAAATCAGCATAATTGTGATGGCATGACGTCACTAAACCTATGTGACAATATTGACTAATTTTCGCTTTCAGGGGGCAGTCCCAGACCCTATAAAGTGTAAAGTGTCAAATGTCAGTAATAAAATCTTTGATTTTTTTGTTTTGATTGACAATTTATATGACATTTGACACTTTACAGGGTCTGAGATTGGCACTAGTCCATCATACATGATCATTGTAAAATAAACAGTGCAACAAAATATCTTGGTACACTAACCATTGCTGCCATCCTCCACTCCATCCAAGCTGTCCACCTGGTGGCACATAATCGAATCATAATACACTGCATTATGATATCTCCTCATCCACCTGGGACTGTCCCACTGGGTGTCAGACAACAGTTCACAATAGCCAGTTGCATGGTATGACCGGGGTCTGTAGAAGTTCACCGCACGGCATGTTTCATGGTCATAACACAGCCTTTGGCATTCTGGTGCTGTAGATGCTGGCTTGGCAGTCAATAGCTGGCCAAAATAGGCAAAGCCCTCCACAGCATGTGCTCGAAGTTCTCCATTGGGGGTGGAGCACACTGAAATGGTGGAAGGTAAAAATTGTACAGTAGTTGGTAAACTGGACAGACAGATTGCTATACAGTGAAGGATACCATGATTTTGATGAATAAGGTCCTGAGTAATGTGAAAAACTGCACCAAATTCAACCAAAGTAGAAGCAATGTGATAAATATGATATGAAAATTTTATTATGTTTGTTGTTTTATTCAGATTGGATATGGTAACTTTCATTGTAAGGTGCAATGTCACTGGAGTATAAAATATGATTTCTTAGAGGTTTGGACTCTTTCACCTTGACAGTGGTGTGCCACCAGATAATAAATAGCCAAATGTGTCTAATTATTCACTGACAAATGTAAATATCATCACTTATCAAAATTACCAAAAAATTACTCACAATCCTCATCATAAGTCAAGTCATAGATCCTGAATCCCTGCGCATCTTCTGGCACCATCCAGGCTCTCCTGTCACCCCACCACTCAACCCCCTGATCTGATGACCCCCTGCCCTCAGTCAAGCAAACTGACAGGCCCAGTGCCAGTGTGAAATGAATCAAGTGCCCTGACATGTCTGTAGTTTGTGATGGAAATATGTAAAGGAATAAATAGAATAGTTGATAGGTCAAATTTTGTGCGGAGCCCTTTCTTGGTGGCTGTCGTGACCTGCGCAACATGAAACAAAAATATTTGTTTTTGTTTTTTTTGTATTCAAATTGAATGGTCTGCCAATGACTCGATAATATTCATGAAATACACTATTTGAGGTAGAAAGATTTGCATTGAACGTTCCGTTTCAGCGAAATAGTTGCATGCATATGACCATGACTACCGTATTTCTTCTAATAGAAGAGCGCCGTTCTATTTTTTTCGTCAACTTTTTACCTGCCGTTCTATTAGAGGTGCCGTTCAATTGGAGGCTGCCGTTCTATTGTTTTCGTGAGCGCAAAAATGTGACAAAACCTGCCGTCCTATTGGAGGTGCCGTTCTATTGGAGGTATGCCGTTCTATTAGAAGAAATACGGTAGATATGTATTTACCAGGTATTTACCTACGCATTTTTTCAAGGACTGTTATTTTATTCACCAGAAAATGGGCATCGTTTATTCAGAAAGGAATGGCGCAGGTAAAAAAGTTCAAAATATACATTATCACGCAGTTATTTGCGCAGCGACAAAAAATGCGGTTGCGTGTTCCAAAGTTGGGAAGGCAAATAAATAGTGACATTTTCTCGCAGAACTGAAATGTCGCGGGCGCCGCCGACACCGGCGGGTTATTTTCCAACTTAAAAAAAGTTCATAAATTTGGCAGTGTTCCCGACGTCGGGGAACGCGCAGACAGCTCAATTTGCGCTCGGGCGGTAATTTTCGACTTCATAAATACAACGCCTCGCAATTCCTAACGTGTAACGAGTGGAGCGCGTATTTTTCTACCGTAATTGTATAAACAAAATCTTGTGATAAATTTAGTAATTTATTATTCCATAGTAAAAAACGAAATGTTATGATGAAAAACTGTAAAATTTGTGGTTCATTATTCAGATGGGTTATGGTAGGTTTCCATACTAAGTGTGATGTCCGCCGAGTTTAACAAGCACAAAACTTTTTTGGCCCGGAATTTTTGTCGGGTAACCCAATTTATTCAAACAGTATATGCTGCAAGATTCGGTGTGGTTCTGACGCCTATTCCGTGGAAGGACAAGTGAAGACATGTTGTACCAAATGTGGTAATTCTTATAGGTATTTAACCAAAGTTGTATGGTCAAGACACAAGTAAACTTAGGTAGGTATAATAAGTGCCAAGAATCTTCAATTTCAAATTTATATGTCACTTAAAACATAAAAGTAGACTTGTTTAGACTTACCACGTCTCACTCGCGGAATTTGCACCTAATTGCCAGTCTTCTGATTGGCTGGCCCGAAAAATGTGCACGGGCTAATTAAATCTCATCCCGGGGCGTATTGGTGAACATACCAACATACTAATAAAAATACTGTAAGAGTATCATGGGCATTGCAAAATCTCTCAATTTGCGCCGCATGTGACGCACACTAATCGAAACGGATTCACGGATGGAAAAAAAGTTGTGTACACTTTTGAACGACTAGGTACTTTTTTCCGCTGCACATGCGAGTTGACAAACACCAGTAAACTCAAAATTGAGTACTCTTAAAAAGCTTTGACCTTTCAGTTTAATTTTGAGTTTCACTTTATATCTCTGTCAACCGGAAATCTAAAAGCAAGATCAAAAGTAAACTAGAATCCTTTCAAGCTACCTAATTTATGAGTACACAATTTTGAGTTTACTGGTGTTTGTAAACTAGTGTGCACAGCAGCATTGGAAAAAAAACAATAGTATATTGCTATTGCTCTATCTCTATTCTCTGGATACATGTCGTCGAGACAAGTATATAACAGACGCAAGGACGTATCCAGGGGGGGGGGCGGGGGGGGGGGGCTGCGGCCCCCCCCCCTTCCCGGGGTGAGACCTAAAAAGTCCCGGAAAATGCAACTTTTCCTGTATATTTTTCGATGTTGCTTAAAATTTTTGCGCGCAAGCGCGCAATTCCTTACCCATGCATTGTTTTTTCAGCGGATCGGCACCTGTAAACCAAAATCTCTGGAAATGAACACAATTTTGCGAATTTCGCTGTATATGTATGCATATTTACATACATATAAAGCGGTTCCTGGCGCTGGCGCCAACGCCATTAGCGCCATGGCGTGGCGCCTTTGTATGGCGCTAGCGCCAAAACGCCTTTCCGTCCCTATATAGGGAAAATTTTAGGGGGGGGGGCTGGCCCCCCCCCCGGCCCCCGTAAACAAGCAGCCCCCCCCGCTCAAAAATCCTGGATACGTCCCTGAACAGACGTATATAGTCTACCAATGACAACTTTTTTACCTAGATAATATTCTACGCCGATGGCATTTCCAGTTTACAATCGTCACAGGCGGGTAATAAAACACGCCGCCAGCGGGTTTTATACCTGTTTTTGCATTCCTCAATTTTATTGGGTGCCACTGCCGTTTGGGAGATTTACATTTTTTAAATATAAATAAGAATATTTAAATCGTATATTTTTTATGTACTCTCCAGGTTTTCCCAGAGAAATTTAATTACCTACCTATATTTTATTTTGAGGAGAAAACAGTAAAAATATTGCATTTATGTTTTTATATTTTTCCAGGTTTTTCCAGGTATTTGATTCTATATTTTTTAATAGAAAGATTGTCTGAGATTACCGTATTTCCTCGAAATACCCCCTTGAATAAACCCCCCTCGAAATCCACCCTCTCCCCTTAAAATTTCCACTCTTAAAAATATAATACCCCTGGTTGTATTTCGAAGAAATACGGCACATTTTTCTTATATTTTCCACCCATTTTTTGAAACGCTAGTGCCGTTGCTGGAACAGCAATCACGGACGGACTCTATAAAATTCCTACATTTGAGTGCCCGCTGGCGGGATATGAAAGGTGTAAAAACTACTGTGCAGTGATGAAAAAACGCCATCCCACTGGCACTGAAACTAGGCGCAAATTTATGGCAATAGGTGTGCATGGGGTGAATACACAGGGTAAAAATGGGTGTGCGATGGATGTGTGTGAAGCGGCCTTTGTGAAGGCACTTCCAGACGCTTCACGAGATTCTCGGTGAAGTGTCTCCCACACATCACCTGCATCTCATCGGGTTTGTGGAGCGCGCGGATGCGCAGTGAAGTGCCCTCATGCCGCAAGCACTTCACGACGCTTCGCAGCGCACCACACGCCTTTTTTCTGTGACAGGAATAGATTTGCCTATGCAAATTAAGGTGCGAGTACTTTTCCCTATTCTTTTAGTGATTTCCGGCAATTTCCAAACTTCAAACTGCATTTAAGTGAATTTCACAGGAGATTGCGCAAGTAGTGATGTAAAAAGCGCCAGGACTTTAGCGCCAAGCGCCAAAAGCGCCATGGCGCTTTTCCGACCACCAGCGCCAAGCGCCAATAACTTTTTAAACCTTATTTTCGTATATCAATACCAATGTCTTCAATTCCCTAAAAAAAATCGAAAAGACTTTTCGAATCTTTTGAAATAAATAAATTTTTATGTATTTTTTTCACCGCGTGCTCAAAAGTTCGAAAAGTCCAAAAAAATTTCGAATCTTTTTTTTGCCATCGTTACTAATGTCGCAGTTTGTTTGATGCGGTGTTTATGCAAATATTTATTCGATGGTGGAGTATTTTGGGGCGCATTCTATCATTCTGGTTCCAGTAAAATTATCAATTGCAAACAGTGATATTTTGAAACGCTTGAGTGTCCGATATTTTTTTGGAACCTCAACATATGCGAACGATGCAAATAGGTATACTCGGCGGACCGCAAAGTATGCAGAGAATCCTACCATAATTTAATGAATAAAATTTTGTGATAAATTTCAGAATTAATTGTTCCATACTGAAAACGATATATGATGATGAAAAACTGTATAATTTTTGGTTCACTATTCAGATGGGTTATGGTAGGTTTCCATACTAAGTGTGATGTCCGCCGAGTATACTTGGTAAATATTTGATAAAAAATATTAAGACCATAAATATGGCAGCGATAAAATTTATCACACCTACTTTCATACACCCGAAAACATAGGTTTGTGATAACCATGCAATTATTTTTAGATAAAAACATAATATTATTTGTAAGAGTGTGAATACCGTATATCCTCGAATAAGACCCCAGGGGAGTTATTTTGCCGTCAGAGTTTTTGAGGGGGGACTTTTTCAAGGGAGGGAGTTTTTTTTTCCTCAGAAACTTGGACTGAATTCATCGTATGAATGCATTCTGTCAACTCCATGTAATCCATGAATTTAACAGTTCAACAACAACAAAGAGGTGTTTATACACTGCGTACTTGTCATGTATCTGCTGTCGCTGCCATACATTAACATTCGTTTGTATTTTCATCGATCATTTTTGTAAATTTTATAGCATATTTTTAACCCAGAGGGGGGACTTATTCTAGAGGGGGGAGTTATTCGAGGGAGGGAGTTATTTTTTCGTCAGTGTTTTTGAGGGGGGAGTTATTCAAGGGGGAAGAGTTATTCGAGGGGGGGTCTTATTCGAGGATATACGGTATTACAAGGTTCACATTGGTAAAATGGTAAATGAAAATGTGAGAAACCAGTAAACACCTTGTGTGTGCTGAAAGACATTTGTGCTGTGATAATTATGGGCGTTTACCTACTCAGCCAAAAATATCCGTCAATACTTTGCCGCAATCACGGGATGAAAATCCGGGAACGGTTGAAAAACAAGGCAATAAACAGATGCAATACTCCATTACACTGCAATCATGAGTACCTATTTATTTTATATGGAGCGCCGATTTGAAAATCGTCACAATTGACATTAAAAATTGCACGCGGCCGAAAACTGAATGTATTTATTTGGGTAACTAAACGCAGTAAAAGTGTTTGCCAAGAGCGCCCGCGCACACCATGCGAATTGAATTCTTCCGTAATTAAATAAATAGCGTCCAAGGAGATTTTAGCAAATATTTAGTATGCAATGCAGACAGACGGCGCTGCATAAATATGACGTATAAATATTTTTGTAAAATGCTAAATTGCAATTGCAAAAAAGTTTTCCACCAGACAAATTAGGCAAAATGGTCGACTGGCCGTGAAATTCCCAATTTCAAACACAACACGAGCGATGAAAAACCGCTTTCACTCTCACTTTACCTGTCCATACTCTTAAAAATCCGTCATAAATTTGTCCAAATGAAATGTGAAGTGCGCGCGCGGCCGCATTTGAGATGCAAAAACCAAAAATGTACTGAACGTTTTCGCCCGCACCGCATCCCCCTGAGTGTTGTGAATTATTTGTCAATGAATCGTAAGTGACACTCAACCGATCATAGATCAGATAAATTGAGAGGCCAGCTTTTTCTGACTCATTTTCTTTTTTCGAACTTGTCTGCTTATGTGATAGTGATGGGGTGGCACCATTTACAAACGCCAAAATGTCTGGCGCCATTTGCCAAAACTATTCTGAAACTTATCCATATACCATATTTCTTCTAATAGAATGACATACCTGCTATAGAACGGCAGGATTTGGCACGTTTTTGCACTCATGAAAAGAATAGAATGGCAGCCTCCAATTGAACGGCACCTCCGATAGAACGGCAGGTAGAATTATATTGGGACTGTGCCAAAACACAAAAAAGCAAAAAATGGATGGAAGGAGTGATCAAAGCATTCATACAGATATTTAATGGTTATGTGATGCTCTGATATTAAAATATTGCTCAAGCTTCATAAAAAAATAAGGCTATGTTCAAGTGAGATATGTGTGAAAAAATAGAACGGTAGCCTCCGATAGAACCTCCAATAGAATGTCAGGTAAAAAAGTGGACGAAAAAATAGAATGGCGCTCTTCTATTAGAAGAAATATGGTCAATATGCTCAATATGGTTGTAGGAGCACTGAGGCCTTTTCCGGGGGTAGTAAGGACATACCCAGGGGGGGTGGGCAGACACCCCCCCTTTCCTGGGTCAGACATAAAAAGTACCATGGATGCACTATTGCACTGTGAAAGAATGCTTGCTCCAATGCGAACGCCAATCCCGCCACGACGCGTCGGCTACAAATGGCGCCAGTGCCATGACCTCATGTGACTGATACAGGGGCCAAATTTTAGGGGGGGGGGGGTGCCGCTCCCGCCCATTAGGGAGGCTCTCTATACAATCCACCCCCCCCCCCTCATCCGAAAATCCAGGCTACGTCCGTGTGGGGTAGTGATGTGAAAGCGCCAAAAGCGCCATAGCGTTCTTCACACATCTAGCGCCACCGGCGCCACAACAAAATCTCGCCAAGCGCCAAGAGCGCCATGGCGCTTTTACATCACTATTAGGATACCTATAAATGAAAAGGTCCACGGAAAAGTAGAATTTTGCCGCTGAAACTCGGAAACGAAAAAAGCTAAGGGTTGACAAGTTACAGGTGCCAGAAAGCGGGAAGATTAAAAATATTATGACAACAACCTGAAAAGGGCATTGAATTTCCGGGTTGACAGCGTTGAAGGCATTGCACCGCACCAGTAGCAGAACGAAGATATTTTTTTACAAACTGAAGCATACAAAATACTCAGTTGCCCACAATGTCTTAGAATTTTCTCAGTAGGAGGAACTCGCTACGTCACTACGATATCCAATCTCTCAGTGTTATTTCTCCCGCAAAAAAAAAAAATTCAAATGGATGATGAATAATTTTTACTCGCAACGAATTGCTCTTTTTATGAATATACTACGTCACTCGTGTTTCCCGCTGTGTCGCTGATTATTGACAAGAAACAATGGCAACAAATCGAATTTATCGCGCTGTGGAGATTGGTAGCCACACATTAGTAACTGGTCTGTTCCGAAATTAGTGGCACAGCTCACTTTCTGCACTTGAGTGATACATAAATTTTATTGGTAGACACTTTTCTGAATATTTAATGAATCACAATATTCCATTTCCCAGATTCCCAAAGATGCATAATTTTTCTGTAATGCTGCGATTACAGCTCAGGCATAAAATTGATGGGTGTAAAATTGGTTTTTGGGCGTAAAATTAATTACAGGTGAATGAACAAAGATATGGTGTTGTAATTTCAGTCAAAGAAAGCGCACATGCAGATGTTGCTTGTGTCCAAAGCTCATCAGTTTATTTTAATTGTACTAGAAGTTATGAATTTATGCGCAAGTTTTTCTAATTTTATGCCCTAATTTTATGCAACTTACAGCACATAATTGAAATATTGTGCTAAAATTCATAACTCCCAGTATGATTGAAATAAACTCAGGAGCTTTGGACACAATAAACGTCTGCATCTAAGCTTTCTTTGACTGAAATAACAATGTCGTATCTCTATCCATTCATCTGTAATTTATTTTACGCCCAATATCAATTTTACACCTGGTCAATTTTACACCCAAGCTGTAATCGCAGCATAAACCCCATTTCACTCATTTTCCGATGACCGTAAAAAATGTTCTTCATACCATATTTCCTTGAATTACCCCCCGGGGGTTATTTTTTCAGAGTGAAATTTTTGAGAGAAAAACGTGAAAAATGCAACAATAACCACCATTTATAAGTTTTTACAGCATTATATAAGGATGTAGATGGTATAAACAATGTTCTTACATAACACAGTAAGTGTTTTGAATGTCTGTTATGCATTTCCCGGACCACAAATTCATAGTGCCCATTTTTTTTTTGGGGGGGGGTATTTTGAGGAAATACGGTATGTACTTCTGTAATCTCATCATCCAGAGAACGTGTTTAGCACAAAAGTATCAAAATAAAATTCTGCCACTAATCAAGTTTCACATACATTTCATGTGCACCAAAGTTTGGGTAAAATATTTAGATGTGATTGGGTTTCAGTCAAATAAATGTGATAGAGTTTGCATGTCACCACTGGGTTATTTATGAAAAGCTTATAATTTTTCCATTATTTCTTTTCATGCTTTGTGAACAAAATTGTAAAAATTCTCTGTGGAAATGACACGGTGTTCACAAAGTTATGATATTCTTCACAAAGGGCTTATTCAAGGGGGATTTGATTATTTTGCCAGAAATTTTATGAAAATTCCACTGCTCATAACATACTCAGATGCAGAAAACTCCAAAATTGGCAGAGGTGTAAAAGCATTGACAGGCATATTGTATTACATTTAGTATTTAGATAAGTATTTAGATTACAGGAAGCCACAAAAAGCCCTGTCCTGATGCAACTCACTCATTGTTTTTAACATGTGTTCTGCATTTTGCAGTTTTTGCAGTCATTTGCATTCTCTTAACAATTTGTGTGGAGATATTTCAAGGGGGTCTATTATTTGTCAAGCTTACTTAACTGTGGGTATTATGAGGGGGCCAATTCAAAGGGGGTATTCAAGGAAATATGCTAAAAATAAACTTTTAGCTTTTCACCTATACATTTACTTCTCTGTTTCCTTACATTTTACTTCTCGATTCAAAATAGGATTTTACTTCTCCACTTGCGGAATTGACCCCAGTGCATAACTCTTGTACCGTCAGTTTCCGAACATCCCTAATAAATACATTTTCACATAATGTAAAATATGTACATCCAGGACCCGTGACCGATTACAATTTCGACTTTTATTTCATTAGTTTTACAGTCAGACCGGAGTTCCCGAGGGGGATTTCTCGCGATTTCAGATGTAGAAGGTCACGAAAAGTATTCAAAGTGACAAGATGTTGGCAAAAACGTAAGTGTCCCGTTATGGTAGAAAAAAAGCGAAAATTATTTTTTGCGTGTAGAGAATTAAGAGATGGACGTAGAACTGAATATTTTGGTGTAGACACCTAATTATGTTTGAAAAAACCGAGGTGCAAAGCCTAATCAATTCCCACAGATTCGAATGGTTTTCGACCATGGCGGAAAATTTAACCCCCCTGCAACTTTTGTAATGTGTGAATTTGACGCCCCCCAGAAGAAATCCCATCAGAATGATGATAAAATTGATTTTTTTTTGCCACAATGCACTACTGGAGTATATACCTAGCACAATTTATCACACGACTTTATTCATCAAATTATGGTAACATTCTTTGCATACCGTGCGGTCCCACTCACTCAAAATTACGATCTAAGGCAGTTTGCTATATATGGAACATAGAAAGAGCAAAAATGTACACACAACGAAAACGATGCTAAAACATAGAAACAGTTATTTAAAAGGGAACAAGTGCAAGCGTCAGATACTTTAAAGGGATGCGGCACGGCGGCAACTTTGATTACAAAAATTTACTGCCGATCTTTTATTGAAAGAAATCGGGACACATAGGCAATGAAAAATGTCGTAAAATAAAACTACCCACGATGACGTCACTTGTGGGGGTTACATTCCTTTTTATGGCTAAATAGCTGAAAATCAATGGAGGAATGAAAATGTAATCAGTTTTTTTTGATAGATTGAGGTTTTTCCGTGTGAAATTAAACTGATTCAAGAATTCAATTTTCCAATTCAATTCAATCCTGATCAGGGTTGGCAAAATTTCAGAAAAAATAAAAATAAAATAAAAATAAAATGGAAAATTGAAGAATAAAATAAAATGGAAAATTAATAAAATAAAAATACAATTTTACTAAAATTGGAATTCTTGTACAATTTTAGTGAAATTTTACAAAAACTCAAGTGTATGCAAAATTCTTTAAAAAGTTTTCTATCCTGTTCTTTAAGTTTCTAGCTTCCAATTTGCAGGACTAGTGCTTTGTTGTTACTTTCATTGTTGTGATTGAAAAATATTTTTGCTCAAAATTGCAAATTTTCACACCTTTTTATACATTTTCACCTTAAAAAGCACTAATTCATGTTTGTTTTCGAATTTTCTTCATTCCTTTCATTTCATTTCCTTCATTTCATACCTTGAAAAAGCCAATATATTGAACCCCGCAAGCCCCCTACCCCCCAAAAAAACAATTGTTACATATTTTTCCCTCCATAGAAGCAATTAACTATGTATCTATCCGGCCCCTGCGAGGGTCACAATTCAAGATACCTATGTCGCAACCTATGTCCCAACCACAAGTCAACATTCAAATTTTTTATTATTCATCTGCATGTTTCAAGTGTGCACATTGTTTTATTGCCTTGCATGCAAGATTCCGATTTTTTGTAAAAACTTTGTAAAATATTTGCAAAATTTTTGTAAAATGGTTTCATTTTATTTTATTTATGACATTTCAGAATAAAATAGAATAAAATGAAACATGAATAAAATTAAAATAAAATAGAATTTTAATAAAAATAAAATACAATTTTAGTAAAAAGAATTTTACTAAAACCAATCCTGATCCTGATTCATAGTGTTGGAAATGCATCACATACAGCATTGAAAAAATCGCTGGGATATTTATATTTATATAAAAAAATATAAGACAATATAATATTCGTTATACCGTATTTTCTCGAAATACCCCCCGGGGGTGATTGTTTCATAGTGGTCCCGAGAGGGGGGGGGTTAAACGAGGGGGGGTATTTCGAGGGGGGGGGTTATTATTTCACAAGAAAATTTTTGAAAACCAAGTACGAAATAGTCGTCTGAAACGTACGCAGACGTCGAAAAATGCAACAAAAACCGCCATTTATAAGGTTCTGTAGACTAATATTAGTATGTAGATGGTATGTACACTGTTCTAACGTGACACCGACATTGTTTTAACGTGTGTTCTGCAGTACACAGAACACAAACTGCAGTATTTGTCATGTACGTTCCCTTTACACTCAATTTGGGGGGGGGGTATTTCGAGGGGGGGGGTGATTGTTTCATAGTGGTCCCGAAAGGGGGGGGGTCAAACGAGGGGGGGGGTATTTCAAGGGGGGGGGGTATTTCGAGGAAATACGGTATTTATATTTTCAGAGAGATTTAGGTATTTTTCAGACAGATTTGTTGCGCGCTTATTATGTTTTCATCTTGAGCGATTTTCTGACTTTTTTTAATATCAGAAAAACTAAAATATATAGTATTTTATCTGCTTATATATTTCTCCAGGCTTTTCCAGAGGAATTTAATTTTTTAAAGATTTTCTGAAATTATATTTAATCATATTTTCTCAAAATCACACATTTTCTCACTGCTAATCAAGTTTTTTTCTTCAATAAATATTTATGTCATACAATTCAATCAGATCCAATCTCATTCGATACCGAGCCGTCAGAGAAAAAAAAGAACAAAACACGCCGAGATTTCGCATCTGTTTGGAGATTTTTATTCATTTGGAATACTTTGAATGACTTTTTCATATTTCAATAACCTAAACAATTCAAAATTTCGCAAATCTCAAAACATTGTTCGCTTTTTTATGCATAGGTATTCGTTCAAAGGTCACAGGGGGTAGAAATAGTTTTCTAGACATCTCGACAAACGGTAATGTAGAAAAAAAAAGAAAAAAATCGACATATCTGTATATATGCATGTATGTAGAACAGTACTTCGAATAACCCCCTCCTATGAAACCCCCCCCCCTTACGATATAAACGTGGAGATAAAATAGGCACTGGTCTGTATGGCAGGTTTTGCACCACTCCTAAAGCCACAGGAAAATTAATTATTCGCCAAGAACCACAAATTTCGTACAGCGTGTATAATATTTTGACAGCAGCGGGAATTCTACTTACAGCTGGGGTCAATTGCGCAAACGGAGAAGTAATAACCAATTTATAATGAGTAGTAAAAAAGTTGAAAGAAGTGAAATGGAAAGTAAAAAATCAAAAACGTTTTTGGCGTTTTTCATTATCACTTGCCATTTGTCTTTTAACTTTTTTTCTGGCAAATTTCACGTCTCACACATAAATTACCTAGTCTTTGTTTTGTCCACCTAAGGAATTTGTACCTGCAAGGCCTAAACTCATAGGTATGCTTAACTAAAATCGTTGTTGCGTGGTTATCTTGCAAATTATAAAAAAGTCACTTACCGTATTTCCTCGAAATACCCCCCCTCAAAATGGGCACTATCAATTTGTGGTCCGGGAAATGCCTAACAGACGCTCAAAACAGACTGTGTTACGTTAGAACATCGTTTATACCATCTACATCCTTTTATAAGGCTGTAAAAACTTATAAATGGTGATTATTGTTGCATTTTTCGCGTTTTTCTCTCAAAATTTTCACTCTTAAAAAATAACCCCGCGGGGGTAATTCGAGGAAATACGGTATTCAGAACAACAACTACATTGAGGAAAGTCGACAAAATCACTTACAAGGGGACACTCATTTTTTAAATAAAAATCGCTAATTGTCCTAGAAAATGCAATCCTATAAGACTAGGTACTCTGAAAAAAAGTGCGCCACGCAAACGATTAGAAATTATGCATGTATTTATAAAATACGCAAAACAAGGCATAATTGAATCAAATAAAATCAACACGAAACAATGAAACGGCCGCATTAAATATCCGCCACGACGTGCCCAAAATCTACCGAAAAACCGACAGTTTCCGGATTTGCGCAAAATCAATTCAGTAAACAGTGGGGCAAAAACAGTCGCCTGTCCGCGCCACTAAACATCATCTTAGAAAATCGTTCACTTTCGGCCTTGAAACCATCCGCGGCGGCCAAAATGTCCAAAATTGATTTTGTGAATGAAAATTAGAAGTGACGCAACTCGCCCGGCGCATTCCGCAGAGTATTAATTGCTCGTGAAGGTGTGGCGGTGGTAAATTGACTCTCTAAAATTGTTTAGATTTTTTGGTGTTTTTTCTTGCAAAATTCTATTTTTTTCTCTCAAAATCATTTTCGAATTTTTTAAAATACAATTCTAATTTTTGAATACTAATTTTCTAATTCTAATCCTATTTTTTCCACTACCGATGCATCCATATGAAATGACTAAAACCAGCGCCATGGCGCTGGCGCCAAAAACAATTTTTTATCGTGTTGCCCAATTACAGACCATTTGGCATTGACAGAAAATGGCGTTGGCGCCAACGAAAAGGCGCCATAATTGTGGCACTTTAGGAGCTCTATCACCGGCGAAAATGACAAATTCCATGTTTTCTTGCACTTATTCGCACGCCGCCGAGCGACACAAACAAAATTCTTTCGATTCACACATCGGAATTTTAATTGGACACATCCTTTATGGGCGTGTTTTTTTCTAATTTCTGACACGGGAATGGGAAAGAAATTACGCTCGTCTGCGAAATTGAACGGACCCGCTACCGAAATTCTGCCGTCGCAACGTGATGCGACGTATAAGTTCACAAAAAATGCCACGAGAACAATTTAGTTCCTCACGTTGGACAAATTGAAAAACTGAAATGTTTTTTACCTGGAATTTTTTAACACGTGCTGTTTAGAACAGTCAGTGTCAAGCGATTTACACCTGAAACTCCCAAAATTTTATTTATCTGTTTTCAATACATTAACGTTTACCATAATGAATAACTTTTGATGTGAATCAGCACCATCACTAATTGACCGACTCCTCATTCCGGTAAACACGAGAATTCCATTCCATCTATCAGCTTTGAAATTCCAGTTTTCAACTACTGTGTAGGGTTAAAAAGTATCTAAATACGGTCTTGAATAATACCACGCTCCTATAAAAGAGATCTGATACATGAAAAGTGCTAATGTTCCTATGTCCACACTTGAACAAAACCCCGTCAAAACACTCAATAAAAATTTTGGTGCGTCGGTCTTATTCAGGAGTATACGGTAAATAAATAAATTACAAATAAAAATACACTGCCAATCGGTAAAAACAAACACAAACGTCCGAACTGAACTAATCCAGTCTCTCCACCCGGCGGGCGGATAACAGGTGTATTTACAGGCCAATTAAAAATACTTTGCGTACCCGACACCGCGGAAAAATAGGCGGAAAATTTCTAGAAAAATTGTAAATCTCGCATTCTGCATTTCCGGATGCAAAATTTTCCAATGGCCAATCAGGATATTAGAAACATGAGAAATTCCGTCAATGTTTCAAATTCCACTTTTTTTGTCCAGACTTATCTCCGCGTTTGATCTGCGAAAGCGTGTGGCCCCAATTTTCTGCGCGTTGGCACGCGCGATATCGAGAATGGGACAAGGAAGTAAATTTGATCAGATAAGCAACATTCTTGCACGTAAAATTCAGTTTCAATATCATAGTATTTAAATATAATCCAATGTTTCCCTGCAGCACGTATTACCGACCACGACCCTCGGCACGGTGCCAAACGTATGCAGATGTGACATTTATACAAAAATCCGGAAAATGACCAAATTGAATGTAATCTTAAGTATCAATTTGAAATCCACAGAACACCAAACAAAAGATCCACCTTACAGTGTAAGTTATACGCAATTAGGAATGTGTGTTTTTATGTTTACATGCTTGATCATTCACGGCTAGTCGACTATCCTACCACAAACATTTAGATGAAGCGTCAAATTAAAAAAGAAGGAACGAGTGTGTATATAGCTTGTTTGCGAGGGCTGCCGATCGAAGGGCGCCACCCTTACTCATCAATGTCGCATTGTGCATGGAAATGGGCAACGAAATGGTTAGTCTGGACATTCTGAACCCCTGCTGCGAAATCAACCCAGTTAACTGTCTAACCAAGCTACAAAACAGCGCAATTCATGGGTTGGCACTGTGCCAAGCGCGTTTTTCCACCCTAAAATTCACCTTCATCTCGATCACAGACAAACGAGCGGCGCGGGCACGACGCCAACAACAATCAGCACCATTTGCGAGCGCATCATGGTGGAAAAATCAATGGCATTTCGCAACCGAACCCCAGGCGGGTGATAAATGAGTTTGCGAGGCAGCATAGTGAACTGATAGCGCTCAGGGAAAGACTGAGGAGCCAGGATGAACAAAATGCGAGTTTGCGGCAGACCGTACGCAGGGTTAGGTGGTGGGATTTTGGTGTTTGTTGACTGAATTGGTCGAATTTTCAGCATGACGTAAAATGGTCATTTTGTGACTGTGCCTGTCTCATGTGTCCGTTCGCCTTAAGCGTTACCGATTTGAATTTGCGTCCTGAATTTTGCAGCTGCGTTCATTGCGCGACACGCCGCGACGCAAGGCTAGAAATGGCAGGCAAAGGAAAGTGCAGCACCCCGCTGTGAAGAGTGAACAGAGCACTGGATCGATAACAAAAATCGGTGCCAAACAACAAAAGAAGAGGCCTGGAGCCAGCCGGACTTCACCTGAAACATGTTTGTTTGTTTTTTGTGCTGTGTGATGGGCGTGACTATGTGGACCGAAAAAGATTTAACCAAAAAATAAATATTTGCAAATATACATATACTCGGCGGACATCACACATCTTTTGAATGTGGGAAAAATATCTCGTCATTCCTCCTGTTTTCTCATTTTCTCATTCCTCCAGTCTCTCCGGGTTCATTGGTTTGAAAGGTATACTCGGCGGACTTCATACTTAATAGAAACCTACCATAACCCGGCACTTGGACGGTCGCTCTGGAAGGCTAGACGGCGGCCTGCCAGCACCGACGTGTGTAATCATTGGTGCTGAGGGAGGAGAGTGGCACGGGGAACAAGAGAAGTGGCCCTGGGAGAAAACCCAGGACCTCTCAGGCCCCGGGAACGAACCCAGGACCTCTCGCGCGGGAAGCGCGAGCTCACGCACTGCGCCACAGCTCAGTTAACAAACTCGCTGTTAACTGGGCTTAAGTATAAAAACTGCACGCGTGCAGTTCCACTTTAGCAGTCGCACCACGTGCAGTTTGATTCCGTACAAACGTATGAAAAGTTCCCTTGATATTCATGCAATTCTGTACAAACGTATGAAAAGTTCCCTTGATATTCATGCACCGTTCCTTCATAAAGATGTAACAATCGTACCATTGATATTAATGAATATTTATGATGTCATGAGGGTAGCTGTGAAAGCGGCAGTCTGCTGGCATCAGCGACCCTGGCGTCGTCGTAGGTCCGAACGCCCACACCCACCCTTACTGTCCCCGGATTCTATACCTTTTTGAAACTCAGCGACCCCTGGCGTCGTTGTACAGTACAGTACATACAGTATGAATATTCTGTCAATCTCCGGAGTTTCGGAGTTTTGGTACAAGCTACATATTAACTGTCCCTGAATCCGAAAAAGGAATTAACTATGGGAATTTTGCCCTGGCATACTCAAATCTGCAGATATTTACCGTCTACCAGCCCCATAACCCATCTGAATAATGAACCAAAAATTAAACATTTTTTTCATCATAATATTTCGTTGTTTTTTACTATGAAATAGTATGCTGTCCGCCGAGTATACATCCGTAAACAAGTTTACGTTTTGTGTTTTTTTAAATGTGTTTTTTATGGCAAAAACGTATATTTATTCAAATGTTAAAACCCGACCCGGCTGTAAAATTTCTAACCCCTGGACACATTGGTGACGCAGCTACAGAGCCAGTCGGCAGAACTCTGCGCTCGCGTCGCATCGCCGCCCATCAAGAACCGTGTACATCCGCCGCGCAGCCAGAGGACATCGACGAAAATTCTAGTCGAGCGGGACATGCGAAATTACAAAAGAAAGCTCTCGAATGTTGGTCGAGTTGTTTGATTTCAATTTATTTTGACTGCACAAATGCTAGAGTCCTGTTAAAAGTCCTGGAATTTTTTCAAATTCTTATTTTTATCAATAAACAGCGCACACCTACCTAAAAAATCTCATCTGAGTAAAAACACAATTATATTTTTACGCATCACATTGCATTGCACTTACTGGGCCCACTCACACTAGTTGACATAAAAATTCGTGTAAACTAAATACAACTTAAATTTGGTTTATTGTGTGATTTCAACTTTCCTGTGTAATAAGAGTACAGTTGATTTTTATCGTGACCAAGGACGTAGCCAGGGGGGGGGGCGGCCGCCCCCCCCCCCTTCCCGGGCCGGACCAAAAAATGTGCCAGAAATGGCACCTTCAGAGGACGATTTTGTCAACAGTTTGAAAAAAATTTGCGCGCAAGCGCGCATGTTAACTTCACAACATACTTTTGGCTGACCGTTCTTCGCGGCCTGTGCCAGTGGCGCCTACGAATGGCGCCATTCCTGTACTACAGGGGTAAAATTTGAGGGGGGGGCTACAATCCGCTCCCCCCGCTCAAAAATCCTGGCTACGTCCCTGATCGTGACACTTTATTTTCATTGCTTCTGTTAAGTGACGCTACTATTTTTTTGTGTTATTTTAGTTGACATTCATGTGCGATGTCAACTAGTGTGTGTAGGCTTACTACGGGCAAATTCAGTGCAGTTTTTCACTTGACTTCGTTCGTTGAGAAACGGTAAGTAAAGCGTCCAGTCCGATCCGTATAACTCACATTTTCGCAGTGCCAACATGGCGCATAATCGATTTTCCGCCGCCCGGAGGCCGGCGCCTGCGTCGTCAATCCGAGCAAACCGATGACGAGTCGTATGCCAAGCGGCATGCCAAACACGACCGGCATGAACGGCTCATTGTGAGGTGCGTGTATGGGTGCTTCCCTGGGCGTTAATAGCACCACACACGCTAGCTGACATCGACACCAAGTGTCAACTGGTTCCGTTCCTAATTCAGAGATTGCGGTTGAACGTCGTTCGTCCACTCGCGTGCAAGCTTTGAATGGGGATCGGCACCAGTTGACATTTGGTGTCGATGCCGATTAGCGTGTGTGGGCCCATTCACACCGGAAGGTGTTCGCTGATTGGTTGTCGGCACGAGCTGCCGCCCGCCCACTCGCGGAGCATGGTGTGCGAAACACTCATTAGTCCTAGGGTGTCAAAACGTTTTTTAACGGAATTTTTTTTACACATACCGGAAAACGAAAAAAAAGCCGGAAAATGGAAAGCAAAAGCTGGAATACGGAAAATATTTGCAGAAATTTTGCCAAGCCCTTGAGCCAGAAAATGAAAAAAATGAAGCGAAAAACAAATGCTTGAACATGGAAAACGAGCCAGAAAGGAAATGGGAAGTTGACAACAGAAAAATCGCAAGCTGATAATTCTGTTTTCAACACATTCGAGTTTACTGGAATAAGCAGTCTGTCAACTACTATTGACAGGCATAAAATGATCCAATATAGTAAACTCAAGTGTGTTCAAACCTCATTTATCTTTTTTGACAGTTTACTAAAATTATCTAAATCAGTGGCGTAGCCAGGATTTTTGAGCGGGGGGGGGGATTGTATACGGAGCCCGGCGAACGGAGGGGGGGCGGCGCCCCCCCTAAAATTAGGTCCCTATTATAGCGGTATGGAGTTATGGCGCTGGCGCCATTTGTAGGCGCCGCGCCATGGCACGATTGGCGCTGGCGTTGGCGCCAATGTCTACTAAAAAGAACATATTTATACCTAAAATGTGTGAAAATTGACCCAAAATGTGTTATTTGTAGCGGTTGTGCACCCCTAAAACGTACAGAAAAATAAGAAAGATTGATGGCGTGTAAATGCGCGCTTGCGCGCAAAATTTTTTTGAACTGCCGGCAAAATCGCTTCCTGGAAGTGTCATTTCTGGCATACTTTTTAGTCCGGCCCGGGAAGGGGTTGGGGGGGGGGGCCGCCCCGTTGCTACGCCACTGATCTAAATAGCGCATTATCTAAAAAATATCTACCTATTCAAAAAATTAATTTTCCACAGGCGAGATTTGATGCGCCAACGCGCGCTGGCCGAGCGCGAGCGTTTATTGAACAGCAAACGCACGTCAATTCTCAACCAGACTTCTTGCAAATCGAATAGCCAGAAAACTGAGGTGATCGGACCCAGTGTGAGTGACATTGAGCAGATTATGATTGTTAATCGGATACCTGTGGGGTGTAAGGAATATTGTTTCGATGGTGGTGAACTGGTTGTTTGAATTTGTGTGTACTTAATTGTCAGTTATGCGGGGGTCTCCTAGTTTACCGTATTTGCTTGAATAGTTCCCCCTTGAATTGAATTTGAACAATAATGGCACGTTTTCAGGTGAATAAAGCATATTTCATCAAATAAGTTAGAAATAAGATAGAAACATGGTTGAAAATGTTGACGAAATAATAATTCCCCCCTCGATTAGTTCCCCCTCAAAAAAGTCTGACGAAATAATAATCCCCCAGGGGGATTATTCAAGCAAATACGGTAGTTATACACTTGAAAATATGTGGGACCCCCAGAAATGTATAAACAAGGGTATCCTAGATACCGTATTTTTCTAATAGAATGGCACCTCCAATAGAACGGCATGTTTTGGCACGTTTTTGCACTCACGAAAACAATAGAACGGCAGGTAGAAATTTTGTTGGGATGTTGGGATAGATAGATATAAACTTTAATCTGTAAACCAGGATAGATACAAATTTACAAAAAATGTAATTTTGAGTAAAAATTTGTACAATGCCTGAAATTTCTGCCATATTAGTGAATACTTCGGGGCTAGAGCCAACAAATTTTGATTACTTTGAGACCTTCAAATCGCCAAATTTTCAGAGACCCCTTAATAATATCCATGCGCAGTGTACAAATTATCTGTTTTTCAATGTTTGATGTTGGGTCAATTGTGCAGGTGTTTCCTTTGTGTGCGGGTGAATAGTGTATTTATGTACATATTGGTTGATGTATTTATCGATTACTCGTGTATGCCCATTTGTCGATTTTTGTCGATGTGGTCCGGGATTACGGGAAGTGATACAATTTGTAAATGGGGATTAGCATGTCATACAAGGCGTATGTCATTCGCTTCATGTGTAGTGCGTTTCATCTTGTACAGAGATATTCAATAAAATGCTCAGAAGTGCCACGCAAATAACCAACAACAAATTATTTCCTTTTCACTTTCTTCACACTTTTCTTTCCCTTTTTGGCGATCTTGCCGCCCTGCACTCTGAGCTCCGTTTTTGCACTTTTTAACCGCTCTTTTTGTTCAGCGCGAGCACTTTTCAGTTGTTTGTAATTTTGATTTTTGCGTTTCCGAGGCTTAGCGCCCAGCTGCAGCGCCAGGCGAGTCTGCGTGTGGTTTCAAGTCGTAACTTTTTTATATTTATTATTGGTGCAGGTGTGGCATTTATTATGATTATGGAAATGTGTCGGTAAAATGTGCCCATGTCGGTGGGTCGAAACAGTTTTTAAAAAGCTGCTAAAATTGGGTACCTCCCTTCCCAAACCGCCCAGCTTGGTATCTAGCCATTTTCACCTAAATACTTTTAGCGATTTTTCTCCATTTTTCTTACACACCTTGAAAAAGCATTGAACCCCCGCGAACCCCTCCCCCCAAATTTTTTTCAGCTCTCTATCCCTCCGGAGGACTGATTTGTTACCTATTCAACCCCCGGATCGTGAAAAAATCTGCATCGCCCGCGAGGGCCAAAATCTTGGATACCCCCGCCGGGCAGGGCACTGAACCGCACAGAAAACTTGTGCAAACCACCCGTCCGAAAATAAAAGCACAAATGTCGACTGACTCTGGCGTCGACTTTTTCCGCGCCACTGGTCGACGCGGTTATGAATTTGGTCACATCCAACATGGCTCTTTTCAGTTCCGACGCCGTTGACGCCTTGTTAGACGATTTTGCTGTCGGCACGGCGGCTTTCGACTGCCTCTTCGATTTTCTGCGATAACGAAAAACGTGAATTAAAAGGTGCTTACGCGTGTTTGAATCAAGATTACATATCAGCCCATTAGATCCATCTTTCAGTGGCGTAGTCAGGATTTTTGAGAGGGGGGCGGATTGTAAATGGAACCCGGCGATAGGGGGCCCTAAAATGTTGCGCATATAATGAGATGTGGTTATGGCGCTGGCGCCATTTGTAGGCGCCACACCATGTCGTGAATGGCGTGTGCGCGAATTTCTACGATATCAAAAACGTGGCTAAATGGACGATATATGTAGTATGGACCTCGTTTAGTCTTTTGTAGAGGCTTTTGTAAATACTCCTGAAACGTAGATAAGAATAACATCACTCCAATACAGGGGTATCTTGAATTTTGACCCTCCGAGTGGTTGGATAGATAGCAAATCGCTCCTCCGGAGGGATAGATAGCTGAAAAATTTTCTGGGGGGGGGGTTGGGGGGGGGTTGTGGTGGTTCGATATATAGGCTTTATCGGGGCATAGAAGGAAGAAAAGGGAGAAAAATCGCTAAAAGTACGTGTAAAATAGCTCAAAATGGGTATACAAGAGCATATAGTACTTAAAATAGCTGAAAGAAGGCTGTTAGACACATGAACTTGTGATTTTGGAGGTGAAAATCTATATATAGGTATGAAAATTGGCGATTTTGAGCGAAAATTGGGGTATAGTTTCTGAAAACTCGCTCCAGATAGGTAGATAGCTGGGCGATTTGGGGGCAGGGGTTTAGGGGGTAGTAGCCCAAAATTTTGCCTCAGGAATAGATAGATAGCTGAGCGGCCTCCGGGATAGATAGATAGCTGGGCGGTTTGGGGGGGGGGGGGTAACCCCCCCCCCATTCGAGACCCCTGCTCCAATAGTCTCCCTAGATTTTGACTCCGGGGGACCAACATTTGATTTGGGGGGGGGGGGTTGCATAGATAGCAAATCAATGAATTCAACTACTACTAATCCTTCGGAGGTATAGATAGCTGAAAAAGGGGGGGGCGTCGTGGGTTCTCGATATAGGCTTTTCAAGGTGTAGAAGGAAGAAAAGGGAGAAAAATCGCTAAAAGTAGGTGTAAAATAGCTCAAGACAGGCATATAGAACTAAAAGTAGCTGAAAATCGGCAAATAGGTAACATAGACAAAATCTATAAAAATGAACGATTTTTGACCAAAAATTGTGTATAATCTAAAAATCGTTTCAGATAGATGGCTGGCCGATTTAGGGGGGGGGGTCAGTGGATAGTAGTCAAAGTTTCTGGGATAGGATAGCTGAGCGGGATAGACAGGTATAGTCGGATTACATGATACTCTACCACTACAGTTATTTATGTCTTCAGTTGGCAGGCGGCCAACCAAAAATTTATGAACTGACCTTTCGCAAAAAAAAAATAATAAAAGATTTGCCCGCATGCCGGCCGATCCTACTATTTTGCAATGTGTGACGTTTCCAGAAGCCGGAAACATTGCTATCTTCAGCGGAACTTAAAAAATGCGATGGAACCTGTATTTATTCATTCACATGCATAAAATTAATGGCCTAAACGATTCAATGAGCGATAATTGTCCGCGCAAATCGTTTGATGTGACGGGTTCATGTCTCCCGTCACATTGTTGATTTGGTAGGACTTGGCTCGCAAGTTTACATAAAAATGATGCATCCGAGTAATACCCGTCGATAAGAGGCACTTGTGGTTATCACGGTTCGTTGAATTTTTCCATTTTCGTTTCATATTTACTATGGCTGTCACCGGAGGGAATACGATTTTCATGACATGTGTATTATTGGAAGTGTAGAATTCTTTGGAACATTTGGAACAAATGTTGGTAATGCTTAGATCCAAGTTATTCTCTTTCTTCACACTTTCTTCTGCGACACTTTCCGCAGTGTTTGCACGTTATTTTTTCATTTTGGCACAGTGCCAATTCTAATTCTAAGTTGCACTCATTGGCGCACAGCACACTGAAATTTTGTGTCCAGCATTCGAATGTTTTTGCACGCTGAACTACAAACGCTGAAATCAAAATCTAAAGAACACAATGTCTTTGAAGCATAAAAAATACAGCTCACATGCAAATTGCGCGAAATATTACGAATTCCGAATTTGTTAAGGTTCAAATACGTTGTTTTGTTTAGATTTTGATTTCAGCGTGTGTTAAAGCGTTACATGTGTAGTTCAGCAAGCAAAAACGTTCGAACACTGAACGCAAAATTTTTGTGTGCGGTGCGGCAATGGCGCTCCACACGCTAGTTGACATCGACACCAAATGTCAACTGGTTCCCATCCCAATCCGAAGCTTGCGCACGAATAAAACTACACATTATTGTATGCACGTATAGGTACTTCATGCCGTCTTTGTACATTGCATGTACTCTCAATTTTTTCTGAATTCAACTAAACTCTAAATTTTTCTCAACATTACAGCTTTCATTTGCAACATGATTCAACACTTTTGCATTTGAACGTCGTTTGTCGGTTCGTCAGCTAGCTTTGAATTGGGTTGGGAATCAGTTGACATTTGGTGTCGATGTCAACTAGCGTGTGGGGGGGCATTGTAGTAGAAAAATTATGAGATTGAGATGTGTTCGATTTCCGAGATAAATGGGTGCCGCTTCCTGGAATAAATGGGTGCCAAAATTCTTCATGTCGGAACCAGGGCTTTAGTAGGATCTTGGGGGGTCATTACCCGCCCCCCAAATCCGCCAGCTACCTATCTACCCCAGAAGACCGCTCAGCTATCTATCTGTCCCGGCGGCAAAATTTTTGCCTATCTATTCCCAAAATTGCCCAGCTATCTGCCTATCTGGAGTGCTTCTAGAGAAATTGTGCCCCAATTTTCACTCAAAATCATGAATTTTCATACCTTTTTATGGTTTTTCATACCTTCAAAATTCTAATTCATGTTCCTTATTACCTATTTTTGCCAATTTTTACTATATGTACTTATATACCTATTTTAGCTGTTTTTCATCTACTTTTAGCGATTTTTTTCATTTTCTTCCTTCTATACCTTTGAAAGGCCTATATATTGAACCCCGCGAACCCCTCCCAAAAAATTTTCAGTTATCTATCCCTCTGGAGGAGCGATCGACTATCTATATCAACCCCACGGGGGTCCAAATCTACAGAACCCCTGGTCCAACGAGGTACGCAGTGGGGGCAGCCGCCGTCCCCCTCCTTCCCAGGCCTAGGGTTGGGACGATATACCGTATCAGATATCGACCATTTTTTTCATATCGAAATCGATAATTTTGAAAAAATATCGAATATCGACTATTTTTTCGATATTCTGGTATTCTTTTGGACCTATTTGTGATCCCATCCAATTTCTTCCCCATGCATTGTATTTTCAGCGGATCGGCCCCTGTAAACCAATTTCCTCGGAAATAAGCACATTTTTGCGAATTTCAAGGTATATGTATGCATTTTTACATACATATAAAGCGATTCCTGGCGCTGGCGCCAACGCCAATACCGCTGTGGCATGGCGCCTTTGTATGGCGCTAGCGCCAAAACGCCTTTCCGTCCCTATATAGGGAAAAATTTTAGGGGGGGGGGCTGAGCCCCCCCCCGTTCGCCGGCCCCCGTAAACAAGCAGCCCCCCCCCGCTCGATAATCCTGGATACGTCCCTGAACATATGAAGGGTGTGCTTCTAAAAGTACCGATCTACAAATTTTTCAAATTTGAGTTAGGACCATTTTTGGGGTCCCCATAAAAATGCGCTTCAAAAATATATATAATATGTGGGGGGTGCGAAATTCAATTTTGAGATATGGGGGGTCGAAAAAAGCAAAAAAATCGCAAATTACAGTTTTTGAAATTTTAAAAGTACCGATCTACAAGCTTTTTCAGCTTTTGTGTCTTTAAAAGTACCGATCTACACACTTTTTTCTAAATTGTTCTTTGAAATGTACCGATCTGCACATTATTTTTTGTGCTTCTAAAAGTACCAATGTCAGATCGGCGTCCGCTTGCGCAAAAACTCATTTTGTGCTTTTTTATTATGGGTAAAAGTACCGATCTACAGCTTTCTGATTTTGTGCTTTAAAAAATACCGATCTACACGCTATTACCAATTTGTTCCTTTAAAATGTACTGTACTACAAAAATACAATTCCCTAAATTTTATATAGCTAGTGTTATGTGTATAATCAATGATTATACCCATGCATGCGGATACCCAACAATATGGCCGAAATACCCTTACCCAAAATTCCCATACCCAATACCCATGTATGGGTATTGCATGCTCCAAACTTTCAATCGCGATTATCTCAAAATCGATTTTTTGTAGATCGGTACTTTTAGAAGCACACCCTTCATATACAGCGGCGATTGGCGCCAATGCAAACGCCAGTGGCGCCATAGCGTGGCGCCAGCGCCATTACCTCCCTACATGGGCTAAATTTTAGGGGGGCACCCCCACCCGTTCGCCGGGCTCCGTAAACGATCCGCCCCCTCCACTCAAAAATCCTGGCTACCTCCCTGATTTTGAGCTATCTGTCACCTACCTTTAGCGATTTTTTCCATTTCTAGGGGGAGTGGGGCGCGGGATGGTAGCCAACAATTTTCCTTGGGGTAAATCAATAGGTTTGCAGGCCCCCAGGATGGATAGCTGGTCGACTTGGGGGGGGGGGCTTGGTGTGGGGTTTACACAAAAATTTAAAAAAGCAACGCCCAGTACTCACATTATGTAGAAAACGCCACATAAAACGTAGATTTCAAAGTTCAACGAACCATTGTGATCGCGTGCGCCCCCTGCCCATGATTATTTTTCGATCAATAGATAATTTACAAGTCAAGTCCTAGCAAATCAACAATGTGACCGGAAACTTGAAGCAGTCACATCAAACGATTTGTGAGGACAATCATCGCTTAGCAAAATGTTTGGCCCGTGATTTAATCCATAATAATATTTTTTGAACTAATCTGATTAAAATAGATTTAATAATTTCCAGTGAAGCTAACAATATGTTAGGCTTCCCAAAACCTGCCTTAGCGGTGGACGAAAGCGGCAATTTTTCTTTTTTTTAAAGGACAAATTTTGTCGTTAAAACGAGGTTTAAAGCAGTGTGCCAAGAGGGTTTCAGGTGGAGTTCCCTGGAAAATTGCCAAGGCAGGCAGTGGCCGAAAGTTACTGAACCTTGAATATCAGCGGTTTACCCGGTTTAGAACGTAATACCGGATACGACACTGTGTATCCAAATATTTTTTTTGGCGCTGTGCCATAATTCACAAGTGATGGGCCAAAGGTGATGACGTCATGACGGAGTGTTTCCTCCGGAAAAATGTACGGCATTAAGTAATCCGACTATACCTAGGCAGTCGGGGGGGGGATCATCACCCCATTGGAGACCCCTGCCCACTTTCAGCGAATCAAAGTATCACACCTGCGCTTTCCACCTTTCACAAACTCCGCCTTCTCCACCACATCCCCATCACTCCCACCAATCAGCTTGCGCTCGATCAAATCGTCCCGCTGACCGGCCAGTTCAGTCAGTGTGAGCAAGTCGACCATGGGTCTCAGGGGGTCGCTGGAGAAGGGGTCGATGTCCGCGTCGGCGAACCAGTCGCTGGTGGACATGATGGACTCGTGACAAGGGGATTTGTGTTCTAAATGGAAGGACGGATTGGTGAATTTATGCGTGGCTATTTGTGCGATATTAGATTAGGTGTTCCGTTAAAATTATCGCCAAGTCATTAGCTACATATGTGGATCAATACTCCAGAGATTTGACCAAAACGTTTTATCCAAAATATAACTCTGCCATCTTTTTCCATATTTTTTCAAAATACCGATAAGGTAGACCCTAAATCTCCATAGGGTAAAATTTGCGGACGCCCAAGACTGATTCTTTTGCGGAATTCGACTAGCCACGGCCGAGTTGGTGATGCCAATTCAGTTGACAATGTGGACACAATAACCAATTTTTATTTAAAAAATCACCTTCATTTTAATCAGACAGGGCATCAACGATTAAAGGTAATTATTCACGAAAAATGCATTGAACCAGTACGAACTAATACACGCAAGCACAAGTCCCCACATTCAGCTTTCCAATCCAGATAAATACCGTATATCCTCGAATAAGTCTAGCGGGAGTTATTTTTCATCAGAATTTTTTTGAGGGGGGGGGTATTCGAGGGAGAAGTTATTATTATATTCAGGACATTTTTTTATCGATTTGTTGTTTGAACAGGTTAACAAGCATAGCCACAAAGGGTAAAACAATATTTTGTGTTTATCGTCGCACTTGTTAGCCATTGCTAGCCTATTCAATGAATCAGACCACGGCTTTTTTTTTTTTTTAAATGTGACCCGAGTCGACATCGACACTGACTTTGCTGATCGATAATAGAGGGGGGTTGTTCGAGGGGGGACTTATACGAGAATATACGGTAGTCAAGTACTCAATACATAAACACAACTCCAGAAAAATAGGCCGAAATCACTTGAGCTGCAGGTAGTGATGGAATGGCGCGATTTTTTTCTTCGTGGCGCTAACCTCTGAAATTTTGCTCAGAAACAAAACTTTGCGACCAATTGCGCAGATTATTTTATACTGAACAAATGTCAAACAGCGAAGCCATCCCATCACCGGTCCCATAATATACCGATCGTACAAACCATCCCAAAATAAAATTGAACACAAAATACCGTATTTCCCCGAATTACCCGCAGGTCTGAGCGAGCTGGGGGGTGTAAAGTACCCAAGTACCCAAAAAATGTAAAGAGCATGTACATGGCAGATACTGCAGTTTTTGATCTGTAAATATAATGCATAACACACGTTAAAACGACGTAGGCTCATCCCACATCTCAACCCATCCCACATCTAAATCTACTCTGTCTCTCAAATAGACTGTATTTAATTTAGGGAATTTCAAAAAAAGTCATGATGACACAAGGTAATCAATCTAATATAAAATGTTAGAGTGTTTGAAGGCAATCAATCTAATATAACATGTTAGTGTTTGAAGGCAATTTGACACCACGTGTATTAAAACATGACAGTTAACAACTATTGAGTGCAGTCAGTGTTATTTAGTACAACTTTGACCCGGGAAATCACCGAATCATCGAAAGTGGCTCTTAATGTAGCACTTTTTCATCATCAACATTTTTTGCATTCATTATCCACCAAAAATGCAAGGAATACGCATCAAATATGACAGACATTCAATTTCTGGGCCAGGATGTGGGATGGGTTTAGATGTGGGATGGCACAGACCCGTTAAAACCAATGACTTAGTGACGTCAGGACTAGGGTTGGCCGATGTTTTTTTTAAACGTTTTTTTTTTAAACGTTTTTTTTTTAAAAAAACAAACATGACGTCCGAAATGTTTTTTTTTAAAAAAAAAACATCGGCCAAAATTTTTAGTACTAAGCACTAGGTATTTTGCAAAATTTTTGCGAGCAAGCGCGCAATTTCACACACAAATTGACATTGGTGGTTGTTTTCATTGGTTTTGTTGCATTTTTAGTATCAAAACATCCATTTCTATGTGCTACCATGGGTGAATAAGCCGACATATGTTGCTGTAATATATAATATTGAGGTAATGTGCTTCCATGTACATCCACAGTGTTTAACTTCACTCCCAAAGTAACAACCTCCTTTTATAACCTTGTTTGATCACCATTCCGTGCCAAACTTTACCTGAAGTCACAAACATTCGACTATAAGGCGATATACGAACGATATGTCGACGAAAAATGGATATTTTTGACACAAATCACCACTTATAATGCTATCCCATGGCTCCACAGCCATTATATGGTCATATTTAACATCACAGAGTATTGCCAGTGTCTGATATACCTATATATGTTGACACTAGGTCATATCTGGGAGCTTTTAAAAAAAACGTTTTTTAAAAAAAAAACATCGAGTTAAAAAAAACGTTTTTTTTCCAACCATAGTCAGGACAGGGTTTATGCGTACATTTACAGTTATATGTCTACAGGGACGTAACCAGGGGGGGGGCGGCCGCCCCCCCCTTCCCGGACCGGACCAAAAAATGTGCCAGAACCGATTTTGTTGACAGTTCGAAAAAAATTTGCGCGCTGGCGCGCATTTTCCGTTCACAACATATATTTTAGGCTGACCGGTCTTGGCGGCCTCAAAGCCAGTGAAAATGGACTGAATTATATGCCTGTAAAATACAGACGTATACTGCTGTTTTGACGCCAATGCCAACGCCAGTGGCGTCATGGCGCCATTCCCCTACTACAGGGGTTAAATTTTAAGGGGGGGAGCGGCGCCCCGTTCGCCGGGCTCCGTATACAATCCGCCCCCCCCCCCGCTCAAAAATCCTGGCTACGTCCCTGTATGTCTATAAACACTTAAACCTGTGATTGTCGGATTTTTCTACGCGGACTGCGTATTTCATAAAATTTCTGCCGAAACAGTAGACCCCCCCCCCCATCGAATAAACCCACCTCAAAATGTGCCGTGTATAAAATAAACCCCCCGGGGGTATTTCGAGGAAATACGTATTTTATCAACATCGGCGTCAGACCAGCGCCGTACTTTCGTCGCGCCGCGTCACCAGTCGCCACAGGCGGCAAAAGTGCACACATCGACGCAAAGCGCAATTTCACAAACTCCGCCTCCCGACAAACTCGAGCGTATCCGCACTCGTGCTTTTCGTTCTCGGCTCGTTTAGCGCGTCGGGCTTGAGCTCGTGAGTCTTGGCTTGGGAAGCGCGTCGCTTGCAAAGCGAAGGTCTTGCGAGCTTGAATTTCGTCACACCCCAAAAATTCTTCACACCGCCCAAGCCTTCAAAGGGGCGAGCGGCTGGTATTGATACGATGCGATAAAAAATATTTCAAATTTGGGTACAAACCAAATATACATGTCAACTATTGTGTAAAACGTTGTAGAGGTAAAAAGCCAAAAAATGACCTGCCAAAATTCCGGACGCACTCATTTTCAACGGTGATAAATGACTACGGGAAGAAAACTAAATTGTGAAACCCACAGAATATAGAGCCAATCAAACGCGCTAGTAATGGAATGGCGCCAGCGCCATATGGCGCCAACACTGTTGCCATTTTTTAAAATCGTGGCGTCACATTTCAAGATTGGCGCCAAAAGTAATGGCGCTATTGAACTACAATAAACCACGCATAACTGGCGTTTTTCCATTACTACACACGATAAGGAAATATACCGTGACATGCCAAAAGGTGAGTTCAGTAATATTTGAAAATCTCCCGTAATTTAGACGATAACATGGCGATTAGAAATGACACCCCAATATTTACATGTGTGATACGGGAAATCCAAAAAAAAATTCCCGACAAAAATTGTCCCCTGTCGGTAGTAACACTGAAAAACTATGCCGCAATTAAAAAGACACTAGGCCTAGTTCCATTACGAGATTGATGCAAATAAATGTTCTCAAACCCAAAGATTTCAACAAATAAGCTACCGTATTTACTCAAATAATTCCCCTAGGTGATTCTTGTTTCGTCAGAATTCTGTGATAGGGGGCTATTCAAGGGAGGGAATTATTCAAGTGGTGGAAATTATTTTCGTCAAACTTTTCAAGCATGATTCTATCAACCCATTTTGCGATACATGTTTTTTTATCAACAAAATAACAAGGAATTTTTTCGAATTGGACATAATAAATCATATGCCTTAAGTTTATATTCATCGGTGTGTGCGGGTGGCGGGTGGGGGGTTATTGAGTAAATACGGTTTGCAAGTTTATGTACATCCTCAGTGAAAAAGTTGTTAGGCACATTTAGGCACAATATTCATTTTTCTTTGTGCTCCTGTATCAAGTTGGAACTAGACCATGACTGTGACTGAAAACTAATCGATCTATGGGAAACAGACCATTTTTATGTTAACTGACCACAAAAATGTACTCAAAATGTGGTTGCAAGTTGGTATCGGGTTGTAATTAGGGTTGGCCGATGTTTTTTTTTAAACGTTTTTTATTAAAAAAAAACGTTTTTTAAAAAAAAAAACATGACGTCCGAAATGTTTTTTTTTAAAAAAAAACATCGACCGAAATTTTTAGTACTAAGCACTAGGTATTTTGCAAAATTTTTGCGCGCAAGCGCGCAATTTCACACATAAATTGACATTGGTGGTTGTTTTCATTGGTTTTGTGGCATTTTTAGTATCAAAGTATCCATTTCTATGTGCTACCATGGGTTAATAAGCCGTCATATGTTGCTGTAGTTATATAATATTGAGGTAATGTGCTTCTATGTACCTCCACAGTGTGTAACATCACTCCCAAAGTAACAACCTCCTTTTTTAACCTTGTTTCATCACTATTCCGTGCGAAACTTTACCTGAAGTCACGAACATTCGACTATAAGGCGATATACGAACGATATGTCGACGAAAAATGGATATTTTTGACACAAATCACCACTTATAATGCTATCCCATGGCTCAACAGCCATTATATGGTCATATATAACATCACAGAGTATTGCAACTGTCTGATATACCTATATATGTTGACACAAGGTCATATCTGGGAGCTTTTAAAAAAAAACGTTTTTTATTAAAAAAAACGTTTTTTTTTTAAAAAAAAACATCGAGTTAAAAAAAAACGTTTTTTTTCCAACCCTAGTTGTAATAAGTAAATACATTTATACGTCAAAATGCCGCAGCTATTCCGGCATGGGTAAATATAAACACTAGACGAATCGAAGATAACTCTATCCATTCATAAATCTATCCAACATCCCACTGCAGAAAATATTCATTCTACACCAGAATTCTCAATTACCGGTCAGCGAGTTTTGTGGGCTATTGAAGGGAAAAAGTTAAAGTAAAATATGTAAAAATGCATTTTACGTGAATTATTCGAATCCACAGAATAAAATAAATTCGATTATAATTACACGTGAAAAACGTGAACAAATGATTTTTATCAAACATTAAACCAAATCCGCCTTCAATACCTCATTAAATTTTATCTAAATTAAAACAGTCCCGCGATAGTAAAAAGCTAGTTCAGCAAACAAATAATTTTTCATTGGCACTGCTCCCAAAATTATACGCGTAACCTTCCTACAATATCTATAGTGTTGGTTAAAAATAACCATTTCTAAAAATCGCTTTCCAACACAACACGCTTTCTAAAGTACCTAGCTCCCTCAGCCGACAATACTCGCTATAAAATTACCATAATTTTCAACAATAAAAACTTTGTAGACATTTCAACAGTGGGATACAAAAACATCAATATTAAAAGAAAACAACGTAACAAAACCAAAATAAAATACCTTCAACAACCTTGAATGGTGCAGCAGCGGTTTAGCTGTCCGTGAACGATTTTCGTCAGCGCAGAGGCTCAATAGTAATCCCTCCGCCCGCGACCGTAATCCCTGAAATTCAAGGACAATTGTTTTTGAGATACACCCATGTTGGCTTGGCTTCGGACACTTGGTCAATTTTTATAAAAAACTTGGTCATTCCGCAACAACTATAAACTCTCAAAATTTTGGCCAGTATAGATAAAAAGCCCTAACATTTGTCTAAAAAAACATGAAACACCCCCCAGTATAACGCCATGTGGGCGGCGTAAGCAGCCCACACATTTTTCTATACAAAAATTCGTTGCTGACTTGGGTTCGGATGCGTCGTTTCAGTCTATATATCCTATATAGCTAATATTCTGTCTTTCAAGGCCGGATGTTCACCTTCAAGACAGAATAAGTTCTGGCTAGTTGTCAGCAACCCATTGCTTTAAAAAAATCAGATTTGGATATACGTTTATCAAATCACACTTCTTGATGCTTGTTGGGTGAGTTGACAGTCACTTGTTCTCAGTTTTCTTTTGTAAACTAAGTTTCAAGCAATTCTGGGCATTCAGCAGTGTGTAGGCCACTGGAAACAAGGACAGTTTGAGGAGGTTGTGGTGAATGTTTTATACACACCCCCACTCATAGAAACATCCCCCAACTCTAGATGTTTAAGTGCAACAATTTTGAGATTGGTAAAATGTAAAATTTAGTAGTAAAAAGGTAACAAAATCACACTAACTGTTTTGCACTTAAACGTCTAGAGTTTGGGGAGGTTCCTTGAGTGGGGCTGTGTATAAAACATTCACCACAACCTCCTCAAACTGTCCTTGTTGTTTCCAGTGGCCTACACACTGCTGAATGCCCAGAACTGCTTGAAACTTAGTTTACAAAAAAAACTGTGAACAAGTGACTGTCAACTCACCCTACAAGCATCAAGAAGTGTCAGTTGATAAACGTAGATCCAAATCACAGGGAATGGGTTGCTGACAACTAGCCAGAACTTATTCTGTCTTCAAGGCGAAAATCTGGCCTTGAAAGACAGAATATAAGCTGTGTAAATGACGCGAAGTCAGCAACGAATTTTTGTATAAAAAATGTGTAGGGCGCTTACGCGGCCCACATGGTGTTATAATGGGGGGTGTACCATGGTATTTTTAGACAAATGTTAGGGCTTTATATGGATACTGGCCAAAATTTTCAGAGTTATATAGTTGCGGCGGAATGAAGTTTTTTATAAAAAATTGACCAAGTGTCCGAAGCCAAGCCAACATGGGTGTATTTGTAGTTGAATGGTAAATAGATGTAAAATTGTAGGTCCCTTAATTTTAGAGTTAATCAAGTTTACCATTAATTTTTTATATAAATATTTTTCAAAATTGCATCAAATATCGAAAATATCGATCTAACGAACTCATATCATCCGCGCGCCAGTTAAAACCAACCCACCTGTAGGGTTGGGGAACCGAACCGACCCGAGAACAGAGCACTATTTTGGAACCGAGAACCGGAACCGAGCTTGAGAACCGAACCGGAACCGAGAACCGGCACTTATACCCGGAACCGAAGTAAATACCCGAAAGAACCGAAATTTTCTAGGAATCAAAGTTTTTCAACAGCGTTTTTTCAACACCTACATCTAAGCCTTTAAACAGCAGTTGAACATCTTGGTGCATGTTCAGAATTGCAAAATTCATCATTTGCAAAATTTGCGTTTGCAAAATGATTGCGCAGGAGCGTGTAATTTCACATATACTCCAGCGATATTACACCTTAATATGAAATCTACCATATCCCACCTGAATAAAAGAACAAACATAAAAAAATTTCATCATATTTATCAAATTGCTTTGATAAATATGATGAAATTTTTTATGTATGTTCGTTTATTCAGATGGGATATGGTAGATTTCATTGTAAAGTGTAATGTCGCTGTAGTATACACATTATCACTGGTAATCGTTTTCATTGGTTCTGCGGCAGTTTTAACCGTAGTTGGCAAAAGTTTTTTGTTTGTACTCAAAATAATACGCGTACTCACTCGCGTACTACACTACATAAATACATTTACGTTCCCTCCAAAAAAAATACCAGTACTCATTTACTCGTGTACTTTTTGAAAGTACGCAAGTACAGAAAACTTATATGTTTTCTTTTACACTTTTTTTAAATACCAGTATTATTATAACTACTCTGATTTCTGCATTCTACCATGAAATAATAAGCTGTGATATGCTCCTGTAGTATGAAATATCCAACCAATGTACTTACACATGTAAACTTGGGTATATTGTTTTTCTGTTGTTCAGCCGATTATTACCCGATACCCGGTTATTTTTTTACCCGGAACCGAAATTTTGATCATTTTAGAACCGAAAGAACCGAACCGGAACCGAGTTTAAGAACCGAACCCAGAACCGGAACCGAAAATTTTCAGGAACCGAGAACCGATACCCAAACCGAAATCTTTTGGAACCGAGAACCGGAACCGAAAATTTTGAAATTCCCAACCCTACCCACCTGTCATCGTATCGATCGCGAAAGCCACGAGAAGTACCCCACGAGCGTTGTCTGACAGCGAAAAAATCAACTTAATGAAACCAATTCAAACTAGGGTTCAAACGGGATTGACTTTTCGGTATCGGGATTGTTTTTTGGGATCGGGATTGGCATTTAGAATTTCTGGGCCAATATTTTGTGCAAATGTTTGGGATTCGAACCTTCTCTGAAGATTTCAAAAACGTCAAAAATGCAAACTGATTCACACTTCTCATCAGAAAGAAATCATTTTGTACTTGATTTGATAAATTGCTTTCGAGATGGACATTTTCAAACTTTCGGATCGGAATCGGGATCACTAAAAACCGAAAATGATCGGGATCGGGATCTCATTAGAACCCAAATTCAAACCGGGCTTAACTTGAAAAAATAAACAAACGATGGCCTGCCCATGTAAACGCCGGGGGTGGGCGTGTGCGCGCGTTTCGTCACGGAAAAGTCCACCCGAACCTTGTGGCCATCGATGTCCATACCGGTAGTTTTGTCGCGGGCCTGTAAATTTTACAAAGTGCGTGAGATTTTTCGACGGAAAATGGAATAATGTGTTTTTTAAGAAAAATGTAGCACACCTCAATTGCATCATCTTTATTCTCAAAAGTTACGAAACCAAATCCGCGCGAGCGACCAGTCTGCAAATATTAGTATTTAAATAACCAAATAACCAATACGGTTACAAAAATATGTGATTTTGGATGAAAATTAGGGAAATTAGCTAAAAAGTTGCTCACCATAGCCATAGCCTGGCGATTGGGCGGGGTGGAGAGTAAACAATATGAAATTTTTTGCCACAGGATAGGCGGAGCGTTCTGTGGTGGGGTAACCCCTCCATCCACCCCCGACTCGCCAAACAAAACCCGAGAACCAGAACATGACTAGGGTTGGCCGATGTTTTTTTTTTAAACGTTTAAAAAAAAAACGTTTTTTTTTTTAAAAAACATGACGTCCGAAATGTTTTTCTAAAAAAAAAACATCGGCCGAAATTTTTAGTACTAAGCACTAGGTATTTTGCAAAATTTTTGCGCGCAAGCGCGCAATTTCACACACAAATTGACATTGGTGGTTGTTTTCATTGGTTTTGTTGCATTTTTAGTATCAAAACATCCATTTCTATGTGCTACCATGGGTGAATAAGCCGACATATGTTGCTGTAATATATAATATTTAGGTAATGTGCTTCCATGTACCTCCACAGTGTGTAACTTCACTCCCAAAGTAACAACCTCCTTTTATAACCTTGTTTGATCACCATTCCGTGCCAAACTTTACCTGAAGTCACGAACATTCGACTATAAGGCGATATACGAACGATATGTCGACGAAAAATGGATATTTTTGACACAAATCACCACTTATAATGCTATCCCATGGCTCCACAGCCATTATATGGTCATATTTAACATCACAGAGTATTGCCAGTGTCTGATATACCTATATATGTTGACACTAGGTCATATCTGGGAGCTTTTTAAAAAAAACGTTTTTTTTATATAAAAAAACGTTGTTTTTTTTAAAAAAAACATCGAGTTAAAAAAAACGTTTTTTTTCCAACCCTAAACATGACAGCTAAAATTCCAGATAAAAAACCACCGACCGGATGATCGTAAACCAGTTGCACCCTCTCGAGCCGGCCGAACTTGCCAAAGTACTCGTTCAAGTCCTTCTCGCTGGTGTACAAGCTCATGCCGAACACGCCCAGGACCCTGGACGGCTGCGCCTGTTCTCTGCCGTCGTCTTTGGGGTACCTGCTGCCGGCGACCGGCGCATAGCCGCGCGACGAGTGGTGGCTGCCGCGGCTGCGGCGTGACCGACTGGGGGGAGGGTTGAGTGGAGTTATTAATGACACTGCAGAAATATGACGTTCGCAGTAGGGCTGAAAAAACGTTGTTTTTTTCTTCAATGACACCGTTTTAAAAACAACATTTTTTATTTAAAAAACATTTGAAAAACCATGTCATACCATGTTCGCAGTTAAAAAAGATGTCGAAATTTGGTAGCGTGGGCATGTGATGTTAACAGAAAAAAGTCCACTTAAAATGATATGCTTGAAACTTGAAAATAATGAATGAAGAATAAATAAATTATATTCCCACCCATAGTGATGTTTCTGTATGTGGCAGACCTCATGATGACTATTTCAGCTAGATTTCAGTAAAAGATACCTTCAAACTTCTCGTGATGCGTGTTATCAAAAAAATCACGAATTTTGGCCGAAAGCCAGCCATTTGATCACAAAAACAAAGTTTTCCAGCGCGTGCCACCAAAAACGGCCAAACACGCGGGACCAGAATATCCATTGTCCCGCGCGACAAGCTACGCAAAACACCCAACCTCCTGCTTCTAGTCCTGGACCTGCGCTTTTCCTTGTGTCTTTGCGAGCGACTCCTCGAAGGCGACCTCGATCTCGACCTGGATCGACTAGCCGATCGGCTGCTAGAACGAGTGCGCCGTTTACGTTGCTCTTTCTTCTTGTGCTTGCGAGAGCGAGACCTGGGAAGAAAAAAATTATAGTGGAATTGAGCCGGTGGCAATTAGGCAGAGAAGTGAGTGCCGTAAGTGGTTGTCAACTGGTTTCCATGCCATTTCAGATTTAGTTGACGGGTCGAAAGACAATTTTCAAATGCACACGCGGCAATGTTGGAAATTAATGTGGAGCGGCTTGAACTTGAATCTGACCCAACTCGAAACCAGTCGGCCCAGTTGACACTCACTGTCATTGTTAACTAGTGTATGTAAGGTCAATGGGTGTTGTAGGTAACTGACATTTAAATACATCATCGAACCAAAGTTACTGTGAATCACTTAAAAGTTGTCACTCGAAGTTCTATTGTCACACTTAAATACTAATGAACATTTCCTTTGATGACACCCCTTGGGCGAAAAACCTGACCCAAGTGCAATAAAATCAATTGAAATAAAGTCATAAATCCTCTACAATAAAGCTAAAACGTCACCTTGAACGGGACCGCGACTCCGATCTCGATTTCGACCGAGAAATCGATTTAGAGCGCGTCCTTTTAGACCGCGACGGCTTTTTCTCGCCGTTCACGCTGCCCGACGCGCTGCGACTGCGATTGCGCCCGTTCTCCACTGGCGGAATTGACCGCTGGAACGGTGCCAACTTTTGGGTTACTGCCAAAAACGTAAGATGCGCAGAACAAAAGAATCGTAATTGGTGGATAATTTTAAGGAAACTCACTCGATCATCATCGCTTTCCGCTTCCTTTTTGCTCATTTTTGGTGACCACAATCACAGGAAATTGCGAGCAGCCGGGAATCACGTATGCGGCCGTGTTTCTTTTATTTTTATTTTTTTTTTTATAAATCAAAGGAAGATTATAGCGGAAGACCGCCTATATAAAAACATTTTGACATTTTTCTATAGAAAAAAGCACATTTGTTTCCGGTTGCCATGGAAACAAATCCACGCATATCCCTGATCAACAAGGCAACCTTTATGAATAATGGTCAGGTCACATTTAAAACAGCCATTACTATAGTGGAGTGAATTTTATATTTTCGACCCACAGAGTGACATAATGGCCAATAAATTCGACGCTGTCGAGTTGGAGCAACTTTTACCGACTTATTACAAACGACTATTTCCATTCAAACACTATCACAAGTGGCTGGCTTACGGCAGAAGTGAGTAGAAACTTGTTCGTGTTGTTTTTTTGGCAAAATTCCAAACCGCCAAATAATTCTCCAGAACCTGGTGAATATTGGAGCCTGCGCGAGTTTGCTTTTATTCTGAAAGACGACGTTTATTTGCGCTATAGATCATTCGATGACCAGTCACAGTTTGAGAAGGATGTCATTCAGACGCTGCCGTTCAAAATCGACATTGGCGCTGTTTTCAACATGAAGGTTTGTGTTTTTTTAAATTTGAAAATTGGTTTTGGTCACGTATGTAAACGAGAGTGAACGAAGTGCGAACGAAACGAACGAGAGTGAAAGTGCTTTAAGTGCTAAAAATCGTTTAAAATTTGCTCCATTTTGCCAATTTTCATGTTTATAATCGCTATTTTCGTCTATATACATGGTTTTATACCTATTTTTTAAGCTATTGTTGACCTATTTTATTTTTATTTATAGCGATTTCAATTTTTTATATATTTTTGGCCGACTGCTTAGTTTACATACGGGGTCCTTTGAGAATTTCCTGTTTTAAGGTATTTTTGTTTTCCGGTCCCTAGGGCGGAGCAGATCACTATCTATCTGACCCCCGGAGGGTCAAAAGTTCTAAATCATGGAGGTCCCTGCGTATAAGTTGTCTTTTACCTTCTCCAATTGACTCTAAGAAACGTCATTTTTCATTGATCTGAAATGGCTCAAGTTGAACGATAAGTGTGGTAAATATTTGTGTCAAGTGTCAACTTTAATTTGTGTGATTTCGCATCAGCCGCGCGACAATCGAAAAACTATGAGTTTCGAGGCGAAAGAGAGGGAATTGATATTTGACATCGATTTGACTGACTACGATGATGTGCGCACATGCTGCTCGTGAGTAAATTTCAGTTGTCAATGAAATAGAGTGAGTTGACACTATGAATTAGGCTTCTGTGAACAAGGGGTGGGAGGAGGTGTGTCAATGTCCCTTTTTTACTTCTTGCCAACCATTTAACTGGAATAACTTTGAGATTCAAGCCCCGCCATAACATGGGAAAACTGTTTTTCAATGGAAATCATTTTACTCATCATACTTTTGCGTGCCATTTTGATAGGAGAATATCATTCCAACTGGCTGCATTTTTTTGTCATAATATACAATAATCTACAGAAACTTTGACCTACTGTAAATATTTACTTTTTCAGCGGCGGCGGCATGTGTTCAAAGTGCTGGATTTTTATGGTTATCGCAGTGAAAATTATCGACCTCGCACTTAAAGGTAGGCAAAATAAAGTTGTCATCTGGCGTTTACAGGTGTAAAGTGACGAGTTAAGTGGCAAGTGCGGCCGACTTTCCATTTGCCATCTTGTGAATATATTCGGAATCTTGTTAGTGTTGGATAGGCTCATGGGGAATTTGTACGTAGTCAATTGAAATCGGTTGTTGATTTGGCTGGGCCATGAGGAATTTGTCACCAAGAACATTTTTAATTGGCAGAAGTAAATTACTGGAAACGCTGTCCACGGTGACAAAAAATTGCTCAATGAAAATCCCAGTCATTTTAATCTTAAATGTCACTTGAAAAACCACTTACAACTAGGGTTCAAACGGGATTGACTTTTCGGGATCGGGATCGGGATTCACTTTTTGAGATTTCGGGATCGGGATCGGGATTGGGCTTTCGGGATCGGGATCGGGATTGGTTTTTTGAGATTTCGGGATCGGGATCGGGATTGGCCGGGATTGGGGTCACGGGATCGGGATTGGGATAGGCATTTTTCCGGGATCGGGATTGGGTTCTAGGGATAGAGATTTCGGCCATTTTTCTGGCATTCACAGTTGTTCATAAACGTCTCAAAACACTGTTGGATGCCAGAAAAGTGGCATAAAATTGACGCTGGGGGTTTGCATCCACTTTTTTGCATGCAAAAACGTCATTATTTCACTTTTTATAATTTCCACTAATTTTTCCGGGATCGGGATCCCGGACTTGGGAGTTTCTCGGGATCGGGATCGGGATTTGTAAATTTTCGGGATCGGGATTGGTATTTTTGAGATTTCGGGATCGGGATCGGGATTGGGGTTTCGGGATCGGGATCGGGACTGGTAAATCCCGGAATTTCACGGGATCCGGGATCGGGATCCCGTTTGAACCCTACTTACAACACTTATTGTCACTTGACCACTTGCAGCATAACCATCTCAACATATTTCTACCAAATAACCCCGTCCCCACTTTCCAGACGATTTCGGCTTGCAACACTGCCTGTGGGTATATTCCGGCCGGCGGGGGGTTCACTGCTGGGTGTGCGATCCCATTGCGAGATCACTTACTGCCGCAGCCAGAGGCGCCATTTCTGATTATCTGCAGCTGGTCGTGGTGAGTTAGTGCGCTCAGATTGAGTGCACTTTGTACAGAGTCTACCGTATGTCATTCGAATCATAAACCGAAAATAGAATCGGAGTATTTTTGTGTTTGGAATTAATCCATTTGCAAACCTAGCACAGAATCAGGGACGTACGCAGGATTTTTGAGCGGGGGGGCGGATTGTTTACGGAGCCCGGCGAACGGGGGGGGGGCGGCGCCCCACCCCCCTTAAATTTGGCCCTATAGTAAGGAATGGAGCCATGGCGCTGGCGCCATTTGTAGGCGCAAGCGCCATGGCAGTGTTGGCGTTGGCGCTGGCGCCAACGTATACTATATAGGTATCTATTAAGACCTATATATAGTTACTATGACCACGTTGGGCACTTTTATTATGCCGTTTGGACTCCTGAAACTATACATTAAACAGCGGGGTGGGGTTTGCGCGCTTGCGCGGAAATTTTTTTTTAAGTTCCTACAAAATCGCTTTACAAAAGTGCCATTCCTGGCAAATTTTTATGGCAGACCCAGGAACGGGGGGGGGCGGCGGCCGCCCCCCCCCCGCCCCCCCCTGCGTACGTCCTTGCACTGAATCTATCACATAACTTGATGTTTCTAAATATATCTAATTATATGCCTCTTTTATTTCTATATCAATCACATTCAGCGAGTTACGGTAACGTCATGTGCAACTCATCTGCAGTACACTCGGCATAGCTGGAAAATTGCTTATCTCCTTGTTTTTTTTTGTGGTTTTTACTTTCTTGAAATTGGTTCTCAGGGCGGCGACAAACAAGCGCGCAAAGTGCAGCTACCAGCTGAACGTGAAGTTCACCCGATGATTAGCAGAGCTTTTGACATCATTGTTGGCAATGGTAATGAACCGGGCCATTCAAAGGTTGGTTTGAATCGATTGTTGGTTAGGAATATGTAATTTTTCTACTTAGGATTTTCTGCTTAGTTCAAACGGAATCAAATTGTGGAAATCGGGATTGGGGTCGCTGGATCGGGATTAGCTTTTAGAAGTTCCGGGGTCAGGATTTTGTGAAAAAAATCGGGGTTTTGGATTTTTCTTGCACAAATGAGTGATTCGGGATTGTGATTTACAAATTTCCACTTTCATACAATAAAACTCGCGTTTCAGAACTACTTTGAGCGCCTGTGCGTGGATCAGGGCTGGCTGGATGGGCCGGAACAGTGGACCAAAATGACATCGCTTTGTCCCGACGCTAGTCAGTTTGATTCTGCTTATATTTATTTACTCGGCGGACATCACACTTAATGTGAAAACCTACCATAACACATCTGAATAATGAACTAAAAAATTTACAGTTTTTTTCCATCAAAATATTTTTTTTTGGGGGGCGGGTGGTTGTGTTTATTTATTATTGGTTTACTTTTCTAGTAAAACTTTTTAAAAATATTTTTGGATTTGATAGTTTACTTTTTAATTATATAATTCACGATACAAAAATCATTTTCCATTTATTTACTATGAAATAATCAATCACGAAATTTTTCACAAGATTTTATTCTTAAAATTATGGTAGGATACTACGCGTACTTTGTGGTTCGCTGAGTATATTACCTAATTTATTTTTTTTTGTCTAATTTCCACCACAAGCGTCTGAATAAACGTCAATGCGCCTTGTTGCAGAGCTGCAGAAAATTATGGAAGAAAAGTTCGTCAAACTGGAAACACCGCAAGAGCGCTGCGAGGCATTTCTGCGACTTTTCACGCCCACTACAGAGAAGGAACGCCTGGTGCGTGTTCATTTGTCAATCTGCAACAAAATAGCACAGATTAGCTTCTAGGTTCTGAAACGTGCGCATACTCTGTATCCTCGAAATACCCCCCAGGGGAAAATATTTTCAACGGAAAAATCGGATGGGGTTATTTGTTTTTTGGGGGGGGGCGAGCGGTTTCTTAATTCGCCTCCATTTTCATCAATGTCCGTGACCAATTTATTGAGTTTTAACATACTCAGCACTATTAGTGCCCAACTCGTATCCAATGCGCATAGAGCTATACATATTGAGTCAGCCTATCATTTACGTCGGTCAATACAATTTCAATGGAGGGGCTATTTGAGGTAACACGGTAATATTCAATTACAGCTGGTAGAGAAGCAGCGTCACTTCGCATGCGAAATCGTGCTGCAATGGTGCTATCCGCGGCTGGACATAAACGTGACCAAGGGTGTCAACCACTTGCTAAAATCGCCTTTTTGCATCCATCCAAAAACGGGACGTGTTTGCGTACCGTTTTCCGCCGGTGCGGTCGACTTGTTTAATGTGGATTCGGTGCCCACTTTAACGTTGGTTGTCACTTTTTGGAGGCAGTTTCGTTGTGTGGAGCTTTTTTGGTCCTATTCAGACACTAGCTGAGAACCGAAAGTTGATAAATCGGTGTTGAACACATTTGCTGACGGTGATTAGTAATGATTCATTCCGGTCAACTCAAATGTATTCAGAACAGATTTATCAGTTTTGGAAATTTCTGTTGTTAACTAGTGTTCGTAGGCACGTTGTTGCGTTATTGTTGGCGTACACACTAGTTTACTAACAGAAGCAAACTCAAATTGAGTGCTCATAAATCAGCTTTCAACGTACTTGAGTTTATCAGAATGAGTTGTTTAAAATCGGCGTGAACTGCTGGAGTTGACAGACCTCATGTTAAACTCAAATGCGTTTAAAGCCTATTTATGGTGTTATCCAAAATCATGATTTTCTGGCTATAAACTAGTGTGCGCAGCGCCACTACCGTATTTCCTCGAAATACCCCCCCTCCCTCGAAATATCTCCCCCCCTCGTTTGACCCCCTCCCCCCCTCTCGAGACCACTATGAAACAATCACCCCCCCCCCCCAGATTGAGTGTAAAGAGAACGTACATGACAAATACTGCAGTTTGTGTTCTGCGTAGTGCAGAACACACGTTGAAACAGAGTTGGAATCACGTTAGAACAGTGTTTATACCATCTACGTACTAATATTAGTATACAGGCAGGAGTTGATACATGTCAGTTATTGATGCATTTTTCTACCCCAGCGCACAACACAAACCACGATTTTGTACTGGGATTTCAAAAAATTTCCTGTGAAATAATACCCCCCCTCGAAATACCCCCCCCCCCTCGTTTAACCCCACCATCTCGGGAGCACTATGAAACAATCACCCCCCGGGGAGTATTTCGAGGAAATACGGTATATCTACCAGAAGTTATTTCAACCATTTCAGTGAATTGACTGTGGAGTTGAACGAATTGAGGACTGAAGCTCCGAACAAAGAGAATGAAAACGACAGGAAGCCATTAGGTTGGATTATGTTGCGCGCTGAATATTACAGTAATCTGACTGTTGTGACAAACGCTTTTTAAGGGCCCCGAAAACCACCCCCAGTGGTAATGTGTGCGAAATTGCAAAAAATGCTAAATGAGTGAATTTCTACGTAAAATTCCGTCTTTAGATAAAAATTGAATTGGGCAAAGGTAAACATATTCAGCATTTATCCACTTTAGAGAAATTTGAGACTACACCCGAAACCAATCAATAGGCATTTGGCCGTATTTAATCAATTTTTTAAATTTACCACCAAAATTTCGCCCACAGCGTTGCAGAATGCGCAAAATTGCAACAAATGTAAAATACCTACTGCATGTCTACCAGAAATTGGAAAAATCAGTTTCGCCGTGATTTTAAACATTCAGATTTTTAAAAAATCACTGGCCATTTTTTAACCCCCCCCCCCCCGTCAATATGCATTTGTCCATATTTCATCACATTTTCTTCTATTTACCACCACCATTTCCCCGCAGATTACAAAAGGACGTCTCTGGGCGACTACATAGACCATTTTGATCGGTTTGTGGTGGCTTGTTGCAAAGCTGAAGCGCACAATGCAAAGAAAGTACCGGACGATGTGGGATTTTGAATTCCGGTTTGAATTTGAATGTGGAATTTTGAATTCCACTCAGTTTGTGACTGAGCGCGGTTATGTAAATATTTACACATAAGTTGATTAACAAAATTACTGTGAAATTGGGTAGCATTTCTGATATTTACTACAAATGTTGCATGAGTCTAAATTCGGATTTCAAATAAATCATTCATTACACGCTATTTATACTCAAGTTAAATAGTCCCATAAACAGGCACCACACCACCAAAATTTGCAACAGAAATGCAGACAGCGAGGATGTAAGCATCACAGTACGCACAGCAACAAGCAAAAAAGTGTTCCAATCACTTGAAAATCCAGCCACTTTATAATACAACTTTTTACAGCCAGGAAAAGTCCTAAAGTGCCTCCAAATCAATATGTCGAATGTTCGGCTGTTGAGCTTTCATCTCCGCCTCTAATCTGTCCACTTCTTTCCCCAATCTATCGATTATGTGATGTCCATGTTCGATCATGAACGTTCGCAATTGTTCTTCGCTTCTAATGCCTCGAATATCCTGAAATGGGTGGAAAAGTGATCTTTGTGGGGGAGCGTTTTTTAGGGCACAGCCCCAAGGAAGTTCAGACTTTTTTGGGAACTTTCTGAAAAAACTGTTATTTTAAAATTACGTTGTTTTTTTTAAAAACGGGGTCGATAAAAAAAACGTTCTTTTCCGTCTTGACGTTTTCAAAAAAAGGTTCCCGTCTTGACAATGGTAGTGACAGTAGTTTCATCGACTTTTCATTGGTGCCATTTTTCCACCATCATTTTCCACTTCAAAATCGGCTCTCAAAAAGTAACACAAACCCTGAGCATTCCAGACATATCCGCCTCTCTCAGGTACATTTTAGTCAACTGGCGTCCATTAAAGTCAACTTCCGCTTTGAATCGAACTTGATCGGGTCCGGTTACGATCGCCTTTACATCCTGAACTGACCCGACGACGGCATCGTTTTCTAGGATTCGCATAACTGACATAAGTTCTTTGTTTGGTGCTGATTGGCCCACCTGTATGTGGGGGCGGGGCCATTTTCGGGTGGATTTTTCAGAGACTAGTGATTTGAAAATAGTCTGATAAACTGGGCTGTCGCCAACCCATTTTGAAAAGCTGTTCACTCAATTTACCGTATACTTTTGAATACGCCCCCCCCGGTTTTCATTTATTTTCAATTTCATCAAACAATTTTTATTGCAACAAAATGTTTCTCAAATTGTTGCGTTGGTACTTAAGTCATCATCAACTTTTTATAAAATAATTAATTCGGCCCAAATAACAACCAAATCCGAGTCAAACTCTATCTATTTTAATTCATTTTTCTATCTCCACCGCATTATACCGGGTGGACCACACTCTATGTATTTTTCTGAAGGAAACAGTCCATCATCACGTCATCGGGCGTGCTACTCGCTCGTTATCGAGTAAAACTTGGGCGCATTCTTTGCGGCCGGCCGAGCATACCAAAAACAACCCACCCACCCACCAACCAAATGCGCAGTATTGCTCTTTATCACGAACACGGCCACCGACCCCAGCAAGGCGCCGATCAACACCGAGCCCACCGAGTCGGCGAAGGGATTGGCGGTGAGCGCGGACACGGTGATGCTGCTGAGCGCGATGGCCACGCCGCACACGGCCGCCCCGTCTTCCAGCAGGACCACGTTGATGGAGGGGTCGCGAGTGGATTGCACTGGGGGTTGGGGAGGGGGGTTGGAGATTCATGGCTGTGTGGTGGTCGGTATGTACTCAACACGCGTGGTGTGCGATAAACGTGACTACTGGGTTCAAACTGGATCCCGATCCGCAATGATTCCCAGGATTCAGCGGTCCCGATCCCGAAGTCCCAGTGCCGATCCCGAAACCACAAAAAAATAATCCTGTCACTGGGGTTCAAACGGGATTGACTTTTCGGGATCGGGATTGGCTTTTTGAGATTTCGCGATCGGGATTGACCTTTTTATTTTTTTGTATCCTGCCTGACCGTAATTTGGCTTGGAATGGTTTATGATGTCAGAATTGACATTTGCATTTTGGGGGTCAGAGCGGCACACACCAAAGGGCACCCATGTAATGTCAACTCAATGTTTTGTTTATATGCCGCATTGTTTTCATGTGTCGCATTGATGCATTCATTTCAACTTTCATATAATATACCGTATATCCTCAAATAAGTCCCCCCCTCGAATAAGTCACCCCTTTGTGGGTGTGAGGAAAAAATAACTCCCCCCTCGAGTAACTCCTCCCCCTCGAATAAGTCCCCCCTCAAAAATTCTGCCGAAAAACTAACTCCCCGGGGGACTTATTCGAGGATATACGGTAGTGGTGTCCTACCATCATTCAATGAATTAAATTTTGTGGTAAATTTCGTAATTAATTATGCCATAGTAAAAACAAAATATTATGATGAAAAAATGTATAGTTTTTGGTTCACTATTCAGATGGGTTATGGGATCGCGATTGGCTTTTTGAGATTTCGGGATCGGGATTGGCGTTTTTTCGTGATCGAAATTTAGGCCTAAAAAATTTCTTATAAGGTTTTTTCACTGATACTTCACAAAATGACCCAAAACACCAAAAACAATGGATGCCAGAAACGTTGGATTAAATTGGCATCCAAAACAATGCTATAGATTCATTTAGGCACTGCGCAATGGGCTGCCTGGCATTGTCATTCACACCACTGTCTACCATATATGCATGTGTATTAACCTTAAACTATGGTAATGGGCACTGTAGCGAGTTCATTTGTAGTGGTGTCCATGCCCACGCAACAGAGATATAGAGGGAGGTGAGGAAATGCGTGCTTGCGCGCAAAATTACTGCAAACTGCATACAAAATGGTCCTTTAAAAGTGCCATTTCTGGCACCTTTTGTGTCTGTGAATTTTTCCGGGATCGGGATTGGGATTTTTAAAATCTCGGGATCGGGATTGGCTTTTTCAAATTTCGGGATCGGGATCGGAATTGAGGTTTCGGGATCGGGATCACAAAATCCCGAAATTTCTCGGGATTCGGGATCGGGATCCCATTTGAACCCTACCCGTCACCCCAATCCCCAATCCGGAAAATTCAAAATACCTACCAGTACCGAAACCGAAAGGTCAATCCCGTTTGAACCCTAGACTCTACACTTTAGTTGACGGTCTCCTCATTCCGGTGAACTCATATGCTACAAAGTTGATTTATCAGTTGCCGAAATTTCGGCCGTAAACTAGTGCGTGGCCACAATCAGGATCGGCGCGCCACTAAAACGTCGCAACCAAAGTTAAAATCCTCTCAAACCTCACCGTACTTCCAGGTGGAAATGCCGCGCTTGCGGGCTCGCTGCCGAATTTCAGAGTAGGCTCGCGCTGCGGACATAGACTGGAATATGGCAGATAAGCCCAGGGCGTAGAATGCCTGAAACGAAGAGAATGCGGCAGGTAAATGGTCGATTGTAGTGATGGGAAAGCACCAGGTGCCAGCTTTCGGAGGCGGTGTGTCTCAGCGCAAGTAAGTTACTCCCAGCGCAAGTAAACTCGGCGACGTGTGTGTGCACCAGTGACGTAAAAGCGCCATGGCGTTCTTGGCGCTATCTTGCTGTGGCGCCGTTGGCGCTTGGTCTCGGGCACATAAAAAGAGCTTTTGGTGCATGGCGCTATTTGTGCCCGGCGCCACGAAAAAATGACTGGCGCTGGCGACAAAGCAAAAAGCGCCATGGCGCTTGGCGCCATTTTGCTCTGGCACCATTTGTGCTTGACGCCAAAGTTCTGGCGCTTTTTACATCACTAGTCTGGACTGTTCGAAATAACAGTTTCGATAGGAATTTTTTCTAATGATCTAATTCTAACTAAAATCGATAACATTGTTGAATTATTCGCAGTATTTTGACGGGTAAATAGTTTTCCAGTGTCCTCCATAGGATAACTATTCTTCCATGCAAAATATCACATATCAACATTCAACATCGGCACCAAAAAGTTTGACATTTATATATATTTATAAAACTGCAAATTTCACGGTTTCAAAATACCACAACCCAGCTCAAACTTACAAATGCCAAATCTGGCAGCGGCTCCGGGTGCATAATACCGTGTAATCCGGAATAAATCGACGCGCCGCAGCCGACGAAAAAAATGCCCACGCCGCTGATTAGTGAGGTCACATATCGCAGATTTCCATAGCCATACGGATGCGTTCTGGTGGGCGTCCACGTGGATGAGGCGATGCCCACTGCCAGGACAATCTGAGGTTCATTGAACATAGCGTTTCGGGGGTAAGCCGGGGGTAGCCAATGGGGTGGGGGTAACCCTCTTCCCAACGCTTCAGTCAACTATTTCTGTTCGTTTTTGCCTAAAATCGCTCATTTTTACATTTTTTTTTCTCATTTCTGCCTTCAAAATCACTCATTAGAGTAGTTAAGTGTCTATTTTCAACTATTTTAATCGTCCAAATTCAACTAAATAGACAGATAACGTGTTTCTGCAAACCCACCTGATTTACGGTATCAGCCATGGAATGAAGAGATTCAGCCAATAAACTTCTGGAACCAGTCAGCCAAAAACCAACGAATTTGCCCATTGCATCGAAACAATTCATAGCTATAGCGAACTTGACAACTTTTCCACTTTGCGAGCTCAAACCTTTGCCCTTTTCTTTTTCTTTCCGACGTTCTTTTTGGATGAAAGACGCCGGCTTGCCTGAGGGCCGTTTTTTGTGATTTGTGAAAAATATGTAGAAAATAAAAATAATTACATTAAAAAACGACCAGTTGGAGCATTGCCAATCTGTTTCCAGATTTTCTGCAATTTCTCGACCTCGTCACGGCCACCGTGTACCTAAAAAGTGACTTTTATAGCGCAAAATGCACGTAGGGTTCCAGCTCTATGGCTGCCGAAAAATGAGCGACGGAAAATGAGATGTAAATGAAAACGTTTGTGTGGGTTGGGTTAGCGAGGTTCAATTTATATGTAGGCGTTTTCGACGTGTAGAAAGCAGAAAAGGAAAAAATTCGGCAAAATATGTTAAAATAGGTTGGGATATAGCCAAAATAGCAATTTGAAATGTGAAAATGGAAAAAGGTGCACCGCCAGCTAGGGTTCAAACGGGATTGACTTTTCGGGATCGGGATCGGGATTCACTTTTTGAGATTTCGGGATCGGGATTGGGGTTTCGGGATCGGGATCGGGATTGGTATTTTGAGATTTCGGGATCGGGATCGGGATCGGGATTGGCCGGGATTGGGGTCACGGGATCGGGATCGGGATTGGCATTTTTTCGGGATCGGGATTGGGATCTAGGGATAGCGATTTTCGTCACTGTTCTGGCATTCACAGTTGTTCATAAAGGTCTCAAAACACTGTTGGGTGCCAGAAAAGTGACATAAAATGGACGCTGGGGGTTTGCGTTAACATTTTTGCACACAAAAATGTCATTTTTTCACTTTTTATAATTTCCACCATTTTTTCAAGGATCGGGATCCCGGACTTGGGAGATTCTCGGGATCGGGATCGGGATTCGAAAGTTTTCGGGATCGGGATTGGTATTTTTGGATTTCGGGATCGGGATTGGGGTTTCGGGATCGGGATCGGGACTGCTAAATCCCGGAATTTCACGGGATCCGGGATCGGGATCGGGATCCCGTTTGAACCCTACCGCCAGCTAGACGCTGAATCTCAGTTGTTTTGCACAGATGTATGTAAAAATGCTTCATTTCGTAAAATTGAATAACCCCCCACCAGACACACACATACAAAAGCCGAACCTACCTGACACGCCCTATGATAAACATCCACTTCAAAGAATCTCGTAGTAGGCGGCTCGCCGTGATAAGGGCTCCTCATTTGCTCGTGAGGCAGCATTTCCAAATCCTTCCCAGTCAGGTGATAATATCGCAGCGCGTCCGCCGCGGTTATCGTTCGATGGGGCGGGATCGGTAGACCGTATCTATCGGTCGGGGGGCGACTTTTCGACGCGCCGGCCACTTTGAGCACCAGCGAGCGACCGGTCCCTGAGATTGTGTGTGACAAATTTGACTGGGGGAGGGTTTGGGTCGGGGTGTGTGGCAGTGCACAAGTAAACCCAGTGCACAAGTAGCAAAAGTAGTAGAAGGGCGCCATGGTGCGGTTTACTTTGGCGCCCTCAAATGGCGCCATTCCATCACTAATCATGTGTATATATGATATACAGGGTTTTTCAAGCTTTGAAGGAAAAAAGGGAGAAAAATCGCTAGATACATTGTAGTTAGCTGGAGCGTTTGGGGGGTAACCCGACCCCCTCCCCAACCCCCCATACTGAACCCCTGCAGCGCCCATGAAGACCCAGTGCTCAATTATGGGGGCCGTACCTAAGCACCAGGTCTACATTGGCACCGGACATTGTTACTTGTGCACCGGGTTTACTTGTACACTGGTCCTGCGCCGTTTGGGGTCTCCACGTTTTGTGGGGGGGGGGGTTAGTGTAGCAACTAGCATCATTGTGTTTTTTATAGATTATTGAAAAAATATTGAAAATTTTTAGATGCTTGAAAAAATATGGCTTGAGGGGTGCCCCATGCAGAAAGGGCGCTACATACTATTGGAGACCTCCAAATTGATTTACGGTAGTGATATTAACAGTAGTTATTTAGCAGTAATACAGATTTTTCAGATGTCAGTCAGTCAGCCAAATTATAGCCACAGGGAACCGCATGCAAAAACATCATTTTGTAGGGCACAACGCGAACCAAATACAAATAAATGTTGTGAAAATTACATTGCCGTTGACTAAAATGCCACTACACACACTAGTTTTCACCGTGACTTCTAGGGTTGGGAAAAAATAAATTTTTTTAAACGCCTTGATAAAAAAAATCAATTTAAAAAAAATTGATTTTTTAAAATTAAAATCAGATTTTTTTAAAATCGCCCAAAATAGGGTATAGAGAAAAAATATATGTATGTTAAGTGTCAGACAATGTATTGTTATGTCTATTGTGATCATATCATGACTGTGGGGTCATGGAATCGCATTATAAGCAGTGATTTCTTTCAAAAATATCCATTTTACGTTGACTTATTACGTATATCGCCTTTTGTCAAATGTTCGTGACTACAAGTGAAGTTCAGCATGGAATAGTGCTTAAATAAGGTTGTAAGAGAAGGCTAATACATTTACAGTGGTGTTACACACTGTAGAAGTATGTGGGAGCTCATTGGTTTGATATTATATACTACACTAGCATATCACAGCTTATTAATACATGGTAACATGAATAAATGGAAGATTTTACACTAAAAATGCCCCAAAACCCATGAAAACACCACAAATGGTTGTATGTATGAGAAATTGCGCGCTTGCGCGCAAAAAAAAGCAAAATACCTAGTGCAAGTCTACCAGAAATTTTGCCTTTTCATTTTATAAAATAAAAATCAGTTTCCACCCTTTGATTTTTTTTAAGTAAAAAATCAGATTTAAAAAAAAATCAGTTCAAAAAATCAAGTGCCAACCCTAGTGACTTCTGTGAAAACTGAAATGGCGATATGGTGACATTCAGCCGACTCTTATTGTATGCTATATGTGTTTTAGTTTTCAAATTTAAACTTTCATTAATTTAAATTCACATTAAAATAAAATAAAATCATTCAACCGTGTTGATTAATCTGCATTTGCAAAAAAATATGTTTTCCCACGAAGTCACGGTGAAAACTAGTGTGTGTAGGCACAATGCAGCACTAATCCACTCCAGTCTTCCAGTTGTGAAAACGTAAATATTTACTTTTACTGGAAAACGTATGCTGGAGTAAATATGTTTAAGTTTCCTCCAAAAAGTACCTGTACTCATTTTACATAGAAAAAGTATTTTTTTTTACAGTTTACATTTTTCTGGCAAAAAGTATGAAGGTGAAATTAAAGTTATGATTCTTAAAATACGTTATTTTACATTTTCTCAGGTGAAAAGTACTTTTATGTTTCTTTTGCGTGTAGTCCAAGTGAAAATTTTTATTTACGCTTTCTGTACTCAGGCAGTAAGTAAATTGAATATTCTTTACCCTTGAAGTAAACTAAATCTTAAACGTTCGGTAGTTTTAACGGTTTTAACAACTCAGTTATCGACTACTTCAGAGCAGAAACGAAACATGTTGTAAGTATTGTAATCGAAAATGCGGGAACATTCAACCCATAAAAATCATTTACATGGAAATCCTTGTACATTTTCTGGTGGGTGATACATAGGAATTCTTTGAGGATATTTCGCACGATACGGTGACTCAATGGATGACCGCGGCTCATAGGGTCCTGCAAACCCAAATAAAAAATATTAACAGATAAACAGAAAACATAATTGGGACTATGCAACAGTACCGTAATTGAAGAGTTTCGTTCCATAAGTGCGTAAGCGCCAAAATCACAAAAATCGAGTGAAGCCTGGATTCGACATCCACATATATGTTTGTACATTTTAGAAAAAAAATTAGTGTCATAGTCCATGTCGTTCCGGAGATACATTGGTACCGATTTTCAGAAAAAGCATGATTTTCACATCGAAAGTGTGTATCTCCACCAAGAAAAACGACATTTTCACATCGAAAGTGCGTTTATCCATCTCGAGCCACCGGAATTACCACTTCGAAAATGCATATCTCCAATAAAAAGTTTCGTTCCAAAAGTGCGTCCCTGCTCCTCATACAAAATGGGAGTTTCATTTCAAAAGTGCATCCGTGCATTTCCAAACACGTCCAGAGCTATAATTTGGATACGTATGAACGTATAAGTCTAAAAATTGAGGTCGGGGTACTTTTCGAGACGGGCTATTCAATGGTGCAGTTGTTTTTTTGACTAGGTCGCACCATTCATAAGTCGTTTTAGTTTTAATTGCAGATTGTCCATTTTGTTCCTGAGCAAAATGGCCCGACAATCTGGACATAACTCCATATAGACTGTACGGCCGAAAAAAATCATTTATACAAAAAATGTAGGCAGGGCCGTATCCAGGGGGGGCGGGGGGGGCTGCAGCCCCCCCCCCCCCCTCCCGGGGCGAGACCAGAAAGTGACCAGAAAATGCGACTTTTTCAACGTCAGCGTAAAAAATTTTGCGCGCAAGCGCGCATTTTTCACCAGTTATAAGGTATTATCATCAGATTTGGTCCACGTGGCCGCAAATCATTAAAAATGTTGTGCTTTTTGCTGTTTTGTATGTATATTTACATACATATACAGCATTCCATGGCGCTGACGCCAACGCCAATGGCGCCATGGCGTGGCGCCTACTAATGGCGCCAGCGCCATGGCGCCATTCCGCCACTATGTAGCTAAAATTTTAGGGGGGGGGCTGAGCCCCCCCCCCCCTCGCCGGGCTCCGTAAACAAGCAGCCCCCCCCCCGCTCAAAAATCCTGGATACGTCCCTGAATGTAGGCAATAGTCTCAGGTATCTGAAAAGTGCGTGGGAAGCTCTGTCGCTCAAACATGGCGATGTCGGGCCACCGCTAAACTTAAAAAGGCGAATTTGAAAAATTTAAATTGGTGGAGATATGCACTTATGGAACGAAACTCTTCAATTGTGGGTTTGTCAATATGTATTGCGCATTCGATTATTCCATTGTCAATTTTTTTCAGTTGAATTGATTGTGAAATTTTTAATCTTGGATGATGTAAATATCCATCACATGACAAGTTTGTCACCACTTCCAAATGGCAATTTTCAATGGTGATGTGCGGATAGGGCAGAACTTGCAAGTCAAAGTGGAGAAACTTTTCTGCCAATGCTACCGTGACCTTAACAAAACTGTTACTTAGAAGAAGAAAAAACAGCGTAAACCTGCCTGCCTGTAACCCATGCCTAATAGTTGCTTCCACCTCCGTACGTTCATCAGCCAAACTTCTATAAGGTATCAGCAGAGTAGACGAAAATCCATTACGTTTCCCATTCAATAATCGAACTCCGAGCCAATTTTGGTAGGTACTTTTGCGGTGGAAACGCTCAAAAATCGATCGGTGACTCAATAAGCACTTGCGGCACGTTGAAACGCCTGAAATGTGCTGATTTTGGCGTTTTCAGTGAAGGTTGATTGAAATTGGCAGATTGCCAAAACTTCCGAGTGACAATTATCCAAAGATAAACAAGTGCAAACTAACATCCACTGTGATTGATCGCCGTGAACAATGCCATATAATTTGAGTTTCCAGATAAGACCACACTGAAAGTGTCAACCGATTTTTACCCCCGAATTGCGAACTGCACCCTCTTAGCACGGTAAACACGTCTTGCGTAACGTTTTCGTAATTTGCATATGCGTGAAGGACGTTTCGCACGAACTTGGCAGCCGGCAAACCATTTCGAAATCGTTATAAATCTAAGTAAAATTGGACAAAAATAGCTTTAAATAAATAAATAAAACTTTATAGACGATATCGCTATAATGAAGGTGAAAATTGGCAAAATTGAACAAATGTTAGAGATTTCGAGCAAAATAGGGGCTTTAACCCTCAATCGTACAATACGCAACCGGACACTTGGACGTGAGCCAAGTTACCATAAATGGTTTTCTTTGCAAAATTATTTTGAAAATGGAAAATATGAAAAGAATGTAGATATACGTCTGTGAAATATGAATCATGATAATAAGCCAAATGACATCAATATTTTCAATAAACACACACAGATTTTAAAAAACATTTAGAAGCCTCTTTTGCTAAACAGATTTTTCATTGAAAATTTTCAGTCCATGACAAAGTTTAACTTCATAGCTTTTATGTCATTCCGTATAAAAACTTCAAATACTGACACGGTGGATTGTGCCGAGTGCAGTGGTTCACAAAAATGGGCGGTCAAATAAGCGCTCAAACGCGCGCCGGCGAAAATGCGCTGCTCAAACGATTTGCCGGTCTGCAACCAATCACCGATAACGACCCGTTTTGGAATCAATTAATCGCTTTTAATTGGCACGTCGATGAAACAGACAAGTTCGTTTTTACCGCTCAGGTGCCAGTTCCAGACCCCCTAGACCCTGTAAAATGTGAAACTGCATGCACAGAGGCAAGGGTCATGTAAAATTCTAACGTGTGGTCATTCTAACATATTGTGGAATCGCACATATTGTGGAATCTCACATGCCGCATGGTGACCTTAACATAATGTGGAATCTCACATGCTGAAAGGTGAATTTCACATGCCAGAAGGTGAATTTCACATGTCCAAAGGTGAATCTTACATGCCCAGCGTGAAATATATATGCCCATGGCCAAACGTGCATCTTTCATGCCAGCCCAGCCCATGCCATCTCTGCAGCATTTTGTCGCTGCTTTGTATAATAAAACCATAACATAAAAATTGATTTAATTAGATTCAAGCAGTAAGAGCACATACAGTTGTTAGTATATCAGTAAATACACAACACATTAAGAAAAAGGTGAGAATAAGTTTTAGCACAACAAACATTCATTGTAAAAATTCAATGCAAGAAATGCAAAAATGCCAATAACAAGTAAATTTTTAACAAAAATGAGTAAACAACCGCAGATTATAAAATCTGCTGAGTAAAATTGATCTACTGTATTTCCTTGAAATACCCCCCGGGGTATATATTTTCAGAGTGAGAATTTTGATGGGGGTTTAACAAGGGGGTATTTCCAGGCAGATTGACAGACAGATAGATAAGGATCAGGCACTGATAATTATTTCAAGCTTTTTTCATGCTGGGCATGTGAGATTCACCTTTGGCAGGGGTCTCCTAGGGGGGGGGGCTGGGGGGGGCTGCCCCCCCCAAATCAGCCAGCTATCTATCTATCCCGGAGGCCGCTCAGCTATCTATCTATCCCGAGGCAAAATTTTTGGCTACTACCCCAAAAGACCCCCCCAAAGAAATCGCTCAGCTATCTATATATCTGGAGTGGTTTTTGAGAAATTTTGCCCCAATTTTCGCTCAAAGTCACTAATGTTCGCACCATTTTATAGTTTTTCACTCTCAAAATCGTGCTTTCCGGCTATATACATGGTTATATACCTATTTTTAGCCATTTTATACCTACTTTTGGATACTTTTAACTGATTATTAGCGATTTTTTCCCCTTTATGCCTTCTTAACCTTGAAAAAGCCTATATATTGTGCCCCCGCCAGCCCCCCCCAAGCCCCCCCCCCCCAGCCCCCCCCCCCAGAAAAATTTCCCAGCTATCTATCCCTCCGGAGGAGCGATTTGCTATCTATCCAGCCCCCGCGAGGGCCAAATCCTGGAGACCCCTGACCTTTGGACATGTGAAATTCGCCTTCGGGCATGTGAAATTCACCTTTGGGCATGTGAGATTCCACAATAGGTTTAAGTAGAATCTCCCATGTAAAATGGCGAACGAGTTTTCTAATTTACTGAACATTTTCCATGACTATCTGCATGACATTTTACATTTTAGTGCCAGTTTGCCACTTACAGGGCATTATTACATTATTTTTGACACTTTGCATGACATTAAAATTTTTGGCAGAATTGACGTTTGACATTGGAAAATTAGTCCCCCCAGTTTTAGTCATTTCGTTTTGTATGTCAATGGGAAAATTTATCTACAACCCACAGGCAAGTATCTGCTCGCTTCGAACAGGGCGCCATGGATATCTACGAATCTCTTATGTATAATACGTCTACCACTGGGAATGTAGCTGCCTTGGTGCGTGTGTTTTTACGCCGCGCTGCCGAATTGAAAACTTCCATTCAGTGCCAAGAGTAAGTTGCTTGATTTTTTTTGTTCGGGGTGTCTGATGTTTGCATGCTTTAAGCAGGATTTTATTTAGTTAGCATATTATGAAATGGGTATGCTAAATTTTGGATGTGTTGAACGAGGTTATCACTGACAATATCTCATTATACGTGATGCTCTTAAAAAAACAAATATATTATTTGTGTGTAAATGGTATACGGACACCAAGCTGTAAATATTTTACTAGGCTAATGTCATATGCAATTCAGTAATGCCCTAATTACTAATTCAGTAATGCCCACACGCTAGTTGACGTCGCAAATTCTTGTCAACTGAACGTTAACTAAATAATTTTTTTGGAAGCATCACACGTAACAAAAACAATGAGAATTAAGTCTGACGACATAAAATTAACTATGCACTATCAGATACCACATAAATATATGTTGAAATCACACAATTTACCAAAATTTAGTTGAAATAAATTCAGTTGACATCCAGCGTGTGTGGCGCCAATGTAAATACTGCAGCACAGCCTCAATATTGGAAAGCGTGTTTTGCAAATGTAGCTCTTAATTTGCATGTGCCTTGATTCACGAGGGCTAACCTTTCAAACATTTTTCAGTAAAATCTTCCTGTGGCAGACGAGCAATGCGCTACTCATACTTCGGCACTGTGCCAAATTCTTAACAGAGCGACTCACAGAGACGGAATTTATACGCGTGTTTTCTAAAACCGTTTTGTCCAGTGATGGCGAAATGACCGTCAAAAGTGAGTGTGACGACAATTTTGAGAATTCCGCCGAGGAATTTTTGAACGCTTTGATTGAGATTATTGTGGATTTACCGTACACGTGAGTTCTTTATTTTTTTAAAATTTTATCTCGTGTATTTGCTCAATTAACCGTGGCGAAAGAAAAGCGCCGTCGAGATAAATGCCAGAAAATAACGTCCCCACGGCGCCATTGATAAAAAATCTATCATTAAGCGCCTGTCTCCTACGCTTTTGTTAATTATCATCATGGAGTGTTAATTCCACAACTAGAGAATTATAAAAATTTGAGTGAGAAGTAAAAAGTTAAAAGAAAAGTAAATTTATAAATGAAAAGACAAGTAAAAAACTAAATGAAAGCTAAATTTATAAGGGAGAAGTGAAATGTCAAGTAAAAATATAAAAGACAAATATGGCAAGCGACAAGAAAATGTTAAAACGTTTTTGAGTTTTTACTTGCCAGTTCACTTCTAAATTTATTTCTCTTTCAACTTTCACTCCTAACTTCAAAATTAATTTTTAGTTCTCCACTCGCTCAATTGACGCCAATTTCTCCCTTTAGCGGCGACGCTGCATCATTGCACATGGAGGCTGTAAAGTGTCTCATCGTTCTGCTCAGTCGACAATTGCACAGAGAACGCGCATTCACTTCGTCCAGAATACTACATTACCTCATGGCCGGAAAATGGTGAGTTGGTGAATGAAACTTTTTTTCATAAAGTTTCAAATTTAAGGATGGACTTTTTTTGTACAGCTCCATCCACGCCCCTTTGCTGGCCAAAATTCTGCTGCATAATTTCATCATACACGGCGATTCAAGCAGCGGAGCTGTCAGAGAAAGGATAGACAGTGAAGCTACTCGAGGCAGTCTAGTTTTAGGTTTGATGGCATTTGCTTTTGTTATAGTGATCGGGCTGCAAGCTACATAAAGAGCGTTACCGTATTTTGCTGAATAAAGTCACGTGGAAAATGTGCACAAAATGGCTGTAGAGAGGGCAATGGAAGGGGATGAAAAAATAATCATTTTTATCGAGTTTTTTATTCATGTGTGGTTTCATCGAAAAGTGTGCAGCCACGAGACTACTCTTTAATTTACACCTTTCTGTCAATATTATGTTGTTGTTTTTTTGTGTGTACACAAACCTATTTTTGCTATCACACCCCCCCCCCCAGGCGTGGCTTCATCAGTCTGGAGTGCCTTGGAATGGGGCGCCGCAGTTGTCGCTGGGGACGATGATCTAGAAAAGAGCAGCGATGATGGCGCTATGTGTGACGATTCTTTCGGAAATTACTGCCTTTTATTGGTCGTTTGTCTCGGTTGCTACGCGCCGCAGAAGGTTCAACATGGTGCGTGTTTTTTTAAATTTTATGCGCCAGCTCAGTGACTCTGTTCCGTTATTGCAGCGCCAAATTTGGGGGCGCGTTCGAAAATCCTGGGTTTTCCCTGCTGGACAAACCATAATTGTACACTAACGTTTTTCTTTTTACGATATCATTAAGCGTCCAGTATGCGTGGCGGCGGCTAGAACCCGATGCACAAGTTTACCCGGTGCGCAAGTAGCGATATCCGGTGCCAATGTAGACCCGATGCTTACCTAGGTACGGCCCCGTACTTGAGCACTGGGTCGTCATGGGACTGCAGAGGTCCAGTATGGGGGGTTGGAGGGGGGCGTGGCGGCTTGGGGGAGGCAGCCTCTAAAAACACCAGCTATCGAAATCCTAAGGATTTTTTGTTCAATGATACATATTTATCGGGTGGAAATGTGGTAACATGCATACTGTGTAAACGCAAAGAAAATGGCTAATTTTATAATGAATTTTACAGGTTAAATATACCTAATTATGTAAATATTTACGTGTAAATGCATAAATATCAATTTTGGTTACCATTATCTTCCATAAAACGATTTATCTTACAGGCAACGAAAAAAACGCGATCGGCCGTCGCAATCCATACAGAGAAGCCCTTGCCAGCTTTCAAAATTCACAAGGCAAGTGCCCCCAATTTCATTATCATTACATCATTTAAAAAAATTTATTGTACACATTGAGTGCTGCAGTTAGGGTTCGCACGATATCACTTTTTTGTGAAACTATATTGGATATCGATATTGACCGTCGATATCGATATTCAACATCTAAAAATCGTCGATGTTCGCTATGAAGAAATAGTCGATATTTCATTTTTTCAAAATTTTCTTCATCGATATTCATATGAGAAAAAATCGACCCAACCCTACCCTTAATCGCCGCCTTAAACACCCCCCCCCCCCACACCCCACAGAGACCTCCTCAGTGACGGGGGTGGGCACCCACAGCGTGGCCACCTTCAAGCTGGACTACGCGGCGCTGTACAGCCGCCTGTGCGCCTGCGTGTGCAGGGAGCCGGCCATGTTGTTGCTGTACATGCTGCTTCATTCGAATCAACCTTATAGGACCTATGTGCTGTCTAGGTGGGTGGGTGTGGGTTAGATCTGGATGGAAGGTGTTTGAGGGATACTTTAAAGTGCTAGAAAAAGTGGTATTGGGGTGTGACGGACCACTTTACTCTATATATTTGAGTTAGATTTTGGCTGTAGAGTGGGAGATAACGAAAAAAGTGTTGCTAAATGTGAAAATTTTACAATTCAGTAGTAGAGTTGGAGTGAGATAACAGTAAAAATGAAAATCAATTTTGTTTTAAATTGTTGCTCAAAAATAGTTCGAACCCTACCTGCTGGTCAGGGACGTACGCAGGATTTTTGAGCGGGGGGGGCGGATTGTATACGGAGCCCCGCGAACGAGGCCTAAAATTTGTTCCTATAGTAGCGTAATGGGGCCTTGGCGCTGGCGCCATTCATTGGCGCCAGCGCCATATCCCTATTGGCGTTGGCGCCAGCGCCAACGTGCATTATAAAGCACTTGTTTGGGCCTAAATTTATGCTACCGGGCACTGTGTTGAGGCCATTTTTAGGGCGAATAACCGCATGGCAACAAACACCGCATGGCAACCGCGGCACAAGCGCGCGCATGCCGGTGCTGCGCGTGTCTACATTCTACAGAGTGCAGCGACTAGTGTTCCGAAAATGACTTCAGAAAATATAATTTAATAGTATCTCAGAAAATCGCTCTAAGAAAAAATAAAAAATATTAAATTAATAATTAATAATCAAAAAATAATCAAATCTCTGGAAAAAAAACTAACGAAAATAGGCATAAAAATAAATCAGATTTGTTTATGTTCTTTTCATAACATAAATATAATTATATCTCTCCGGTTAAACCTGGAGTAAATATACATAAATATACTAATTTTTATATTATTTGTTGTTTATGTGATATTCAAACACAGCTATATTAAAAAATAAATCAAAATAAACTCCAGGGATATTTGGAACGCTAGTAGCACGCGTCCGCACAAAACAACTGGCGCCAGTCGGGCGCGAGCCAGGCAGCCGCTCATGCATTGGCGCGCGCGCGTGCGCCGTGGTTGCCATGCGGTGATTGTTGCCCACAGCTGCTGGGTAGTGATGTTAAATGCACCGGGACAAATGGCACCGCACCGCACCGGCACCTTTGCCAACGCAAGAAAAGGGCACCTGGCACCCTGGGGCACCGGCCAGAAAATGGCACCGCACCGCACCGGCACCGGTGCCTTTTGGAAAAAATGGCACCGGCACCGAAGGGCACCGGCGGGTTGCCGGTGCTAGCACCGAAAGGCACCGCACCGGGCTGGAATTTCTGAAGTAAATATCGGGCAGTTTCTCAGTGGTCTCACCTTTGGAAGTGCATATTTCCATGAATTTTCAACCGATTTTGATGGTTGAGCACTTAAAATGATCAGAATGATATGGCAATCACTTTTATGAAGCAATTACAATGATTACAAATAAAAGATAAAATATTTAATTCACTACAATGTCCATAGCCACTATTGTCTACTGATCGGAGTCGTGCTGTACTGAGAATGGAACTATCTCTGTCATAAACTGACAACAAATTTTCAACAAAAAAGTAAGATAAATATAAAATATAAAAATGATTTAAAATTCAACAAAATTTTAGATTCGCTCATCAGATCACGTATTGGGTATAATGGATTTCACAGTAGGTATATTTATTTGATGGGAGGTTTACAAAATAGGCAAAAACGGTTGGGTAAATATATCACTGTTTTTTAAATATGAATAAGCACATACTATGGACAAAATTGCACAGCACATGAAGCCTTGGCCGGTGCCTTTCCCGGTGCCTTTTACTTTGGCCCTGTTGCTTAGGGTGGCAGAATTTACCGTACCGTACCGCATTTTTGGGAAATTTACCGTACCGTACCGTTTACCGCACTTTTATAAATTTACCGTACCGTACCGCGTACCGCATTTTCCAAAATTTACCATACCGTACCGCGTACCGCACTCATTTACCGCAGAAAATGCGGTAAATTTTATTCAGATTGACCTTAAATATGCCAATTTATTGATGACAATTTATGTGGTGTTCCGAAATTTTTTGCGCGCAAGCACGCAAATTTCACAACATGAATTTTTTCCTGATATGAAGCCCTCCCATTTCTGCATGCAATGTTGCTTTAAGTCATGGTTTACATTAGTATATTGTGTCTATAAAATCAAGCCATGTGCTTCAACATGCTCTTAAGGTGTGAATTTCACCTACCTTTAGCAATTTTCCACCCACTTTTAGCAATTTTTCTTCCTTCTACACCTGAATAAGCCCATATATTGAGCCCCTACATTGTGGGTGATGTATTTTTATATCATCCATTGATCAAATTGTGTAATTGAATTTGGTGTCAATTTATCAAGTAACAGTAGCATGTACCTAGTCCGGCATTGATACATTTCTGACAATCGAAAATTTACCGTACCGTGTCCGTACCGTACCATACCGCATACCGCACTTTTCAGATTTACCGTACCGTACCGTTTACCGCAAAATTGAAGATTTACCGTACCGTACCATTTACCGCAGAATAGAATATTTACCGTACCGTACGATTTACCGCAAGGCCGTACCGTCTGCCACCCTACTGGTGCTAGCACCTTTGGCACCGGCAAAAAAATGGCACCGCACCGGCACCGGTGCCAAGGACGTATCCAGGGGGGGGGGCGGGGGGGGGCTGCAGCCCCCCCCCCTTCCTGGGGTGAGACCTAAAAAGTACCGGAAAATGCAACTTTTCCTATATTTTTGTCGATGTTTCTGAAAAATTTTGCGCGCAAGCGCGCAATTTCTTCCCCATGCACTGTATTTTCAGTGGATCGGTCCCTTTAAACCAAAATCCTTGGAAATGAACACATTTTTGCGAATTTCGCTGCATATGTATGCATATTTCCATACATATAAAGCGGTTCCTGGCGCTGGCGCCAACGCCAATAGCGCCATGGCGTGGCGCCTATGTATGGCGCTAGCGCCAAAACGCTTTTCCGCCTTTATATAGGGAAAAATTTTAGGGGGGGGGGCTGAGCCCCCCCCCGTTCGCCGGCCCCCGTAAACAAGCAGCCCCCCCCCGCGCTCAAAAATCCTGGATACGTCCCTGACCGGTGCTATTCTGAAAAAAATGGCACCGGCACCGGCATGGCACCCCTGAAGATTGCAATGGCACCGCACCAGCACCGGTGCTGGTGCCCTTCGGTGCCCAGCACCGGGGCACCGGTGCCCCGGTGCCTTTACATCACTACTGCTGGGTCATTTTTAGTGGTTATTTCACTCCGGAAAGTAAAATTTGAATTATATATAGAGTGCGAACGGAAATGCGCGCTCGCGCGCATAATTTTTGCCAAGTGGGTTGAAAATCGCTTCGCAAAAGTGCCATTCCTGGCACATTTTTATGTCCGGTCCGTGAACGTACGTCCGTCCGTAGCGTACGTCCCTGCTGCTGGTACTTAGGTCGAAAAACAGGTTTTTCAATTCCGCATTCCAACTTTCGCAGAGTGAGTCTAGAGGAGCTAGTCGGCCCCGTGTTGCGTGTTTTACACGAGGGACAAAAACCCCCTAGTGAGGGAAGCCCTTCTTCATTTACTGGCCACAACCACCATGTATATTTGGCACTCGTTGTTTTATTGATGCTCAGTGAAGACGATTTCTATTGCAAGGTGGTCCACGAAACGGTGGGATTTTTTTTGTTTTATTGATTTTGACGAGTTTTTATTCATTTCAAATTTCGAAAATTTGCAGACTTTAGAGAACGTCGGCTGGGTGGGGGAGCGACCAATTGCACAAATATCACTTGGCGGCCTATTGATATTGGTACTGGTGCGAACTGTGCAGATCAACATAGTCAAAATGAGGGTGCGTTTATCGATATATCAACAATCGATATATGAGGGGTCGCACACAGTGGTTTTGGGTCGAAATTAACGAAACTGTTAAATATGTTTTACCGAAAAAATTTACTTACCTGAATGGGTCATTTTCGATCTCCGTCAAAACTAGTTGACGGGCTCGTTGCGGTAAACCCAAATGCGTTCTAAGCTGATTTACCAGTTTCCGAAATTTCTGCTCCAAAGCAGTGCTCATTGGGTCATCCTGTTCAACAATATATAAGACCCATACATCGATTTTTTCCGACCCCAATGCGCAATTCACATTTTACATCCTTCAACCCCCCCTTTCACCCCCCCTTTCACCCCCCCTTTCACCCCCCCCCTTTTCACCCCCCAGGATCGCTACCTCCACACAAACGCCTTGGCAACGTTGTCGAACATGGCGCCGTACTGGCGGCGGGTGCCGGCGACCGCGTGCCAGCGCCTGGTGGGTCTTTTGGAGCTGCTGAGCAGGCGCTATGTGAGGCAATTGGTGCTGTTGCATGCGGCCATTGAGACTGGCGCTGATGAGAGGAATGAGAGGGTGCTGGTTGGTGGGGGGGTTGTTGTTGCCTACGCAGAGTGGTTGTTGAGTGGTTTTGGAAACTCAATTGGTTTTGGAAGCTCTTTCGGACGCATTTGAGTTTACTTGAGTGGGTCAATTTTTTATCTCCGTCAACTGTAGTTGACGGACACCTCATTCTCGCAAACTCAAATGCTTTCAAAGCTGTTGTTGTTGAAATTAAGTTGAAATGATTTGTTGAAATTTCAGTAGTAACCTTTAGATGCAGTGTGCTGATGTAATTTAATTGGTATTCGCGCATTTTGTTGGTTATTTAAAAACTTTTTTCGACCATCTGAACACCAGGCTATACTCATTTATATTCGACGGTTAATTATATTTATTTAGTGTTCGTGGATAAATACAAGCCATGGACAATTCCCTATGGTCACATTTTGGGAAAAACCTGGCAACCTCACTTTTTGGGGGAGAAAAACCGGGCAACCCCAATTTTTTCGAAAAATAAACCCCCCGGCAACCCCACCTTTCCAGCAAGCGGACGTGAGCGCTTTCGAGGAGGCTATTCGCACTCTGCTGGAAATCCTCAACCGCTGCCTGGCGGCGGAGCTGCGACACAACGCGCCCCTGGTCTACGCCATGTTGCACAAGCGCGCCGTGTTCGACCTGCTAGTCGACCACGCCGTGTTTCAGGATTTGGTCGCCAATTTGCTCATGGTTGGTGGGATGGTTTGAGTTTGAGTGTGAGTCGATTTTGGGGTTGGGAGAAATTTTGGGGTTAGTGGGCATTTGAACTATGGAAAGAGTCACCAATGTGATTTGTGATGTGTGCGGAATGCGCACGTTTTTGCAAAATACCCAATGTTAAATATGTGAAAATTTCAGCTGCCACTTTGAAAAAATGTCGCAACAGTGCCGATTTTTAGAAGACAACGGATTGGTTTAAAGAAATTAAATATCTCTCAACCTAAAAAAACTATATCTTTTCAAAATATCATTCATTCAGGTTCTAAACCACTTCGGCAATCGCGTGAGTGCACTTGAAAAGGGCAGTTCCGCACAAGAAATCATGGATGTCATCGAAAAGGGCGCCTTGCAGTGGCCTACTGACAGACTCAAGGTTCGATTCTTTCAGCATTTATTTTTTCCGTTTCATGCCACATGGCCGGCGATGTGTCGAGCTTTTCATTACTAGTTATCGTCAAAAAAATTTGAGTATTGAGGACTTCATCTCAAATATGGCTCTACACATGCTAGTTGAGAATGACATCGGATGTCAACTGGGCTGACTGTTTTCGATTCACATTTTAGTTGACGACTTGCGGAGCATGATCAAATGCACGTATCGATATTAATTCATGCATTTTAATGCCGCATGTGTCCTTGTAAAATTGTCCTGTGACCTGTCAACTAAAATCTGAATTGACATGAAAACCAGTTGACAACCCACCGACATTGAAAAGTAAAATTCTAATCAAAACTCATTAAAACCCCACCCTAAACATCGAATCCCCGCAGAAATTCCCCGACATGACCTTCCGCTACGTCGAGGACGAGCACACTGAGGACTTTTTCGTGCCCTACGTGTGGCGTTTGATCCACGCGCACACTGCCCTGTACTGGGATCCGATCAGAATCAAGCTGTTTCGAACTTCGCACGCGGAAAAAGCCACCGCGCCAGCGAAATGGGAGGACGCGGTTTTGAAGGATAACGAGAGAGCGGGAATTAGGCAGCAGAGTATTGGGGAGGATGAAGTGACCAGGATTTTGGAGGAAGAAATGAAAAGTGTCACTGTGAAAGGGCAGAAATTGGTGAAGGAAGAGATTATTTGAAGTGTGGTGATTGAAATGGTATAGTTGTTGTTATGCTAATCGGACTGAATGCTTTGCACCGAATGTTACCGTAATTTGATAAATAAAGTCGAGTGATAATTTTGTGCTAAACCATTTCACAATGAAACTAGTGTTGGGAAAGCGCCAGAAAAAAAGGGTCCAGGCGCCACGGAAAGAGGGTGCCAAGCGCCAAGGGCGCCATTTTGAAAATAAGGCGCCAAGTGCGTCAGAATAGATTGTTGCATAAAACACTCTGTCTGTGCTCTAAATATTACTTCCGCAGCGCCAATGCCGCACCGCCATGGCGCCATTCCATCACCAGATGAAACCAATGTTTTTATAGTGTTGAAACAGTATATGATTCCCGGCTCACTTTTCAGATGGGATATGGTAGTTTCTGTGCAAAGTATCCAGTTTCATTGCTAAACATTTTTGTTTATTGTGTTGTCCAGAGGCCAGTCCTAGACCCTGTAAAATATTCTGCAAAATGTTAAATGACCGTTAAAAATAAAATTGCTATTTTGCACAGTATTTTACGTAAACTTCTTTTAATCTGCCACTTTGCAATGACAATTGACATTTTACAGGGCATTTTACAGGATCTGGTACCTGGTGTATTCACGTCTTGGTGTCTTTCCGTTTTATACAGTTGATTATGGTATTTGGCTTTTGCAATCTGTTCTATTCATTTTTCGTTTGTAATTAAGTATTGAATATTTTTTTCAGGGAGGTTGGGTTTTGGGCGCGCTTCAAATTTTTTTGGCTATTGGTTTCTAGAACATTTATTCCATGCAATTCTTTTATCGGTTATCAAGTTCATTCGTTGTTTTGTTGTTTTCTGAAAAGAATATTAGCTCGTTTTTATGCAGATTTTTGTGTGTCGATTGGAAATTAAGTGCGGTTCAGTTCCAAAAATGTTTTACGGCATATTTATTCCCGCGGTGGGGTGATTTTTGTGTGAATTCATAATGACGTTTGAACATTCCAGCTCAATTATAGTGTCAAATGAATCTGTGTCACTAGTGGGTCGACTTGAAATTCAAATACAATTATTATTTGGTTTACAATTCACCATGCAATTCTTGTGCGCATACAACAGAATGTAGCTAAAAAACAACGCTATTTTCATTTGTCCAACAGTTTAAACACAAAAAGAGCTGTCAAGCAGGGGTAGTCCCGCACCCTGGAAGTGTACACTGGAACTTGTGGAAACAAAATCTAAATATAGTTTTGTGAAACTTCCACTTCAATTTTTCGGCTGTTTACAAAAGTGTCAACTGCCATGCAAAATGTCAAACATTCGGTAATAAAACCTTTCTTTAAATTGACACTTTACTTTACAGGGTGCGATACGGGCATCTGGCTATGTTTTAGATACCTATATCGCAAAAATACTTCTCGGAAATAGAGAAACTTGAAATCGGGAGGTACCTGTTTCTTTTTGTGCTAAATTATCTCTCAATATCAACTTGAAAACCCGTTTAGAAGTTGTTTAGAATTTAGTTGGCAGTTCTCCAAGACAGCAGTGACGGTGGACTGTTTCCTTCAGCAAAACGCACTTATGTCTTTATTCTTTAGTTGTCATTTTAAGGCATACAGTGTTTTATTTCATTGTGCATACATGCTTCAGTTTTCCGTCATTCAAGTGAAGTTTTGGAAACTCAAATCATCTTTAAACGCATTCGAGTTTGCTGAAATAAGTTATTTTTTATATTCACTCATAGACAGTAGTTGACGCCCACCTCATTCCGTAAACTGAAATGTGTTTAAAGCTTATTTTTATGTAAATATTTGCCCTACACACACTAGTTTTCATCGTGACTTCGTGTGAAAACTGAAATTTTTTCAAATGCAAATTAAAAATCACGGTTGAATGATTTGATTTAAATTTGAGTTTAAATAAATGATAGTTAAACTTTGAAAATTTGAAAACTAAAACACATGAAGCATACAAAATGAGTAGGCTGGATGTCGCCATTTCAGTTTTCACATCAGTCACGGTGAAAACTAGTGTGTGTAGGGCCTATATTCACGCAACAGTAGTAGTTTGCAGCTACTTATTTCCGTAAATTCAAAGCATTAGCGTCTGCGCGCACAACGAAATCGTTATGCCTCAAAATAATAAGAATAAGACATAAGTAATTTGCCTTTTTCCTGAAGGAAACACTCCGACGTCAACGGTGTAGTGGAGTGAATTGCCAGTGTGCCGGAATGAAACAACGTTTTTGCGGGTTTCAACTGGAGATATATTTATCACGAAGATAAGCGCAATAGGGCACCTCCGATTTTTAATTTCAAGTCTTATTAATAGTTTTCTAATCAGATTAAGAATAAATCAACACGCTGCCGGCCCAGGTGTCATCCCGGGCCATGTAAATTGTCAAATGTCAAGTAAAGTGGCGAAGGCCATGTAAAAAAATGCCCTGGAAAATGGCAAACGAACGTTTACCACTTTGGTCCCACACACGCTAGTTGACGCCAAAATTAGCGTCAACTCAGAGTCAACTGGTCAAAAATGCAATTGACTCTGAGCCATTTACAATATGTGTCCAAAAAATCCCCTTCTTTCATTCTACATCAATCGACTTCTCAATATTTCTTTATCAACACATGTAAAAAATTAAAAATAGTTATACTTAAAACAGTTGACTCTGAGTTGACTCAATCGACTTCTAAAAAGTAGCGTCAACCACCGTGTGGAGCGCCTTTACAGTGCATTTTACATGACATTTAACACTTTGACATTTTATACGGCATTTTACACGATCTGATTGTGACGCCAGTTACAAGTGCAAGTAATGAGAGGTCCAAAATTTTCCAAAATATTTAATATCACTTGTGTTCCCAAATTTGATCGCAAAAATTTTATATAACAGAAAAAAATGGGGCGTCGATCCCGCAAGCCGAAACCCGCCATCGATGAAGCCGGCAATCTATTCGAAATCGACTACGAACCGAGTGCCGAATCGGGACCGGACAAAGTGACACATGTCGAATCGATACCGCACTCGAAGCCGGGCGAAATTCGATTGGATTCCGGCGCCGACCCTGGAAACTTCATAGAGTCTCAGTATTTTGGCAGCGTGCCAAATCAGAACGCTGGCGCAGAGGTGAAGGGTTCTGATTTGAAGGCTGATAATGTTTTCGAAGCCCAGTATTTTCAATCTGGGCGTGTGGATCAGGCTGAGAAAGCTCAGTTTGACTATCTGGAGGGGAAAGATAGTGGTGAGTTTGGATATTTATGTTCTATCCAGATGTCAATATTTTTCGTGATTCGTTTTAGGGTTGCTCAAAAAACGAGAACAAGAGCCGGAGAAAAGTGCAAAGAAGAAAAAGCGGTATCATGCGTTCAGGGGACGAGTTGTTAGTTTATTCGCGTGTGATTCCAACAATTCTAGGGGCATTCTAGATTTTGACCCTGCGGGGGGTTGGTGGTGTATCGCTGAAAGTAGGTGAAAAATAGCTCAAAATAGGTATACAAGCACATAGTGTACTAAAAATAGTCGAATATGGGCAGTTAGACACATGAACTAGTGATTTTGTAGGTGAAAATCTGTAAAATGGTATGAAAAATAGCGATTTTCAGGAAATTTGTCTAAAATCGCTCCAGATTGCTAGATAGCTGGCAGATTTTTTTGGCGGGGGAGGGGGTTCAGGAGATAGTAGTCCAAAATTTTACCTCTGTGATAGATAGATAGATAGATAGATAGCTGAGTTGCCTCCGGGATAGATAGCTGGGCGGTTTGCGGAAGCGGTTACCCCCAATCACCAAACCCACATCCCAATCCCCTTCCAGGTAAGTCAGCCGTGGGACCTTCGTGCGTTGCAAAGGGGTGAAGCTGGAAAAGTGCCAAATCCCGCATTGGTGGACCCGGATGCATTTCGGGTCGACCCGTTAACATCTGCCAATAAAATTGAATCTGATGTCACCAGGTCGCCTTTGGTTGGAAAGAGTGTTGGAGATGTTGAAAAGGGTCTGGGAATGTTTGATGAGCAGGCTTTTATGAAGGCCCAGGAGGAAGCACAGCTGGTTAGTTGGGTGGGAGTAGGGAAGGAAAAAATCCGGGTTTTTTCAACGACCCGGTTTTTATAAAAAAACGTTTAAAAAACCTTTTCTTAAAGTTCCCAAATGTGGTTGTGAATCAACATAGCAACTGAATCTGACGAAAATAATGGAAAAGCAGCTTTTTTAAAGCCGATTTTTTAAAAAGTACCCATAAAATATGTGTGCACATAATTCGAGCCAATTTTTTTATTTCAAAAGTGCAGATTTTTACAAAATTGTACCCCACCGAAAAAATCTCAGGACGATGCACGCACCGACCCGCTTTCCCTGATCGACGATGTGTGGAAAGAACAAAATCGTACGTTAGCCGCTACCGAGTTTCCTATAGAAAAAGAGGCGGAGCCTAAAGTGTTGCACCCTCATTGGGAACAGCGGGTCAGGGATGAGCAACAGGAGAAGGAAATCGAGAGAATACGGGGTGTGTTTGTGGATAGTGGTGTCAAAAGCGCCAATACTTTGGCGCAATGCGCCAAGATCGCCACGGTGCTTTTCTAACCTTTAGCGCCAATCGCGAATATCGTTAGAGCAAAGTGGCGCCAAGCGCCATGGCGCATTTTGCTTTGGCGCTAGGCACCAGCGCAATGTCGCTTTGACAACACTATTTGTGGCTTCTAATTGTGTGACTTTTCGTTGTACTTATTTATTTATATGTATATACCGTATTGCCTCGAAATACCCCCCCCCCCCCGTGGTGATTGTTTCAGAGTGAGAATTTTGAGGGGTGGGGGGTATTTCGAGGGGGGGGCTTATTATTTCGCCAGAAATTTTTTTAAATTTCAGTACTAAATTGTCATCTGAAACGTACACAGAGGAAATACGGTATATACTTTTTAGATGACAATAATGGACCTTTGTTATTTCTCAAATGTTTTTCTATTCCATCTGAAAAAGTGTTTTTTAATATGATACCATCTATAACTGGGGTTAAAACGGGATTGACTTTTCGGGATCGGGATTGGTTTTTTGAGATTTCGGGATCGGGATCGGGATTGGCCGGGATTGGGGTCACGGGATCGGGATCGGGATTGGCATTTTTTCGGGATTGGGATTGGGGTCTTGGGATAGAGATTTTGGCCAATGTTTTGGCATCCACAGTTGTTCATAAAGGTCTAAAAACACTGTTGGATGCCAGAAACGTGGCATAAAATGAACGCTGGGGGTTTGCGTTCACATTTTTGCATGCAAAAAGTCGTTTTTCACTTTTGATAATTTCCAGTAATTTTTACGGGATCGGGATCCCGGACTTTGGAGTTTCTTGGGATCGGGATCGGGAATTGAAAAGTTTCGGGATCGGGATCGGGACTGCTAAATCCCGGAATTTCACGGGATCCGGGATCGGGATCGGGATCCCGTTTGAACCCTATCTATAACAGGAAAAATGTTTGACAATGTCAATTCCGCTCAATTCAATCGCCCCCCCCCCCCTACTCACCCAACTTATTACGCCCTTCACAAACAACCCCAGGGCCGTATCCAGGGGGGGGGCGGGGGGGGCTGCAGCCCCCCCCCCTCCCGGGCCGAGACCAGAAAGTGACCGGAAAATTCGACTTTTTCAACGTCTGCGTAAAAATTTTTGCGCGCAAGCGCGCATTCGTCACCAGAAATAAGGTATTATCATCGGATTCGCTCCATGTGGCTGCAAATCGTTGTGAATCGTTGTGTTTTTGCTGTTTTGTATGTATATTTACATACATATACAGCGTTCCATGGCGCTGACGCCAACGCCAATGGCGCCATGGCGTGGCGCCTTCTAATGGCGCCAGCGCCATGGCGCCATTCCGCCACTATGTAGCTAAAATTTTAGGGGGGGGGGGCTGAGCCCCCCCCCCTCGCCGGCCTCCGTAAACAAGCAGCCCCCCCCCGCTCAAAAATCCTGGATACGTCCCTGAACAACCCCTTCGCAGCGATCGACAAGGACGGCAGTTTGTTGTCGCTGCACGACATCTGGCGGCATCTGCCCGACCTGACGCGCGCGCCAAAGTTCCACGTGGTGCACATGCTCAAGCAGCGAGTCATTTATCGTGATGGTCAGTTTAATGGTGATTAATACACTGGATTTATGCGCCGACCGTTTTTCATAATTTTTTAATTTTTGGGTTGCGAAATCGTGTTCAAATGCACATGGCAATATTAATTCCTCTTCGACATTGCCGCGTGTGCCCTTGAAAATTGTCCTGCTACCTAAATTCAACCAAAATCGAGTTGACATCCAGTGTGTGGCGCCAACGGCACATTCAATGCTTTGTTAGCAAGCTTTGAATTGGGATAAAGGATGAACTATAGCATGATGATTAAATGACCATGCTGGTCAGATATTCATTGTACATGTGTACAATGTAAAGTTCAAATGATAAGTATTGTGTGTTTGGGTACTGTGGGAGTTGCTAGTGTACATGAGACGAAACAAAAAAAATACGGGTTCAAAAGATCGAACATTTTGCAATTAGCAGGTAAAATATAGGCTGATTGGTTTAGTGAATAAAATATAAATATTTTCAATTGCAAATTTTAGCGGTGAAAAACACCAATGTGCCCGTATAAAACATTACAATCTTTGTAGGTAAGATTATATTCACAAATGATCTGAAAAAACTAGGTAGGTAACATATAAATATCTAGGTGGAAAAATTACAAATGCATAGGGGAGAAAAAATTACATTTAAAAGGACTGAGGCCTTCTGTGCATGTAAACCCGGTGCGCATGCAGACTCAAATTTTCACCTAAAATCGCTAATTTTCATACCGTTTTATAGATTTTCACCTTCAAAATAAATCCGTCAAAAAATTTTGCTTTTTTTCGTAGTACTATATGTGCTTATATACCCATATTTATAAATTTTTCACCTACCTACGTTTAGCTATGTCTCTACCTTTTTTCTTCATCTTGAAAAATACATAATATTGAACCCCCGCGAACCCCAAACCCCCAAACATTGTTGCAGTGACATTTGGTGTCCTCATCAACTAGTGTCTATAAATCCAAAATCGCACATTTCCCCATTCTCAGATCACCTGCTAGCGATCAACAAGCCCTACGGCCTGTACAGCATGGGCGGGCGGCGCGCCTACCAGAACGTGTTGGACCTGTTAAAGCCGCTGAGAAAGGCGCTCGCGCCAGATGCGACGCATTTTAGATTGATGCATCGATTGGATAAGATCACCACTGGTGTGATGCTTTTTGCACTGTGAGTTTGAGTCAGGAAGTCGAGATTTTTTGGATGATGTGTGGTGGGATTTGTCGAAAATCGATTTTTTTGAGGTACTCGATTAAAAAAACTCTTTTAAAAACAATTTTTAATTTGTGCATATTTTTCTTCGAAATTAATCACGTATACTCGGCGGACCACAAAGTATGCGCCCAACATTATTTATGTCTTAGTCGATAACGCACGAACTGAATACTTATGTATGCACTGTCACAAAAAGAAAGATATTTTTAAAAAAAAGGCGGAGTCGCGTAGAAACGAGGAATGTTTTTTTCCCCGAAATGTTTTTTCGTTTTTGCTGGAATTATTGAATCTGTATACTTGCCCACCCCAGGAAAACAGACGCTTTCAAGTGGCTTGGATGACTCTCGTTTCATTTGCCATAAACCATTCCAAGCAAATTACTTTAGTGAACAAACAGATGGCACATACATTCAATTTTGGGTACTTTGTCATTCGTTTTGGGGGTGTTGTGACGGCACAGATCAAAGGGGATTAATGCATGTTGTTTTGCCGCATTACGCATACTTCCCTAGACTGGCACTGTGCAAGTATATTATTAATTTTGTTTCACAAACTTCGCGCGGTAGGTAACTTAAGTTGATTTTTAAAAAGAATTTGTAGACACAAAATTGCACATACATACCCAACTTTCTTGTTTCTGGTTGGATTGGTTTGAATAAACTTTATCTGAAAGCGTTTTGTCTGCTCATTACAATGCAAATTAGCAACTATCTTTCAATATTAATCATAAAAGTTTACATTTTATTAAAGTTTTTAAATAAAGCAAATGATGACGCAAGCGACAGTAATGGGCAGACGAAGCGCTTTCAGATAAACTTTATTTGAACCAAATCTGACCAGAAATAAGAAAGTTAGGTAGGAATGTGCAATTTCGTGTCTACAAATTCTTTAAAAAAATATCAACTAAAGTTACCGCGCCACGTTTGTGATTGACCTTTACAACAGGTGCGCGGAAGAAAAATTAATAATGCACGGTCTTGTCTTGGGAAGTATACTTACACACACATTGATCCCCTTTTATCTGTGCCGTCACAATCCCCCCACCCCCACCCAAGCAAATGACAGGGCAATTATAATGGAATGAAGTACTCGTAAACCATTCCAAGACAGACTACTATAGAAACGGACTGAACAAAAAGTTTCCCAAGCCACAGGCGGTGGGCGGAGTTACCAGGGTGGGTAAGTAGCCATAACGGAACTATTTTTATTTTTTAATGATGACGTCATGATGAAGTGTTTCCTTCAGAAAAGTGCATAGCATGCGGTCCGCCAAGTATATAATTTTTAAAATCTCCTGCCAACTAGTGCGTGTGGCGGTTACCCTGAGTTATTCACACGGGCGCTGATTGGTTGCCAGAAATGAGTGCGCATCATCACTCAACAGGCGCGCAGAGCACCAAATAACTCGGCCCCCACATGCAAAGTAAATAAATATGTGCCTGAGCAACATCTCAAAATTGCATCGATAATTTGTGGTCGCGTGTATCACATGGCGCGCCCTGGCGGCGCCATATAGTAACGAGATTAGCGCGGCCTATTCGTGGCGGCATATTGTTTGAAGGGTTCTTTATGGTTCCGCAGATCTTCAGTCTTAGTGTGAGAATTCGATTGTCAACTAATTGATGTCAATTCAGATAGTAGTTCACGCGTTGCACAATGATATTTATGTTCAAAGTTGCAGCAATTGGGATATCGTTCTGCGGTGCCAATCTCAATTTACATCAACCAGTTGACACGACAGTTACTGTGTCATCAAATATTTCTGCATTTGCTACATTTATAAATTAGTACAGATAAATACAAATGTGAAGCAGTATAAAAAAGCAAATAAATTCAATGTGAACCTTCTGAAGATGTAAATAAATGAAGATGTAAATAAATAAAGATGTAAATAAATACATGCGGCATTTAAATGGAAGCTTTTAATGCGCTTTTAATCCTCTCAACAAGCGCCCTGTGATGTGTGCCGCTAGGACCCCTAAATTGCAAACGTAAATGGCTGAGAAGTGACGCTGACTTAGCTCCGCCTACGGTGTGAATAACTCCAGAACGCCCGTGTGGTATACAGTATTTTACTACGAGAACACTGCTCCGTTAAAGATATCACGTGCCAGTGCCGCACACTTAAACTGTAAAGTCCAGTGTCAAATGTCATGTAAAATGTCAATGAAAGTGTGAAAATTTCTATAATAAAATCATCTTTTTCTTGTTTTTATTAACAGTTTGCATGCCATTTGACACTTGACTTTACACTTTACAGGGCTCGTGACTGCCCCGGGTGCCTCCAATGGGATTGGTAGGGCGCCATTACCACGCCAAAGTATTCCCAGTGTATGTAAACAATTACAACATCCTTTTTACAGCACCGAAGAGAAAATCGCCGAACTAAAGCGATTGTTCCTGGAAAAGCGCATACTAAAAAAGTACGCGTGCATGACGCGCGGCGTGCCCGAGATGACCGAGGGCACCGTGGACATGCCGCTCGCCGAGACCAGGGTCGGCAGGCGATTCAAGGTTGTTTTTATTGTCATTTGTCGTGGGGTTGGTGCGGGTGTGTAGATTACCGTAGGCCTTGAATAAGATACCCCTTGAATAGCCCCCGAATTAGACACCCCTTGAATAGCCCCCGAATTAGACACCCCTTGTATAGCCCCCGAATTAGACACCCCTTGAATAGCCCCCAAATTAGACACCCCTTGAATAGCCCCCGAATTAGATACCCCTTGAATAGCCCCGAATAAGGCACCCCTTGAATAGCCTCCGAATAAGGCACCCCTTGAATAGCCTCCGAATAAGAAACCCCTTGAATAGCCACCCCCCTGTTTGCCAGCTGAGGGAAAAATAACTACCCATACCCTCTGCCCCTATTTCTGCATTATGTGCTGCCATCAAAACGGACCCTCAAATACCCCCCCCCCTTCCAGATGGCGCCCACCAAGATATTTAATTCAGATTCAATCAAACATTTCCAAGCGATCACCGATTATCGCGTCTTGTCGCAAGGCGGCGGCGGCGGCAATCAAATGGCTCTAATCGAATGCAGCACTTACACCGGGCGCAAACATCAAATTAGAGCGCATTTGGGCGTTTGTCTGCAGACGCCGATCTTGGGGGACGATAAGTATACTGAGTTGTTCAGTTTTAAGCCGCAGGTATGTGGGTGGGGTTGTGGATTTTGAGAGGTCGATAATTTATATTGTTGGTCGTGAATGCCGAGTGAGCGTCTAATTCTAAAAGTCGAGAAGTCCACAAAATGCGATTTTGAGTAAATCGCATTTTAAGTTTCAGATCCAATTCACGGTCCATGCGTGGTGCGTGTCCAATTTGGCTCTTTCGTGCTTACCATCAAGTTCCATATGTTGACAATAAAGTGTCAAATTTTCAGCTCCTACTCTCAACCTATATGTGAAATATGGGGTGTCCATAAAATTCCGTTTCGTGAGCAGGGTTGGCAAAATCTCAGAAAAAAATAAAAATAAAATAATAAAAAAATGGAAAATTGGAGAATAAAATAAAATAAAATAAAATGGAAAATTAATAAAATAAAAATACAATTTTACTAAAAAGTGTCTGTTCAATTCTATAGAAAGTTTACTATCATGTTGCTTAAGTTCCTAGCTGCCAATTTGCAGAACTAGTGCATTGTTGTATCTTTCATAGTTGTGATTGAAAAATATTGTTGCTCAAAATTGCAAATTTTCACATTTTTTAAAATATTTTCACCATAAAAATCACTAATTTCTGTGATTTTTTCCTATTTTCATTGTTCCATACCTTGCACCTTTCATTGTTCCATACCTTGTTCCTATAAATATATTGAACCCTGCAAGCCCCCCCCCCCCCACCCAAAAAAACAACAACCAATTTTTGGCTATCTTCCCATTGGGAGGAGCAATTAGCTGCATATATCCGGCCCCCTGAGGGTCAAAATACAAAATACCCACCTCACAACCCGTGTCACAAGTTTACATAATTTTTTTTTGTATTCATCTGCATGCTTCTAGCGTGCACATTGTTTTATGTCCTTGCATCCAAGATTTCTGATTTTTTGTAAAAATTTTGTAAAATATTTGTAAAATTTTTGTGAAATGGTTTCATTTTATTTTATTAATGACATTTCAGAATAAAATAATATAAAATAAAATAAACTGAAACATGAATAAAATTAAAATAAAATACAATTTTAATAAAAATAAAATACAATTTTAGTAAAAAGAATTTTGCTAAAACCAACCATGTTCGTGAGAGCAAAAACTGTTTCGGGGAGGGAAATGGACTTGTCGACTTCTTGCCCAAATTTTTTTCCCAAAATGACAATTTTTGACTCAAATTTGACAAAACCTCAAATTTGACACTATCGTATAAAGGACCCAGCAGCTGTAGGCAACAAACACTGCATGGCAACAGCGCTCATAGCGCAACTGCGTGCGCTCAGTAGGCCACAATCACCGCATGGCAACCGCGGCACACGCACAGTGACCGTAGGCGCCCGCCAAGCTGGCACCATGGCGCCGCCAGCGATTGAGCGACCGATGCGCTCGCGTCCGACTGGCGCCATTCCTGCCGCGCAGCCGAATCCACTCACACGCTATTTTTTGGTAAAAGGCACGCCGCCGCGTTCACGCCTATCTTCGCAGCAGCCCAGCAGTCATGTCTTGTAATTATGCCTGGTATTGTGGTCGCAGAACAACGCATGCGCGGGCAAATTTGTACGCGTGTCGCGATAATCTGATATCCACTGCATATGTGCGGCGCAATTTATTTCGCGCCATTTTTGCACCCGCAAAAAACACGCGGCGCGCTGATATACTGCCGCCCGCGGCGCAGTATGGCTGGCGTCTATTCGTCTACCGCAACTTTGGGCGGCGGCGTGGCAGAATGTAGACATGCGCTGCGCCATTGGCGCCGGCTGTCGCGGTTGCCAAGAGGTGATTGTTGCCCAATGAGCACACGCAGTTGCCGGAGGTTGCCCCAGATGGCGTTTCCGGGCCTCACTCGAAAGTGTCATATTTTGGACTAGTCTACTTTGAGAATAAGTCACCTTAATTGAGGTACCTGTTTATGTAAATACAACCCCCATTCTGTGCCACTAGAGCAATGGCTAGTACCTTTTATCGGTACAACAACAATAATATATAGGTACATACGGGGGTCTCGAATGGAGGGGGGTTACCCCCCCCCCCAAATCCGCCAGCTATCTATCTATCTATCCCGGAGGTCGCTCAGCTATCTATCTATCCTGGAGGCAAAATTTTGGGCTACTACTCCCTAACCCCCCCCCCCAAATCATCCAGCTATCTACCTATCTGGAGCGATTTTTGAGAAACTATACCCCAATGTTCGCTCAAAATCGCTATTTTTCATACCTTTTAATAGATGTTCACTTCCAAAATCATAGTTCTTGTTCCTATTTGCCTATTTTCAGTACTATATTCTCTTGTATACCCATTTTGAGCTATTTTACACTTACTTTTAGCGGTTTTTCGCCCTTTTCTGCCTTCTACCACCCGAAAAAGCCTATATATCAAACCACCGCACCCCCCCTCCCCTCCCAAAAAAAAATTTCTATCCCTCCGGAGGAGCGATTTGCTATCCATCCAACCACTTGGAGAGTCACAATACAAGATACCCCTGGGTACATATTTTCAGCGGCTGAAACGAGGTACCCTGGAAATGCTAGGCATCAGATCGAGTCGGTCCCGTGATTTGCCCACATTTTTGCATGCGCAGGAGGTTCGTGAATTTCACTTTTGAATTTTTGCCTTTATTTATCTTTACTTTTGTAGTTTGCTCAATTGTGGTCAATTTTTCAGGTGCAAATACCAAATTTCAACACCGGTGCGAACACGATTATCAGAGCGCCGTTGCCGCGATTTTTCGTCGAAACTGCGAGAAAATTGCGGCTTATAATGCCGAAATGAGTTGATTGCATGTGTGTGAAGCTCAATTTATGAGTATTTTACATTCTCGATCTAAGCAGTTTTATAGGATCACTGAAAAGATAGATCTGTGTAATAAAAAGACAATACCATTTTGATCGTTATCCCTGAATTTTGGGTGTATTTCAATAGATGTTTCAAAACATGTGGAACGACGAAAAACGGGCCAATTTTACGAATATTTTTTTAGAGTATGGCGATATGATGTGGCGAAAGAGAGTGGTGCACAAACGTATTTTTGTTACAAAAGTTGCTTGTTGCTCAATTATTTTAATTTTTTTATTCTTGATTTGGTATCACTCTATGATAATAATAGCATGTATTTAGATGTTCTAGTCGATGTTCACATTTTTTCCAGTCGCGTATTGACCGTAGCAGTATTGGCTTAGCGGCTTGCACTAGTTAACCCATTGATGTCAACTGGTCTGCGTCAATTCAGATTTTGGCTTCACGTGTCGCAGAGCGATCTCCAAATGCACACGCGGCAATGTTTAAAAATAAATATTACGGCAAGTGCATTGGAAGATCTCTCTGCGACACGTGAAGCCGAAATCTGACTTGACGCAGACAAGTTGACACACGTGTGTCAACTAGTGTGTGGGCCGCCATTGTAAAATAAAATAAAAGTCCTACCTAATCTGGTTCCTTCTCCATCATATGAATGCATATGCGCAACATATTTACAGAGGTTGCCTTCCCTGGTGCGCTTTACTGAGTGCTTTACTTCTTGCCAGCCGTTGAAAAGAAATTTTTGTATTGAAAAACCCTCAAAATTCCCGGGCTTTTTTACTTGTCCCAACGACATTTTCAGTTGACGCCGCGTCGTGACTTTGATGTCTGCCGCTGACCCGTGCTGCTCATTGCGGCTCATAATTTTCGCACGCCCCGCCTTTTTCTACACGAAATCGACTAGGATTGAAGCTGATCGATTGACGGAGAATGGCGCTTGGAAATGTTCGGCATCCAGACGCCGTCATTATCGCATGCCACTTTATTACGCCTGCGGTGTCCACAGGGAGTTGGCACTGTGCCAGAGGTTGAGAGCGAAGTTTTTGCGCGACTTGTGCGGCCGTTATGACTTTGTGGCGATCGGAGTTTATGAGTGTGACTGGAATCCGGTCCCACTGAACTGGTCGGTTTTTTGTTTTGGTAGCGTTGTTTCGTGGTTAGGTATTACGGGGGTGAGATGGTGTGCCTCTTGAGGTCCGCTCGCTAAGAGGCGGCATAGAACAAAAAGTGCGACAACCCCCGACAGCAAGAAAACCATGTTATCTGTGTTATAGTTTGCATGATTTCGCAATCTATAAAATTTGATTTTGTACAGGGAAACATGACACTTATAATCAAATCCTGTTTGATCTAGGTGTCACTCAGATTTATCAAGCATTTCAGTTTCACCAACCAGAAAATAATCGAAAAATCAAAAATGTTGTCATCTGTGTGTCTTTTCATAAGTGCCATCAATTATTCTTATCGTTGCCATGGTTCTTTTTACAAAAACGAGACCACGATTCCATCACTCTCCCTACCTCAATCAGTGACTCTATTTGCCAGGTCTACACGCGTTGATCAACTGGTGGGCGCGGCGTTGTCCTTGGAGCGGCTCTCGTGGCAGCTGTCCACCTTGGGCGGCGCTTTCTCGTCGCTTGGATTCTTTTCGTCTTCTTTTGTTGGTTTTGGGTTTTGAGTGGGCTCTAATGCGTCGAGCGAGGCGTCATACGCACCAGTGGTATTCACAATATTGACAGATGACAATTTGTCAATTTTGGGTGCAATTTTTGGGGCAACAAAAAATGTGTTTGTCGACCTCGTTAACCTGGATCTGTCGTCGCTCCCGACAAAAGTACACGTGCAAAAATTTTCATTTGTTAATGACGTCATCTGTCTATGTTGTCAATGTCTTATCACTAGTGGGTCATACGTCTCTTAACTAGTGATGAAAAGCGCCGTGGCGCTGGCGCCAAACCATAAGCGCCATGGCGCTTTTGGCACTTGGCGCTAAATTCGTGTGGCGTCATTGGCAACACATTTTGATTGGAAAATTGGCCAAAACTCTGGCGTTTTTCCATCACTACTCAACTCGACACTCCATTTTACAAATTTCACATTTCACTTCTCGCAGGCCCATTCCGCGCTGCGAACTTCGTGGATGCAAATGCGGCTAGCCGAGGCTCTCGGCGACGACATTTTGTTGTGTCGTTGTTGGCTGTATGTTGCAGTGGCGCTGCTGCAACTTGGCAGGTTGAAACAGGCGCTGAAAATTATCAGGTTTGGGTTTTTTCCCCAGTTTTTTTGGTGTTATTGGCCCTACGCATACTAGTTGACAATGACACCAAATGTCAACTGGTTCCGGTCCCAATTCAAAGCTTGCCGACGAACGACGTCCATATTCTATAGTGTTGAGTAATGTTGCAAATGAAGCAGTGGTGTGACAAAAATATATTGCGGTTTGTGCAATGTTCAAGGTCGCATGAAGTCATGTGTATACAATAATGCGTAGTGTTATAAAAATACTCGTCAGCAAACGTTAAACTGAGATCCGAACCAGTTGACATTTGGTGCCGTTGTCAAGTAGTTGTCTGTACAGCTATTGATGCCGTGTTTCAGATGGCAGCAGCGATACGCCGAGCAGATACAGTGTGATTTGCTGAGAAATTGTTCCGCTGGGGTGTATGCTGTTTACAGGGTGGCCCTTTCGAAGCTGACAAACGGAAAATTGAATTATGGTGATAGTCGCAATCGGAACGGGTACTCCCAGACGTAAATTGTTTGTCCCAAGCGTTATTTATTTTTCCACAGATATTTATATGTAAGTTTCTTTCATATTACCATTTGTGAATATAATTTTACATACAAGGTAGTAATGTATTAATCAGACATTGGTGTTTTTCACCAATAAAAATTTGAATAGAAAATATTTATTCAATTTACCAACCACATCGCCCTCTATCTCGGTGGCTAAAACTTTGGTGGAAGTCGATAAATTTTACAGTGTGCGAGACTGTCCGCTGAATTGTTAACATTTTTGACTTGTGATTCATGTTCGTCTAAAATATGCCTTCTATTTACTAATCGAGACAATTTTTTCCCGGATTTCCGTTGATCTCTCAATAGCACAGTAAAGTAAAGTGTGTGAAAACTTGGAATTTGTTATTGCGGTACTTTACTGGTTTGTCAACCGGTTCAACAATTGAGGCGTCCAATTCTAAAAGTCGACAAGTCCAAAATATGAAAATTTCGAGTTAGGCCCGGAAACGTTATCTGGGGCTACTTCTGCACATTTTTCATCATTTTCCATAAATTTTTTGACCTCACATGCCCATATGGCAAAGTGCCAAATTCGACATTTTTGGGGAAAAATGCAAAAATTTTGGGCAAGAAGTCGACAAGTCCACTTAGTTTTGGGCTAAAAGGCGACAAGTCCATCCTCCGATTCTTTTTTTGATGGGAAAAAAACGCAAGAAATGTGATAAGTCCACTATGGAAACCGATTTCTAAAAGGCGACAAGTGCATAATTTTCCCATAAGGCAGCCTCGGCTTCCCCGGGAACAAAACTGTTCTCGCGTGCAAGAAGGCGACAAGTCCATTTCCCTCCCAAAAACAGTTTTGCTCTGACCGAATGGAATTTTATGGACACCCCATTTTTCACATATACGTTGAGATTAGGGGCTGAAAATTTGACACTTTATTGTCAACATATGGAACTTTATGAAGAGCATGAGAGAGCCAAATTGGACATGCACCACGGGCCTGGAATTGGCTCGGAAACTTAAAATGCGATTTACTCGAAATCACATTTTGTGGACTTGTCGACTTTTAGAATTAGACGCCTCAATTGTGAAAATCAAAACTCACCACAGTATCAATAAATCGATATCAGTATCTGCAAGATAATATGTAATCTCTATCGCAAATCCATACCATTCCAAATCTATTGGCGCTGCGCACACTACTAGTTTACTGCCAGTAAACTGGAAATTTAGTAAATTCAATTTTGACACCCATCAACATCAGTTGACAGACTCCTCATTCCGGTCAACTCAAATTGGTCGACTTAAAACAGATTTATCAACTCTGGAAACTTCGCTTGTCAACTAGTGCGTGTAGAGCCACTCACCCCACCTCGAATACCCCCCCCCCATGTAAAGAAAGCATGGCGAACAGTGCCCGCTGGCTGCTGTCCGACGCCAACTACGTGCCCCCCGTCGACGAGAGAAGCGTAGCTGTGGTCAATGGCGCATTTGTGGCTACTTCCGATCGGAATGGAGCGTCTGGGTCGCAGTTTCACTTGGTTTGTGTTTTGATGTGTACTCGGTAGTGATGGAAAAGCGCCAGTGAAAAGGGCGCCATGGGCGCCACAGAAAAAGGATGGCGCCAGTCGGAAAGTGGGCGCCACGGAAAGAGGGCGCCAAGGGTGCCAGGATAGATAAGTGGCGCTACGCACACTGAAGCCGAAATATTCGGCATACGCACGTTTTCATCTGCCGAATCCGAATTGAAAAATTGCCGTTCGGACGTTTTAAATTCGGCATTTTAGGGGCTGCCATATTGAATTTTGAAAACGTGCGCACAATATTCGGATGAATTCGGACAAATTTGAGCGTTATCAGCATTCAACATTTCATCTGATTTTGCCGAATGGTTTCCGCATGAAAAAGTGTACGCATCTTTTGAATGCTGAAATACATGCTGAATTGACAAACCGCCTGATTTTCAAGAGTACGGACGATTTGAGTTCAGCAAGTTTTTTTCTATTCAGCATATAATTCGGCATTTGTCAAAAACGTGCGTATGCCGAATATTTCGGCTTCAGTGTGCGTAGCGCCAGTGTGTATGATACCCTGCGTGTGCTAAAAATGGTTTTCCAACACTATTGCACACATTCACTTCTTTATCAATGTTCTCTAGGATGTACCTAATCAACAAAAACGAAACTAGCAACACAATTTTTGCATAAAATCATACTCACACGTGAATTTCAATTCAAACGGAATGAAAATTGTCATTTAAAACAATGCATTCACCTCAAATAGATTTTTCCAATGGATGTTTTTTGAAGTGGAGAATTAAAACCATTTAAATCCGTTGATTGATGAATTTGTAGGTTCCACGGCCCATCATTCTCAGCTTCTGATCCAGCAGAAGTGTCTGGAAAACCATTGGACGAACGATTTCAATCGACTTTTCGATTATCCACCGACGGCTTATTTATTTTTTTATCATTTTCGCAGCGCTCACCTTGAAACCCTGCTGGCGCCATTTTGGCGCCCTTTTAAAGCAGAGCGCCAGGCGCCAAGGGCGCCACAGAGAAAGGGCGCCAATGGCGCCATGGCGCCATTCCATCACTAGTATACTCCGGTTACTTAACACCCTGCACGCGTGGTTCCCGCTGGAAGTGTGCCAACGATGGTTAACGCGTCTGAGTTTCATAAAAAGATGACAAAATTGATTGTTGTTATAATGTTATTCATTAACATATTCACATCGATGAATTTTGTCATATTTTTACGGAAATCGCATGATTTAATAATCATTGGCACGCTTCCAACACGAGACATAAATCAGTGCGAGGGCAGAGTATAACGTACGCCGAGTATACTCGGTGGACCAACTGAAAACCTACCATAACCCATCTGGAAAATAAACCAAAAATTATACAGGTTTTTCATCTTATTATTTCGTTTTTACTATGGAAAAATTAATTATGAAATTTATCACGAGATTTTATTCATTGAATTATGGTAGAATTCTGCGCATACTTTGCGGTTCGCCAAGTATTTTTTGTGGTTTTGGGATTTAACGTTGAACCCGCCGAATTCTTGTTTCATGGTGTTTTGTATTGTGGTTTGAGTTAGTTTACTGCTCCGCATTTTGGTGTCTCTGATCATATTATACATTTATTATTTATGATCAATGATGTCAAAGATTTTCAACTTACTATTTGTAAGCATGATGTAGTTCATGCTTTTTATTTCTGCTGTAGTATTTTTTCGTTTTGTTAGCTCTGGAATTGGGGATACTTATTATCGTTAATCGTTTCTACAACTATTGTAGAAGTCGAAAATTGAGACGAAGCCTTTTCTTGAAACCCCTGGATATGTTTAGCGCGTGATATGTGGAAACGTGCAGCGGAGTAGATGGAAAATCATAAAATCGCCGCGGAATCGAGCACCACTATCACAACTTTTTTGGCTTCTTGTACACGGGAAATATATTCATGATTTTACTATTTATGAAAAAAAATTTAACGTCTTCGTTAAAAAAACACATTAAAAATGCCTCCCATCCCTATTATTTACTCACCTCAATAGCACTCTTGATTTTGAGAGATTGTAATGTTTATTGGGCATTCGGAAGACTTCTCGTCAATTCAACGTGTAAATATTGGATTTCACAAGTAAATGGACGAATGTCGCGTCAACCCATTTAAAAATCGGAATCAATCTGCGACGATATCACAACAAATTACAAGAAAGAAAGGTATTAGTATGATTTTATTCCCCAGGTAAAGCACTACCCCGATGCGAGCATACGACGACATTCCAACATTTCCTGCAGCCCGTCACGGTTTTTATCCCGTCTAGACAAATCCCTTTTTGCTGAGCCACCCGGCAAATCGCCAATCCAGTTGTTACAATTTTGGTTGGTTTGTATTTGGAATTTTGTTGATATTTATTTTACAGTGTGGTTTACAGGTCCATTTAGAGCGCGGGGAAATGAGATTTTTACAATTTTTCAGGTTGGAGTGCGGCGGCGTGTGGCTGAAACAGGTTTTTGGGGAGGCTGTATTGGCGGAGTTTCTTCGTTGGTTGCCAAATTTCATGGCGCCTGCAAACCTGGCGATTGATTTACACTCAGACTCGCCCAGCCGGTGAGTATTGTAAGGTGATGTCGATCATTTCAGGAAAGAAAGTTGTCATGGGGCCACACTCTCATACCCTGTAAAATATCATGTAGGCCATATCATAAAATACCAAATACCAAAACGTACGTTTGCCATTTCGCCGGGCATTTTACATGACTTTTGACACTTGCAAGGACGTAGCCAGGGGCGGCCGCCCCCCCCCCCTTCCCGGGTCGGACCAAAAAATGTGCCAGAAATGGCACTTCCAGAAGACGATTTTGTCGACAGTTTGAAAAAAATTTGCGCGCAAGCGCGCATTTTCCCTTCACAACTTATATTTTCGTCTGACTGCTCTCCGCGACTTTAAACCCAGTGAAAATGAACCCAATTCCTGTCTATGTCGCTCTATATGCCTGTAAAAAACAGACGTATACAGGTGTTTTGGCGCCAATGCCAACGCCAGTTGCGCCATGGCGTGACGCCTACGAATGGCGCCAGCGCCATGGCGCCATTCCCCTACTACAGGGGTAAAATTTTAAGGGGGGGGCGCCGCCCCCCCCCCGTTCGCCCGGCTCCGTATACAATCCGCCCCCCCCGCTCGGAAATCCTGGCTACGTCCCTGGACACTTGCATGACATTTGACATATTACAGGGCATTTTACAGGGTCTGGGAGTGCACCCAGTTTACCTACATTAAATTTCTCACACACACACCCATCTCACCCATATCCCATCTACACTCAGCCCGGAGCGTTGGTGCAGACACTTCGCGTGGCACCCAAATGGACGCCGCTTTGCCGTGGTCCATCAAAATGATTACGTGCGCTTGTACACTGTGGCGCCGAGAAAAAGCGATACTCACATTTCTGATGGGAGGGGTTTGGGCGGCCCGCTGACATTGCGACACGCGCTGCAGAGGGATGTTAGATTGGTAGAGTTCAGGTCGGATGGGTGCAGTGGCAGACTGAAATGTAAAATGTCATGTAAAGTATCTAAAGTCGTTTAAATGCCCTGGTGAATGTCAAATGTCATGTAAAGTGTCAAAAGTTGTGTAAGATGCCCTGGTATATTGGAAAACATCTTTGCCATTTTCCATGACTTTTGACACTTTGTATCACACTTTACAGGGCATTTTACATGTTCTGGGATTGGCAGCTGGGTGTCGGGATTTTGAACCCGTTTTAAGGGCAATGTGCTGTTTTTGTGTATGCAAAAAGAAATTTGAAGAACAAGAAACGCGTTGAAACTCACCAAAATTATTCGCTAGTTAAAAATTCTTGTGTCCCAAAAATACGGAAATAAAGAGAAAGCCAAATAAACAGTGTAAATAAAAGTGTGCAGACAAGTTTTGCGCAGTGTTATAAAGACAGCTCCAAGTGCAAATGTAAAAAATTGCCTATGAAACGGTTTCTAAAGTACAATAAAATCCGGTCCCTCATCACCATACCCCCACAACCCTCCACTCACCCTACAGACCCTACACGTGGGGCACCCTATCCCTAGGGTGTCTTTCAGGCCTCCTACTGTACCACGTGGACCAACAGCCCCCCGCGGGCAGTAGGGCGGCGCCTAGCACCCCCTTGCACGTGGCACCGTGCCACACTGGCTGGCAGAGTGCCAACGGAGCAGTGTGCGCCCTCGCGTGGCATCCCAGTGGAAGTTATTGCGTTTTGGGCGTGGAGGGTAGTAGGGTTGTTCAGGTTGGAGGGTGGGGGTATTTTTGGAGGGTATTTTTTCTTTTTAGATGTGAACCCGTTTTTAGAAGGTTTTTGTAGAATTTGTAGTGGAAATTATGGATTGAAAGCGGTTATATAATTTTTTGAAAATTGGCGTCTAAGTTTTGATACAAATTTCAAGATTAATCTTTGATCGCATTTTAACGATGCGGATGTAAATATTTATATAGCTGTTCACTATTTACGTCGGCGAAGGACCGGTGCACAAGTTTTACTTCCAGTTACTGGTCACCTGAATTGTGGAATGTAAATTAAACCTAAACCTAAGCAAACTAAACCTGCGTCTGGACTGGGCTGATTCTCTTTAGGACATGGACCGTCATGAAAATCCGGACGAAATAATAACCCTCTCAAATTTTGCTGGTGCAATAAAAAACGTGGGAATTATTCAATTGAAATACAGTATATCGCCGATAGCACCGTCTCAACCCGTATTTTACATGTATCAAAAGACAGCCATTCCAATAACTTTTCACTGGAATGTGTTGCGTTGCGAATTTAGTATGTACTCCACGTTGGCGTTAAGAAGTTAATTATTTCGGTAGCTTGTGCCTGCAGAGTTCTGTATTGAAGGTTGTTGATAGAGAATTTGGTGACCGACCGTAAATGGTGGCTGGTGACTGAATGTTGTATTTTAGGTGTACACTTTCAAATGTAGATATTTGGTTGGAGCGTGGAAACGGGATCATCTAGTATTGAAGGAATTTTGAAAGAAATCTCCACCAAGAAGTCGATAAATCCCGTTTATTTCTGCCAAAATGCTGATAAGTTCACTATTCTGCGAAAAACAACGGTTTTTCCATCATCATTATCGACGCGTGTTTTGTCAAAATCATTAATTGTCAATAATGTAGCAATCAAACGGCAAGCCTGTAAATTTACTTTTTATTCGATTTATCCATCACAGCTATGGGACGACACTTGTGGCGCTAAAACCCGACATTTGTCGCTGGCGCCGGGAAATGTCATCAAATTGAGTTTCTCTGTCGACGGGCATTTGCTGGCCGCGGCTACTCAAAACTGTGGATTGGCGTGAGTTGCCATTTTGTAAATACTGTTTACTGTGTTTGGGTTAAATTTGTCTGTTTTTTTGCTGTTGGGCGGGCCCGCACCCTGGAAAGTGTCAAATGTCATGCAAAATGTCATACAAATTTGTCAAATGTAATGCAAAATGTCAAATGTTCAGTAATAAAAAAAAATTATTTGACATTTTACATGACGCTTTACAGGGTGCGGGACTGCCACATGGTCGGTTAAGAGTGCGCCCCGGGGACACACGTGTACACAACAGTTGCCTTTACAGGTGGCTCACAATAAAAACTTAGAAAAAACCACTGACTCCTACACCTCGTGTCAAATTGGCAAAAAGCCAACATGAAATTCAAACCATCGTTCGTTCAGCGTGTTCAACGCGTACGACTGGGGCGCGGCGGCGTGGCGCATTGACAGCCAGTGCGCTGCGGCCGCCTGGCTGCACAGTCGACTAGTTTACGCCACTCGCGACACGCCTGTGCTCGCTGTTCTCAATTGGTTGGTTTGCTATGATAGGTGCTTTTGGTTGGTTTGTGTGGGAAATGGTGTTATGGGTGGTTTGTGTGGGAAATAGTGTTATGGGTGTTTTTGTGGTGTTTCTCATCTCGGTAGATTAAAAATCATATTTTTATGTGTTTTTATCATTAAAAATCCGATGTGTTTTTAAAATAAAATAAAAAACATATTTATCTAGATTTTCTCCTTGTTTTTCAGGGAGGTTGGTTATATTTTATTTATGAGAAGGAAATATATAAAATATTGTCTTTTTTGTTTTTACCTAGGTGTTTTACTCCTGCAAACCTAGGCCATTGAAAAAATGCAAAAGGTTTGCTGGACGAGCTGGGGATCGAACCCAGGACTTCTCGCATGCAAAGCGAGCGCTCTACCACTGAGCTACACGCCCTTCTGCTCGATTGTCCCATATGTGAAACTGGTGTGCACTGACAGAAAATTAAGCCTGGTGTCCTCTGACAAAAATTTAGCACAATCGTTCATTATTCAGATGGGTTATGGTAGATTTATGTGTGAACTGTGCTGTTAGTGGTGCTTGACCAGGGTTTTTTAATTTAATTTGAAAATTAATATTAAATTTTAATTTTAATAACGTTTTTTTTTAATTTTAAATTCCCTGTAGTTGAAGTTTGTTGGGCGTTCTTAGCATTTTTCTGAGGTGTCATGCAAAATTTGAAACCAGATTTATTGAAAAATGCAAAAAGGTTGCTGGACGAGCTGGGGATCGAACCCAGGACTTCTCGCATGCAAAGCGAGCGCTCTACCACTGAGCTACACGCCCTTGTGCTCAGCTGCCCCATAAAGTGAAACTGGTGTCTTCTGACAAAAATTAAGGATAAGAGTTCATTATTCAGATCGGTTATGGTAGATTTCCCTGTGAACTGTTGATGGTGGTTTACTGTAGTCAGAGTTCGTTGGGCATCCGTAGCATTCTATAGTATAATTTCAGGATTTATATATTTTTAAATAATATATAGACATTTTTTTGTTTAACATTTTCTTTTGTTTTTTTGGGAGGAATTTTAATTTTTTTTGGGAGAAATTTTATTTATGAGAATAAATACAAACAGTTTTGTGCTCCAACCCAATATTGTTTCAAAAATTTTGTAATAGGTTTTAAAACAAATTTAGTTACAGACCATTTGATAAATGATTCTACATTTAATTAAAATTTGGTTGAGGGATTTTCTGTGGATTTTTTTTCAATGCTCTTCCTGAAATGTTTGTTTGATCACACAAATTCCATCGCTGACCAAATGAAAAAAGTGCAAAAAGTTTGCTGGACGAGCAGGGGATCGAACCCTGGACTTCTCGCATGCAAAGCGAGCGCTCTACCACTGAGCTACACGCCCGTCTGACCGCCACTTCTCTATTTGCAAACTCATAGGAGCGGGTCGAGCGTCGGCGCATGCATCGAACCAGTGCTTGATACAACTGCGTTTGCGTCGCATGATAATGAGCGCTTTGGTGGGAATGTTGCATTTTTGGCTGCCAGTTGTGACGCAAAAATGTTGGCTGTCGTCTTTGCAGGTGTTTTTTTGTTTTACAATTTTTTTGTTTTTTGGTTTATAATTTTTTTGTGATCGTATTTTTCAAACCTTTTTACGCGTTTCAGATAATGGGGAATGCGTTGCACTGGTTCAGGTAGATGACGGCAATCCGGTGGTTTTCAATACCGTGTTAGTCCGAATTTATGTATTCATCTGGTAGAATGCTATACAAAAGTGTTACCGTATTTTGATGAAAGAAGTTACGTAGAAAGTAATGCACGAAATTCAACCATAGTCAGAGCGATGTTATTGTGCGCTGGGAATTTTTTTGTCTTTTTATTCAAATAGGATATGGTAGGATTTATTGTAAAGCTAGGATATGGTAGGATTGATTGTAAAGCGTGTGCTGGGTGGACTATAAATATTCAACATAATTAGCATGTGCTAGCTGTTTCGTAGGCGCTGGACACATTACTTAACTACCACTAAAACTGAAAATTTTGTAAACACGTAAATCGACTTTGAATGCATTTGAGTTCGCTGGCATTAGGTGTTCATCGACTCCAGTTGACGGAGAGTAGACATTTATCATTTCCGTAAACTCCTGTTTGTTCAAGGCTGATTTATCAGTTTACTCGATTTACTCAAATTTCATAAGGCCCCTTTCACACCTTTTTTTCTGTGACGACTACGACAATATGAGAACGTTCAATAATTCAAGTAAAAAAGTTCCATATTCATTAGATACATACCGCCAAGTATACATACCGCCTAGGCGTATATGCATGTCAAATTGCAGATGAATCGTGCTTGTCGTTCAAGAGTTATAGACGTTTGAAAAAATTTGCCATTGTCGCCATCTGTAGGGTTCCGACAATGGCGATTTTTTTAAAACGTCTGTAACTCTTTAACGACAAGCACGGTTCATCTGCAATTTGACATGCATATACGCTTACCTAGGTGGTATGTATACTTGGCCATTTGATCTGATCTGGATCTTTCTATTTGAATTACTGAACTTTTTCGACAGCGTTCACACTGCATTTTTGTGACGACTCCGACAACACTTGAAAAAGTTCCATAAGTCAAGTGAAAAGTTCATGAGTGAATGTGGTAAAGTATACATACAACCTAGGAGTATATGCATGTCAAATTTCAGATGAATCGTGTGTGTTGCTCAAGAGTTATACATGTTTATAACAAAAATTTGCAACTGTCGCCGACAATTTTTAAAAAAAAGTGGTCGTCACATTGCGCGAGTGTGATGACAAGTAAAATATTTGATCTGGTCGTCACAATGAGCATGGTTAAAAAAGGGTCGTTACTTGTCGCCAATAACGAGGCCGACCAGTCGTCACACTGATGAAGATCTGCTAGAAATAGATTTGTCATCACAAAATGGTCTGTGACGAGTAAGATCTATTGTCGTCACACAAGTGCAGTGTGAAAGGGGCCTTCATGTTGTCGGAGTCGTCACAGAAAAAAGGTGTGAAAGGGGTCTTAGTAAACTAGTAAAGCCACGACATATTTAGGCAATTAGTTATGTACATTCCATGTCCTGTTTCATATTTTTAAACACCGTGCGCAATTTCATGCTTGAATGCGCCTTACGCTTCTAATTAAATCCGTTCCGTATTTCTTCAGAGGATTTCTACGGGGCCCGGAATCGGCAGTTTGTGAAACGCTCGCTTTCCAGCCAAATTTCGAGCACGGCCAACTTTTAACAATAGTCAGTTGTTTGTCGCTTTTACGGTTCAAACGGGATCCGGATACCGATTCCGAAACACCAATCCCGATCCCGTAAAATTTAGATCAAAAGGTAAAAAAAGTGAAAAAGTTACTTTTTGTACTAAAAAATCTGAACGGAAATATTCGCTGTGCCTTTTATGCCACTTCTGTGTCATTCCAGTGTGTTTTCAGACCGTTTTATGAAAATTTAGAAAACCCCTCTACACCAGAAGTTTGGCCAAAATCCCGATCCCGATAATTCAAAATACCAATCCCGATCCCGGAAAAGTCAATCCCCTTTGAACTCTAGTCGCTTTCAAATTCCCTTTAACACAATTTAATTGTCAACAAATTGCCAGATTTGGTCCGACGGCAGCGTGCAACATTTGCCAATTGTCAACGATGGTAAATTTATGCAGTTGCCTCAAGCTGAAATCGATAGCGAAAATATGCAGCTATTGGATAAATCCGTTTCATTTATCCCAGTGAAAACGAAATTGTTTAGTGTGGCTGATGGGGCCTTTGGTGGCGATAGTGAAGTGAGTGAAAATTCGATTATTAATTGAAGTTTTAGACCTGCGGCGATTTTTGTTTGTAAATACTATACTTGGGACAAAATTTATCAGTTTACAAATTCTCTGCACCAAGCATAAGGATGTATCTTTTTCTAGTGAATTTTGATAGTTTTTTCTCAATTTTCACTTAAAATAGTTAATTTTGCACCTTTTGTCAATTTCCACGTTGAAAATTGCTATTTTGGACTAAATATGTAGTTTTGGCTATCTTTTGGAAAAAATGCGGAAAGCTGAGCTATTCTTGTTCCAAGTTAAATCCACATTTTGAATTTCCTAATAACGTTTTTTTATGATTGTGCTCTTTGGTGGTTGATTACTTTTCACATAACACTGTTAACTGACTTGCCATTTGTGTATAGGCTGCTGATATAATGCTGTAGCTTTCTCTGTGACGTTTTTACTCAAATCGATACTCATCTATATTAATACGTATGCTTGCCGGTATTATTTATTTCGAATGGTCTCTAAAAATTTATTTTAATTTACACTGCCGAAGTAAAAATAAAGTAAACAGGGATGAACCTTAAATTGTAGAAGCCTTTGGCAATTTGCAAAAAAAATCTAGTCGCTCAGCCGAACTGGCTTCTCAATATTTCGCCAGCACTGACTTCCCTAGTACTGTTCCCTTCCCTATACAAAAAAAGTGCAAAAAGAGGGCTGAGCCGGGGATTGAACCCGGGGCCTCTCGCACCCAAAGCGAGAATCATACCACTAGACCACTCAGCCGGCTGTCATCAACGCTCTTACCACGCAATATATTCAGCGGCGGCGCTCACATTCACAGCCGCGGCGGCGGCGGCCAGAAGTCGCCACTTCTGCCGTCGCGCCGCGGCGGTGTCGCGATCGCGCACACTTTCGCATGCGAATGAAGTCCCGCGCGCGTGTCGCCGGGCACTTGATACGCGATCAAAATCGCCCGCGCCAGGGGCCGAATTCAATTGACTCGACCGGGTTTTTTTTGGCGGGCATCCCGATTTCGGGTGGGACCGGTGGATTTGGTGAGCGTCTATCGTCTGAGGATGTATCACGGCTGCCCGAAATGGCTTTTTGGGCCAGTCGAATTTCACCGCTGGAGAAATTCACTTTGCGGACGGCGGCGCGCGCGCGCGTGCATTCCGCCCCAACACCGCTGCCCTCGCGTTGGCTCGGTGCCAATTTTAACAAAAAAGAAAAGGTCGCCCCGTTGAATTGGACGAGCCATGGCTGCATAGGCGCTGCCCCGGCTCACGGGCGCATGAGAGGTTCGGATTTGCGTTGGGAAGGTTTTCAGTGAGCTTTCGGAGCGGCTGTGTGATGAGCAGTGCGCCCGTGTGCAGCGGCGACAGAAGCAGCACTAAGATTGAAGTTGTCGCGGAAACTGGTCGGTGGATTTTGCGATGGTTCTTTTGCGCGGTTCTGTGTGCTGGCAGCCGTATTCTCTTGATTTTTCCTTCCCAGTGTTGAGCTTTTTGTCATTTTTTCTCCTAAAAAGCCAGTCGATCCATCCAACCTTCTTGGCACGTGATCTCGTCGCTCTCAACCCCTTCCCACCAAAACCAGCCTCCATTTCCACTCTCCCAGCCTCCCACCCTTGTCCAAGCCGCGCGCCTAGCCCGACCCCGGCGCCAACTTCGACATCGGCCGGCGGCGCGCTCACGTGTTGTCTGGTGGACGGGGGCGAAAAGTGTCACCGGCCCGCCTGCAGCCACGCGTACTCCAAGAGGATTGAGAGGTCCGTGCAGCAGAGGGGTTTGGATGTGAGACCGGATTGGAGGGTGGGTTTGGGTGGAGAGAGCCTGGTTTTTGGGCGTTTTATAGGTCATATAGGAGCCTTTTGGGGGTCTTTAGAATGTGGGAAATCTGTGCTGTGCAGAGGGCAAATATTTGAGCGGCATTTTGGCAATATTTAGGCAATTAATCAGCGCGTATTTTGCGTTGGGGCTTTTTATCAATTATTTCAAAGCAAAAAAGCTCCGTGGCGGACATGTGAAGGCTTTGTGACGGAAAAAGCCTTTTTATATTGTTTGAAAGAGCATAGACTCGCTTGCATATTTAATTCATCTGAGTATACCGTATTTTCTGGTAAACTCCAGATAGATTGATGGCCATAAATCTTTCAAGTGCCGCCAGCTTAAGATATTTACATCTTTCTGTTACAAAAAAACCCGACGTCAAGCGAGATTACACTGAGGGCAATAAACTGATAAAATTACTGGTACAAACTCAGAACATCACAAATGAAAAAAACACGTCTTATCGAAAACCAAATTATCGACCGCAGACTCGACACACGAACATCTGCGTGCCGCACCGGCGACTATTGGTGCCGCCGGCCGTCAAGGCTCTCGGCAGTCCGGCCGCGTCGCCGAACCACAGCGGCTCCATGCCCGCGCCCGCCGCGCCCATGGCGTCCGCAGCGGCCGGCAACCACTTGCTGTCGCCGCAGCCCAGCGTGCAGCAGGTGGGCGAAGTTGGGTCGATGCGTGGGCAGTTTTTTGCGCTTTTTGCATTTAAGTGCGAGTTTTGGTTGTGGATTGAAACGCAGTCGGGAATTGAAAATTAGGGTGATTTGGATTAGATTCGACGCGAACTTTTTGTGGGGAGAAACAGTGAACGCGGGTATAAAATAGTCCTATAAATCCCAGCTATCTATGTTGTCGATAAATCAAAAAAAATCTCTCGAAAAAGCTCCATTAATCCATACTTTCGAGAACAAATTGGTACAAACGAAGTTTTGGACGTGAACGCTTTTTCCATTGTTTGGTTGAATTTGGAGCAGAAATTCTCAATGTTCTAGGTGACATGCTGATAAATGCAAAGTGAAAGCCAAGCGAATAGCTGGACGAACGTTACACTAGGGACCCTACTTGATTTTTTTAAACTCATTTTTAGATATTGTGTAAAAAACTCAAACAAGACGATTTTTCCAACCATCCAATCGACGCAGGTGCGCTCCGGCGCCGGCTCCGCCCACCTGCCATCCAAGGCTTCCAACAGCGGCTCGCTGATCAACCACGTGAACACGACGCTCTACTACAACAGCACGAACGCGGCCGCCAGCGGCGCGACGGCGCGGCAGCAAGGCGCCGCCGCGCCGCCCCAAACTTTGGCCAAATTCACGCCGCCTGGAAGTGGGTCTGCGTCGGTCGCTTGGGCAGTGCCCGCGTCTACTAGTGCTAGTAGTGCGGCGAGTGTGGCTCACTCGCAGAATAGGTGGGTTTTTTGGGAGCGGTGGATTTTTGTGTTTGGAAAATTTATAATTTTCACTTATTTTGGATCCAATTTCTAATCATTTCTAATTTAATATCCATATGTTTGTATACCACGTATAAATTGTCACACAATAAAACATAAAGTTGAGCGAACGCATACTTTCAGACGTCTAGAAACACGTAAAGAATATACTTAAATAAAACCGTCAATTTTTACATTTTTTCTAGTAATATTCTAAAAGCATTGTAAGCTTAGAACATAAAGTTTTTGGTACACATAAATGCGAATGAAAGCTATTTTGGTCAGTCTCAAAAGTGCAGAACTTATCAAACCCCCTGGCCTCAAACTGCATCAATTCACGCACTTACAAGTCGAACACGTTTGTCGCAGCACGGCCACGGCAAGCAGTTCCTCATCGAGCGCGTGTCCCTCTTCAATAGCCTCATCCAGCCAGTCGACCCATTCGACGTCCGGCGGCGCGCCCGTTTCCAACGGACCCACCGCTGCCGCCGCCGGCACAAGCGCCGCGACTTCTGCCACGGCGAGCTCTAGCGGCAGCGCGGCGACTCCGACGTCCGCGGCAGGCGCTGTTAGATTGCCCGGCGCCGCGGCGAGTATCGTGAGTTCGGTTTTCGGTGCTTTTGAAGTGTGAATTGTTCTTTTTCGTGTGGTGCTTGCGCAGTTTTCTGTTGAGTTAGTTCTTTGAAAAGTGCAAAAAAATGGTTCTTTATTCGGTGGGTCTCGCACCTTGTTCTGAAAGCTGCAAGGCATTTCGCGCCAGTTTCAATTTCAATCCATTCACGCTGGGTCGGGTAACGTATGTGAACTTGGCCCACGTCCAAGTCACCAATTGAGTAATATACTCTGAGCGATTTTTCCCCAGGTTTTACTCAAAATCGCGAAAATGTCCCCCATTTTGCCAATTTTCACCCTCATAATCGCTAAACTTAGGCTTTTTTTGCCCCCTATATTTATAAAAACTATTTCGAAATTTTGGCCGGCTGCCAAGGTCCCATACGGGGTCTCTTCCTTCAAACCACATCTACCCCGCCCCAGCAACCCGACTGGCACTCGTTACCCCTACCTGCATTGCGTCGCTTCCGGCGGCACTTCAAACTGCCCACGCGGTCGGGCGCGAACAAAAAAGAGCTGGCCGACGCGCTCGCCGCCCACTTGACCAACGTGCACGTGGACGAGAAGCAGATACTTACCTATTTCGTGTACTTTGTGAAGACGCGCGGCGTCAATGGCGCCGCCGCGGCCGCCGCCGCCGCGAGTAGACCAGCCGCCGGGCGGCAGAGCGACCGGAGATCCGGCGCCGCGGCGGGTACCCGGTGACTCGGGGGGTTGGATTTGGTGGGGTGCCCTGGTTTTTTGGCGTGTGGTGTGGTCCGTGGGGGGTGCTCTGTTTTTTTTTGTGGGCCCCGTTTCTCAGCTCACGGAGGACACAGTTTTCTCAAATCAGGGCGCCACTCTGCTCTTGAGTCGATTTTCGATAGGACGATATCACTTTTCGAGTTCTGTATTGGATATTTTGTCAAAATTTCCGTCAGCCGGTGGGATGTTTGTCGAGATTTGAATATTCGATTAAAAAGTGCCCGTCAGTCGACACTCGATACGTTGCGGTTATATCGTGTAGCCGTAATTTTCTGACAGATTTTTGCAATGTAATTTTTAATTACCACGAATTTAGCACGATGGAAAATGGTTGAATTTAGTATACGCGGCGGACATCACACTTAGTATGAAAACCTACCATAACCCATCTGAATAATGAGCCAAAACTTGCCAAAGCCAAAAAATAATGATTTTTTCAACGTAATATTTCGTTTTTACTATGAAATAATTAATAGCCAAATTCATCACAAAATTTTATTCATAAAATTATGGTAGGTTTTCATTCTAGGTGTGCTGTCGCCGAGTATACGTGGAAGCGGTTTTGAGCCAAATCGAACTTTACTTTGATTAGCCAATTTCTCCCACTTTTTTTCTCAAAAATTGACCTGTTGTTCGGATGCCTAGATATTTTTTCGTCTGTTTTTCACTTCGCATTTTTATATAGCTTTTGGATAGAGACTGGATATAATATGTATATTTATAACCTTTCAACAAATGTGAACGCTTTGCTCGGGACACATTGAATAGTTTTTGTCTGGACACATGACTTTTTTTAACAGCCCAACTTCCTGATGCTGTATACTCTAGGCTCTTTTTTTATGCACACTTCATTTGAATCACTTTTTATACTTCTCATATTTATGGCCGTGTCATAGGGTGCCCAGGTGCGAGACAAAATTGCTTTCAAAAAAGGTTTGTCAAAGTTCACTCATTGTCAAATGTATGGGCGGATTTGAAAATAATTGCTGTGAAATTAACGTTCGCAGCTTGGAAAACGTTTTTGCGGACGTAATGCCTAAACTGTTGCTAATGAGTGTACGTAAGTTTAGAATTTGTGTTAAGTTTAGAAATGGTGCGTAGTTGAGTGAAGACGTTCACCAAAATTTATGGACAGTAATATCCCAACCCTGAACGTTTCAACCTTATCATTTGCGGTAGCATTTACACCACCAGTTTGCAAGATTAAGAGTTGTACATAAATATTGATGTACATATTTACAATGAATGCACATAAATATATTTATGTAGCCAGTTAGGGACGTACGCAACATTTTTGAGCGGAGGCGGATTGTATACGGAGCCCGGCGAACGGGGGGGGGGCGCCCTAGGGTTGGAAAAAAAACGTTTTTTTTTAAAAGCTCCCAGATATGACCTAGTGTCAACATATATAGGTCTATCAGACACTGGCAATACTCTGTGATGTTAAATGTGACCATATAATGGCTGTGGAGCCATGGGATAGCATTATAAATGGTGATTTGTGTCAAAAATATCCATTTTTCGTCGACATATCGTTCGTATATTGCCTTATAGTCGAATGTTCGTGACTTCAGGTAAAGTTTGGCACGGAATGGTGATCAAACAAGGTTATAAAAGGAGGTTGTTACTTTGGGAGTGAAGTTACACACTGTGGAGGTACATGGAAGCACATTACCTCAATATTATAAATTACAGCCACATATGTCGGCTTATTCACCCATGGTAGCACACAGAAATGGATGTTTTGATACTAAAAATGCAACAAAACCAATGAAAACAACCACCAATGTCAATTTGTGTGTGAAATTGCGCGCTTGCGCGCAAAAATTTTGCAAAATACCTAGTGCTTAGTACTAAAAAATTTTGGCCGATGTTTTTTTTAAAAAAAAAACATTTCGGACGTCATGTTTTTTTTTTTTTTTAAACGTTTAAAAAAAAACATCGGCCAACCCAAGGGCGCCCCCCACCAAAATGTGGCCCTATAGTAAAGGAATGGCGCTGGCGCCAGCGTCTACCATATAGGTATCTATTTATATATATATATACATATATCTATGTAATGCTGTTTAGACTCCTGAAAATACACATTAAACAGTGGGGTGGGGATTTCCGCGTTTGCGCGTAAATCTTTTTAGAAGTGGCTACAAAATCGCGTAAGAAAAGTGCCATTCCTAGGAAATTTTTGTATCCGGCCCGGGAACGGGGGGGGGGCGCCCCCCCACCGCCCCCCCCCCCCCCTGCGTACGTCCTTGTAGCCAGTGCGTGAGCTGTTTATATAGATATTGAGTTCAAATAGTTTAGTGAGTACGCAGTGGTGCCTTTAAATATCGATTTGCACGTGCAAATGGGACATCTGATATATTCCCTCATTCAGTCATGAAGAATCATTGGCTATTCATGATTTTCAATGTAGGTGAACTCTATTTACTTCACACGAGTTCCGATTCCGGCACCTTGGGCCGACACTAGTTGACATCTTAAACAAATGTCAACTGAATGTCAACTAAATAACACAATTTTTTAAAGCATCACCTTCAACAGAAACTATGAAGGTTAGGTAAGTGTCGCGATATAAAATTTATTGTGCTGCGTCACATAGGAAAGTTGAAATCACAATATTGACCAAAATATAGTTTAATTTAGTTGACACGAACTTTGATGTCAACTAGTGTTTGTGGGACTTTTCAGACCTACCTTTTGCGTGCGTAAATCTGCACAGGCGCCACGCGCACCCACTTAGTGGTGATAGACACAGTGGCGTAGCCAGGAGTTTTGAGCGGAGGGGGGTGCGGATTGTATACGGAACCCGACGAACAGGGGGGGTCCCCCCCCCTGAAATTTGGCCCCTTTTGATAGTGGTATGGAATTATGGCGCCGGCATTGACGTCAATTTCAACTACTGTATACAATAACATAAAAAAAGTTCCTAGATGAATTAAAATTGGTCCACAAATTTACAACGTACATAAGAAAAAGACGAATTGGGGGTGCGGAAATGCGCCCCCCCCCCCGCTGGCTACGCAACTGGATACACGTGATAATTATGAAACCTCACAAGACACCTAGACAAGCAATAGTAATGAACATTCGACTTTTGGATTGAATTCATTAATCAGTGGTGAAAGTTGAAATTTATTTATCATGGAAAGTCCTTGTCGTTCTACTTACCAGACTTCGTGCCGTGCTATTATATTTATTTTAATTATTGTAAATAAAATTTGCGATTTTCACACGTCCCTTTTTTCGCACCATGTTTGTATTTATGTATGTACATAAATGGATACCTACACAGCCAATGTTTTGGAGCTTTGGTGTTAGTGTCTACTCGATGTAGAAGAATTCCGGACCGTGTAAAATGTGTGTAAAGTGTCAAAATTCACGTCAAGTTTCAAATTTTCGTCATTTTTCGATTTTACGTGACTTTTTACACTTTTCAAAAAGGCACTGAAACTTGAAAAGGCTACTTAAAAAGCGCTGGCAATCCCTAGCCGAACAAGCTCGTTGATTTCTAGAAAAAGAAAGACAATTTTTTAATTCAAGCTTAAGGGCCATTTACTGAAAGCAGACACCGCATACTCCAAATAAACTTTGTCAATTTATTTCTGATAAATTATTTTATGTTCGTCTCATTTGAGAGTAGTATACTGAAAATGTTCTTTGAGATTAGGTAATAGATTTTTCGGTTGCTGTTGATTAGCTCGCTAAGTATAGATAATTATTGTTACTTGCGTATAAAACCTAATTACTCCGTCTGTTCGAGAAGTTATTCATTTCGGATGAGACCGGTAAATAACAGGCGATTGTACACATCTACGAAATTAAAGTTCCTCGAATTACCCCCCCCCCCGTATTACTCCCCCCCCTTGAAATAACCCGGGTCTGAGTGAGCTGGGGGAAAACATACCCTTGAAATCCCCCCCCCCGTGGTTTCTACGTAATGAGAACAGAATGCAAATTGAAAACGTGATGTGTTTAGCTGCCAATTTGCATCAAAACTATGGGTTTTGTGACAGTTTTCATTCGAATGTGAAATTTTTCAATTTTTTACCATTTCACTCAGACATCAAGATATTTCGAGGGTCTTTTTCGATGATTGATATAGGCTACAGTGGTTTAAGTACACGATATATATACCGTATTACTTCGAAATACCCCCCCTCTTCCCCTTGAATTAACCGCCCCCCTCGAAATACCCCCAGGTATTTTCGAGCTGAGGAAAAAATAAACCACCCACCCCCGAAGTACCCCCGTCTTGAATGATGTACATCATGTATACAATGTACATACATGGATGTATTTATCGTGGTCAAATTTCATCACAGCTATACATAGAGTTGTCTCTATAGCCATCTACGTTTGTATGTTCTAAATACGTCCCGTTTTGTGAAAGGTTTTGGGTATGTAAAAGCCCATTGTTTACAAGGATATTTACGAAAATTTCTGGTGAAATAATAACCGCCGCCTCAAATAAGACCCCTCGAAATACCCCCTCAAAATTTCCACCCTGAAACATAAACCCCCTGGGGGTATTTCGAGGAAATACGGTATATATTCCACTTTAGTTACTGTAACTTTCTGGTTTGCAGGGGCCTGGAATATCTCGAACAGACCAAGTATTGACATACCTAATGCAATGTAATGGATTTTACAAACGTATTGAACCTGTATTCTAAACGGCCACTTCATGTATTTATTTATATTCTGCCGATTTCATTGATAAAAATACCGTATTTTATTGCCTGTTTTTTCCTTTTTACATCTCGTTGCCTCGCGAAAGATTTTATTATCACCTACAGATTTGTAAAAGAACTTACCTAATAATAAAATAAATAACATGATTTGCGTCCAACTGGCATGTTTTCATAATCCCTTTCATTGAAAATGACGTATCTAATCTCGCGGAGATTTTTTTTCAAAAGAACGTATTTTGATGGATTGGCACCGCTCACCAGTCGCACTTTCAATCCATGTTATTTTGAGTAATTGAATCACTCAGTTTTCGCGGTTAAGTAGTCACCGCCCCTACGCACACTAGTTTTTTTACCGAAATTTCGAGAGAAAAAATAGGAAACCTGAGTCAGCTTTGAACGCATTTGAGTTTCCCAGAATGAGGTGTCTGTCAACTACTGTTGATGGAAGTTGAAAATAACTGATTCCGGTAAATACCAAATTTTGGTGGAAGTAGCGTGTGAATGCACATCATCCGAACACATTTAAAAGCTTTCCCGTTACCGTACTTAAGCGAATAATACCCCACTTGAAAAGTTACCCCCGGTTAGACGACTTGGGAAAAATATAATTCCCACACTTGAATACCCCCACCCCCTAATGCTGCGAGAAAGATAATGCAATATTGTATGTCACTGATTTGACCCGAAAAAATGAACTCTCCAAAAATTTAATCATTTTTAACGACAAACAAAAAGAATTGGTTGAGAAACATCAGAGTTATTGAGGAGCAATTTTGCATTTTCTGGTGACACCCAACAATGTCGCAAATGGTACCTTTTTATAGGCCCACCAAATCTCCCGTCTGGAGGGTTGTAGAAGGACCTTTTTCCTGTAGACCTGTAGAACAGATTTACCTGTTATCCCCGACCTGAAACCATTTTGAATCCAAATATGCACAACATTCATCAAGCGGTTCCCGAGTTATAAGCACGCGCTCAGGAGCCCCCCCCTAAAATGCTACCCCCGATATCATCTATGACCGCACCCCCTTGTGTCAAGATGCCGTTGAACGTGCACTACCAATGGAAACAGACCATACATGTGCGTTTAGTGTGATAGAAACATGCTTGAAAGTTTTGATGAAATAATTATCCCCTCACTTGAATAATTCCCCCCCTCGAAAAGGTCCGACGAGAGAATAATCCTCGTAGCGGGATTTATTCGAGTATATACGGTATTTTCAACAAAAAAACCTCCCAGCTATTATACCTTCGCGTTCATCTCGCTTCTGCACAAAATAACTAAGACCGAACTGCCAGAAAGTTTGCAGAAGATCGCACTGTATTCCGCGGTGATAAATGGCCGGTAGTCATGCTCCAGTGCGGTCGCGTGATAAGTTGCGGCGGCGCGGCGGCACGAAAATGTGCCGCGCGGCCGCCGGTGTTGATTTATTTCGCCCGCCACCTGATGCCCCCCCGTATTTACAGGGTGGCCGGGTGATTTATGCCGCTTTTGCTGTCGTATAATTTTGTTGGAATGTTTCGCCGCGGATGAGAAGCTTGGCGGGTGGTTTTTGAGTGGATGGATGCCGGCACCGGCAGTGCTCTCTTTTGCGTGGCGCGGCGCCAGTGCATTTTCAAATGGCGACGAGAACTTTGGCGCCACCGTAGCGTAGGTATCTAACAGCGCCATTTATCTCTGGCGCCATCTTTGAATATCACTATGGCTCGCTTGGCGCCATTTTCTGTGGCGTCCACCGCCACTTACCGTATTTCCTCGAATTACCCCCGGGGGGTTTATTTTTTCAGAGTGGAAATTTTGAGGGGGGTTAAACGAGGGGGTTTTATTATTTCGCCAGGAATTTTTTGAAATCCCAGTATTAAATTGTCGTTTGAAACGTACGCAGACGTCGAAAAATGGAACAAAAACCGCCATGTATAAGACTCTATAGACTTGGTTAAGTATGCAGACTGTATATACACTGTTCTAACATAATATTTACAGGCATTGTCTTCACGTGTATTCTGCATTGCCCGGATGACAAACCGCAACTTTTGTCGTTTACGTTCCTTATACATTCAATTTGGGGGGGGGGGTATTTCGAGGGGTAGGGTTATAACTTCATAGTGCCCATTTTGAGGGGGGGGGGTATTACGAGGAAATACGGTATGTTGGTTTTCCATTCGCTAATGCCATCATGTTGCACTCTTTCTGTGGCGCACGCCACCATTTCTAGGAAGATACCTTTGTTCCCGACATGGCTCTATTTTTCAAATGGCGTAATCAGTACTGTCCCCATTGCAGAGCAATTCATGGCGCTTGGCGCCACTATTACTGGCGCTGTTGTCACTGCAACGTTGACATTTACAAGTCACCTTAAATCTGGTTAGCATTGAAAAATGTCTGGATTGTATTTAAAAAGTCACCAGAAAATCAAAAATATAAGATAAAATATAGTAAAAAAGATTATATTTAAAATAATATTAATAATTTGAAATTCAACAAAGCTAATCCTGCCTTGTTGGCGTCGCTATGCTTTGCCCCGACCAAAGCCACTAGTTTGCTCCCTGGCGGATTCACTTTCGAACAGTGCCAGCATCATTTATTTTTACGTCACTTTTGGATACACATCTCCGGCTGCAATTCGTCACTCACCGCCAAGTGTCACCGCTAATGACATCGGGATACACTTCCAAAGTTGCTTTGCACATACAAATTCGGTCCATGCTTCGGAGGGCTCATGCTAACGATGTTTGAAAGTGGCGCGGGCAGAGTTGTTAAGAGTACTGAACTTTTTTTAAAGTGAACGTAAATGTTACTTTTATTAATTATGATTTTTATTATCTATTGATCTTTTACTCACCCCTGAGTATAGAAAACGCGAAGTAAAATTTTTTACTTTTACTCATGAGCAACCGTGTGTAAAATACCCCTTTTCGCGGGAAACGTAAAAGTGAGTATTTTGGAAAAAAAGTTGCCACAATTTGCACTCAAAATCACTTACTTTCATACCTTCTCCATTTCCACCTTTGAATAAACTACCTACTGCATAATATTCTTTTCTGCCAATTTTCAGCTACTCTTGCCCTTTCCTTCCTTTTTTCACTTCTATGCTTTGAGAAGCCGATATAAAATCCAATCGGAAATACGTTTTCTGTATTCGAGTACTTTAAAAAAATACGTGTAAAGGTGAGTGAGCACGGGTACTTTACGTTTAGTGGAAACGTAAACGTAATTACGCAGTACTCGAGTACAGGTATTTTTCGAGTAAACGTAAATACGTTTTAACAACTTTGGCGCGGAGAAGCTAGTCTGGAAGTTTGCGCTCGACGCCCGCGACCCCCAGGAGAGGCACTTTGTGCCGTCGCGACGGCTTCACTTTGACCGATGGCGCTTTGGTTTTGACCCGACTCGAAATTTTATCAAAATTACTCTGGTGTCTGTTCCGCGCCATGTGAAAAGTAAAATTTCCAGTGTATATATGTTCGTTTATTTTTATTGGGAATTCGACATGGAATTTGTAATTTTACATGAGATTTTAATTTTCACTTGACATTTTATAGAGTGCGGCGCTGCCCTCTGGTCGGCTCAACACAATCTCGAGTCAAGATTATATTTATTCCTGAATCAAAGTTTTGGACATGTTTTGGACTTCCATGTAGATTCGGGTCGGGCTCCAAACGCTAGCTTCAACTGTTTCGTTTGCGTCACGCGTGTGCTGATATTTTCATGTGCCCACAGAGGAAATGCTGGTGCACGGTTTCTTGCAAATTTTGACACGAAACATTTACCTACACTTCCGAATAACGATCTTTTCTTAATATTTATTATATGTACTTGGCAAACATCACACTTAGTATGGAAACCTACCATAGCCCATCTGAATAACGAACCAAAAATTATACAGTTTTTCGTTATAATACTTCGTTGTTAGTATGAAATAATAATAATAAAAATACGAAATTTATCACAAGGTAGGAAATTATTCATTAAATTATGGTAGGATTCTGCACATAGGTATATGCGGTCCGTCCAGTTAAAACCACATTATTGGTAAGCATTGAAAGAGTAGAAATTTCACCCGAAATTGCCAAACGATAATTTCCCGTTTATGGACTGCAACTGCTTACCTAAGTAGGTCAATATAATAACCTAAAGCCATTTCTAATGAAGCACGAACGAGAGTTATGATTAATTGGCCAGCTGTTCGCGTTATAGCCAACATTCTAAACACATCGGATGTAGTCCGCGATATTACTTACGAGCCCGCTGTAATTGTTTGCTCATTCTGTTCAAATAGTGGCTTTACCTGCCCATTTGCGTGTCTCTGTGAAGCCAGCCAAGTGTGTCCATTAGTGAGATCACCGCGTATAAGAGTAATTTCCTGAACACTGTGTAGGGGTGTAGAAAACGCCATGGTTTTTGTGGCGTGGGCGCGGAGCGCCAAAGATGGAAAAAGGCGTGGTGAAATTTTTGCACCGTTTGCGTTTTGGGCGTTTTTTTATTTTGATATTCGGCTGGAATTCGGCGAAGGTGCGTTCGAAATTTTAAGAAAATTCCAAAAGACCAGCGCTTATTTACCGATATTTTCTCATTATTGTATTCCCATCGTTGGTGGCGCCACAATAACGCAGCGCCAAAATAACTATGGGTAAAGCTGGAGTTACAGCATAACGATAAATAGAAGGTGAAGCGACAAATACATGTCGCTTCACCTTCTATTTATCGTTATGCTGTAACTTCGGCTTAAGGATAGTTTTCAAAATGTTTTGGCGTTCATCACATTCGCTTGGCACTATCATCAAACCACGGTGCTCGCACACCGCTAAAATATCTCGAACTAAAAATGGCGCTTTTGCTTATTTGTGAGACTTAATTGATGTAAAATTTGGCGCCATGCTTTTTCTGTGGCGCCAGCCCCAAGCGCCATGGCGCTTTCCCATCACAAGTCAAAACACAACCGCACTGCCATGGCTAACATGCTTACAACATGCGTCAGGCTCCAGCTAAATAGGTATATATACTGGGCGGTTGCACGCACACTGGGTTTCAAGCGGCAGCAAATGGCAGCGAACGTTCCCCAATTAGTATCAATGGATTACTGTTATTGACATAAATCGGGCCGCGCCAGCGACATAAATCGGTTGCATGCTTCCAGGGGTTGAGAATATGTAGTAGCTTAATGCCATGCATCATATTTACTTGCCCAGGCCTTTGGTAGTGACATGTAGCCGCAGTGATATATTCCCGTTTTGTATGTGTCTCTGGGTTATGGATTTAATGTGTGATCGAATGACGTCAGGTTTTTTCTTGTCCAATTTTCTCCAATGTCTGATTATTGTTCTACCTATTTTAAATGATACGTTTCACGATGAAGGCATTTAGTTCCGTGCAAAATTTCTTTTACATTCATCTCTGAATTGTTTCAATTCGACCAGCTGTGCATTTACTAAGTTCACGTGTAATCCCCGCCGCCGTAAAACGCCTGTCAATTCCTTGAATCTTGAGCTAGCAATGTTTCCGGAATTTCCTTGAGACTACGCGGCATTCTCTTTAAATACATAAACACATACATACACAGATATGTGGAAGTAGGAAAAGTATTTCGGCCAGTCCAAACAGTGCTCAAATTTAGCCACTTTTGCAAGCGCGGCAGTGCCGCAGCGCCGATGCACACACACAGACCAGAGTTGTTAAAATTACTGAACTTTTTTCAAAGTTTATGTATATCTAGTACGTTTTTACTCACCCCTGAGTACAGAAAACGTAAAATATTTTTTAACTTTTACGCTGCATAAAATGTGAGTAAACGTAAATACCAGTATTTTTACTCAGGGAAAACGTAAAAGCAAGAATGGTTTTCAATTTTGTACCTAGGAAGACTTAAAAATGAGCAAAAAGTAAAAGCGAGAGTCGTCCTTTTCTCTACCTATATGAACTTCTAAATATCATTTCTGCCGCAATTTTTGCAGCCGTTTCAATTCATTTGAGTGGTTTTTGCTTTTTATGCATCCCAAAAAAATTTACACTGACGTTTTCTGTACTCGCGTATTTTCAAAAAGTACGCGAGTAAGTGAGTACCAATATTTTTTGGGGGAGGTAACATTACGTATTTGCGCAGTACTCGAGTATTTATCGAGTAAACATTTTAAATACATTTTCATAACTATGGCAGACACGTGCACGCACTGCGGTGAAGTGCGCTGCGGTAAATTGAAGCACTTTTGACTCTGGCCGCCGCTTCTTGACTACTGGAGCCGCCGCTGCAGCCGGCGCGGCAATTGATATCGCAATGGGATGAGTACAGTTGTAAAATAGTAGTGTCGCTGCCGCAAATTCTAGTAGAATCAATTCACTCGCTTGAATCATTCCTACCGATGTATTCACCATGGTCTAAATAAATTGGATCGTGGTCGAACGGAATAAACCTCCGCTGAAATTTTTTTGTGGATTTTCGACGAAAATTGATTTTTAAGTGAAAGCTATATCCTTTCGCGAACCAAGAATGAAACCGTAGGGCACATGAAAAGACGAAAGTTATATCAAACCGAGAAAATTATGCGCATAATTAATCGAGGATTTATGGTAGCTGTAAATCTCGTGCATAATCACCTACCTACCCTCCGTCATGTACCTGGGGGGAAATTCCAGACCCTGCAAAATGTCAAATGTCATGCAAAGTGTCAAAAGTCATGTAAAATGCCCTGCAAAATGTCAAATGTCATGCAAAGTGTCAAAAGTCAACCCAGTTGTCATTTATCAGGCCATTTTACATGTCATTTGACATTTTACAGGGTCTGGTAGTGGTGGTACTGGCAGCAGCGCGCCGTCAAACGACATACACTTGCGACCTTTGCCGCGCGTTCGAAATTCCCGCCGCCACCGGAAACTCAACCCGCTCATGCTTCTCTGCATCACCATTAGCTGGGGGCTAAATGGCGTCATAATCCCGGGCGACCGATTGAGCGACTGTTTTGTGTCGCCCCGTTGACTGGCTCTGGCGCGTGCGGCGCTGCGTTATGACGGGTGAGTCCACTATGACATATTGTCTACTATAACAATATGTGGAATTTGACATGCCCAGAGGTGAAACTGATAAACCCAGCGTGAAACTGACATCCCCGTGCCCAAGGATAAAACTCCGGGGAGTTATTTTTCCCGTCCCCCGGGGAGTTATTTTTTCGTCGGAAGTTTTTGAGGGGGAGTTATGCGAGAGGAGGGAGTTATTGTTCCATCAGAATTTATAGTAAAATGTATGAATTATTTAATGATATGCGATAGTTGTAACAAAAACGCAGTGTTGCACATGTATTCAGTATTGTGATGGCATGTACAGGACCGATCACTCACATCCGACCATGAGCGATTTTTTTAGAAAATTATTCACCACCCCAGAACTAGGGCATTTCAGCCGGGTCTGTTCCATGAAAAATAAAGTTCAAACATTTGCCTAAAAAAGTAGACAGACACCCCCTGCTGGAACCCACCTTGGGCCATGTAAACAGCCCATATATTTTTTATATTCTTTTTGGCTGATCACTCAAGTTCAACTGCGAGTGATAATCAACTACCGTAAATCCTCGAATAAGTCCCCAGGGGAGTTATTTTTACCTCAGAATTTTTTGAGGGGGGACTTATTCGAGGGGGGGAGTTTTTCGAGGGGGGGAGTTATTTTTTCGTCGGAATTTTGAGTAAAAAGCATGATCAATATATCAACCGAATGGGGTTAAGTTAGTTGCATAAAGGTCTAAGCCAGTATAGAAATCCCATAATTCATGGAATGAAATCAATATTAGTGTGCATAAAATGCAAAATAATGCATACTTTTAATGAACGTATACATAAATACGTTTTTTTTATACGTGGACTTCTTTCCCACCCATAAAATAGGGGGGAGTTATTCGAGGGGGGGAGTTATTTTTTCCTCAGCCTGCTTAGAGGGGGGAGTTATTCGAGGGGGGGAGTTTTTCGAGGGGGGGGACTTATTCGAGGATTTACGGTAAAATCCTGCTTTTCAAGGCCAATTTTGACCTGAAATACAGAACATGTTCATGGCAATTGCCAAATGCAACTTCAATGGCTTTTTAGTGATAAAAATAGGATTATGATATTTTTTAGTTTGTATTGATTTGTATGTCGGAAAGCACTTATCGCAGCAATTTTTAAAGCTGCAAAACGAAGCTATGAAAACACTTCCACATTAAAAAGAAAGCCAGAGGCATTTGTTTTGAACTTTCCCTGCTCAAATGCCAAATAAATCAAATTTGAGAAAATGTGAGGTGAAATTTAAAAAACCTCGCTACATTTCCAACCAGTACAAATTTTCTTCACAGAATGAAATAAGTAACATCTTCAAATATCGCCTCACACATTCTCAAATTTGATATATTTGGCATTTAAGTGGGGATAGTTAAAAAAAATGCCTCTGGCTTTCTCTTTAATGTGGAAGCATTTTCAAAGCTTCATTTTGCAGCGTTAAAAATTGCTGCGATAAAAATTCTGACGAAGTGCGTTCCGCCATACAAATGAATACATACTAAAAAATATCATTATCCTATTTTATCGCTAAAAAGCCATTGAAGTTGCATTTGGCAATTCGCCATAAACATGTTCTGTATTCCAGGCCAAAATTCGGCCTTGAGAAGCAGGATTTTAGTTGATTATCACTTGCAGTCGGACTTGAGTGATCAGCCAAAAAGAATATAAAAAATATATGGGCTGTTTACACGGCCCAAGGTGGGTTCCAGCGGGGGGTGTCTGTCTACTTTTTTAGGCAAATGTTTGAACTTTATTTTTCATGGAACAGACCCGGCCGAAATGCCCTAGTTCTGGGGTGGTGAATAATTTTCTAAAAAAATCGCTCATGGTCGGATGTGAGTGATCGGTCCTGTATATGTTGTCTGACCCTGAAATTTCACTATTTCACATCTGAGCATGTCAGTTTCCACACTATGTCAGATTCCCATGGTGGTATGTCAGTTTCCGCATTATGTTATAGCAGACAATATGTCAGAGTGGACTCACCCCACCGAGCAACTTAGTTGTCGGTGCAGTGCCCCGCGTAGTTACGGCACTGTTCAATTGCGGTGCACCGCATGAGAACCCGGCTTTTTTCTAAATACGTTTGACTAAATTGTCCCGAACGCACTGTTACTCTACCTTAAGCGTGGTCTTTTTTGTGGGCAGATAAATATAACTGTACACAGAAACATGCCGAGCGTTTTCTAAGGGCCATAAAATGGCGTTTTTAAGTAAGTTGGATTTGTGCCAGCCGTTTTAAAAATCGACGTCCCTTTTGCATTGCTTGTTTAGCCTCTTATGCTGTTTATGTCTGTTTTGCTGTGGCTGTGTCCGCATTTAATGCATGCCTAGGAACTTCGTTTGCTTAATCTCTATAAAAAATGTGAAGTTTTCGACGGCTGCTTCCTTTGTATTATTTTTATGAGTACATACATACCTATATTCCCTTTGAAATCATTTTTGCTATAGTCGGCTTACTTAACACGTTGCACGCGTGGTTCCAGCTGGAAGTGTGCCAACGATGGTTAACGCGTGCGAGTTTCATAAAAAGATGACAAAATTGATTGTTGTTATAGTGTTATTTATTAACATATGCACATCGATGAATTTTTTTTCATCTTTTTACGGAAATTGCATGATTTAATGATCATTGGCACGCTTCCAACACGAGACATAAATCAGTGCGAGGGTAGAGTATCATGTACGCCGAGTATAACCACTGTTAAAACTTTCCTAACCTCTACTTTTGAGTGACGTTTCTGTTTCGCTTATCACGGCGTAAAAGTCTACGATGATCTTTGAAATGGCGCCCTGTCATAAAAGTTCTGCCCCAGCGGCGCGGCGCCTTCCTGCCGCGCGGCCGCATTTACCAGCGCACCAGCTACTTATCAGAGTTGCCTTGTCTGGGCGGCGCGACGGCTTTGTTTTTCACTTAGCCGTCGCCATGAGCTAAGCATGATTGATTCCAGTGGACAAGCCGGCCGCCCAAAGCGGCCGCCGCCACCGATATCTCATGCATGTTGAGTGGCTGGGCGGCAATCACCGCTCCACACTGCGCCGGGTTAGCTCGAGTTGGAAGCGTGCGCCGGCACCATGCGTTGATGCGTCCGCGCGTCAATGGAATGCATTCACGTGCAGGCAGACGCGCGGCAAACGTTACGCACGCTCGTAGTATCGTAAACACGGACGAGTAGTGAGCGGCGGCACGGCTATTTAGCGGTGCACGGCTGGCCGCGCCGCCGCCGCGCGGAAATAGAGCCCCAAGTGTGCTCGCACAGATGTTATCGGCTATCGCCGCCGACTGCGCCTGAGTTCTGGCAGCCGCCGCCGCGTCGGCTATCATCGTTTGGCATAAGCGATAAGCGTCGAGTTGAGCGGCCGGGCGCCCCTGCATGCTCATATGCTCGCCGGGCTGCGCTGCGTGCGCGGCCGAACTTGGCACGGGCGCTCTGTGTGCATCGCACCGCCCCGGCGGGTAGTAGACTGTAGGCTTAAATTTCGCAACGTAGACTCAGTGCGCATAAGTATATATGTGTGTGTGTAGGTGGAATATATGGGCGGACAGTGCACGCATACGCATATTGCAGTGAAGGTCGAGTTGATAAGAATCCATTGCACCGCTCGGCCGGCTGCGCGACTGCATGAAGTTGGTTCGCCCGAGCGCCGGCCCCATTCACCCGCATCTACATGCATTATCATTATGATTCGGTCCGACTGTAGCGGCCGCTGGGGGTTGGGGCGGCCGCAGCAAAGTCAACAGCGAGGCGACCAGCCGCCGCGCCGCCGCCCGCAGGTATCGTAGTTCATGCGACATTTGCATCCAGTGCGGCCGCGCCGCCCCGCTCGACCGGGTGCCGCGTGCAAATTAGCCCGACACTGGTTTTCGGGCAGCCCGACTGCTTTCGATTTGAAATGTATTAGACATTATTCAATGTGTTCTAGTGAACGATGCGCAGTGTCTGAGTTGACTGATCGCGTGAAATACGCACTGATCGGCAGTGCACTACATTATGGCCGCACTTGCTTTGAAAGCTTACGGCCGTAATTTCGAAAACTGATGAATATGTTTTTAGCATATTTGAGTTCACCGAATAACCTAAATCTCACTAATTGACGAACTCCTCATTCCGGTAAACTAATTTTACAGTTTTGGACATTTCAACTGTAAACGAATGTTTGTGTATGTGTGTGAGGGTTCATTATGTGTCTGAAATGGCCCAAAAACGCTGTCGGGCCAATTAAGTTCGCTCCCGTCGCCGACGAGTTATGAGCCGTGAATCGCGCTCCCCGGTCATGCGAGCGGCACGTGGCGGCGCGCAGTTTCAGCTACACGCCCGGCGGCTAGATATCGAATGAGGTCGCATTTCGAGTACACACAGCCCGCCGTCGCTTATTTTAGAAATGACAATTTTTCAGCCCATTTTATCACTGGGCGACAATTAGCGAGGCAAGGACGCCTTTGATAAATTGTCACAGTTAGCGGTGGCGCGTTGACGAATAGCTGCAACTGCAGCGGCAGCGGCAGCGACAGCACACGCAGCCGCGGCTGCAACGACACTGCAATTACACGCTTACATTCATATTTCATGTGCAGCTTTTTGCGGCCGCGTCTCGTGCCGCGCGGCCGTGAGCCGCGTGTCGGCGCGGCGGCGCACCCGTTGCTTTCAGTTGACGGCGCAGTTTGACGCGGTGCCGAGTTTCATTTCGACTGTTATTTGTGCCGCTTATTTGAGGTCCGTAGTAAGGTAGGTGTGAGTAGTATGATTTCTGTGATGGCTATAAGTTGTGTTGTAAATTCCTAATTGATTTCTATGTGAGTTATGAGTTGTCCAAATTGTTATTCCCCAGTTTGCCCCAGGTGTGAAGTGGTTAACTCGAAGTACACCTCTGAAAACTAAAAAGATAGCATCAATGTCATCCCGACAGGTGGCAACCCCCCTCTTTGATGGGTGGGAAACACGTTCGTGCATAAAAAACGTTTTATTTTTTACTTTTTACGGCAAAGCGCTTTCGTTTCAACGCTATTTTTCGTTATGATGTAACTTGGGCCTCCTCACCAGTAAAAAATCTAGCACAAGATAACTCCCCGACCCCGAGGGACTTATTCCACAATTTACTGTATGTATACTAGATATTGACTTTTCTATTAAAATTTTATACACTAACGGTTTTATAACATTTTATACTTGACACGAATTTCTCCTTTTCAAAACGAACAAAGTTTTTGAAAGCCGACATCCCAGGGGTCAGATTCAATTCGAAGATAAGATGCACGTAACACGGGTATGCACGGATTGAGCTCGGATGTGTCACGGAGGATGTGCACAATTTCTGAACTTACTCGCGTGTCGGTCGCATTACCTTCTTACCTTCTAATTGGATTTGAGCCCAGCCCAGACACTCACTCAGGCGATTCCATGAACTTCAAAGGCGGAGAAACATAATGCACGCTGGCACGGAAGTTTGGTTTGTAAGCCGAAACTTTGCGTATTAGCGACACTTCGAAATTCGAAGTAAAATTATTTATATACAGCTGCCGGATTCCTTTTCTTTGTTCAATAATGGGAAAACTGAGGTGCGGAAATCATGGCTGCAACAAACGTTGAGTCATTTCCGCTTTCTTACATTCCGCTCTTGTGAAAAGAATTGTGCGTTCTCGGCTAATGAATGTGCAGTTTAGCTGTCTGGAAGAACGCAACAAAATAAATAATGTGCGCGAAAGAAAGCGTGCCCAGCTGCGTATAGCCATTCACGTGATGATTATTGTCAGTTGTTGTTAAGTAGTTGTGAGTGAGCTGTGATCAGTTGTCAAACATGAAACAAATTTACCATGCTGCAATTCTTTGAATGAGTCCCTGGGAGTTAAATATTTGTCAGATTTTTTTCGCCTTAGTATGATTGTTATTCTAGGGGGAGTTATAAAAGGGGAGGAATTTTTTGTGAGAATTTTTAGTAAAATTTATGATCATGGAATTATTGTGGAATGGTGTTACATTCATTTCATACATATATCGATAATTTTGAATGTGGATTCTATCATTCAATTAATATGAGTGAACATAAGCTGCAAAGGTATTAATATCTGTGAAAAATTCAAATGAACTGAAAACATCAGCCACACATGCTTGTGCTGTGTGATGTGCCATTGCTGTCAGTTCAACATTCGATTTTCTCACTGCACATACTGCACAGCATTTGCATTCAGTGAAACTGACAGACAGAATTCCTTTATTTGGGCTGTCTAGCTTCATTGAGTGTTTTCATAGATGATGTGACATATTTTCCCCATTGCTGAAGGGGTAATTATTCTAGGTGAGAGTTATTTTTATCACTCAGCCAACAGGTTGGAGTTGTTCAAGGCTGGACTTATTAGAGGATTTGCAGTATATGTTTGAATAACTCCCCAATAATATTTCAGCACATAAATATAAGTTATCCAGTCTGTGTGTGGGTACATTGGATGGATTTGTAACTTTCAGTATTTAAATGATTGGGAGAATCATGATTCATATAAACACCTTCCCGGTCACGTCCGGCAGCCATTTTTTGATGTTACTTCTTATATCCTATCCCCAGTTCTAGAGCGCCCCAGAAGCTGAAACTTGGGGGAGATATTGGCGCAACCCCCCTCTACTTCGCATGAATTGGGGGGGTCGCGGCGACCCCCCCAATTCATGCGAAGTAGAGGGGGGTTGCGACAATATCTCCCCCAACTTTCAGCCTCTGGGGCGCTCTAGAACTGGGGATAGGATATAAGAAGTAACATCAAAAAATGGCTGCCGGACGTGACCGGGAAGGTGTTTACAATTGTAGTGATGTCCATTGGCTATCATGTCCGCTAAGCTAAACTGTGGGAAAATATGCAGTAACTTTTGATTTTTTTGTGTGCTACAGACTAATTTAACTGATAACTTAACAGAAAGCGGGCTAAATGTGCTTCTAATGGTGCAGTACATCACTCATATGATGAACAAATAAAACTGTCATATTATCACATGATTTTTAGTGTAGAATAATTGCAGAGCTAATCACAGCAAATTGAAAAACAGACCCATCCATCGAGTTGTTTTGGATTCATGACAGGAAAATGCTCTGGAAAAACTTATGGGATACAGTCTTGACATGCACACCAAAATTTGAAGTGATAAAGGAACACCCCTGCTGAAACATAAATATTAAAAATCAGCGCACAAGTGTCTGAACGCCGCTTCCCACACCAATAGCCATCAGTTATTTATAGGCTGCCACTTTGCCACACTGGCCGTTCCAACTGGGGCATAATCGGCAATTGTTTTTGCCGCGCCGCAGTCAAAACTGGAACCGCGGCAGCTGTTTGGCGGCAAAATATGTAGTGCGATGACACTTGCGTCGGCGGCTGAGACGCAAGTGGCTGAATGTGTGCGGTTTCTTTCCTCTTGAAATTTGCAGCCGCCCTTTAAGCACTGTTTTGAGTGACGTGTTCCGTTTTATGACCATTTTGTGTAAAGTTATGGACTGTTAAATTTGTTTTTATTGCCAACTATTAGCTGGAATCTTTTTGCCAATGGTTAAGGTGCGTATTTGCGCGAACAGCTGGGGAATTTTTCCCGTCCGGTTTTCATCAAATGAAATCCGACCAGGTGCAAAATATCGAAAAGAAGGTTTTTCTTTATTTTTCATCAGAACGGTTCAAAACTTTTTAACGGCTGTATCGAATGTATTTACTTGTCATTTCTCAAATATCATTTATATCGTATGGCGCATTGGATATACCGTATTTTGTTTAATAAAAGAGCCTGGGTACATCAATTTGTATACCACTCACTTCGTTTATTTTTTTCCCTTCTTTTTAAAAACTTTTTCAAGCAGCACCTGTAGATTTTTCCCACCTCGCATTTCGTTTCATCAAAAAATGTATTCTAAATAAAATACAAGTGCACGACTTTGCAATGGAGCTAGTTAGTTATCAGATGAGGCTTTTTGATTGGATATGATGTGAGTAACGATGGCAAAGCTATGGAAAGTTTTAAGTATTTTTTTGCTAAAATGACTTTTCGAATTTTAATTTAAAAAATAGATTTTCGAATTTTGGAAGTAAGTTTTATAATTTTCGAGTTTTTTTCAATACTTTTCAAATTTTCCATTTTTTCCACAAAATTATTTTTTTCTTCAGTTTTCTGCTGAATTTAGAATTTTATTCAAAAGTGTCAGTTCCGTTTTTCGTCATTTTTGGTTTTTGTTTTCTGAAAGCAAATTTTTTGCTGTTTCCATTTAGGGATGGCCTGTGTTTTTTAAACCGTTTTTTAAAACGTTTTTAAAAAACAACAACAGAGGCGTCGAAACCGTTTTAAAAAACAACATCAGCTAAAAAAAGCAAGCGCGCAATTTTCATACAGTTTGCCATTTGTGATTGTTTTCATTGGTTTTGAGGCATTTTTTGTGTGAAAGCTTCCATTTGTTCATGCTATTGTGTCATAATAAGCCATGATATGTTAGTGTAGCATATAATATCCAGCCAATGTGCTCCCACATACTTATACAGTGTGATCCATCACTGCCAATGGATTAGCCTTATATTATAACCTTGTATAAGTGCTATTCCATGCAAAACTTGACTTGAAGTCACAAACATTTGACAAAAGGTGATATACGTAACAAGTCGACAAAAAATGGATATTTTTGACAGAAATCACCACTTATAATGCTATCCAATGCTAGCCATTCTGTGGTTGGCTCCACAGCCATTCTGTGGCTATATATAACATCACAAAGTACTGGCATTTGTTTGATATACCTGTATATGTTGACCCATAACTATATCTGGGAGCTGTTTGAAAAACATGTTTTAAATTTAAAAAAACGTTGTTTTTTTTAAAAACAGGGTCGTAAAAAACAACGTCCTTTGGCCATCCCTATTTCCATTTCCAACCAGTAATTTGTTTACCATTTCTGTTTCTATTTTTCCAACTCATTTGACATTTTCCATCAATTTTTCTGTTGTTTTTTTTCCACCACATTTTGATTTTTTTCTGGCATATTGTATGTTATTTTCTGCTTCATTCTTCAGTTTTCCAGTAAATTTTCTGTTTTTCCACCTCATTTTGGATTTTCTGGCTCATCTTTCTGTTTTCTGTTTCAGCCAAACTGGTAAACCTGCATGCAGGTTTTTCAATTATGCAATTTTTCGGTTTCTGGCAAAAATTTAGCATTTTTTTATTTTATGTGCAAAGTTTGCTTTCTGTTTTCCGGCATTTAATTTTACTCTTTTTCCGTTTTCCAGCAAATGTAAAAATTTTTTTTCTTTTTTCCGTCAAGTGCAATAATTTTTTTAAATTCACGTTTTCGATAAAAATTGTTTTGACGACCTTGTTTTGTGGCCTTTGAAGTCATTACCGCAAACGCATATAAATATTTTTGTTCTGCTGCAACGAATAGATTCACATAAAATTGTATGTATTGAATTGTGTTTCTGCATTTTATATGTATTTATTTTGAACCCAAAATACTGGAAAATTTTTAAAAAAAGTGTTTTTATAGAGGTGAAATAAATGTTCAGAAAATCCAAAAACGTTTCCGCTTTTTCTAATTTTTGTTTGCCATCGTTATATATCAGTGAATGAGGCTTCAGTTTACGCAATCAGTTTGCTTACCTTGGGCACGCAAAGGCCACTGGCAAGCTCTCGCTTAACGTATTTCCTCGAAATACCCTCAGGGGGTGTATTTTATCAGAGTGGCGATTTTTAGCGGGGAGGGGGGAGGCTTATTCTAGGAAGGTTATTATTTCGCCAGAAATTTTCGTAAATATCGTAGTCGTAGTCGACTTAGTCGTAGTAATGTCACCAAACATGGCATATTACAAACTAACAAATGTACCTAGATAGCCTATACAAACTACTCTATGTATAGCTGCGATGAGATTTGACCCCAATAAATACATCATGTACATTGTATACATGATGTACATCATTCAAGACGGGGGGTATTTTGAGGGGGGTTTTTTTTTACCCAGCTGGAAAGGCCCTGAGGGTATTTCGAGGGGGGGTTAATTCAAGGGGGTATTGCGGGGAAATACGGTAAATTTATTTATTTATGTATACCTAGTCATTTTTATTTATTTACCTAGAGGTAGGTAATGTTTTGTAATGAGATTGCATGCTTGGGAGGTCCCCCAGTTTCTAATCTAAAGCGTGATTTTTAGTAATCCATTGAAAAGATATTTCATTAACGATAATCAAATAGGTGCCTGAGTCGAATGATTCACATGGAAAAGAATGAAAATGTTACAGGATTTTGCTTTTATTGGGGACTGGGAAGGGTCAGGCGTTCTGTTATTTATTTATTAAAAATTTATATTTCTCAGAAGATATAATAAAATTGCTCTCAATATGGGTGATATTATTGCATTGTTTGAAGAAACAAATTTAAACATTTTTGCATATACCGGAAATCCTCGAATAAGACCCCCCCCGCTCGAATAACACCCCCCTTGAATAACTCCCCCCTGTTTGAGAGGTGATGAAAAAATAACTCCCCCCTCGAATAACTCCCCCCTGTTGAACAACTCCCCCTTCTGTATGTCAAGGATGCGATTCAAAAATACGTAAGAATATTAGCGTACGGCAGCGACAGCAGATACATGATGTGTGTGTATGCAGTGTATACGCATCATTTTGTTGTTGTTGGACAATATAATACCTGAATTACATGAGTTGACAGACTGCGCCCATACAATCAATTCAGTCCAATTTTCAGAGGAAAAAATAACTCCTCCCCTCGAATCACTCCCCCCTTGAATAAGTCCCCCCTCGAAAACCTCTGACGAAATAATAACTCTCCTGGGGTCTTATTCGAGGATTTGGGGTAACTGGTATGCACTACATACCTATACACATAAATACCTATTTACAAACATAGCTGTCTTTAACTTTTACATCTAGGTAATTATTTTTATATAATTTAATATGTATTTTCACATGCATATCCACATCTCTGTGATATGAAAATTTATATTTACCGTATTTCCTCGAAATACCCCCCGGGGGGTGATTGTTTCATAGTGGTTTCGAGAGGGGGGGGGGTCAAACGAGGGGGGGGGGGTATTTCGAGGGGGGGGGGGGGTATTTCGAGGAAATACGGTAGACACTTCTTTACCAATTTACACATCCGCGCTGCACTGCTGAGCACCTGCTCTCCAAACTTGGTAAATTTATACCGATAGCATAGTCTTCATTGCAATGATGCCTACGCCTACCATATTCCATCTGAATCATGAACCTAAACTAAGAAAATTGTCCTCACGGTAAATATATCAGTTAATTTTAGCTGCGTTTACACTGGCACGTGTGACGAAAAATTGTTTGGGCTTTTAATTTTGTCATGTAAAGCGATAATTTGTTGTGTCGGACACCTAGATCTCAATCACCCTTTTTGCCGATGCAGGGCCGTATCCAGGGGGGGGGGGCGGGAGGGGGGGGCTGCAGCCCTCCCCCTTCCCGGGGTGAGAACAGAAAGTGACCGGAAAATGCGAGTTTTTCGACGTCAGCGTAAAAATTTTTGCGCGCAAGCGCGCATTTTTCACCAGACATAAGGTATTATCATCAGATTTGCTCCATGTGGCCGCAAATCGTTACAAATACACTCAATGTTGTCCTTTTTGCTGTTTTTGTATGTATATTTACATACATATACAGCGTTCCATGGCGCTGGCACCAACGCCAATGGCGCCATGGCGTGGCGCCTACTTATGGCGCCAGCGCCATTCCGCCACTCTGAAGCTAAAATTCTAGGGGGGGGGGGGGACTGAGCCCCCCCCCCCGTTCGCCGATCTCCGTAAACAAGCAGCCCCCCCCGACCTGGATACGTCCCTGTGCCGATGTCAAACACAATTTTTCATAAATGACGTAAGCATACACAATAAGATAGCATTTTTATTGTCGTCAACGGTCGGTTCCATTTATCCTAGGTATGACAATTGACACTCCTTTACATTTGTCATGACAAGCATGACATTTTACATGACATCTGACACTTTACATTACACATAACATAGTCCGGGATAGGTGCCTGGGGCACTCCCGGACCCTATAGAATGCCCTGTAAAAAGTAAAAGTCCAAGTTTCAAAGATCAGGTGAAATGTCATGAAAAGTGTCACATATGACTAGTGAAAAAAGAATTTTTTTACATTTTACATGACTTTTGACACTTTCCATTTTACAGAATCTGGTTGACATTTGGCATTTTACATGTTCTGGGAATAGCCTGTGGCTGACTGCAGCCATGCTTTTTTAAAGTTGAAATTACAGCTAGGTAGGTATTATATAAAACTAAGTTCGCTTGGAATTAATTAATTGATTTGCTGCTGTAATAGGTTTATGAATGAACTTATCTAAATTGGTGGTGCTTTTTGAAGGAACATATGTAAATAGGTACATATACCTGTCTATAATATATTATGGAGAATTTGGAAACAGAGATTGTAAAATATGGATTATGTTCAGCCATCAAATGGTTAATACACTGTTTAAAAAGCGTTTCAAACACTCTGCCAGTAATTGTCGTAAAACTTTATCGCAATTCTCCCGAAAACCTTAAAAATACATCAAACACGAAAATTCGCAACCCAAATAGAATGTTAAAATAGGAAAAAATCACCCAAGCGGCACAGTCCAACCCCCCCCCCCTAAAACCAGGGCTCCACAATTAATCATGTTTCCAAACTAGGCGTGCTTGCACGTGCTTCCAAACTAATTATTTGCGCACGCTCCCTCTGAAATGGGGGGCTTTTTGCGCGCAAAAAGTTAAATGAACTATAGCAGCAAAGCGTGACGCTTTCGGATGTTTAAGTGTTGCGTTATGGGCGGTTTAGTTTAAGTGTGCATCGTTTCAAACCGTTTTGGTACATACCGTATTTCCTCGAAATACCCCCCCCCTCGAAATACCACCCCCCTCGTTTGACCCCCCCCCCCTCTCGAGACCACTATGAAACAATCACCCCCCCCCCCTCGAAATACCCCCCCAGATTGAGTGTAGAGAGAACGTACATGACAAATACTGCGGTTTGTGTTCTGCGTAGTGCAGAACACACGTTAAAACAATGTCGGAATCACGATAGAACAGTGTTCATACCATCTACGTACTAATATTAGTCTACATAACCTTATAAATGGCGGTTTTTGTTGTATTTTTTGACGTCTGCGTACGTTTCAGACGACTATTTCGTACTGGGATTTCAAAATTTTTCTTGTGAAATAATAACCCCCCCCCCTCGAAATACCCCCCCCCTCGTTTAACCCCCCCCCTCTCGGGACCACTATGAAACAATCACCTCCCGGGGGGTATTTCGAGGAAATACGGTAGTTGCGTTTCGTTCACACTGCTGGGTGTGTTTTGGGTGTATATTTACTGGCGAATAGTAGTGATGGGAAATTTTTGACTAGAAAACGATTTTGAGCTTGAATAAAAGTTAGAAAATTGCTGATTTGAATTTTTTTCTTCGAATTTTGCAATCTTCCAATTGTGATATATGGCTTCGCTACGCATTACATCTGATATTTAGATAATTGCCAAATTCGATCACATTGAATCTGCCGACAGAAATAGTTTTGCACAGATCGCGCCCTCAATCTTTTCAGGTTCGCGAAAACAGAACAATTCGAAATCAATTTCCCAATTTTTAAAATTACATTAGTTCACAGTCCACATTAATTTCGCAGTCAACTAGATAGCATTCATTCCAACCCGATCAGTTGCAAATGACAGTTTCACTTTCTTCATTACCCTTTCACGCATCACTTGAGAAGGCAATTTCACTTTTATGATTTCCCTGCCACGCACAGGTGCAAAGAAGCAAATGTGAGCAAAAGTGGGTGTCCAAAAATTGTAAAATTGTAAAATTTTAAGTGTAAATGTATATATAGTTCACTTAATGAATTTATGTAGAGGGTTGTTTACACTTCCGAGCTTACAACAATTTAAACATTTCAGTTCTACTTCGACGATGGTTTTGGGCGATTCGGTGGGCGAACGTGGCATTGACGTTTTCGGCTACGTCGCTGCGCTACGTTGGCAACGTGGCAACGTGCATTTCCGTTTTTCCGGTGCCCCATTGTGTTATATCTGTTTTTTCTGGCCAAGGAAAGGATTGGAGGTATTGAGGATCTGACACAAAGCTGACGCTGTGATGAAAATAGTTATTTTTATTTATTTTATTTTTAATTAGGTAGTTTTTTTTAAGAAAGTGAGACAAGTGAGGTGGCAACAATTTTAATTGTGACAGTTTAATTTAAAAGTAATTTTTTTACTAGCGGTTTGGATTGCATAACAAAGTTTCAGTTATTTTTTCTAAGTAAAAAGAGTGACACTGCAGTTACGTGTCGTAGTGCGTGAATGGTCAGTGATAACTGAGGGCACATAGGTTGAATTTTGACTAACTTTCGTTGCATTTTTTTGATGTGAGGGTCGCGGCTATTGATCTAGTATGTACTGTGCATTCCTGCATTTCCGGATTGGAAGGCAAAAGTTAATTTACAAGCGATTTTACAAAGGTACACTGATTATAGAGGTGCGATGATGATTGGTGTTGAAAATGAGAGGTAATTAAAAGAATCGAGTCTAACTCGACAGGCATGATCGCATGTCTAAATGCCTACTCCCTTGGCTTGTTGTGAGAACAGCCCAGTCCGCCGATCTCATCGAAACAAGCACCCATACAGTGACAAGTGTACCTATTTTTGAGTGAGTTGAGCAGTTCGGTATTTTCGGGGTGTGGTTTTTGCACAGTGCGTATGGGATCAAAAAGCCGTGGCTGACTAATTAATATTCTGGTAGCAGAATGAGTGGTGTAGCAGCGAGAGTGGTCATTTTCGCGATAAGTGCCTTCGGTAGTTAATGGCTGTTGCGTTTCGGCATGTGGCAGTGGATTCACTTGAGTTTGTTTTTCGTTGTTGTTTTAAACTTCAAAAAGTCATGCAATCCAAACATGCATTTAAGCTACAAAGATTGAAATTTATAAACTTTCAAGTTGCCAATCATTTGCGTTCGTATTTCTGTTAAGCGTTATACCGACTTTATATTCATTTTAACTTTAGGTTTGGTAGGGAATAGGTAAAACTCGAGTATGCTAATTTTTATTTGATTTTACGTTTGCAACTTCGCTATTTTTTATCTACCTAATCCTAGATTGATTTTTTAGTATTTCCCTTTCCCCTAGAAAACTGATAACTTGACATTTGGATATTTAGGAATTTATGCAAATTTCGTGGTTGATCTTTATTATACAAAGAGATGAAATAATAAGCCGCTTGTTTTTCCCGTTTTTTCCCCGAATATTTTGATAAGTGTAAAGGTGATCTGATTTGAGTGCGTATTTATTTAATCACTCTGATAGAATTTCCGCTAAGAGTCTTTAAAACGGTACCGTAATTCATTTTTTCCTTGACAGTCAGTGTGAAAGTTAGTTCCATTCGCCTTACCGGTATCCTAATCTTATCATGGATTATCCCACTTACGACATTTTTTCGTTGTGCATTAATAACACGTGTGCTTCTTACGCTTTGGATATCAACGTCATTTTCGTTTATTATACGCTCTTTTTGCTGATGGGATTACTGTTCGCGTGTCTATTTGTTTCGCTAATTGCTGTGTGTTTCCCCGTTCGTGGAGGTGGTTTTGGGATTTCGGTAGAGTTCGCTGAATAAAATTTGAATCGCCCGCCATTTTTTTCGCGCTAAAACAGGTTTTTACAGTATCTCGTGTGTTTTTCCTGTTCTTTTTATTCTTGTCGCATTCGTTCATTTTCTCATTTTCTATTTTTATCCTCGCTCTTGTTCCCAACCCGATTTTTGGCGCGTGAATTCTTTGTGTTTTTGTGTAGTTGATCGACGTATCCTGTAAACTGACGCCGTGAATAATTTTAGGTATGCCCGTTTTAAAATTCCGTGTGTCTGTAAAGTCGTTTGTAAGCATGCTTCTCGTGGTATGTGGAAGTGTTGTCTGGACTTGGCTTATGTTGTTGCGTATAAAAGCGTACCGTAATTTAGAGTAGGGGTCGATTCAGTCGAAATTGCTTCGGTTTCATTTTCTTGGAGTTTTTTCGAAGGTTTTGTGCCGCTGGTTAGAAACTCGCTCTCAGTGTGTTCCCTGTGTTCTATCTAAATGTGTGAATTCTGAGTCTAAAAAAATCGCCTAAAATAAAATCTCTTCTAAAAACTTCGGACCCCTTGGTGTAAATTAGACATTCAACTAATTGCTGGTGCGTTGATAAAAACGCCATTCGCTAAAAAGCTAACTTAATTGACGTAGCGTACACCTGTGATATTCACTTCGGTGAATTCACCATTGTGCGTTGCGAATTCAATCGGTAGTCGCTTTTCCGTTGCCTCACTTTGTCGCTCATCCAACGAGTAGGTGTGAGATCGGTAAAACTTGGCAGTTTGCCATAGTGGAATTTGGTTGAGTAAAAAGCAGCCGGTGAAAATTCATGACAACTGGTAGCAGCGAGTGGTTTGTTTAATATTCCCAGTGAGTTCAGGCGACTGATCACCGTTTGACAATCGCTGGTGAGAACAAACGAACCACCGCCCGGCTGGAGGAACGGAAGGCTACCCGATCGACGCAACCGATAAGCACGGATATTTTTGTTTTGGGACGCGAAACTGACGAAATTATTAGTGGGCAAAAAAGGGAAAAGCGGAAAAGTAAGAAAAAACCGAAATCGGTTCAGTTCAGTACGGACGCGCACTGTTCTGAACCGGGAACCGCTGAGTTGAGTGACGAACCTAACGACTTTGACGTCAACTGCTGGGTGGACGCGGAAGGACCGGTCCCTGAAAGAGGTGCGGAGGAGTCATTCCCGACCTGTGAGCAAGGCAAGCCAAGTGCGGGTGCGGAGGTGCCATTCCCGACCGTAGGGCAAAGTAAGTTAGGGCACCGAAGCGCGAGTGCCGGGTACCGAAGCGCGAGTACCCAGTCGTCGAGTGAGTGTGTGTTTTTCCGGTATTCTACCTTGAGTATGGCGCATGCGAGCGGTAGTGGTGTGAATACGGGTCCCGATGTGGTGCAATTGTTGATTCAAGCGAAAAATTTGACTTTGAATCAAATTAATTCGTCGATAGTGGGGAATTCGGTTCAGGGGTCAGAATGGAACCTTAGTCAGGTTGTGACTCAAACTGTGAGTATTGCTGCTTATTTGTATAATCAGCGACCCATGAGTTCTTTGGAAAATGGGAACATGAGTGATAATGACGAAAAATTAGTGTCATTAGTAAAGTTAGGTGTTGACTGCTATAATTTGCGAAATGATGTGAGTCAAATTGCGGACGCGATTAATGCATTTGCTGAGTATATTCATTTAGAAAAGCCTGACATGCAAGCGATTAATTCTGTAATTAGCGCTGTTTCTAATTCGGGAGGGTGCTCTACCGCTACCACACCACCTATACCTGCTGTGAGTATGATTGCTACTAGTAGGGAGGGTTATGCTGCTGCCATGACCGCGCTTACTGGACAGGTGATACCATTTAAGGGGCGCGCTGATGATAAATTTGCTGATTGGCGTAAAAATTGGGACGCAGTTTGTGAGGCGTTGCAAATTCCGACGGATGAGCGAAAATCGCTGCTTCCGGTTTATTTGCGTGACAGCGCGCGTTCGATTTACATGTCGCATAAGAGTGAATTGATTAATTTAGATTATGAGGAGTTTATGGACACTTTGGAACGTTATTATACTAACCCCATTTCGGAGCATCATGCGCAAAGGGAAGTGATTAGTAGTGAGCAGGGCGAAGATGAAGATGTATTAAATTGGTCAGTGCGGTTGGAGAAAATTATAAAACGCGCTTTCCCGAAACTTTCAAAAATTGAACGCGAAAAGATGGCTGTGGCGAAATTTGTCAGTGGATTGTATCCTGACATCCGTAGGAATGTATCTATTACTGCTGGGGCTAAGTTTCAAGACGTAGTCAATAATGCGCGCACGCAAGAAAGTTTTCTGGAAATTGATAAGGACAAAGTGGGTGGTAAGAAAAAGTCAAAATCCAACGCTGAATTAGTTTCAGAAGCCACCAATTCGGTAATCGAGCGAATTTTTGCTTTAGGGGGTGCGGGAGCTTTCGGAAATTCCCCGCCCGTTCCGGCGGCGGCGGAAAATCCAAAGTTTGAGGAACAGCGAGTGAAATTGGAAGAACTTTCTAGGCAGTTAGAGGATAAGGATAAGCGTTTAGTTGACTTGGAAAAGCAATTGATAGGTAACAATGCTGCGAAACCAGTTTCCAAATTTAGGCCGCGTAAATTTGATGAGGGCTGTTATGAATGTGGGGCAGATGATCACTTTCGCTCTGATTGTCCTAAATTGACAGAAGAGGAAAAAGCGCGCTTTAGAAATTTTCGGCGCGGGCCGCCGCAGCGACCGATGAATAACTTCAGAGGTCCAGCGAATATGATGCGCTCTGCACAGCAACCTGTATATTCCATGCAAGCGCCGCCTTACCTGTATTATCCCCCTCCCGCGCAAGTGTCAACTACTAGTTGGTCTCCAGTGCAACAAGTTCAATCATCGCAAATGGCCATTGCGGCCCCTCCGTCAACTGAATTGACTGCGTTAAATCCGACGCGCGTGTCTGCGAACTCAGTGAATCATGCACGCAGCGTGCAAGAAAGTAAGGAATATGTGCGCATGATTAGGGTTGTACCGGGTCTTGAAAGTTCAGATGAGGAAGCAGAGGATCCATGCAATCCGCCTGAAATAACGCCGCAAGAACATCAATTCATGCTCGAAAGAGAGGCTTGGATTATGCCTTGGGTTTATGCGCGTTCGTTAGATAGCATGATTTTTCGAACAAAGTGGTGGGCTCAATTGCAACACATGGGTTTGCAGGGGTTGAATATAAGCGGGTTTTGTGAGCATGCTGATGAGCATCCGCATGATGACCCTGAGGACACGTTGACGTACGTTAAGTTAGAAGCGCTGCTAGAATTGACCATGCATACATTTATGTGTGAACCGCCGGACATTAGTTTGTCGCGAACGTCATCTGATTCTGAATTGTATGTGTTGTCCGATTATTGTGAAGCGAGCGTGCCGACTTTGTACCGAACGTGGTCGGAACCGAGTATGTTGCCCAGTGTGTTGAACCGTGTGTTTTTCCTGTGCTGTCTATTTACGTTTTTTGCAAGTGTTGACGCCCTGGGTGTTCCAAGTGGTGGCGTTGTTAAGAAAAAAGGAGTGTCAGATGAGTGGATTTTGACCGTGCGAAATTTTCTTGAGGGATTTATCGCTGGAATGTGCACTTCCGTGTTTTTGAGATATATTCTGCCCGCTTTGTGTGAACTGGTGTTGTATTTAGTGTTCACAGTGTGTGATTGGATAAAAATGAGAGTGTTGCGGGTTCAATTAAATCGCATGTTAGCGATAGAAAATAGGCGCAATCCTGCAAGGGGTGCGACCCCCGTGACACCGCCGCAAAAGTTAAATCCAGTTAGCGCTGACAGTTCAGGGTATAGTGCCGATATTGAAGAAACGCCAGTGAGTAGATTTAAGCGTTTGCCGCCGCTGCGCGTTCCTAAAGGTTCTGCCGTCATGGAAAAGGTGAATGTAGTCACGCTGACCAGTGAAGAAATTGCGAACATCAAAAGTATTACGGCTAAGCGTAAAGAACTCGTGCCAATTTACTATAGTCCGTCGATTACGGTAGAAATTGAGGGGAACGAATACAAAAGGTGTCTGTTGGACACAGGTGCGATGAGGTCATTGTGCAGCCCGCTGGTGTTGGCTAGGCATCGGAATAATTGCATAGCGTTTGATGAGGTCACGCCTGTGGGGGGATTGCAAAGCGCGTCTCAATGCAAATTGCAAATTGAGGGTCAGTTGGAACTTCAAGTGATGATTACCGGGAAAGCGTTTTCTATTGTATTTCAGGTGATTAGCGGTTTGTCGGACGACATTTTATTAGGCGCTGATGTATTGAGGCATATGGTTATTGATATGCCTGCGCGTGAGTTGCGAATTGAGAGTGGCGATGCGCGTAAAAAGTTGACTGTGCCTTTTGACAACCCGTCGCCTGTAGTGCAAGAACGGCATATTTATGCAGTTGTGACTGAACCGACTGAAATTAAGCCGCGGCATGAAACGATAATTAGTGCGAAATTATCTGAACCAATTGATGAATTGACGTTTGCGATTGAGCCTTTGAACGAATTTCATGTGAAAACGGGTGTGTTTGCAGCTAATGCTGTTTATGAAAGCGCGAGTGAATTATTTCCGGTGAGGTGTGTTAATGTGACTGAGGTGCCAGTAAAGTTGCAGGTGGGCCAGAAAATTGCCATTGTAGAGCCAGTGGAGTGTGTTTTACAAGTGCGTCGAGGTGATCCGCCTGCTGAGTGGGTGCGAGAGTGCCGCGAGCGTGATATGAGTTTTACCGATACTATACTTGAAGCTAGTGAGGAAAAAGTACCAACGAAGGGCACTGTACCTTCAAAAGCGGCGAATACGACTATGAAAGTGGTTTGTGCCGATGGGAGGGAAATGGATTTTGAAGTACCGGTTGAATTGGACGAAATTAAGCGCCAGCAATTAAAAGAGTTAATTTTGGCTCATCAGGATGCTTTCGCCAGGGATAAGTATGATTTGGGATACAGTGAATTGGTTGATTATCGACTTCAGTTGACTAGTAAAATTCCGGTCGCGTGTCGAATGTATAGGTTGAGTTTGGATGACCAGCAGTACTTAGAAAAGCATTTAAGTTGCCTGCTTGAGCATGACGTCATTGAACACAGTACGAGTCCGTACTGCGCGCCGACATTAGTTGTTACTAAGCCGGATGGTGCAAAGCGCATGGTGATAGATTATCGACGATTAAATGCAGTAGTTCACGCTCCCCAATTTCCGCTGCCCAGATTAGACGATACAATAGAGTCATTGCACAGTTGCAAATATTTTTAGCAGTGTCGATATCAATCAAGCGTTTTACAACATTGCGCTGCATCCGGATGATAGACATATTACGTCGTTTCGTAATTGTTTTGGTCAATTTCAGATGAAACGCTTGCCGATGGGATTAAAGTGTTCCCCGGCTTTAGCGCAGCGCTGTTTTGAAGTTACAATGGCTGGATTATTGCATCGAAATGTGTTGGTATATATAGATGACTTGCTCATTTACAGTAGGTCATGGGAAGATCATTTGAGTGATATAAGTCAGGTTTTGTCGCGTTTGATAAGTAGCAGTTTTAAAATACACCCAAAAAAGTGTTTTTTCGCGCGCACAACTGCTGTTAAATTCCTGGGTTATATGGTAGGGCGTGAAGGGATTTGTATACCAGATGATAAGCGAAAGTATTTGAGTGACTGGCCGCTACCTGTGTGTGTGCGTGAGGTTAAGGCGTTTTTGGGTGCCGTTGGGTTTTTCCGGAGATTAATTCATAAATGTGCTGAATATGCCGCTCCTTTGTCTAATTTAACTCGAACAAAAACTGAATTAGGAACTGAAAAGTATAGCGGAAGTACTCCCGTAGATTTAAATGCGAACCCCGCCGCTTTGGAAGCTTTTAATAAGTTGAAAGTGATGGTGGCTGAAAGTCCCTGCATACAGTATCCTGATCCCAGTAAACCGTTCATAATTATTACCGATGCTTCTAAAGTTGCATTAGCTGGCATTTTAGTACAACGCGCTGAACCTGCCGCCGCTTTGCATGCGTGTTCATTTTATAGTCGAAAACTTTCTGAAGCGCAATCCCGATGGCCTGCAATTACGCAAGAAGCATGTGCTATTTTTGAGAGCATACGCAATTGGCATTGTTATTTAGCGGGCCGGCCGTTTGAAGTTTGGACTGATGCGAAAAGTATTTCATGGGTGAAAAATCCAAATTTGGAAACCCATCCCCATACGGGTTTGCACCGATTTGCGCTTGCTATTCAATCATATCAAGTTACTTTTAAGCATTTGCGTGGGAAAAGTAACGAATTGGCTGATGCTTTGTCGCGCCGGCGTGATGCACCCGTTGAATTTGATGAGCGTGTTAATTTGGACGAAGCGTTTGAAGAATATGCATTTGATATACCTGTTGATGAATTGGCGAGAATTTTGACTGAGGAAATGGCGTTAGTAACATCTGAGGAACATTTGGCTTGTCAAGCGGTAGCTAAGGCCATGGTGCGATTGGCTTCTGCTCAAAATTGGCTGAAACATGCGAAAATGAAGTCTTTGGAACCGTCAGTTACGGTAGCTACTGAACTGCCAGTGGCAAGCGTTGCTACTGTGCGGGCGCCGCATCCAATGACAATGCGCGTGCGAAGTAAAAAGAAGGTGGAGTCCAATTCTGAAAATGCTTTGAAATCGCCGCCCAAAAGTGATGATGCGCCTAAATTAATGGCTGGTGGCCGCCGTTCTGGTCAATTAATTAAGAAACCGGAAAAACTCGATGCTTTACCTCCTCCCATTACTCCAATTGAAGAGTTGTCGCGTTTGCAAAAAGAAGAACCGTATATAATTACAATTCGTCGTATGTGCGAGGAATCTACTTTGCGTAGGGCCCCACCGTTTTTCATTGATCAATTTGATGTTGTCAGGCGTGATGCAGAACCGTCAATATTAGTGGGTGAAAGGAAATACGACCCTGCGTGCATTCCCCAGTCACTAGTTGTCACTGTGTTAGAATTGGCTCATAACCATCCCACTGCTGGACATTTAGGTGTGATGAAAACGTTTGAAAGATTGCGCGAATTTGCTTGGTTTACAAATATGCGTCCAGAATGCGCTAGATGGGTTTCTACTTGCCCTTCGTGCAACGCGAAGAAAGGATTGCGTCGCTCAATGAAAACTCAAATTCAGAGCCGGAAAATCGCTAAGTTTCCCGGTGATTTTATTGCGATTGATGCAGTAGGGCCATTGCCAATTACCGAAAAAAGGAATGTGCATGTATTGGTATTTGTGGATCAATGTACGCGTTTTGGTTTAGCAGTGCCTGTTCCTAATTTGAAGCAAGATACTGTGGCTATTGCGTTTTTGCAACATGTGTTACCGATTTTTGGTGTGCCCGCTGTAATCTTATCCGACAATGCACCAAGCTTCATTGGCGGCATTTTTGCGGAATTGCTACGTTATCTAAATACAGTGCAGCATAAGTGTTTCAATTATACGCCAAAGGGGAATGGTTTGGTTGAGCGCAGGAATGGCGTCTTAATGGAAATAATTTCACATTATGTGAATGGCTCGCATTCGGATTGGGACAAACACTTAGGCGCCGCTGTCTATGCGTATAATACGTCTATGCACCCCTCTATGAAAGTGACACCATATGCGTTGCTATTTGGATCAAATTCTCCGTCACTTTGGGAGCGTATGATCGAGCCGACGGGAAATGGCACCGATAAGACCGATAAGCCGACGGCGTACAGTCCTTTTGTGTCAAATTTAGACGCGCGACTTTCGGACGTCCGCACGGCCGCGCATTCGGCTTTACAGCGCGCGCAAGAAAAAGAGTGTTTTTATGCAAATCGCAGTGCGCGCCGCTTGAATTTGAAGCCCGGTCAATCAGTTCGCGTTTATTCGCCCCGAATTCTTCGAAAGTTAGGTCGCGTTAAGAAATTCACGCATCATTATATTGGCCCGTATGAATGTTTAGATTATGTGCATCCCATTGTGACCGTGTTTAATAGGTTGTCTAAGAAAACTTATACCGTTCATGCTGATCGCGTTAAATTAACAAATGAACCAGTTAATCCCACCTATTCGCAGATTTTCGGTTAAAAACCCTGAGATTTTCCGCTCTTCAACCTAAAGTGTCCCAAGTTAATTATTCCGTTCGAAAATTCAATTAAAATTTATTTTTGGATTATTCGCGTTTAATTCTGACCGTCAATTCGTGGTGAGTTCGGGGTTGCAATTTTGGTGTTTTTGGTTGTGCGCAAGATAATTTTGTAGCAAAAAGTTGGTTTTTTATGTAAAAAGGTAAAGCGCGAAAATTTCATAAGTGTTATTAATTGTTTGTTCCTAATTGTCGTCGCAGTTTTAATTCACCAGTTATTCATATCATCGCATTTATTTCGTTCTAAACTTGTTCTTTAATTTCATTCTCATTTTCGCCCATTTCGCAACAAAATCAAAATTATTTTTGGCGCAATACGTTCAACGTAGTGCGTTGAAAATAATTCGCAACTTTTCGATTAGGGTGTCGCTCAGACCTTCGTGCATTTCGGTGCCGACATTCTGGGTGGCGCATATTAAGTAGCAATAAGTTGTGTTTTCCGGTGCTCTACTTTGAAGTGTGAAATATGACTAGTTCGGGTGGCGTACCCATGGGTGGGTATGGAGCGAGTTCCAGTTCGTATCGTGGCGGGCGCATAGCCAAAGCGCCGCTCAAGTCGTGGACTTCTCATGGAAAACAAGGCGGTGACACTATTCCGCCGCTGCCCTACAATCCTCCTCGAAACGCCCGGTCGACTTGTCCTGAATTTGTCATCAACCAGAAGTTGTCGGGAATAGTGGATCGAGTTCACGTCGGTAACGAGCCGCGTCCTACCAGTTATCAATGCCACATTCGTTTCGACGGCGATGCGCAGGCGCTTTTGGAAAGTTATCCGGAGTGGTCGGAAGCGGAAACGGCTTATCCCTTTTTCACCTATTCGGTCAACAAAGCGGAGCGCGCTCGTGAGCGGTCGGTGCAGAAAATTTTGAAGGAATATCGCGAGGCTAATGAAGCTTACGACATGTTTTTGCCGCTTGTCCGCCACGGCATGCATTTTGTCGCGACTGGTATCAGTAGGGTTAGCGCCAATCCGAAATATTGGGAATTGCGAGGCGTCACAATTATGAAAAATGACGCTCAAATGCCATTGTTTTTGGGCCGCCCTGTTGTTATTGTTTCGCAAGGACAGGTTGACCTCTCCGTCGATGAGCCAGCATCGGAAATTTCACAGAGAGGACAGGAAAATCGCGAAGGATATCATCCTTATCCGGCCAAGTGGAGATACTTGCGTTTGAGGGCAGCGTTCACCCCTTCGCGGTACATTAGTGCACCCCCCTTCAAAGGCGCCGACGAGCGGGATCCGGGCCCTGAAAAGTTAATTTTTGCGCACAGCGAAAATGTCATGGAAAGTGACATACACCCGCACGCCGGACAATTAGGTGTGGCGCATGTAGAATATCACGCTTTTGATGACGCCGGCAAAGTCAACAACTTTTATTGGGGTCATGCGTATGGCGTGCGTATTTTCTCGGCGCGGCAAATTGAGGCTGGTATGGAGTGGAAGGGCGAAATGAATAGAAATTACCTCACCTCTCAGCTGCAGCTTCGTTCCATCTTTTTGGCCGCTGCTAACGTGTGTCACGAAGCGCATTTGCGATACACTGCGACTAGGGCGAAAGCGGTGCGCGCGCAGGTGACTTGGCAAAATGGGCCGCGGGGATTAATTGCGATAATTAGGTGGGAGCGCGTGCATTTGAATCCAGCTGCTGCGATGCGCGACACGGCCGAGTGGCACAGGAATAAGGCGCAGGGCTACATGTTGAATTTTACTTCGCCCATGTCGTCGCTACAAATCGTCGAAGCTGATCCCCGGGGGGAAGAGCGCGCTCTGACTGGCCGCCCGCAAATAAATTTACGTACGGTCAGCGCCGACATCACTGCCGAGGCGGTGCAGCTGGTCGCCAAACCGGATGTGTTGGTGCCGCAGGCGCTGTCGCCGCATTTGCTGCCTAATTGTGATTACATGGTGCGCGGTTCCGCTTTGTCGCCTAGCTACAATGGCCGCATGGAAACTTTGGAGCGGTTGTGCATAATGGGGCCTAGTGGCTACCGGCCAACCGAGAGCAACACCGGAATGCTCGCTGTGGAAGACCAAGTCAAAATGGCGGTAGTGCTGCACAAGCAGTTGAACCAAGTTGAGACTGATTGGCAGCGCACGCTCGACAAAATTGAGTCTGACGGGTTGTACGCCGAGGTGCGCAGAGGCACATGCGAAGATTTATTGCAAGCGCAGCAGGGTGATTTTCGGCCGCAGGAGGGGCAGGGGCGTGTGATTGCGTCAGTTATCAAGTCTGTGCGAAAAACTGCGCCGCTATTGTTGATGTGTGATTCACCGTTCGGTTCCGGTAAAACGACTGTGCAAAGTCAGTGTGCGTACGCGGTTGCGTTCAAATTTACCGAGAAAAATGACCCGCCGAACCCGCTGAAGAGGGAATTGCCCTCTGATGCAAACAAAAATGCGCTTTACCACTCCACAATGACTACTTGCAGTGTGAATTCGGCCGCTGATGAGTCTGCCAGACGATCGTTGCAAAGTTTGGCAAACATTGGTCTGCCTAATTTGGAAACGGTCGTGGAAGTTTTGCTGCGCAGTAGGGAGAGGTGGACTGCGATGGATGATAAGCCAAATTTTCAAACACCTGTCTATGCGCGTTTTTGTCAGGTGCGCGCCGCTTTCGCGATTCGCGTGCTGAGTCCATTGTTGGAAGTTGACGATCGCTACGTCGATATGACGCTCCAGCAATTGCCGCTGCTGAATTTGATCGCGCAGAACATGCCCATGCATGTAATCCGATTGAATGACCACTGGCTAACTGCCTATGAACGCTTTACCGCTCAACGCCATATTTGTGACACTTTGAACGAGATCATCGCGAACAATCAGCACCCCGCCGACATTTTCGAAGCCATTCGGTCGCAGTTGCCTTTGGTTCGTTTGTCCATCGACGAAGACGACGAGGATGATTTGGTGCCACTGGACGATGGTCAAGAGGAGGGCGTGCAGGCGTGGGGGGCCGCGGCTGGCTTTGTCGATGACAACCAGGTGTGGGGCAAAATTTACAAGCGCGAAATGCGACGCCTCGTTAGGGTGGCTACTAGGTTGCATAAGGTGGTGTTGAATGTGCTGCAGCCAGGCCAAGTCCATGTGACCTTGGATTCATCGCGCGATAAGCGACTGCAAGTTTTGAAATATGCCGCGGTATTTGTGGACGAGGCGTCTTTGGCGGATGAAACTGCGATTTTTGGCGCTGTTTCAAACGCTCGACTCCCCCACAATGGCTTGGTGCTTTTGTTTGGCGATAGCAAGCAGTTGACCCGAATGGTCAGGCCGCATTCATGGATCGCTCCGATCCTGAAACCTGATCCATCGCTGATCAACAGGTTGGTGGAAGGTGTGTTGTGCCCAATTCTGAAGCTCGAGACTGTCTTCCGCGGCCACGACGCGCTGATTCAAGCAAATTCAGTCGCTGCGTACGATGGCCAATTGCGCGCGTTCCACGAATACAGTCAGTGGCGAGATACCTTGCCGCTCATGGCTTGCGGTGCCGATCAGGTGCCTTTGTCTTCTGTGATCGTGCACATGGGTTTCGAAACGAGCGAGGGCGTGTCTGTTAAAAATTTGACGGAAGTGGACATTGTGGTGCGCGTTGTGCAGCAATTTGTCATCTTGGCGCTGAACAGCGAGGGCGAGAATGTCGTTCCGTGGAGTGATTTAGAAAGCGCCGATTCGCTGCTGATTGTGTGTTTCTATTCAGCGCAGGAGAGAAGAGTGATTGACGAATTGGTGCGATTGAGCTGGGCGCAGTTGTTAGGGGGTGAGGGGTTCCCCGATTATTTGGTGACCCCAGCGTTTTGGCGGAAAAAAGTCATCACTGCTGATCGAGCGCAAGCTCGTGAAGCGCACGTGGTGATTGTGTCATGTGTGAGGGGTAGCGCGCCGCGTGTGGACGCTACTGGACACCCGTCGCAGCGCGAGCGCGATGTGATGGACAGAATTGGCTTTTTGGCGATGCCGGAGCGGTGCAACGTGGCCACGTCTCGCGCCAAAACGGCCAGAGTCGTGATCATGAACGCCGCTACCGTGCTGCATTCTGAATTTTTCTGGCGTTTTGTGGCGGTGGAATTAGGGAAGGGACACGTTTTTGCGTACCACGAGCGACATTTGTGGGAGAGTGACCCGTTGGCTAGGTTTCTGGGCCACTGGAGAAGTGCCCCGGTCGATCTGCCAGAACCCGCTCCGCCCGTGCAAGAAGAAGAAGAAAATGAGGTTCCGCCGCCGCCGGAAGAAGTTCAGGAGGTGGATGTGAGTGAACAGCGAGCGTCCCCTCAGCCAGACGCCGACGTCGTTCCCGCTCCCGATTCCCCAGACGTGCAAATGTTGCCGCCCGAAGAGCAGGAGGAGGAGTCAGAAAAAGTTCAGCCGCGCGCGGATGAAAAAGCGAGTTGTTCTCGGTCTCGGCGTCGGTATCGCGGTCGTCGTCGCTCTCCCTCGTCGAGTTCTTCCTCTTCCTCTAGTTCTTCGTCGGGTTCGTCAAAATCGGGATCGAGTGAGACCGATTCGGCCTCGGAGTCTGAACACGCGCCGCCCGTACCGGCACACAAACAGAAAACGCACCAGGAGGAGGAAGTGATGGAGGTGGAACAGGAACAAAGTGAACAAGGTGCTCAACAGCAGGAACCGGCAATGGAAGGTCAACGGCAAGAGCAAGAACCAGAGCCAGATACTGAAGAGGCCAATAATGCAATTATTGGAGAAAAATTGGATGAGTTAATTCAAATGGCGGGCGAGTTGAACACCGAGTTGGACGCTGAGCGACAGCAACAGTCCATGAGCCCAGACCGGCAGATGCTAAGACAAATGGACGCCATCCAGGAGGAGGCCAATGAGTCTGCTGAGCCCATGCAGGAAGATGAGCAGGAGCAGCCTGAGGAAGCGGCCGCACAGCAGCTGCAGCAACCTGTTCAGGTTGTTGTAGTTGGCGCGTCACCGTCACCGCAAGAGGAACAGAGTCCGCCCCCGCCAGTGACTCCAACTTTGGCAGGTTTGGAGCCAGAGGAGGAGATGGAAGCGGAGTAATGGTAATTTAGGTGTACAGGAATTTTTTTTGTTTTTGTTTTTAGTTGTTTTTGTTAGAGCGAACGTTTTACCAGTAGAATTGAGCTTTTGTTGAATTAAAAATTGAATTTTCATTGAGTTTTACCGGTTCAAAAGTTTTTTTTGTGTTCTCAACAAGGTGTGGAAAAATGCGTAATGGTTGTTAACAAATTTAAAATTGGTTTAAAATAGTTCTCAAAAAAAAAAACGGGAATTTAGTTCAATTCGTTTCTTTAATAGTTTTGCTGTGCTTCGATTTTAGCCGGGAGGTAAAATGTATGGCTGGTGGAGTTTGTGAGCAAAAGTGGGTGTCCAAAAATTGTAAAATTGTAAAATTTTAAGTGTAAATGTATATATAGTTCACTTAATGAATTTATGTAGAGGGTTGTTTACACTTCCGAGCTTACAACAATTTAAACATTTCAGTTCTACTTCGACGATGGTTTTGGGCGATTCGGTGGGCGAACGTGGCATTGACGTTTTCGGCTACGTCGCTGCGCTACGTTGGCAACGTGGCAACGTGCATTTCCGTTTTTCCGGTGCCCCATTGTGTTATATCTGTTTTTTCTGGCCAAGGAAAGGATTGGAGGTATTGAGGATCTGACACAAAGCTGACGCTGTGATGAAAATAGTTATTTTTATTTATTTTATTTTTAATTAGGTAGTTTTTTTTAAGAAAGTGAGACAAGTGAGGTGGCAACAATTTTAATTGTGACAGTTTAATTTAAAAGTAATTTTTTTACTAGCGGTTTGGATTGCATAACAAAGTTTCAGTTATTTTTTCTAAGTAAAAAGAGTGACACTGCAGTTACGTGTCGTAGTGCGTGAATGGTCAGTGATAACTGAGGGCACATAGGTTGAATTTTGACTAACTTTCGTTGCATTTTTTTGATGTGAGGGTCGCGGCTATTGATCTAGTATGTACTGTGCATTCCTGCATTTCCGGATTGGAAGGCAAAAGTTAATTTACAAGCGATTTTACAAAGGTACACTGATTATAGAGGTGCGATGATGATTGGTGTTGAAAATGAGAGGTAATTAAAAGAATCGAGTCTAACTCGACAGGCATGATCGCATGTCTAAATGCCTACTCCCTTGGCTTGTTGTGAGAACAGCCCAGTCCGCCGATCTCATCGAAACAAGCACCCATACAGTGACAAGTGTACCTATTTTTGAGTGAGTTGAGCAGTTCGGTATTTTCGGGGTGTGGTTTTTGCACAGTGCGTATGGGATCAAAAAGCCGTGGCTGACTAATTAATATTCTGGTAGCAGAATGAGTGGTGTAGCAGCGAGAGTGGTCATTTTCGCGATAAGTGCCTTCGGTAGTTAATGGCTGTTGCGTTTCGGCATGTGGCAGTGGATTCACTTGAGTTTGTTTTTCGTTGTTGTTTTAAACTTCAAAAAGTCATGCAATCCAAACATGCATTTAAGCTACAAAGATTGAAATTTATAAACTTTCAAGTTGCCAATCATTTGCGTTCGTATTTCTGTTAAGCGTTATACCGACTTTATATTCATTTTAACTTTAGGTTTGGTAGGGAATAGGTAAAACTCGAGTATGCTAATTTTTATTTGATTTTACGTTTGCAACTTCGCTATTTTTTATCTACCTAATCCTAGATTGATTTTTTAGTATTTCCCTTTCCCCTAGAAAACTGATAACTTGACATTTGGATATTTAGGAATTTATGCAAATTTCGTGGTTGATCTTTATTATACAAAGAGATGAAATAATAAGCCGCTTGTTTTTCCCGTTTTTTCCCCGAATATTTTGATAAGTGTAAAGGTGATCTGATTTGAGTGCGTATTTATTTAATCACTCTGATAGAATTTCCGCTAAGAGTCTTTAAAACGGTACCGTAATTCATTTTTTCCTTGACAGTCAGTGTGAAAGTTAGTTCCATTCGCCTTACCGGTATCCTAATCTTATCATGGATTATCCCACTTACGACATTTTTTCGTTGTGCATTAATAACACGTGTGCTTCTTACGCTTTGGATATCAACGTCATTTTCGTTTATTATACGCTCTTTTTGCTGATGGGATTACTGTTCGCGTGTCTATTTGTTTCGCTAATTGCTGTGTGTTTCCCCGTTCGTGGAGGTGGTTTTGGGATTTCGGTAGAGTTCGCTGAATAAAATTTGAATCGCCCGCCATTTTTTTCGCGCTAAAACAGGTTTTTACAGTATCTCGTGTGTTTTTCCTGTTCTTTTTATTCTTGTCGCATTCGTTCATTTTCTCATTTTCTATTTTTATCCTCGCTCTTGTTCCCAACCCGATTTTTGGCGCGTGAATTCTTTGTGTTTTTGTGTAGTTGATCGACGTATCCTGTAAACTGACGCCGTGAATAATTTTAGGTATGCCCGTTTTAAAATTCCGTGTGTCTGTAAAGTCGTTTGTAAGCATGCTTCTCGTGGTATGTGGAAGTGTTGTCTGGACTTGGCTTATGTTGTTGCGTATAAAAGCGTACCGTAATTTAGAGTAGGGGTCGATTCAGTCGAAATTGCTTCGGTTTCATTTTCTTGGAGTTTTTTCGAAGGTTTTGTGCCGCTGGTTAGAAACTCGCTCTCAGTGTGTTCCCTGTGTTCTATCTAAATGTGTGAATTCTGAGTCTAAAAAAATCGCCTAAAATAAAATCTCTTCTAAAAACTTCGGACCCCTTGGTGTAAATTAGACATTCAACTAATTGCTGGTGCGTTGATAAAAACGCCATTCGCTAAAAAGCTAACTTAATTGACGTAGCGTACACCTGTGATATTCACTTCGGTGAATTCACCATTGTGCGTTGCGAATTCAATCGGTAGTCGCTTTTCCGTTGCCTCACTTTGTCGCTCATCCAACGAGTAGGTGTGAGATCGGTAAAACTTGGCAGTTTGCCATAGTGGAATTTGGTTGAGTAAAAAGCAGCCGGTGAAAATTCATGACACAAAGTTAGCACGCACCAAAGCACCAGAGCTATATATTCCGTGAAATCGACACCCTGGTGCCTCTCCCAAAGCCTGTAAATGCCCTGTAAAATGTCAAATGTCAAATGTAAAGTGTCAGGAAAATGTCGAATGTCATGCAGTCTGTCAAAAGTCATGTAAAATTCCCTCGGAAAATGTCAAATGTCAACCGGTTGACATTTTCCAGGGCATTTTACACGACTTTTGACATTTTACAGGGCATTTTACATAACTATTGACAGTATGCATGATATTTAGCGTTTTCCAGGGCCTTTTACATGACATTTCACACTTTGCATGACATTTGACATTTTCCAGGACATTTTACATGACATTTGACATTTTCCAGGTCATTCCACAGGCTCTGGGACCGGCCCCAGTCGTGACTGCGGCGCGCAAACACGGCACCGGTTAACTTCCACCCGACCTATCCGAGGATTACTGTAGCCGCGGCGAATTGACATTCAAGGGCGCGACTTTATAGCCGATCTCAAAGTGGCCACTCACAGTCGACAACTACACTCGCCATCCATCAAAATCGAGACCATGTAAAACAGAGAAAAGTGCCATTTCAACATTCTTACGTAATGGGGCGCCGGCCGCTCGACGAACGGTGTATTTTATGCAAACTTGCGGGCGGATACATCGTCCGATAGAAAAACGTCCGAAAGTTATGAGTCGGCACGCGTTTTTGGCTGCCATGGCCGCGGCCGTTTTTGGGCCGGGAGAAGCGGGCTTCACGAAATGGGACGAGAAGTTTAGAGAAACTGCGGGTGGGTTTTTTTAAATTTTCTTTTTTGTCGAGGGTTCGATGTAGGTGGAGCTACCGTTATTTTGCTGGAACGTGATGGACAATATCGTGGGCGTTTGTGCATTCTGTAAGGTGGAAAGTAAATAGGTATTTAGTAGAAATATTTACATGGTTTCATGCAACTACAGCTAACTATCGCACTCTCAGTGCTCCAAGACCCTGTAAAATGTAAAAGTGCCATGAAAAATATAACTCGGACGGTGAAAAATTCTCAACTTAACAGACTTTTTACAGTATATTTGAGACTCTACACGAGTCTGGGTGTGCTCCAAGGCTCAATTTTTAGTGGAGTGCACCAGAAAAAGCCTAAAAATGTGCCACTATATCCATCAAAAAGTGTGCCAGTCCCGGGTACTCACTACTACACAAAGTAGAAAAACGCACATTGGGGCAGCGTCCATGCAGCTCGGCACTGGCGCTACCTCCAGCACCAGAAAATTTACCATCACTAGATTTGTAGTGACAGGCAGTGTACAGATAATTAGATAGTGGTTGAAATAGTGCCATGGCCCAAGGCGTGATGTTGGCGTCAATTTCCGACACTTGGTATTTCTTATAATAAAAGGACGCCGTTCTATTTTTTTCGTCAACTTTTTTACCCGCCGTTCTATTGAAGGTTGCCGTTCTATTGTTTTCGTGGGCGCAAAAAAAGTGTCAAAACCTACCCGTTCTATTGGAGTTATGCCATTCTATTAGAAGACATAACGTGCAAATACCGTGGTGTCAGACATCGGAAATTCTGGCAATGTCACGTGGCACCGGTCGTCGGAAACTCAAGCACTGCTCGACACTCATGCTCAACTTACCGCGGTTTGAAAGTCATTAGCGCTAATTACGATGAAGTCATGACGAAGTCACTCGCGAGCCAAGAAAGTTGATGTGAACAGTCCTGCAATTAACGGCCGGGCGCTCCGTTCTCAAAGGCAACATGAACAAGCGTGCATTCTATGATTATTTTTACACGCAAAAAAATACAACGGACAAACAAAAAGTCAAAACGAGTCGCCAAAATCATCGAAAACACTCTACCACAGTCCACAACCCTCCATGTAGCTTCCATAAACACCTTCAACCCCCCTACCCCCCCCCCTCCCGCAGAGGCGCCCGCGCACAAGCCCCGCTTCCAATACGGCGGCGCCGACGGCAACCACCCGCTGCCGGTGCAGTTCGAACGGGTCGGCTTCGAGCGGCCCCACGGTGCGTTTGCGCCGCCTCTCAGATGTCCGATCACTGATAAGGCATGGATTTACATGGCACTGGGTCGATGCGTCATCGATTCAATGCGTTGCACTGCACTTTGAGCATGCCCGCTTACCCCCCCCCCCCTCTCCCCCACGTGCACTGTACTCCCTGAGGGTAGTTCTAAGGCCTGTGAAGTGTGAAGTAAAGTGTCAAATGTGATGTAAAATGTGGTGCAAAATATCAATTGTCATGACAAATCTCAATTGTCATGCAACGTTCAGTAATAAAACAATTTACAATTTACATGACATTTGACACTTGGCTTTACACTTTACAGGCATGGAAGACTTTACAGGCATGGAAGTTTCAAATTCAAACAGCCGTGCACGTATTGTCGCGCGTCTCGATTTGTGTGAATTTCATGTGAAAAAGGCCGACTAGATCCGGCTGCTACTCGGTAGTTAAATAAATCGGGCAAAGTAAAAAATATATTTTCAGATCGGGCAGCCCGACAGTGTGTGTCGGGCATTTTCAATTTCGCACCCGCCCTGCGATAGGTTCTTGTCCTTCATGCTCGATTCAAAGCAACCACGGAATGCACTCCTATCACTTTCACTCGAGCACATGGCACAAATCATGCACCCAGTCATGCACCCATCATATCACAGTAGACGCTTTTGCAGCCAACTATCCACTATACCTCTGCTGTCACCATCTTTGTAGCTACCTATATTCATACCCAGCACTGTACTTAAGCGCAAATGTCCTTTTACGCAAATTACGTCGCAAAAACCCACTCAAAAAGACACTCAGTCAAGGCAAATTACGTCGCTACCACTCAGTGATGGACGAGATACTAGCAACGGCTCGGATGCCCGACTACGCGCCGGCGGGCGCGTCGGGCGGATCGGGCGGCCCGGTGCCCGACGGGATGCTGCTGTCGCCTCAGGCCGCCTCAGTGACCGGTGTGCGAATTGCGCATCGTCCGCGGAAAAGCGCCGTCTTATATTTATCGTATTTCCTCGAATGACACCCCCGGGGGGTTTTTTTTTTCAGAGTGGAAATTTTTTAGGGGGGTTAAACGAGAGGGCCGGGTATTTCGAGGAAATACAGTAGCAGAGATCATGTTATAAGTGTTTAAATTATAGTATACTCGGGGGATCGCACGCTATGCACTCTTTCTGAATTAAACGCCCAATCGTGACGTCATCATAAACAAAAGTCTACCAAAAAGGAAGAAGAAATGATTACAGACACGAAACATAAATATATTGGAATTACCTACTCGGGGAAGGGGATACATAAGTATCCTTCTGGCGCGTTGCCGACTACGACATAACTAATTTTGGGCGCATACTCTGCGGTCCGCCGAGTACAGCAGATGTCGTGTTTCATGGCGTTACGCTTTTATTTTGGCGCTAGTTGGCGCCTGGCTGGCGTTATATGTAGCTTGCTGGGGGATGGGAAAAACGAGGAAAAGCGACTTTTCAACGAGATGCAGTCATGCAGATCGAGATAATACATTTTATTTATAATAGATTCAGGTGAAAATGTAGCTTTTTCTTGATAAATATTTTGTCAGCTTGCCCGAGTTTTGTGTGTAGCTTTGAAGGATATTGGCTGTTTTGAGGGTGTTCACAATCGCATCAGCTGCACAAGGTAATGATATTTGTAAAACCGGTATATACACCTATTGGTCTGTTGCAAAAGTTTTCGCCGTTTTCGGATCGTCTCGCATTGGAGCGTCCCAGACGATCAGTGGGGTTTGAGCCGGAGTATATAAGCTGGAATTTATTCAATTGTAAATTTTTAAAGTGAAATTGATTACGTACATCTCTCAATGTGGCCACACAAGCTAGTTTTCAACCAAAACTTTGAAAACTCATAAATCAGCATTGAACACATTTGAGTTTTCTAGAAGGAGTTATTTTTACTCTCCGTCAACTGAAGATGACGGGCACCTCATTCTAGAAAACTCAAATGCGTTCAATGCTGATTTACGAGTTTTCAAAGTTTTGGTTGAAAACTAGCTTGTGTGGCCACAATAGTGTCCAAAACCCAACATGCACGTTCCACCGAGTCAGAATTTTTTGATTTTTCAATGAAAATTCAATGTAAAATCAGTAGGAAACATAAATTCGGCGACGTTTATAATCGTTCACTTTTATATAAACAATTTCGTGGTAAACGTTTATTCTTATAAATTTTATATTGAGCTGTAATTCCAGCTTATATACCCCGACTGAAACCTCACAATCAAAGACGATCCAATGGAAGACTTAAACGGCAAAAACTTTTGCAACAAGCCATTAAAACAACACGACCGCAGTACACATTAGCAGCGCTAGATATGTCCGTACGAGTGGGCAATTTTCCTCAAATTGAACTTCAAACTCTCAAACACAGGCCACTACGGCTGGCGGCGGTGCTACAGCTGCATGTCGCCCGCCTACAAAGACCGGTGGTCGGAACTCATCTACTACTTCTACCCGCCCAAGAGCTTCACCGAGGACTGCGCCGCGCCCGCGTCCCCTCGCCGCCGCGCCAACGTGAGCACGGAAGAGTGCAGCGGCCAGGTGCCAGTCCCGGACACTGTAGAATGCCCTGTGAAATGGAAAATGTCATGTAGTGTCAAAAGTCAGGTAAAATGCCCTGGGAAATGTCAAATGTCATGCAAAGTGTCTAAAGTCATGTAAAATGCCCTGTAAAATGGCAACCGAGTTGCCATTTTGCAGGGTATTTTACATGACTTTTGACACTTTGCATGACATTTTACATTTATCAGGGCATTTTACATGACATTTGACACTTTGCATGACATTTGACATTATGCATGCAATTTTACATGACTTTTACCACTTCGCATGACATTAGACATTTTCCAGGGCATTTTGACACTCTGCATGACATTAGACATTTTCCAGGGCATCTCACAGTGTCTGAGACTGCCCCCCAGTGCGTCACCATCGCCGAGAACTACATGCTGGGCGGCCTTCTGCTCGGCCAGCACTACATGCGCGGCTGCGTCAACCGCCTGCTCCTGTTCCCCATGACGGCGCGGCTGCGGCGCGAACTAGCCGCCATAGGGCCGGACGAACTGTGCCGCGTCACGAAGAGACAACTGCTGCACGACCAGGTGCCAGTCCCGGACCCTGTTAAATGTCCTGTAAAATGTCATGCAAAGTGCCAAAAGTCATGTAAAATGCTCGGGAAACGTACGTTTCCCATTTTACCGGGCATTTTACATGACTTTTGTTACTTTGCATGACATTTCACAGGACATTTTACATGTTCCGGGACTACTACCCCCAGGACGTGGCCGGCGCGCCTAGACTCGGCGCCTCCGTCGACAGGAGAACATACGACGGCGGCGGCAGCAGCAAGTCGAGCTGGTCGCGCAACGAGCCTCTGCCCAGCGGGTCCACCGGCGGCGGGTCGCTCTTCGACGACTTCGTGCAGCGGCGGCGGCGGAGAAGGCGCGCCTCGGCGCTGGCGGGCGACCCGGTCGCTGAGACGCTCGTGCGAGCGGCCGGCGGCAGAACGGACAGCGGCGGCGGCTGGTTGTCCGCGTCGGGCGGCAGCGACCAGCAGAAGGACCTGGTGCCAGTCACAGACCCTGTAAAAGACCTTGTAAGGTGTAAAAGACCCTGTAAAGTGTCAAATGTCATGTAGGTAAAAGACCCTGTAAAGCGTCATGTGTATTCAAATCTTATGGTAGTCAAATCATGTTTTTGTATCCAAATTTTACGTTTTGACATATGATTTGGTTAAAAAAACGTAAGATTTGGATACACGTGACACATTACACGGTTTTTCATGACACCTGACGATTTACAGGGTCTTTTACACTTTCCATGGTCTTTTACAGGGTCTGTGACTGCCCCAGATCGTGGTGTGCACGTGCTTGGGCGACCGGTGCAACCACGGGTCGCACGCGGCGAGGGCGGCCACTGTCGCGACTGGGTCGGTCGGCGTCGCCAGACTCTTGTTGATGATGCTGCTGTGCAGAACGATATGGCCCATGCGCGGCATGTACATCGACAGATGAAATGTGCCCGCGCGCCGCCGGCGCCGCGCGTTCGATTGAAGGTGATATTGCAATATTTTTAATTAATTGGTATTTATTATTGGTATTATCGGTATTTTCGTCGCGTTGGATATTGAGATGAATAAATGAAATTATATTTCATGAATTGGTTTTTGGTTATGTTAGCGTAAATCAATTCATAAAATATAATTTTATTGGTGAAAGATAAATTGTTACCACACTTTTTAATGTCCCTTGCAAAGCTCCCAAACGAATAACAAAAATCCGGCTCAGCAGCTGTGGACATCAAACACCCCTGGACAACAGCATGCGCGCAGTGGGCCGCAATCACCCCCGGACAACACAGACACGCGCGCAGTGACCGCCGTCGCCCGCCAAGCCGGCGCCTTGGCGCGCCGATGCGCGAGCAGTGCACACGCTCGCGCCCGACTGGCGCCATTTCTGTTTCACACTCATGCATTGTCATGCATTGTTCGCTGCCACACAGCTGTTTCACTGATTGCATTGTTGTATTTTATTGCATTGTAAACTGCACTTATTGTATTGAATCTAGCATGAATCTAGAATAACTAACTGTATTAAAATCTAACAAAAATAGTAAGCTAAGAATATGTATTTACATACTCATTAGCATATCGAAATAATTAAGTGAGTTTGAAGAAAAATGTGAATTTAACAATGTGCGGACCACCCTGTAAATTGCTTGCGTTTAGGTAATGCGTTTTTATCACTGATGTAATTGTTCCATAATAAACACGGTATATACGGTAAATTGGATATTCGTGCAGCATGAATGTGTGCAATTAAATTTTTCAGCGCTGCGTGGTGGCGAACAATGCATGACAATGCGTGAGTGTGAACCAGAAATGGCGCCAGTCCGGTGCGAGCGTGTGCGCTGCTCGCGCATCGGGGCGCCAAGGCGCGGGCTTGGCGGGCGACGGCGGTCACTGCGCGCGTGTCGCTGTTGTCCAGGGGTGTTTGTTGTTCAGGGGTGTTTGATGTCCAGGGGTTATTTGCCCAAAAATCCTGTGAAAACTGCAAATTAGAATTGTGAGGGATTATTCTTGTGAATAGTGAATTAATTTGTAAACTGTGAAGTCCCGTGCTAAACCAAACCTGCCATCAGGTATTTGCTTGGATAATTCCCCTGGGGAATTGGATATTTCGCTAGACTTTTTGAGGGGGAACTATTCGAGGGGCAATTACTCAAGGGTGGAATTATTATTCTATCCAAATTTTCAAGTATGTTTCTATCAAATATCTATCGAAATATGTTTTATCAACACAGTAACATGGCAGTTTTGTTAAAATTAGACAACAAATTGATCAAATCACTTAAGGGGGAATTATTCAAGGGGGAACTTTTCAAGCAAATACGGTACATATTGCAAGTTGCAACCTTCGCTTTTCTCGCATTGAATCATCATTTCCTCAATATGGGTCCATTTCTGTTATCTGTTACTCGATAAACGCTTCAAGATGGAAAGTGTACAGTTTTTGTGTCAACGTTCACTGTATGGTATCATTGAATAAAATACACAGAAAAAATTCCAAGCGGCGGAAAAACAACAAACAAATATATTTGAAAAAAACTCAAATTCAATCTTGAGACAAACAGAAAGAGTTTTCATGTTTAGATTCAATTTCCAAAAAGAAACAAATTTAAATACTTCTCAAAAAATAAATAATTACAATGAGGCGTCCACTTCCAAAAGTCGGTAAGTCCAAAATTTCGAAAATTGAGTTAACATTGAAACGGCATCTAGAATATTCCCCACATGTTTGTCACCATTTCAGATGTATTTTCTAGACGACATTTGGGGACTTCCGTTCCAAAAGTTCACAAGCGCCAAATCCAGAAAAATCGAGTTAGCTGTGGATTCGACATCCACGTATAATTCTGCCCATTTTGGTAAAAAAATCAGTGTTATAGTCCATTTCGTTCCCGAGATACAGTGGTACCGTTTTTCAGAAAAATCACAATTTTCATATCGAAAGTGCACATATCCATCTCAGATCCCCTATGAAAAACAGGACTTTCATTTCGTAAGTGCACATATCCATGTCGGACCACCGGAGTTTCATTTCATAAGTGCACATATCCAAAAAATAGTTTCATTTCCAAAAGTGCACGCGTGCTCCGGATCGCTCGCGAAGAGCCGGCCGGATTTCCCATACAAAATAAAGTTTTATTTCCAAATTTATTTTGCTCTATAAATCGAGTACGGGTATAAATATAGATCTGAAAATTTAGGTTTGTGTACTTCTCGAAAAGGGCTTCTCAGTAGGTTAATTGGTTTTGCCCTGCGATGCACCGTTAGGAAGTTATTTACATTTCAAGTTCAAATTTTCAAATTTACTCCTTATTTTGGGTGGTTTACAAAATATGACATCACTCCCAAAATATTTACCAGTCGACAAAATTTAGGGACACAAAAATTGTAGACAAATGTCCGAGATATCTGAAAAGTGCAGGGCAAGCTTTGTCGCCCAAACATGGCGCTGCCGGGCCAGCGCCAAACTTTAAAATGCGATTTTGAAAAATCGAAAAATCTGGATATGTTAACTTTTGGAATGAAAGTCCCCATTTGTCCCTTTCTTAAATTGTCAAAAATCGACGTTCTTAGGAAGCATTTTCAAAAAAAAATCCATCAGGAAGTCGAAAAGTCCACGCTAAATCAAACTAGCAAAACTTCGATAAGTCCGCATTTTGTGGAAATCTCCAGCAAGAAAGTCGATAAGGTGTCCACACTGGAACTTAAAAATCAAAGTCGATAAGTCCATAAATTTCCCATGAGGCAAATTTATTGGAGCTTGTAACAAAATTTGTGCTGCAGGCAATAAATTGGGACTGAGAAAAAATCTTGTTGCGGCAGTTGGTAAGTCCATTTATTTACAGGACTTCTTCCTAAATGCTTCTTTGCTCCTGTCCAAATGGATTTCTTAAAAACGCCACACTGCTCCCATAAATATATGTAGAGAGCAGAGGTGGAACATTTTATACTTTTTTGTCAATATTTGGAACTTTTATAAGAGAACGTCTCAAATATTTTTCCAGCGCGTACCGTGGCAATCTCGCAAAAACGGAATATCACTGCGACATCTGAGCATCCGGTACGGGTCCGCAAATTGAAATGGAATTAATTCGCAATAAGTTCAATTCGTGACGCAGAACTGAGCAATGGGCACAATTTTCGTTAAAAAAAAATTTATTTTAAAAACAAAAAAAGTGGCACGACCAAACTCACAATTGAGTCGCCTGACGCTTTTCTTTGGAATAAACAGAATGTCGGGCTCAGCGTAGGAAAATGTCTTCTCAATAACCGTCGCCTCCACACGCACGCGACTCGCGCTGAACAGTTTCAATTTTGGTGATTGAAATGATTGCGGGAAAAATAATTATTCAAAAACATACGGTAGAAGGGGGCGTCCGACCAGCGTGAAGTCTTTAGCTCCGACTAGAAGCACCTGTGTAATTTGAATAAAATATTGCCCAATAATGACAACATAATAAAAAATATAATATACTCCAGTTACTTTACACCCTGCACGCGTGGTTCCCGCTGGAAGCGTACCAACGATTTTTTATGCATGCGGTTTTCACAAAAAAACTTGAAAAAGTCATCGCTGTTATCACACTATACGTTAACTTATTCACAACAATCATTTTATCCTTTTTTACACAAAAATCACATCATCATTGGCACAGTTCCAACGGCTCCGCACCTGTACGCACAAACGCCCGGCGCGCACAAACGCCTGGCACGCACAAAATGAAAGTCCGGTACGCACAAACGCCCGGTATGCACAAAACTGTAGCTGTGTGCGTGCCGCACAATGTGCGTGCCAGTCGTTTTGTATTTGTATACTCCAGTCACTTTACACCCTGCACGCGTGGTTCCCGCTGGAAGCGTGCCAACGATGTTTTACCCATGCGATTTTCAAAGTTGAAAAGTTGAAAAAAGTCATCTCTCTAATGATACTCATTTACTCTAACGATACTTATTCACACAATGATTTCTCTCATCTTTTATACAAAAATCGCATGCTTTATCATCGTTGGCACGCTTCCAACGTGAGACATAAATGAGTGCGAGGGCAGAGTATCATATCCGCCGAGTATAACATTGCCACCAATCTCACCGAGTGTTTGAGTGCATGTTGGGTGCATTCACGTGTAATTCACGTGTATTCACGGTACGCACAGAGCATCAGATTTGTGCGTACCGGACATTTGTGCGTGGCGGGCTCAATTTTGTGCGTGCCGGGCGTTTGTGCGCGCCGGGCGTTTGTGCGTAGGAGGCCTGGCCCGTTCCAACGTGGGACATAAATGAGTGCGATGGCAGAGTATCATGTCCGCCGAGTATACAACATCATAAAAATAACATAATAGCCACACGTTACAATTAAATCAACCATAAATATGGCAGGATATGGCCATAAACATTACACGGCTCTCACTATTTATGGGTGAATTTGGCGCACGATTTTTCACGCGAATTTATTCATCAAGATACGGTAGTAGTTTTCGTATAGTGTTCAGACAGCGAGTATAATCTATGCATTTACTGGTTCTTTACAATATTCACACAAAATCCAGCCTTACCAACCTTCTCTAAAATTATCTGTTCACCCACATCGACATACTGCCGCCACGGCACTACGATTACGTCGTCGGTGGTCACCTGAAAACGATTAGCGATAATTGCAAATCAATTATTTACATACCTATGCTAATTGAAACATGGCTTGCACAATCAAATAGATACATAATTTATGTATACCGTATATTTACTCAAATAATTTCCCTGGGTAATTTTTTTCGTCCGACTTTTTTGAAGGGGGGACTATTCGGGGGTGGGGGGGGATTCAAGTGGAAATTACTATATCAATTTTTAAGCATGTTTCTTTCAAATCATTCCACAAAGTATGCCTTAATAACACAACAATGGCATTGTTGTCGAAATTGGACATAAGAAATTCTATGGCATGAGAAGAACAAAGTAGATAAAAGCGCAAAGCGACCAACCTTGTATTGATTGTGGCCAATATTGACGACGGCAAACAGACGGCCGTGCTCGCCGGACGAAACTTGCTCGTTGACGGCACGGATAACTGCTGCAGAGTGACAATGATATAGCATGTTGTGGCCATGCACGCTGTTAGTACACGAAGAAACTTGGGAAACTCATTCCTACCGGTTTTGAACACATTCGAGTTGACCAGCTGCCGCTTCCGCAAGTGGAAAAGTTAAGAGTTAAAACATAAGAGTTGAGTAAAATGATAAAAGATAAGTTAACAGTGAAGTTAAAGGTTAAGAGTTGAGTAAAATCATTTGTCGTTTTACTCAACTCTTAAGTTTTAACTCTTTACTTTTCCACTTGCGGAACTAGCCCCAGAATGAATGATTTTCGATTGCCGTTGACACAGTTGACAGTGTTCAATTCTCGTAAGCTTAAATGTGTTCAACACACTGTCAACCCGAAATATACTATTTCATTTTGACCCACGGTTGGGAAAAAAACTCTCCGCGGCACTTATAACCCGCTCGTCACCGAGCCGTTCCCAACCCGCGTGAGCGACAGTAAAAAGATCACACCACAACGAAATCAAACCAACCATTGGAAAACCCGGCAGTCGCGCCGCCAGGCCTCTCAACGTCAACATCTCCCCGCCGCTCAAACGGCCGCAAATCGGCCGCGGCGGCACGCGAACCTGCCGCGGAACGCAGCGCGGCGCTGCCGCCGGCGACCGACTGCACGGCGGCGCGACGCAGACGCACGCCGCGCATCGCTGTTGGATTCTAATTAGGGGGCTATTTGGGGGAAGTGGTTGGGTGAGAGTGGGGAGGTTGAGAGCGTGTAGATGTAGCCCTTGGTGGCAGTCCCGCACCCTGTAAAGTGTCAAATCTGATGCGGTGTGTCTAAAGACATGTAAAATGTCATAGAAAGTGTCAAAATGCGTGTAAAATGCTCAGTAAAATGTCAAATCTGATGCGGTGTGTATAAAGACACGTAAAATGTCATAGAAAGTTTCAAAATGCGTGTAAAATGCCCAGTAAAATGTCAAATCTTTTTGTATTTTTTACCAGTCATTCGAAATTTTACAGGGTCTTGGAGTCGCCCCCTCGTAGAGGCCCGAAATAAAGCGGTAATTGGCAACTGATAAGGTAACAGCGTGTAAAAAATGTGATAAAAATGTCATAGTCGGAGATCATTCTTACAAATCATAAGGAGTTAACTCAATTTCACCATCGAACAAATCATCACTTCCCCTTTTTCTTCTTGAAAACACTTTGCTCGTAGCCCTGTTGGCGCACTTCCAAATCGTTGGCCATTTGTTCAAAAACCTGCAGCTCCGCTGGGCTCAGCGCTGCCAATAACTCAGCCATGGATAAAGTGCCCACGCCTGAAGATTTTCAATTGATATCGGGTATTTTCTCGAATAATTCCCCTGGGTTCATTTTTTCGTTAGATTTTTTAGAGGGGGAGCTATTCAAGGGGGGATTATTTAAAGGAGAAATTATATTTTGTCAGAATTTTATTTATTGGCATATTTCTATCAACTCATTTCACGAAATATGCTTCATTAACAAAATAACATGTTAACATTTTCGTTCAAATTGGACGCAACAAATTTATTAAATGCTAAAAGGGGGAGTTATTCTTTGTGGGCAATTATTAGGGCAATACGGTACATATTAAGTAACCGAATAGTTTTTACCGAATGCTACCGATTTAATGCATTAGATCATGTGAAAAATTTCGTGCTCAATTATTCCATAGTGAAACCAATATGTTATTTACCTAGCTATAAAGAAAAATGTATATCTCCGGTTCACCATTTATATGGTTAAATAGTGGTCAACGACAGTTAAGTTAAAAACACTGTGTTTTGTGTTTTTCAAAAATGAATACCTAACTGTGTTTTGAGTTTTTTCACAAAAAAACTACAGCAACCTGTTGTCCAGGGGTGTTTATGCCAACTGTGCACGGTTTCTACCCAAATCGACACTAGATTTCCCTGATCTAGACTCCCTGATCTAGACTCCCTGACCCTGACCCCAGAATGCATGAAAATGCATAAAAAATGCAAAAACATAATTCAAAGCTTCAGGGAGTCATAGGAAGTATTCTCATATACGATAGCTAAATACCCAAACAGCCCAGATATAAATACAAAGGATATGTGCGGGAATTTTTCACTGTGTTCCAGATAATGCATAAACATCCTGTCTATTGTAAACATAAAAATTTGTTAAAATTGTTTTTAGGAGTGCCGCATTTACCACGCTCATCAGTTTTCATGCCAGAGACTTTAGCTCAAAATGTGGCTGGATGAAATATTAGTGAGCAAAAATCAATATCAGCTCAGCTATCTTTCTATACCGGAGGCAAATTTTTTTGGCTACCTTCCCCTAAAATTTGACACATTGACCATCACTTTACCTCACCACTGCTCATATTCGTTCAGCCTACTTTACACTAATGGACATCACAACTGATTGATAGCTAAAAAATTGCACTATATGTGAATCGAACGGCATGAAAGATTTGTAACACCCGCAAAATGTGGCTATTTGACACTTCACAGGAAAAACAAATGGAAAATACACCCCCACAAAATGCTAGTATAGGTTCAGTTCAAGATTCCAATAGAGCATTCAATTTGATCTGTCGACTGACACTAAAACATCCCGAGCGACATCAAAATCCAGTCCAAATTCCAAAAAAATGATCAAAGTACTTACATTATTCGCCTTGACATGTCTCACAACAACCGAAACATTAGGAACAACATTCAGTACATCGTTGAAAAGTCTGAGTATGGTAAAATTTCAACGCCGAAATAGCCACTTGAGTCCAACTTTGATGAGAATCGCGGCAATGGCGAAACGACGAGAAACTGATTCAGTTGTGATGGTTTTCGACGAGAGTCGCAGCATTACTCGCAGACACTT